>JAXQJQ010000003.1:0-600000 GCA_037042055.1 Penicillium sp. S103-07
TGCATCATCCGTGAATCGAACACGGGCCTCGTCGATGGCAACGACGAATTCTACCACTAGACCAATGATGCTAGTTCTTGTTGAAAGACATTCAATCATGGTATATAGGCAATCCAATAGCTACCGTAAAGTATAAATGTCTTTGTTTGAAGCGCGTACTCTGCATGCATTGATCATCTGAACGATATCATCCAAAAAAGAAAGAGCCCCATCGGGCGCGGCCTTCCGGTTCCATGGACATATGTTCATTCTATTACGAGCTCTGCCCGCGCCCCACAGAACTGCCCGAGATAATCCGTGGTTCAACGTTGGTCGGAGGCCAAGATTGGGGGCCGCGAATCGGTCAGCTGTAGGAGGGAGTCTCTACGTCAGGGCGCAGTCAACGAGTCTAACTGAAGCAAAAAAGCCCATCCAAGGTCCAAGCGCCGTACATGGTGGCAATGATTATGCCTCACGAACTCAAACTTCTACACGGCAAGTACGAAATGAATGGAACAAGCGCCCAGCCGCGCCCGATCATCCCGGCTCACAGCCCCCTTGTTCAAAGGATGGGGCCCGCTAGAAAACATCTCGAAGACTGTGGAACCTCACGTGCGGTACGATGACGACGGCCCAGACGTCCCGTGTTCCCCTCGTTCTCGTTCCACGTATAGCCCGATTGGGACAAGGGATTGGCATGCCACATCGATACATCGCAGGCCAGCGAAGAGTCCAGGAATGGAGGTGGAAGGATTACATCCAGGAATTACTTCTTCGATCCGTGGTTTTCCTCAAGAGTAGCGGTGCATCACGCATACTTCGGTGTGCCCGTCAACCTACTGTAGGGAAGCCGTGAGTCCTACAATGACGGGTCGAGTATCTCGGTCGGTCGGATAGTCGGCAACCGGGTGACCAATCCACGGCGAATCGGTGGATTCGCCCATGAATTGGATTTGGCGCCCGGGACTCAGCCATGGAGGCTTAGAGGGAGTCTTGGGACCTCATGAGGAGAAACTGCAATTGGCGCAAAGCTTGGGGCCAAGGGACCTGCCCAGACCCACTGTCCACTGCCCACTGCGGAGGAAGCTACAGTAGCAAGGCTGACCTTGGGGAAACTGTTTACCTGTATTTAAACCTTGTCGCCTCCCCCCCTCATTCCACCATCTCATCCCCCCTGTGTTTCCCTCTCATCACCTGCAAACCATCTCAACCATGTCTACCAACGGTGCTGGTAATAGCAAGGCCCCCGCCGAAGAGCCAAACCCTCACCTTCCCGATGATCGCCATTTGGTCAAGGTCCAGCCTGCTCGTCTGGCTGACCTGCAGCCCCGATATGCCTCCACCATCCAGCACGACACGGACAACCCCGATGCGCACGGCTGGTACGCGCAAATGAGTAAGTCTTCCCTCCGATACGTGTCGCGTCAACTCTAACTTTGATCTTCCTATAGTCCACAGCCTGGGAAATTGCATCGGTTTTTGCGGTGCTATCCCCTGCTGCCTTTGCTGCCCTAACCCATTCAAGCCCGTTTCTCAGGGTCAGGTCGGTCTGGTTTCGCGATTTGGACGGTATGTGCCACACCTTTCTCCTGCATTATCAATTCTGACAATCAATTTACAGCTTCGAGCGCTCCGTGGACCCCGGTCTGGTCAAGGTGAACCCTCTCAGCGAGCACCTGACCACCGTCGATGTCAAGATCCAGATCGCCGAAGTGCCGCGTCAGGTCTGCATGACCAAGGACAATGTCACCCTCAACTTGACCTCCGTCATCTACTACCAAGTCACCTCTCCGCACAAGGCCGCTTTCGGTATCTCCAACATGAAGCAGGCGCTCGTCGAGCGTACGCAGACCACCCTGCGCCATGTGATTGGTGCCCGCGTTCTGCAGGACGTTATTGAACGGCGCGAGGAGATCGCACAGTCCACATCGGAGATTATTGAGGAGGTGGCTGTTGGCTGGGGTGTTCAGGTCGAGTCGATGCTCATCAAGGACATCGTTTTCAGTAACGAGCTGCAGGAATCACTCTCCATGGCTGCCCAATCGAAGCGTATCGGTGAGAGCAAGGTTATTGCTGCTCGCGCCGAGGTCGAATCTGCCAAGTTGATGCGCCAGGCTGCCGACATCTTGTCCTCCGCACCTGCTATGCAGATCCGCTACCTCGAGGCTATGCAGGCCATGGCGAAGACCTCCGGCAGCAAGGTGATCTTCATGCCCTCCGCTCCGAACGTGACGCAGCAACTGGCTGCCGCAGAGAATGCTGGCGAGGGCCCGAGCACTTACGGCGGAATCCCGAGCCCCAACGTCGATGCCGGATTCCAAAGTGCTATCAACGCTCGCGTCGTCGAGGACATCTAGATGCCTCGCCTGTCAAGTGCAGCGCGGTTGCCGGTGTGATCCGGCCCTTGCTCTGAAGTGATGACCTTTTCCATTTCCGTTTGTGACTTATAATGCCCCCCGAGAAGTCGGCAGCCGGGAGCAGTACTCGCTATCGGTCGTGCTGCCGGGATTCAACGTTTTGTACTATGGTTGGACGTGATTTGGATCCATGACGATACCCACCTTCTTTTGCGATATGGTTACCTCCAGCTTTGTGTTTTTGATATGCGCATTGTTCATAGTTAATTGGCTCGTCCGAGTATAATCTCAATCGAATTTTGATTATTATAATCGTGTCAAGTTTGTAAGATTCGTGTTTATCAATGAAATCTATTTAGTTGTTACTATGAGTATCTCGAGCCTCTCCTCTGTACCCCAAGGCGGTGAGCAAGTGGAAAGGCGATACAGCTAACGTGGAGTATTGACTTCCCGCCTCAAATCGCAGACTCATTCGGCAGGCGTTGTGAATCTCCTTTCCAAGGACCCAATTCACTCCCTAGAAGGCAAGGAATAAACCTTGCCGTGCATGGCTTCCTCGAACAGCTACAGCTCGACAGCACGAGTTGTACCCAAACCTGCCAATCCGCAGGTCGACACGATACCCAACTTTGCGGACCCGAACTTCGACCCCGCCGACTTCCTCAATGACTCCCTGTCGCCGTTGACTGTGGCATCACTGCAGCCCAATGCTTCTCGAGCGCCCGGCTCCGTACCCTTGACCGAGCTGTCGGCCCAGGTCCAGTCCCTGCTCTCGCAGATCAGTGCACAGAACGTGCGTCTCTCGAGTACATTGTCCCAGCTTAGCGATGAAATACTCCGAAGTGGTGGACGGCTGGCATATGAAGTGGAGGTGTTGCGAGGAGAGACAATCGGGCTATCGGAAACCCTGACAGAAGTGCTGCGCGACGACATCGCCAAGTTCGTTCCGGACATATCGAGCTCGAATACTACTGTTGCCGGTCGCAAGGCAGAGTCGACACGAGAAGGAGCCGAAGACCCTACGTCTACGAAGGAAGAGGGCGGGATTACAGAGGAGCAAAAGGAAGAGGCTCCAACCGACCCAGAGTACATCACCAACCTGCGCACACTCAATAAAGTCCGATCACGATTAGAAGACGTTGTCCAAACCTTCGGTGATGCGATGGAATGGCCTCTACCACCATCCGAAGTCTCATTTTCTTCTTCCTTCATATCGGTTTCCGGTCCCGAGATGGGGCCTGAAGGGCAAGATCAGGAGCAGAAGGGACAGGAAAGTATGAAGAAGCTACGCACCGAGATATCAGAGCTGCTAGACAGCGAGGGTGGTGGGCAAAGTGGGCTGGAAGCCGCGTCGCGTCGCCTGGAGACATTGCGGACGTTGGCTGCGGTATGGAAGGGATCTGCCGAAGAGAAAGCGCGCACTCGGTTTGTGGATGCCCTGAGCAGGATCGTGGACGAGCGACGGCGAGTGCTGGAACATCAACAGGCAATGGCTGAGCAGAGCCAACGCGGGCCCCGAGCGCGGGAGCAACGGCGCGATAGCGATAGTGGCGCCCCCGCGGGCGGACTATTCCGCAATCTGCAGCGTCTGCGCGAGGAGATTTACCTGGAGTAGCATTTGTACTATACCATCAATGTATCACACATAAACATAAACATTACCTGCAAGATCAATGGCTGCGTGCGGGGTTTCCCTCGTGCACCGGAAGCGGGTTGCGGCGATCGGCAACGTTTCCAGTTCCACCGTCGATTGCGTACTTCCCGCGTGGCCTTTAAATATCTTGAAACGTCCTGGACCCCAGCGCGCACCATGTCCAGCCTGCCTCCGATCTCGTTTGTCGTCTAATCCAAGCCCAGAATGGCCTCCTCGAGCCCGTCTACTTTTGGCGAGGCCAAGTCCGCGGCCTGGACGCTTCTACGGCAGGTCTATCACCGCCGGCCGCGATCACAGCGAGCCAAGACGCTCGCCATCTCCGCCCTTGTCTTCTTCTTGTTCCTGTACATGTTCTCGTCATCATCAAAGGTGAGTGAAGATCTTCCCGACCCGACCTGGCCGCGACATGTCTCGATTGATGGACCCGGCTAACTGTGGTTGATTAGCAACCCCAGCCCGATTTCTGGACCAAGTTCCCATCGCGCCACCCTTTCTCTAAGCTCCCGGAAGATGCGCAGGTCGTTCTTCCTCAAAAGTCAGACATTTCGATCGAGGATACCCTCCCGCACGACCTGGAGAAGACCAACCCGCACCTCCATGTCCTCGTCCCCGCCCCGAAGAACCCCTTCCTCCCCTCGCAATCTCGCGGTGTCTGTCGGACGTTGACGTCTGCGATGATTCTGGGATACCCGCCTCCAACACTGGTTGGGTACGGACACGAAAAACCTGGAGCAACCGAGTTCGAGCGCATTGTTGACCGGATTACCCGTGTGCGAAATTACCTAAAGAACAGCAAAACCATCAAGGATCACGACTTCGTGTTGGTCGTAGACGCTCTGGATGTGTTCTTCCAGCTACCTCCGCAGATTCTGGTTGAACGATTCCAGGACATACTACGCACGAACAGCCAGAAGCTGCGGAAGAAATATGGTTTCGCCGAAGTTCAGAGAACTCCGGGTGCTCCAGCGGAGCTGGTACAGAAGTACTCTCAGCGGGTTCTTTTCGGTGCCAGTAAAATCTGCTATGGCGGCTTGGAAAACGATCCCGGCTGCATCTCCGTTCCCGAGTCTTCTCTACCCCCGGATGTGTATGGATGGAAGACGGATATCTACCACGATGGAAGGTTGAACCGGCCTCGATGGTTGAACCCGGGAGCCGTGATTGGCCAGGCTGCTGATCTGAGACTTATCTACGACGAGGTCCTGCGGGTGATCGATCAGCGCCATAAGAAGCATGGTGACTACCAGGCTCTCACGGAAATATTTGGACGTCAGGAAGTGGTGAGAGAACTGGAGCGACGCCGTACCGCCAATAGGGCCAAGGAATGGGTCTACGATCTCCTGGGCATCGGAGATGCTACCAACATCACAGGTATTACTGTACGGCTCGAGACTGGACATCGTTACGAGTACGGTATTGGCCTGGACTACGAATCCAAGCTATTCTTCAATCAGATCATGTCCAGAAACGATGTTGAATGGCTCAAGTACAACAACGTCACCAAATCCGAGCGTCTGCAGATGGAGATGGCCGTACCTCGCGAGTCTCGTCTTCTCCTTCCGGACGATATTGCAGCTCTCCCGGGTCCCTTCAACCAAACCCGATTTGCCAAACAGCAAACGACACACCCTATTTGGGACGCTACTCTCGACAAGCTGCCCAATCCGAACACCCACTCCTGGCACAGCGTGCCTCTAATGACCAACGGCCACTCTGCGACCATCCCGGTCCTCGCACATCTCAACGGGGATCCGAAACTACGCGATACATGGTGGCAGAAGATGTGGTTCTTCCCCTGGGCACGTGCCCTACTGCGGAGATACGTCCGTTCCGCACGCAGCTTCGACGCCGCGCAGTCTGCGCTTCTGGGTGGCCAAGAATGGTGGGACATGCGCGGCGGACGAGGCGGGATCTGGACTGACGACGAGAGCTGGGTTACCTTCTCTGATATTTGTGAAGGCCAGGAGCAACACCTCTTTGATGATGACCTGGGCCCTTGGGCAAAAGAAAACGGTGATCCGGACAAGCCGATCTACAACCAATGGGGACACCTAATCCATGGAAAAGGGCCCGAAGAGCAGGTTAAAACGCCTTAGATGCAAGCCGTCTTCCCTCTCAGCGCCCTCCCCTTTATATAGAACTGCAAGCCCAGTTCTACGTCTCACTTCCATACATGACCGATCTCGATCGGTCTGGTCCGGAGAGATTTGCATATTTTCGTTGATCCCGGTATCCGATGCCGGGATCCTTTTTCTGTTAGATACCACTGATTACGTTTGGAGTCCCGTCTCGTGTATGTACCTGTGTCTGGTGTCTGGGTATTGAGGGTGCATCGTAGATCGATGCAAGATAGATGCCAGTTTATTAGAGTTGGTTTTCATAAAATCGAGGCACTAGATTGCTTTTTCTCTCTTGAAGAGACTGCTCCATCCGTACGCTAGTAAAAGTTGACTACGACCCAGGACACCGAACTATGAGGCTCTTAATGGATCAGCACCTGCTTTCCCGCACTTGCATTTACCGCTGCAGACGCAAGGAATCACCCCGTGAATGCAAATGCATTGATCCAATAGCACCCCACATGAAAGCTACCTTATAGCCAAAAAAACGACGAATGCCAAGTCTAAAATTGAAGCTACGCTTCGGGATATCAAAGCCTTTTAAAAACACAAATGCACCAATTGTGAGGTCCCCGTCTCAAAGACCCTCTCCATAATTCTCCGCCAGCGTCTCCTTGATAATAGACAAAATCACTGGCACATCCTCATCCGCAATACGATCCTCACGCTCCTCGACAACGGTATCAAACAGCGCCATCGCACTATAATCCTCTTCACCCTCCTCCCCATTCTCCCCCTCGGCATCCACACCGTTCGTATGCGCCTCATCAACTTCCATCTTCCCATCACCGTTCACGTAGCCTTCTGCGTTGCGGTCCTGAGGATCCGCGGCACTGGTGAGGCCTAAGCCTAGGTTCAGGATCATCACCACTTCAGCTTTCGTGAGTCCGTAGGGCTGTAGTTTTGTGATGATATCACGGAGGGCATGGTCCATGGGAGTGGGCTCGTTTGACGGGATTGGAGGGGTGATAGAGGGATCTGGCTCCGTGGCGCTTGGTCTCATGGTACTCGTCATGGCGGCTTGGGATTGGGATTGGGAGGAAGATGGGCGGGGTGCATGGCGTGGGTATTTGAGCAGGTGTGGGGAGATGCGGCTGACGTAGTTGTGAATCTATGCGATGCTGTTAGTTTTGGGTCTCGTGCAATCTTGTGCTTGGAACGACAGTCGCAGTCTGCGGATGTTCCGCATGGAGGACTGGGGTTTCCAGGTAGGTTCTGCATGTGCAGACACGAGTTGAGCTGAGTGTATGTCTCACCTCTTTAACTACTGTATTATGGTCTCTCAGATCTGGGCTTGGGACCCATTGTCCTCGGAAATGTGGCGGCCGAGGGGGAACGCGGTGGGGTGGGTTGGCATTCAAGTATGCCAACACCTCGATATTGGTAAGAACGGCCGATTGGGGATCGAGAATCTGCAAATTAATGTCAGCAGTGTCACTCTCCTTTGTAACAGATATCTTACCCTCATTGTGGTGATTTAGTGGATATATGAAAGGTGGACGTCGAGTCGAACGGACGGAAAATTGCTCGTTCTGCCGATGGAAATAGGCGGTGTGAACAGCGGTCACGCACAAAATATACAACCCAGGCTCCGAGTCTTGTAGTCCCAATTCAGTGACGACTGGAATACACATTACGAACTACAGAGATATTGAAGTATGAACAAAATTATTCAGCTAAACTGTACTGCCTTGTACCATCAAGCACCTCTGCGCCAGTAAAAGACCACGTAGATCAACCTTGAAAATGCCCTCAAACATATGCGAGCAGGTCGCGAAACAAAAAGAAAGTGATATCATACAGATCCGCAAAAGCTGTCCGTCACATAGCGAAACTTTTTGAAAGAAAACATTTACTCGCCCTTGCTCTTCTTCTTCTTCTTCTTCTCGTCACCGTCGTCGTCACGCTTGCGCTTCTTGCCGTCCTCCTTGCCGGCCTTCTTGGCCTCCTTCTTGGCCTTCTTCAGGTCCTTCTTGCTGATCGATGACGGGTTGCCAGACTTGTCAAAAGTGATCTCACCCCGCTCGAGCTTGCGCTGGTAACGCTTGACGCTGAGGCCAGCCTTCGCGGCAAGCTTTTCCAGCTCTGATTCACCAGGGGTTTCCGACTCGGAGTCGGAGTCAGCATCGGCCATCTCCTCGTCGGAGACCTCCTCAACGAGCTTCTTGTCCTTCTTCTCCTTCTTGGACTTCTTGGCGGGCGCAGGTTCCTCATCAGCCAGAGCATCGGCGTCGGGGTTGTACTTGCGGGCCTCGCTCAGGTCGAACTTCTGGGGCTGGGCAGCGCCGTTGGGGGCAATGGCCACACCGCGGGCCTTCATGGGCTTGCCCTCCATGGCAGCAAGCTTGCGCTCGAGGTTGAAGCGAGCCTCGGTACCGAGAGCAGCCTTCTCCTCCTCGTTGACATCGTCAGCCCAGTCGGCAAGGGAATCCACACGGATACCCAAGGAGGCCTTGGCGGCGAGGATACGGGCCATCTTGCCCTTGTTGCGGCCCGTGGCCTGGCCGATCAGAGAGGCGTGGTAGATCAGACCGTACTTGGGAGTGTCGTGTTTGGTCTTCAAAGCACGGAACAGGGCCTTCTCGGCACCCAGAATCTGAAGGGTAGAGGCGGGGCTCTTGGAAAGGCTGGTCAAGCTACCGGCGTGGGCAATGAGACGGGCACCCACGAGCTCACCGACAAGAGCAGTCAGGTTAGGAGCAATGGCGTTCATACGGGAGGTGAGGTAGCCGGCCAGACGCTGGCGGTAATCGGCGAACTCAACGACCTGGGTGGCCAGGGCCTGGATGTTCTCCAAATCCTCCTCGCTAATCTCGGTACCCATGGAGCGATCGGCAGCAGACTTGACGGCGGTCTCGATCTCCTCGGGCAGGATCTCAGAGAGATCGACAGTCTCCCAGTTAGTGCGCATGCCCATCTTCAGGACGAGCTTAGAGTAGGCAATGTTGTCGTTGAGGATCTTGGCCAGCTCGGGGAAGTGCCAGCCGTACCATTCCTTAACGCGCATGGCGTACGTGTTGAGCTCCTTGTCGAGGTCGTCCAGCAGGCCAATTGCCTGGACGATCATGGTATCGATCTTGTCGGGGGAGAACTTGAGCTTGTGGCGGGCAAGAGAGTGGGACAGACCGAGGGACATGGCGGACATGTCACTGGGAGCCAGACCGGGAATGAGGGAGGTGAGGTGCTCACGAATGGCACGGAAGGCATCGGACGTGGTCGAGTCGGCAATCAGATCAATAGAGAAGCCGGGCAGCTTGCCAATGGCGTTTCCTGGATGACAATTAGGACCAATTGTACTCACGTTGTGACGCTGTATTCAACTCAATTGTACATACCGAGCTTGGCGTCCGCAACGGCGAGAGAGACCTTCTTCTCATCCTTGATTCCATCGAGAAGGGAGGCCAGACGGGGAGTAACCTTGCCCTCAATGATGGAGGCAGCCTCCTCCACGGCGGTAGCAGCGCTGTCGAACTTCTGGAAACCCTTCAACTTGAACCTGCATAGTCGGTTAGCATCGTTTGCCCGCAACGAATTTTTTTTTGCGACCGCGCAGCTAATCTGCTGCGCGCCTGAAAACTTTTTTCGGGGTGACAAAAAGGTGCACATACATTTCAGAGACACCCTCGGCAGAGGAAGCATCCTCAGAGATGTCCTTGCGCTTGAGGAGCTTCTTGTCCTTAGCCTTCAGCAGGGCGTAGCCCGCACTGGTCTCAGTGAGGAGGAAAAGCGACATGGTGGGCAGACCACGGCGTGCAAGGTTATGCAAAACTTCAACAGAAGAAAAAGACCCCGGTCTAAATGCAAAAGAATGGAGAGGCAGGGGTGGACCGTGGACGCAATCACCGTTGGAGAAGAACTAGAAATTTTGCACGGAAGAAAAAGTCACTTTTTCGAGTGCAACAGTCAAGCCACGCTGTGGCGGTGCGCCATGACTAATCCCGTCGCCGTACATCGAGCTCCAAGTGTAGCTGGCGACTCCCCGTTTCATCTGTTCCCACTCCGAGCACCATGGAGGGCCTCTTCTTCAATGTTAATGCCGGGTAGGCTGTTACTGCAAATCCTGGAATTATCTCAGTACTAACCGTTGTCCAGATACGTTGAGGGCATCGTCCGAGGGTATCGGAACAGCCTTCTGACCGGCCAGAACTACTCCAACTTGACACAATGCGAGACCATTGACGGTACATACTGCTTGACATCTGGATGGTGGAAAAGAATGACTAACAAATGGTCTCACAGATGTGAAGCTTCAGCTGGGCCCGTCCTACGGCGATTTCCTGGCCGCTCTTCCCCCCAACCCCTCCACCTCCGCCCTCGCAGGCAAGATGACCGACAAGCTGGTCGCTGAGTTCCGTTACCTGATCGCACAGTCCACTGGCTCAACCGCCAAGTTCCTCGAGTACCTGACCTACGGGTATATGATCGACAACATTGCCCTCCTGATTACAGGCACTCTGCACGAGCGCGACACCCGGGAACTTTTGGAGCGATGCCACCCGCTGGGCTGGTTTGAGACACTTCCCGTACTGTGCGTGGCAACCAACATCGAGGAGTTGTACAACTCAGTGCTCATTGAGACTCCTCTTGCCGCCTATTTCAAGAGTAGTCTGAGCCACCAGGACCTGGACGAACTGAACATTGAGATCGTCCGTAACACCCTGTTTAAGAACTACTTGGAGGATTTCTACAACTTCATCAACACCCACCCCGATTTCGCTGGCCCGACACAGGATGTCATGTCCGAGATCCTGCAGTTCGAGGCCGACCGCCGCTCCATCAACATTACCCTCAACTCTTTCGGCACCGAGCTCTCCAAACTCGAGCGAAGGAAGTTGTACCCCGAATTCGGCAAGCTTTACCCTGAGGGGAGCTTGATGCTCTCCCGGGCTGAGGATGTCGAGGGCGTGGCATTGGCCGTGAGTGCCAATGCTGACTACAAGTCATTCTTTGACGCCGTAGGTCTGAACCAGGGTGGTGGCCTCGGCGGTATGGGTGGAGGCCCGGCCGACGGAAAGAGCCTGGAGGATCTTTTCTACCAGAAGGAGATGGATATGTCGAAGTTGGTCTTCACCCGTCAGTTCACCCCGGCGGTGGTATACGCGTGGATGAAACTCAAGGAGCAGGTAAGACCCCCCCGAGAGTATCCATGTGTAGAAACAATTAACTGACAACCCGATAGGAAATCCGCAACGTCACCTGGATCTCGGAATGCATTGCTCAGAACCAGAAGGAGAGAATCGGAAACTTCATCTCTGTCTTCTAGACGCACCCACCCACCTCATGACCTCGTTCCCTCCACTTCTTTGTACCTAACCCTCTGGCTGAGCGATATTGCTTCCGCCCGTTTTGTTGTATCGAGTACCCAGTTTGTTCTTTTTGAGTATTGAAAGTGAGCGCATAACCTCCCCAGGCCGGGACAATGGTCACATACGGTTTCGGCTTTCTGGTTTTTCAATTTGAGGCGTTTGGCTATCTTCGTGGTCTCCCATTGTGATATAGAAGAGCAAAATTCTTCAACTAGATGAAAGTCTTGGTATACATATTCCAGACTATTATCCACGAGCCTCTCGGATGTCAGGCCCCTATTAGAGCAAAACAAGCTGTATACGGTGCAACCGAAATCATTCAAAATATGTGAAACACGACGAAGGCGGAAAACGTGATGGACACGTTTGAATTTTCAATTCAGAGGTTGTATGTGCATATGATGGCAGAGAAAGCTAGATAAAACAGGGAACTTGGAAGCCAGCCAAACCAACAGAGCGACGGAGAACCAAACGCTCTCGGTGTATCAAGTCTACTCTGATCGTAGTTCTATATTGGAAATTTCAGGTAGGTAGAACATTGTGAAGAACAAGTTCGCATCAACAACGCCGTATTAAATCCAAAGAAATTCATTGCAAATGCCAGATCGGGATATGGGGTCCAGCTCTTTTTTGTTTTCTTTCCAAATCATCGGAAGAAGCTCAGTCATACTGGAACAAAACGCTGATGCTTTCACCGTGGTGAACGCGGCGGATTGCCTAGTAGAAGCGGTCAGCATGTGGCACGGATAAATCGGACGAATGTAACTCACCTCAGCGAAAACGTGGCCAACCTCCAGAACCTCCAGCTTTGGGCATCGGCGCAGGTGGTCACCCTGGTCGACGCTGTTGGTCACCACTACCTTGTCAAGGGCGCTGGCGTTGATGCGTTCGATGGCATCGCCGCTGAGGATTCCGTGGGTGAGCAGAGCATAAACCTGGGAGGCGCCCTCTTTCTTCAACAACTTGGCAGCCCGGGTAATTGTGTTAGAGGTGTCAGCCAAATCGTCAATCAGGATAGTTATCCGATCACGGACATCGCCAACCAGCATCATGGTCGCATTCTGGCGGTCAGTGATCTTTGTGGGGCGTCGCTCCTGTGAGGAGTCAGATGATCCGTTTGGGTTATCGCGCGGTTTGAGGGGTAAAGCGAGACGAACCTTGTGAATGAGGGCGAATTCCATGCCCATTTGATCAGCGATTGCGGTGGCGCGCTTGGCACCGCCAGCATCGGGGCTGACGATGACGGCCTGCTTGTAGTTGGGGATGTTATGCTGGATGTAACTCTTCAGAAGAGGACGGCCGTAGAGGTTGTCGACCGGGATATCGAAGTAGCCCTGGTACTGGGGGTCGTGCAGATCCATGGTGATGATGTGATCGGCACCGGCACAGGTAAGCAGGTCGGCCACCAGGGTGCCTGCTTGTGCGACCCATTGCTTGTAGCCGGGACGCGGCTGGAAGGCATTGATCTTCGACGAAGCAGAGCTCGCAGAGTCTTCGGGAGCTCCGTTCGTTGCCACGGACTTGAGAGAGTCGGCGGTGTCGCTGCGCGGAAGTCCATTCCCGGGACGCCGCTTCACGGGGCTGCCGTTGCTTTCCTCGATCTGGGCCTTGCCGAGGCTCTTCTGGAGGTTGTCGATTCCGTTCAACCCGAGACCCTCCGCTTTGGCGCCCAGGCCCGGGGTAGGCGGGGTGCTTTCAAATGTGTAGCCATTGTTGGGCCGGTTCGGCACGGATGACTTGACGAGAGGAGCGCCAGTCTTATCGTAAGGAATATCGCTCTGACGAGAGTAGGGGAACAGAGGAAGGACGGCCGTCACTCGTCGGGCCGATGCGGTCTTGCAGGCGGAGATGGTGATGAGGAGCTCCAGCAGGTGATCATTGACCTTGCCGCCTCCGGACTGGATGATGTAGACGTCTTTTCCACGGACAGACTCCTGGATCTCCACACGGGTCTCGCCCACGGCGAACTTGGATAACAGGACGTCCGCAGGTGGGATGCCCAACACGCTGCAGATGCTCTGAGTCAACTGCGGGTGGGATGTACCACCGATGACAACGAGATTGCGGACCATGGCTTCTGAAAATTCCGGTTCAATGGCTTCGAGGGAATTTGTGTGTATAAGAGAGAGGAAAGCGCTGGATCGTACGGAGGAGGCCGAGGGATCTGGCGGAGAGAGAGAAAATCTGGGGGGATATCGGAAAGAGGTAAGAGAAGAGCAGAAGGGGGAGGCAATAAGTCAAGAGTGGAGAGTAAAGCGACTACCTCATGACGCAGACACGAGGGTCAAGGCAAACGAGACGGAAGGACGATCTAGAAAAAAACGAATCTAAGCTCGTGTGAGTCCCGCGTCAGAAAAAAAGCCTCTTTTGGAGAGTGGAACGGGTCTTGGCCTCGGGTTGGCTGAAGTTGGGAGCCTCAGGCACAAAATAGATCCGGATTGGGGAAAGTGCTCCTCAGGCCCCGCAGCGACTGGCACAACCGGCAGAAAACGGCGGTGCAGGATATGCAAATGGTCAGCAAGTACTTTTCCCGTTAGGTACTAGTAGGTAGACCTCGAGGAAAAAAGTGCATGCTTAGTTTATCCCATAGATACAGGTGCGCGGCGTTGGAGGACAAAAAAAAAGAAATAACACATTGAAATGAATAAGCTTCGTAACGCTCCCATGCTCCGGTTCAGTAGAAAAACACTCTGAAAACACTCTTGGATTTTCGATCTGGATTCGCATTTCTTCAGTCGCCAGTTCCAACTTCCCTATATTGCTGTTAGTATCCGTATTCTTCAAGATATTGTGAAACGGGAGTAGAGTTGAGGCTCACAGGTCAAGCTGTACTCCGTTGCTCACGCCGTAGTCCTCCAGCGTCAACTGATCCTTGAAGGGACGTTCGCCTTGGCGTTTGAGGAGAATTTCGTGGGGTTCGCGGCCGATGCGGGCGGCAACTTGGGCCTTGAATAGCTCTGGTAGTAGTCAGGATCCTGCAGCAACACGAGAATGAGAAGAGGGATACGAACTAATAGGATCTGAGGCCAGACAGGGAATTGCAGCCTTAGTACCCAGACGGTCATTGACATGAACGACAATCATGGGCTCTGATGACTGGGGCATGACCGGCTTCTTTTCCTTCTTCTCTTTCTTCTCCTTCTTTTTCTCGCGGTCTTCCCGTGGTGCATCTCGATCATCGCGTCGGCGATCGCGGTCACGGTCGCTGTCCCTGTATCTGTCTCCGTATCGATCGCCATCGCGATCCCTCCGTGGGGATCGTGGTCGATCTCCTCGATCCCGATATCCTCGATCTAACTTGCGATCATCGCCGCGGTCATCGTCGTCGCGCCGTTTTTCCTTCCATCGAAAGCCTCCGGACTTCTTGGGTCGATCTCGGTCACCGTCACCACGCCGGCGAGGAGATCGGCTTCGCGCTCGATCATCCATGGTAGAATATGGAGAAATGAGCGAGGTATGTTGGTGCCCGACTGGCGGCCTCAATGTCAACGGAGAATGGAAGACGGTCTGCACGTGACCGGGGAACCGCAGCTAGCAGCTAAACCCAAAGAAGACTAGTGTGACATCTGGTCCCTGACGAGCTTCTTTCTGTTGTCCCGGAAGATCGAACGGATAGCTTCAATCGACTCGAGCTCTTACGTGAAGCTTTCCACACTCTTCCCTCGCAATGCCTGGCCGACTAAGAGTACAGCGGCCTTCTCCTACCACCGTCAGCTTTACCGTCTCGAATGCGCCTCGGCGCTCCAATTCGCCCGCCAAGATCCTCTTTGGTCTCCAGGTTCTCCTACGTGCAATTCTCTTCTGCTGCGTGATAATTGTTGGAACTACGCGTTTACGACACGCTTTCTTCTACCAGGATGGTCGGTTTATACCTTGGCAGGAAATATGGTCGACTTCCGTCGGGTCCAAGATCTGCGATCTGGTGGATACTTACAACGATCCGTGGGCAATCGCAGTTATCAGCGCCGTGGTGATTTACGGAGTTTTCAGGAGAGGATATACTGGTATGATGGTTGAGCTGTTTTCTGCTTGAGACAATCTAATCACAGTTATGCAGAGGAATCGCTCCTGGTTATCCGTGGCTTCGGCATCCAAACTTCCACCTCATCCTCCACCTATCTCTCGACGGCTGCGACCAGATTTATTCCTACCACGCAGATTCAAGATATCGTCATTCACGAAGCATTCAAGGGCTTTGAGGTTCGATTCTATCTGGCTGTCATTGTAGAAGGCGAGCCCGATGTCTTGGTGGTCTTCCCGGTAGGTTCCCTGTCACCTTGCGTAGGTTCTGGGCTAACTCGGGTCCCACCTTAGCAAATGCTACCAAAGCGAGAGATTCTAGAAGAAGTATGGAGAGGTTCTCGGCGTTGTCTCTATGATGCAAAGTCATGATACACCGGGAGAAAGCCGCTGCTCATGTCCAATATAATGAGTATGTACATTCATCTCTCAAACACTCTCGTTCTTCGATGCAGCCTCTTGCTCCTTTGCAGCCATTTTGCGCTCTCTGGAGACCAGCCATCTGGCGTTCTGGACCTCCACAGGGTCCGTTTTGACCTTTTGCGAAATAGGGACATATTTCCCGCCGAGGCGAGCCTCATTCGCTCCATACCAGACCTTGACACCCCTACTCTGCTTTTTGCCACTGCCCTGCTTTCCTTCAAGGTTCTGCACCTGACTCTGATCGCCCTGGCTAACGGTCAAATCCAGTAGTGCACCGGCCAGGATCTCATCAATCTTGCGCTGTCTCCAAACAGACCACAACCCATCAACCACGCCCTTCATACCAAACTTGCTATCTCCTTTAGCGCTTTGGTTCTTGTTCAGGCGCGGGTCACCAGCATAGACCCAATCCAGAGCATCTGCCCGGCTACCAGAGCTCTCGTCAGGGAAGATACAGTCCCAAAGAACCAGGGGGGCATCAGATGCCATCTCGTATGTCGGCTTCCGTGGGTTCTTGGCAATATCCAGTAGCTCGGCGACAATGGACGGAGATTCAAGCCCTTGTCCGACCAGGAACAAAACCGCTACCATATGACGGACCTGGTGCCACAGGAAGGCGGAGCCATGCAGTGTGAATGAATAAACTTGAGGAGTGGACACGGAGGCGTTTTCGGAAGATTCCATATCTACATCAGAGACATGGTCCTCAGTCACCTGGAATCCAGGTCGACCGATATAACCCAATGGGTTAGACTTTGGGTTCACGAATTCAATATCGGAGTGATAGATGATGCGCTCGAAGTTCTCAATTTGCTTGCTGGTATCCAGCTTACAGAAGTTCCGGAAATCGTGAACTCCCTCAAAGTGCTTGGCAGCTTCGCGCATCGCTTTGATATCCAGCCAGCCCTCGCGGTACTTGGTACGCGGGCCGTTGGCCTTCCCGGTGCGGTCCTCGAAGCCGAATGAGCCAGGTGTAGGAGAGAATGCAGGCTGGGTGAAGAAGTATCGGTATCGGCGTTCACGGCAGGAGAAGCGGGCATCAAACCCAGGCGGAGGGTTGGGACACCACGCCAGAACACGGATATCTTCGGGCAGAACCCTGTTCAGAAGTTGTATGTAGTTCAATTCATCAGCCACATCATCCCAGTCCGGGTCCACAGACTCGATCTGCATCGCATCGCCCTCTACTTGCTCCGTATTGGCCTTGGGTTTAGGCTTAGGCCGCGCGCTGCGGACTCTTATACCAATAACCTGTCCAAACGCACTCACACCACGGTCTGTTCTTCCTGCCTTCGAGTAATCACACCCATCCCAGTGGATAGAATAGGGCCGTGATACTCTCGGTTCAACATCATTTGGTTCATCGTCCGATGATGTCTTGGGTGTGATCAGCCGTGTCCGGCGCATTGCCTTCCACAGAACCTCCTCAATGGTAGGGAGTGGAGTGGCATTCCCGTTCGTATGCTCGAGACCATTGTACCGTTGACCCAGGTAGGCGAACTTTAGCGCAATGTATCGCGTCGAGTATTTGGACGGATCGAAACCACGCTCTTGTTTAGGAGCTCGCGAAGGGGCGGGGGTATGAGTGATATCGACTTCCGGCGAATGCGCACGCTTCTTCGGGAGCTGAGTCGCAGACTCAGCCAGTGGAATCGCAGGTTCGTATGCGTCGATAGAGATGGGTGCGCGGGGTGCAACTTCCGGGGCCGCTGTTGTCGGTGCGTTGTACTGCGCAGTCTGGGAATGTAGTTGCCGCTCGAGCTCGGATATCCGATCAATCAAGCTGGAATTGCTCCAGGTTGTGTAGTCGGGGCGTGCATCGTCGCCGGTCCCCGCCATGTTTTGCAGTCTTGATGGGCACTCGCTCAAGAAACGTGCGTGCGATTTGCGGGCGTATTGTCGTATAGAACTCGGTAAAGAGAGTCTGGCTGGTGACCTCCACATGCCACTGAAGAGCTTGGAAGTGCAAATGGCTCCAGCAATATCGAGGCGGGATGGTTTAGCGGTGGAAATTTGAAGTTCCGCGGAGCTTTTGGTAATTGTCGTAATTTTTATGGTTCTGTACTGTAATTATAGACACCACACCCCCTCCCCTGTCAAGCATGAAATGTAATATTCTGTATTGGTCAGACTTCGACATGATTTGAGACTATTTGTCTACATATATGGATTTAATATTGATAAAAAAATCTTTTTAGTGGTCATTGTCTACGATTTGTATGTTCAAGTGGTCCAACATATCTCGGTGTAGATCGACCCGCGCGGTAACCTTGACCTCACAACTCAGCACTTCTGCACGGCCCGACATTACAGTGATAGTACGCTCTTGATGAACTGCACATCCAGATCAAGAGGGACAGCATGGCTGAGACAGAAAGCCAAGACACAGAGACGACAGTCAAGTTGCTGCTCCTTGGTGACCCGGGATGCGGGAAGTCCACGTTCTTATCGTGAGTTTGTACTTTCTCTGCATCTCCACATACTTTCAATTGAAGCAATAAGCGCGGGTGGCGTCAAGTTAGGGCAACACTGATATATATCGCTACAGCCGTCTGA
This sequence comes from Penicillium sp. S103-07, assembly GCA_037042055.1. NCBI lineage: Eukaryota > Fungi > Ascomycota > Eurotiomycetes > Eurotiales > Aspergillaceae > Penicillium > Penicillium sp. S103-07. The sequence continues at coordinate 18,416 of JAXQJQ010000003.1, forward strand.
AAAGTGGGAAGAGGCCGACGCCACGACCCGGCACTACGCCGGATAGCCCACCCACTCTCCTGCGAGACACTGACCAGCCTTTCATCTATGATATTCACTTCTCGAAGAGAGATTTTACCTTGGAACTTTATGACACATCAAATCCCAATCAGCACTGGACAAGCCTACAACCGGACGTGGTTGTGCTAGCCTTCGATATTTCCAATCGAGAGACTTTGGCCGGACTCAGAGGGGTATTTTCCTTGTCTCTCTGGTTCATAATCCCTAGCTAACAGTACGCACAATCAGTGGCGAAATGATATTATTCGGTATTTCCAACATGGACAAGGCGAGCGTATACCTGTCATGATGCTTGGCCTGAAACGGGACCTGAGAAAGCAGGGCGAAGACATCATTTATCCACAAGAGGTACGTGACGATGATCCAATGCTACGTTGGACATATCGACTGACAGCACCGTGCAGACCTACCGCATCTCCCAAGAACTCCGATGTGATAGGTATGCCGAGTGCTCGGCCCTGACGGGCGAACTCCTCATAGAGACATTTGAGGATCTGGCGAGGCTTGCCGGGATGACCACTACAGAGAAAGGTGGACAGACCGCTGGTGGCTGTATAATTCTTTGAGTAGGTTTTCTTTTGGTAGCTTCAGCTTTATGAGGATAACGACGATATCTTGTATGTACCACGGCAGTGTATGTAATGTCAGACGGCATAGGGCACGACCCACAGCGTAGCATATACCGCGCGCGGAAACATTTTCGCTTTCCTCCTAATTAAACTTACGGGGGGTTTGTTCTACGTGATCAACACTGCGAATACCGAGCACGACCTTTTCTGATTACTAGAAGATACATACAGGGAGAAACCAAGGTAACCTCTAAGTCCCACCTTGTAAATTGACGAGAACGCAGGGCTTTCCCCCAATTGCAGGAACACAACTGGATATCTTTCCCTCATAAGCGCCAGTCAATGATTGACGTCGCTATTCCTCCCCGGTGCGAAAACATGGAAATCAAAAATAAAGTGCTGGCAAGAGATCACTGATGCAAAAGGACTTGGAAGGTTCCCGGTGAAAGCTCTTTTTTCTTCTGCTGTTTTTCAGTTTCTTTTTTTGGACATTGGACAGAAACTAGGATAAGACATGTCAAGGGAATTTGAGGGAGATGGTGCATTCCATTGTTGTCAATGGTTTCGGAAGGTGAAAAAATAAACAAGAGCATTTTTCTCGTTTCCTGTGTCTTGGGAACACGGGAAATCGCCATTCATCCCGGATCGCCATGGCTTTTGGGTATAGGTCATACTTCCCCCCTTTCAACGACTATCCTAGTCTCAGACCGAGTGGATTTACCACTTAGCCTCGGTGGCGGGGGCAGCGGCCGGGGCCTCAGCCGCCCACTCACCACCCTGGGGGGCGGAGCTGGCAGCCCAGTCAGCACCGTCAGCCTCCCAGCTGGTGGCACCGACAGCAGCGCTGGCGGCAGCGAAGGCAGTGCCGGGGGCACCGGCACCGGGAGCGTTCACGTCCCAGTTGTCACCGGCGAAGCCAGACTCGACAGCACCAGCGCCGATCTCCTCAGCACCGGGAACCTTGGCCTCATCCGCGATCTCCTTGTTCTCCTCGGCCTCGGGGTCGCGGTAGAAGTAGAGGTCAACAACGGCGTCCCACTCAGTCTCACGGGTGGCAAGGGTGCCGCGGAGACGGAGAACCTCACGGGCGAGCATCCACCAGACGAGACCGATGGAGTGACGACCCTTGTTGTTGGTGGGGATAGCAACATCGACGAAGTCGGTGGGGGAGTCAGTGTCGCAGAGGGCAATGACGGGGATGTTGACGTAAGAAGCCTCCTTGATGGCCTGGGCATCGGTGCGGGGGTCGGTCACGATGATGAGACGGGGCTCCTTGAAAGAGCGGGTGATGTAGTTGGTGAAGTTACCGGGAGTGAAACGACCAGCAATGGCAGTGGCACCGGTGTGGGAGGCGAACTTCAGGACGGAGCGCTGACCGTAGGGGCGGGCAGAGATCACACAGATGTCGGCGGGGTTGTCGATGGCGGCGATGATACGGGCGGCCAGGACGATCTTCTCCCTGTTCCATCGCATCGCAAATTAGAATCCTCAACTTGTAATTCCACGGATAAATCATTCTCTTCTGCTGCATACCAGGTCTTGCCAATGTTGATGACATTAACACCGTCGGGGCGAGTCTTCCACAGGTAGGGCTCCATGTGCACCTGGAGGTTCTTGGAACCGAGGTGGCACTGAGCAGCCAGGAGCATCTCAATGTCCTGGGGAGTAGGGTTGAAAACCGGGGGGAGCTGGGAGGGGGCCATGGTGGGCGATTGATGGATTGACGAGTTGGAGAAATCAATCGTCTGGCTCTTGTCGTGGTGATGGAGGGAAGAGATCGAAGCCGAACCGTGAAACGCACGCCGCGACTCGGAAAAATTTCGCTTGCTGGTTGTGAGCGTTAGGGCTAGGGCAGGGAGATTACATAAACACGAACTCAGGCCTCAGGTGTCGAGGGTTCCATAGCCTGAGGCATGATAAATAACCAAATAGGCCTAGTGTATTCCGGCCGGCGACACAATTTCCCGACAAAAGAGTTAATCGCGAAGAACTTCGCAGACGGTATAGGAGGCCCATTGATCATAGCCGGCCACCATGCCTCCGCGTTTCTCAGTCCAGCCTTCTTGGCAGGCATTGACGGGTATGATTCGATCCCTTTAATTAATGATCAGCCATGTCATTTGTGCTCGAATGCTGACGGAAACTGGTACAGGCACGCTCTCCGGACAGACCCCGTTAACCCTCTCCAACGGAACCACCATCACTGGGCGAGCGGCATCCACCAAGGCCAAGTCGCCGAAAAAGCATGACTTCTTCATGATTGCACAGGCCCGCCAACGGAAGGCAGCCAATCTCTCTCGACAAAAGGTTCTCCAGGCGGAACGGGAAGCCTCGCTCGGCAACCCGGTGGAAAGCCAACCGACACCTTTTATCCAGGAGATTCAGTCAATCCAGACTGGCGCACAAATTCCGGCTGCTAGTACTGATATCAACTACTACTTGAAGCCGGATGGGCTTAACAGTGCGCTGCAGTTCTCAAAGGATCTTACCCGGCCGCTCCAGAATCCCGATCGTGATACAGCGGATCCCCAGCTGGAGAAGGAGGCGGCGGAGTTACATCAGCAGCAGCACAGAAATGCAGAGGAAGCCATTCAGCGTATCGTGAGCCTGAGCAATGGAAACACAAAGGATCGCCTTCGTTTGAATGTACAGAAATGCATTGACCAATTCGGCCGACACAATACCGACTCATTCCTACCACCTAAACCCGCCGGCGTGCCGCACGAGTCCGCACCAGTTTACCCAGAGAAGGCGCCTCGTATCGGCCCGGATACTGGCTCCCCGGAGGTCCAGGTTGCTATCCTGACTGTCAAGATTGAGAACCTGTCTCGACACTTGAAGACCACCAACAAAGACAAGCACAACAAGCGGAACCTACAGCTCCTTGTACACAAGCGACAGAAGCTGCTTCGGTACGTTCGCAGGAAGGAACGAGGAGGTCCCAGATGGCAGAACTTGATGGAGACGCTCGGCTTATCTGAGGCCGCATGGAAGGGGGAAATTGCCATCTAGAATATTCTGCTTGGCTCTCGGTAGGACGGGATATCTGCCGGACTCTTGAACTCTTCTCCGACGCCTTGAATGGAGCATCAGCGTGTTTATTTTGAACCAGCCAGGCCTGGCTCAGGAATTTGCCGGCTCAACTATCCTGATCTGAGACTTCGAGACTAATTTGTCTGGAAAGATCCGAATCATGTGTACAAATAGCATTTCATTTTCTTCGATCTCGTATTTGATCCTATGTCAGTTTGCAACCGAAATCCCAAACTTGTGCATGCTTCACTCGCAAATATCCCATCTCGTATACTACATATGTAAGCGGCAAAGTAACCCCGGAGGTATTGTCTGTTATAAATCATACATGATTGCGAAGCGATTTTTCGGCCCCTCCAACTGCCGATGCTGGTTGATTTAGTATGATAGTTTACCTGTAACCAACTCCCAAGGGGCTCGGCTACGTTCCTATACTTCCACGGTAGGTTCTTATCGTAAGCTAAAAGCCAGCAGGATGATTATTTGTCAGAGTATGCGATGAATTGGCCAATCAGAAGTGAAAAGAATGTGTATCGCTATCTCCCTGAGGCTGGCAATTTACAGGGAGGCCTCTTTTATAAAAGATATCTATATCGGATGATCAATATATCCCGGATGATCTTCACTGCTGCCCGACATTATGTTTTGCCTGAGGAATAAGGAAGCTCTCACCGCCTGGCCGATTCGCGGTATTCTGCCCATCGCCAGTCGACATTTTTGGATCACGTCGAAGTGAGGTCGTTCAGCAGGTGAGCGCGCCCATCGCACCTTCCTGAAGTGAGAGCATTAGCTCTCGCGCACCTTCCTCACTAAGTGTATCACGCTTGATACGCTGCCCCCGCGGACGTAAACAAGCACCCCGACCCGGCTATAAATTCTCCTTCCTTCCTCACGTCCTCCTGTCTTTTCCTTCCCCCATCTTTCGCAAACCCGCTTTTGATCGGACCTCGTTCTGATCCTGCCTGCTTGTACTCCCCCTGGTTCGCCCACAAGGGCATCTCAACCCCACCCCCAACCCTCCGAGACCGTTTGGTTGTGAGTGCGCAGCAATGCGTACCCGTTCCCACCCCGTCTCGCCTGGCGGGCTCGTCTCGCTCGACGATGTCCCTGCCCCCCGTCGTCGCAGCACGCGCAGCGTGTCTGCCCAGCCGCAGGACGCCGAGCCCGGCTCGGGTGCGGTGGAGGCTGCAAAGCCTAAGCCAACCCCGAAGACCCGGAGAACTCGTGCCAAGAGTACCCGCGGCAAAAAGGTACGTGAAGAGAACAACAAACGGGTAATGCTACGACTAAAGGGAAATTGAAAAGTCCGAGAAGAGCAGCCACCGTTCTACCAAATCTGCCGAGCCGGAGCAGAAGGACGCGGCCGGCATGCCCGCCGATGAAGTTGCCCAGGACGACATCGAAATGGTTGGCTCCCCCCAAGTTGCGATTGACGACGAGAATGTTACCCCTCTGGCCACCATCACCGAGGACTCTGCGGTCGAGAGGCATCCCTCGGCCGACCTGATGCAGGATGTCGAAAATGTTGTGCCAACCATCTCGGAGACAGCCTCCTCGGCTCAACCTCCCGTTGCCAACATTGGAGACTCTGCAATGGAGATCGACCATCCAGACGACCTTATGCAGGATGTTCAACATGATGTTCTTCCCATTGGATTGGAACTACTCGTCGCATATTCCGAATTCAGTGCTGATCAATTTGCGGCTGTACAGAGTAACGAAGACCGCGAAATACAGGACGAACCTACTTCCGTGATCCCCTCCATCGAGACTGGCGATGTCGAGCACGGCGCCGGTACCGGTGTAACTGCACAACGTGAGTGGATTCCCAACCTTGATGTCTCTCGTCTCAGCATCATGAGACCCGTCTGCCGACAGCTGCGACAAGCCGGGATTTGCGACAAGTTATCGCGTTTCCGCGATTGGGTCGCCCAGCGCCTATCCTGGAATCAACGTGATGAATTTTATCATCTCCCTTTTCCGATTAACCCAATTGTTCATGGATTTTGCGACGACCAAGGAAACTCAATTGATCAAATCATACTGATCCCTTTTCGCTCAGGCCGGAACCTCGCCCGCCGGAACCCCCGAACCTCGCCCCCTCGCCGTTCTTCGACCTCTCAGCGTGCTACTGAGGGCTCTCAAGTTTTGAGACCCCAGAAAGCCACTCCCATTCGCCGTTCCTACTCGAACATCTCTCAGACTCGTCGCACCGAGGCCAGTGGCCGCATCAATCGCACCTTATACCGCCTACCTGATCTCTTGACCCAGAATGATTCAGATGGAGATGCTCCTGTCCAGGACCGTCACCAGGTTGTAGAGACCCAAGAGAATGTTTCTGTCATTGCTAATCCCGCGACCCCCGAGGCTGTTCGGCCCAGTACTCCCATGACAGCTCCCCCGGCTGCCCACGTCGGAAACTCTGCGGCAAGCCCCAACGCATCCCCCAGCTGGTCGCGATGGATTTTCAACAATGTTTCTAGAAGATGGACGAATATCCGTGAGAAGCTTGTTCCTCGTTCGACTGATGGAACACAGTCAGGTGCGTCCCACTTACTCGTTTTTGTCATGTTTGGTTTGTGGCTAACTCTGAAATTTCAGTTGCTCAAGCCGTTCAAGCCGCCGAAGCTGTCGAACAACTTGCTGCACCCACCACATCAGCCGAGACCAGCCTGGCTACTGCGACTGCACCCGAGTTGGCTCCTGAAGCTGTTACGCCTCTACCTGCGCGCAGCACCTGGCGCCGGCGTTCATCTTTTCGTTCATCTTTTCTCCCTCATGACGTTCCCACTTCCCGCCCTCGTCGTCCTCGTCGCATTTCGACTACCGATCGTCCAGTGGCTGCACCCAAGCCTCGTCCAGAGCCTGCACCTGCACCTGAGCTTCGATACGATCTCTTCCCTCGTCCATACGATCCAGAGCTGCTCAAGAGGTGCTATGCGCGAGGAACGAACCCCCATATGGTTCAGCCTTCCCAAACTGCAGATTCTACGCAGACTATTAATGAAGCTGCCATCTCTGCTCCCAACGAGGCTATCTCCACCCCCAATGACGCTATCCCTGCTTCAATTGAGGATCAATCGCTCAAGCGCAAGCGTGAGGAGCCCGAAAAGATCCCGAACCCGAAGGGTTGCAGTTATGGTATGGATGAGGAGTACTTTGACTTCACTGATGCCGAGTGGGATGAGGAAGAAAAGCGTTTGGCTGCACTTGAGGCAAAGGAAACAGCTCAACCTGCCACAAAGAAGCAGCGCGTCGATGCATCGCAGCCGCGGCGGCGTGCGACCACTCGACCAAATACTCCCAATGCCCCTCTCAACTCTATGTCTCCCTCGCGGCGTCCTGGATTTGTTCCTAACCGCCGAGGCACATACACTGCCCCTGATCTGTCCCCAATCGACTCAAGTGGCTTGATGTCTGGCACGGAGTCGTCTCCGATCACCCAATCTTCCTCAGATCAAACCATCATTGCTCAATCCACCCCCAAATCGACTGGTGCGACCCAGACACACCAGCTTTACACACCCAAGACCCAGAGAGGCCCGGGTTCCAAATTCAAACCCTCTGGTACGTATCAAACTCCTTGTTCTTCTCCTCTAGCACCGGAGACCCCGTCGGATGAACTGCCCCCTATCCCCACGACTCCTCCCCGCACACGCAATACCTTCGAGACCCCTTATTCCCCTGAGTGGCCGAGTCCTGGCTTTACTCCTTCGCCAGTGCGGGAACACTGGGACTTTTGGGCAGATCTGAATGAAAAGCAAATCCGTCAGCGACGTATTCACCTTGCTATCGCTCATTATGCTCGGACAAATGGGGGTGGAATCATCACCAATGTCATGATGCGTGATCACCCGATATTTGCAAGTATCGATATGGATTGCTACCAGAGATCTGTGAATCGTCACGGTCACCCCTACGGCCCAACTCTCCTGGAAGAAAGACGCCGGTTCACTGCCAGGTTTCTGCAAAATGGCAGGATGAAGCTCGAACCCTTATATTTTACCTACTCAGACGGAACATTCAGAACATACTCCGAGACAGAAGATACTCCCCTTGTTCGTGTCAGAAGTGATGGGAGTCTTGGAACTCATCATGCCTACACGAGGAAGCCCAAGCATCAAACATATACTGACGATATTGAATCTCAAGATACCGCTGCGAACTCCAACAATGTCCCCGAATCTCTTGAAACCGCCCCTACCGCCCCTCAAAATATCGAACAAACCCCTGCTGCCACCACCAAAGACCGGGAAGCCCCAAACACTGATACTGACACCGACGCCGACGACGCCGACGACGCCGACGCCGCCGATGGCCCGTCCCCCTTGACCCGAGCTCGCAACAAGGCTGAGCAATTCAAGCCCAAGACTCCAAGTCGTCTTCGGGAGGCTCATCCTTTCGCGAGCAGTATCGCCTCTGCCACCACAGCCTCACCGTCATTCTTGGGTGTTACAACGGGCACCCCGTCAAATTTCGGCGCAACCATGAATACTCCCTCCAACCTTGGCGCGTTGACTTCCTCTCCTGCCTTTGACAGTGACCCCATGTTTATTGATACCACCCTTGAACCTGTCACCCCGGGTGGCGATGCTAACTGGCTGCGTCAAGTATGCCCAAGTGGAGACATCACCCAGCTCCCCTGGCCGGAACGGGTCAGCCTCGTTGAGACTTTGGGCATCGACCTTGCTGCTGCAGATATTGTGAACCAGAATGTGGATCCAAAGAAGGAGGCAGAGGCAGCAGCTGTTTGGCAGACCATGTGGGAAGAATTCCAGCGAGGAGAGCTGGTTTTCTGAGCTCAATTTAACGATGATCTTGTGCAAGCATCGATTTCAGCCCATAGGGCGAATTTACGACATTTCTGTTCGAATGACAGACACTACCATTTACCACCAGAAAAAGGAAGAAAAACAGAAAAACAGAAACCGTTCAATTTGCATTTCGAATGCCTGCTTGGAAATGATGGGCGTTCGCTGTATGGATTACAAGCGAGGTTGTGATTTGTGATTTGCGTTGTGTTCAGTACATATGCAGCATGGAGTTTGGGATGTACTTAAGTATCATTGAAATGATATGGATATTCATATTCTTATGGAGTGACTTCCAACATGTTTAATCGAAACCTTGAAACTCATCGTCGCCACCTGCATCTCCCTTAGCAGGAAGATTTCTGGACAACCGTTCCTGCTCATTCTTGATGCGAATCTCCTCAACCATGCGCTCCGTCTCACGAGCCTTTTGTTTCTCCTCTTCAGGCAGCTTTTCCCATCTCTCCTTCTGTTTCCGCGATTTCATGGACTCCTTCCGCCTGAGCCTCTTTTCCCGAGATTCTTGGTTGTGACTCCAAGCAGCACTTTCGCCCGCGCGTCGTTTGCGGGAATCTTGTTGCTGGTTGTCTCCCCCTTGAGCCTTCTCTTCCATTTCCTCCTTGCGTCGCATCTCACGCTGCTTATCCTTGTATGCGAAAGTATCCCAGTCGACACTGACACCCAACATCTTGTCCCCGGTAAAGTTGCGCAGCTCGGGCATTCTGGGTAGCCTGAGAAGGCCCCAGGCTTTGCCTAAAGCCTCCCAGTCCAGGTCTGATATACGGAAGATACTGCTCGCTTGGTGCTTGCTGTAGCTGCGTAGCCAGCTGACGAAAGCCTTTTGAGCCTTGTCGTGGTGAGCACGGTCTTTGAGATTATTTGAGCGGACCTTTTGGGTTGCGGTCGCGGCGTCCGCATCGGAAAGAGGATTTGGGAGACTGAAGGGTGCAACGGGAGTTTTGCGCACTTCGAGGAACGACACATAGTCTTCTTCCCGCCCGGGGTGGAGAAGAACGATACTCAGACCTCTGCGTCCAGCACGGCCTGCTCGGCCGCATCGATGAATGAAGGTCTTGGGATCCGACGGCGGATCGATTTGCACAACCAGATCAACAGATGGAATGTCCAGTCCGCGGGAAGCAACGTCAGTAGTCAAGAGGATAGATGGAGTGGTGGAAGTTGTGAAGCGGGTGAAGTTCTTTTGGCGGACGTTGGCAGGATGCTTTCCATGGAGAGGAACAAGGAGGAACTCGTCTCCCAAGATGATTGGCAAAATCATGGCGAGATAGTCCACACTGGAGCACGTTGACACGAAAAAAATTGTTTTCTGAGGAGTGGGCTGGACGGATGAAAGGACATGCTTGAGGATAGAGAATTTATGGGCTGGCGGTGTTGTAAGATAGGTCATTTGCAGACTGATCATGTCTTTAGTATCTTTTACCATATAAACCAAGCATTAGAGAACATACCTTGCTGGTGTACGCTTATCTTCAACGCCAGACCCACCTTTGACTTTAACGGCGATCTTGACGGGGTTGCGCAATCCCACGCGGACAATTTGATCAACAGCCTCGCTGATACTGGCACTGAACAAGCCCGTTCTCCGCTGCTTGGGGAGATGGCGCAGAATCTTCTGAAGGTCCTCCTTGAAACCGAGATCAAGAAGTCTATCGGCCTCATCCAGAACAAGCATTTCGAAGGATGATTGTGGGCAGTGGACATGAGGCGACGACAGAAGTTCCAACAATCTTCCAGGCGTCGAAACCAGCACATTAGGCGAGCGCTTCAGGAAAGAGCTAAGATCCTCCGCCGGAGACGTCGTGCCGCCCAAAAGGAGTTGTGGGACCACTTTCAAGACCGAGGACGAAGATTTGGGACGAGGCGCATCGCCTTCAGGAGGGTGGATGGTGGCGGCCGACGCAGGGTGGAATTCCAATAATGACAAGAGGACCTGATATATTTGGGACGCAAGCTCTCTAGACAGGATATTAGCAACAAGCCTGGAGCAGAAATTTGCAGCTAGACTCACCTAGTCGGAGAAATAATGATAGCCCCGATATGATGCTTCTTGATGGGTTCATCAAGGCGCAAAAGCTTCTCCACCACGGGAACCAAGAATGACAGAGTCTTTCCACTACCTGTTACGGCCTCGACAACCACATCCTTATGCGCCATAAACAGAGGGATGGCGGAGGCCTGAACTGGGGTCATGCGCGTGAAGCCCATAGAGGCTACGGCATCGAGAGTCCATTGCGACAGCGGCGGCGTGAGAGCATCCCACGCCCGGGAGGACGAAGACGGCTTGGGCGCCATTTGGAGCAGATACGAGGGGAAAAAGACCTCGACTGGAGATCTGATAATCGCTGAAGATTGCGCCGAAAAAATACGTTATCGATTAGATAGAGGCACGTGACTGCGGCATAAGGCGGAAACCGGGAGATCGCGATCTACTTTTTACCTTTCGCGCCAGCACTGCCTCGGCCAACCTGGCGACTTTGCCTCTATTCTTTGATCTTTCACGAGCGCATACCATGCGCCTTATCCGTGCCTTCACACATCCAATCAATCCTCGATAACGCGCCGGCGCATATCACAATCGCCCATCATTGAGTCGTTAGCAAGGCCGTTGATTCCCGGCAGCTTTGCCTGCGACGGCGCGAATTCTCATACGAGGTCTTTTTTCGGCCTCATTCGGACTCCAGCACTCCCTCCATTCTCCCTGGGAGCTTCCGATATGCCCTCGTCACCAAGCTCGGTCCCGGCGACGCCGCGAGTCATCTCCCCGTCGCCCTCACTCTCCGACAGATCTGACGCACGTGATGGGTATCTCGCACCAACGACGCGGTCAGCGGCGCGCCGACAACGTCGCTCCGAAGACTCAGAGGATGCACCAGAGTCGGAGTCTACACCCTCGGGCTCGGCACGGCGACGACGCCTCCCACGTCGGTCCAATCCGAAAATCCCGGCTTCGCCCCCATCCACCAACGGCAACGCCTCGAACGGCTTCCTCTCACCGACATTAAGGATACCAGAAACCTTGCGTGACATCTCACGATCACCATCACCACTCGGCATTATCCCCCTACATACCCGTTACCGAAGTTTCATCCACCGCCACGAAATTCCCCGCAAAGCTCTGCACGTGTCGATCGGGTTTCTGACTCTCCACCTTTACAGCCGGGGTATCCAGACGTTGCAGATCACTCCCGTGCTATTTTCCGCACTGGTGCCTATCGCAGTTACAGATATTGTCCGCCATCGTTCGGAGAAAGTCAACAAGTTCTACACCCGCTGCCTGGGCGCTCTTATGCGCGAGACCGAGGTCTCCGGTTACAATGGTGTGATTTGGTACCTTCTTGGTGCATATGTCGTCCTAAGATTCTTCCCCAAGGATGTTGGCGTCATGGGTGTATTGCTTCTCAGCTGGTGCGACACAGCCGCATCCACTTTCGGCCGTCTCTACGGCCGCTACACACCTCGGCTCCGACCGGGTAAGAGTCTGGCTGGAACTCTGGCCGCCTGGGCTGTCGGCGTTGCCACGGCCGCGGCATTCTGGGGTTGGTTCGTACCTTACATCGGCACCTTCCCCAATGACCCAGAAGGTTCCTTTATGTTCACCGGTCGCCTGAATCTTCTTCCGGACTGTGTCCGGGGTCTTCTGGGCTGGACCGGCGACTCGTCTTCCACCACGATCACTGGGCCATTGGCTCTCGGTGTCATGAGCGTCGTTTCCGGCGTTGTTGCCGCTGGTAGCGAGTACATTGACCTGTGGAACTGGGATGACAACCTGACGATTCCCGTCCTCAGTGGCCTTGGGCTTTGGGGATTCCTGAAAGTCTTTGGTTAATATAAGTTAATAATCAGGTACATTACGCGCAATCTTTTCCTATGTTGGGCAGTTTAATGTTTAGATGATTGGATGGCTCACCTTTCGGGCATGACATTGCATCAAAACTGGTTCTGGCCTAGACAGAGCCCAAGTCCGTGTTTTCTTGCCGATTTATTATAGTATCTCTTCTCTTGCGATTTTGGGTGCACATTTTGTAACTACTGAGCTGGGCATATGTCCTTGATATACTCCATATTGAATTTTCCTTGAATACTTGACCCGATACAGTAGGAACTCAACGTTGATCCAGTGGAGATTCATCTTTACCCATTTGGAGTCTAGATTTTAGTAGAAGGCCACGATGTAAATGAATGCCATTTGCACCATTCAAATGTTTCACTACTGACGGCTCCTTTTTTCGCCAATAGAAACCCGTGAGTTAATCGAAATGTCTAATGCATGATTCCAATGTTCGAGGGAAACGGACTAAGTAAACTCAGTATTGGTCATGTTCAACCAGTCCTACAACTTATTCCGTCGCGAGACTTCATTCCAAATATCCACAAGAGGGCCACCGAGACCGTATACCGGGTCGTGCTGTGGAATATCGACGCCAAGAATCTCTTCTCGTAGGATTCCCATGTCTTCATTGCCCCTGCAGTAGTTGTTGCGCCATTTTGGGGCGGCCTGGAATCGTCATCACGTTAGTTTCGTACGCCCTGGGCAGCAACAATGGTCACTTGAAGACCGGGAAACATACCTCGGGATAAACTCCAATATACCGATAATCCCCATACGCACTCAAAGATCGGTGGAATACACCTGCTGGAACCACGATGACATCGCCAGCCTTAACATCTACCTCCACGCCTCCCGTGGCTGTTTCGTGCCTTTCACGGCCTAGAGCCAGTCTTGATCCGCCCTGAAACACAGCTTTCACGTCAAAAGATCAGTGTATGCAACAGTCAAGAGTAAATGGCTCCAACGTACCGTAGCATTCATGTGTGTTGGGATGGAAATGCGCTATGTAAAGAGCTCCCCATTCCCCCTAACGAATAGTCTCGTGTAATTGATATCATTGACTTATTCACCTACTCTTTTTTGCCAGTGATTGCCTTCGCAAAGAGCCTTTGCAGATTCTGGATTCAACGGCTTTGGAAGAACATCACGATAGACCAGAGCCGGGACGCTATTGTTCGGGACGAACTCGCTTTTTTGGAGGTAATATTCTTCTGGCGGCATGCGTTGTATTTGAGTCATGATGGATGGGATCAGGTCAAACTAAAGGTTCCCAGGAATTCGTTTGAATAAATCAGTCGAAATAAGACTCTCCCCACGCTTGACAACTCCCCCGCACACGATGACGAAGAATGAGATTTGCTATCACGGCCTGTGGGGAAATCGGCCAACTTTACCGGTTCTGGCAACATTTTGCGGATGAAGGTTATATTTTGATTCGATGTTCCTTCAAAAACAGTCCAGTGATCACATATGTCTTTAGAACTGTGCTGGTACTAGAATACTATTCAGCCCAGCGAACTGACAAAAATCTTCACTGGAATTCTAGAGAGATACCAGCGAAAACCGAAGCAGAAAGCTTTGAAGCGGGCCTTGGAGTAAACAAGCCGGGCGTTCATCAAATATGGAGGCGAAAAGCATCCTCCAAGCAGATTCGCCTTGGATCGAACCTGTCATTAGAGCAGACCTGACTAAGGAGGTCTAACTAGGTCGAAGACGGAGCGGAGCATCTGCAGAATAAGCTCTCAAATGTTATCGGAAATGGTAAAGTGCATTTCTTTCAATCGGCTTGTTTATGTGAAGCTGCGAATAACGCCAAATGTATGCCTTATCTCGCTGCAGAACAGCCGCCCACCTCCCAAAGTACATGCACCTATATAGACATGATAAGTCCGCCGGGAGAAAAATGCAGTCCGCCTGCCAGTATCACAACCCATGACGTGAACATGAAACATCGCTACTCAACAACGAGATTCATTCAGTCATATTCGCACACCACGAATATGAATATGCCCTATATTCACGTTCGTTTATTCATTTCGGAGCCCTATCTGAGAGCCTGGAGTGGCCCCAGCATCCCACGAAGCTTCTCCTTTGACACCTAAAACGGGAGAGCTGATGTGATTTCAAAGAATCGCATGCAGGCTACCACCTTCTATTGATACCCTCAAATTACCCCGCAGGTCATTTTGCTGACACAACTTCGAGGCCAAATTCCAATTGTTGTGTTGCCGGGGTTTATCCCACGTAAGCCCGCGGGATAAAAGAGGGGAAGTATGCGCACTAATTAAGCCGCATGGAACTACCACCAGCATTGTGCTCAAAAAACACTTAAATTTTTTTCATTTCTTAATATTCAAAGATAACATTGGTTTGACAAAGCCATGTCGAAAGTCTTTTTCATCACTGGCGCTGGTAGCGGAATCGGCCGTGTCACAGCTCGCTATTTGTTGGAGCGCGGGCATAGGGTTTTCTTAACGGATTATAACCCAGCCTTTCTGGATGAGACATGCACGAAGCACCTCCCATCGGTTCTGGGATCTGAGCACCAATTGAACTTCAAATGGGCTTTGATGGATACGACGAATCAGAATCAAGTCGTCCAAGCCGTGAAGAAATGTGTAGAGGATTTTGGGTCTCTTGATGTTCTTGTCAATAGTATGAAATCCATATTTTCTATCCTATTTTTGATCCGAACTGACAATTTGTACTTTCAGATGCTGGAATCAATGTAAGCTCGAACCCCATTCTCAATATTCTTTACGATTACTTACAAAACCAAGAGCCAATACATGCGTGCTGGAATCCGTATGGATGAAGTGCCGACATCAGACTTCGAACATGTCCTTCAGGTCAATCTGGTGGGTACCTATCGTGTCTCGCAACAGGCAATTCCATACCTTGAACAGTCTCCTGGAGGGGGTGTGATTATAAATTTCTCTAGCTGTCGTGCAACACAACAGAGCAAACATGGCGAAGCATACACGGCTTCAAAAGCGGGGATCGAGGGCCTAACGATGGCCATGTCTGTCAGTCTGGGTCCAAAGATTCGAGTCCACGCCATTAGTCCTGGAATGGTTGACGTTCGATCCGAACGCGACGAAGGCGCATTGCCGGATCTGAAGACAATTCGTGAAGATTTGAATAGAGACTTCCAGAGCGAGTATGCTCCTCAATGGGGAGCCGGGAAGAGTCAAGCGATACATGACGCGCATCCTGTTGGTAGGATAGGGAAAGGTGATGATATTGCAAAGTACGTTTTTCAAATCCCAATGACTTACACGACAGTCTACTGATGGCACCTGTGGATAGATGGATCGAATTTTTGTCCGTTATCGAGGGTGGATTCACTACTGGAGGGGTCGGTATCCAATGTTCCAATCCGCGCATAACAAAAGGCTAACCTATCGTAGACATATCTAGTCGACGGAGGCTACTCAAAGTCTTTGAGTTACCCTAATTAGGAAATATAGAATGGAATGTTTTATTCAAATGGAGTAAAATGACGAGATTTAAATCGAGATTGAATTCCCAGTCAGATAAACCCCAGCCTCGTGAAATGCAAACCATTCGATTTTACTAGATACACACAGGCGCGGCGGCACAGCATTCCAAGGAATGGCGCTATTTATTGCACGAGCGGGGTTACGCGGGATGAATGCCACTGCCGCGGTGTCCAAGTTCCTATAACTCAGGGTACAATCGCCTGCACAAGCGCTCGTATCCTCGGGAACAACGGGTTGAAAATCATACACTCCACCATGAACTCAAAGGTGATTCTTTTGGGAACGAACCATCCACACATCTTTCATCGCATCGAGTATCTCCGTCAAAAGCGAAATACAGTTCTCGGGTATTACGATAGTGATGCAGATGTTTCAGATCGAATGCAAGAATATGTCGACTGCCCGCGCTTCACAGATCGTAAGCAACTCCTCAATCTAGACTTCGACATCGCAATGATTCATGGCCGCGACAAAGAGAATCCCGAATACATTCGCCTTGCGATCGACCACGGAGCAAAAGGAATTTTTGTCGAGAAGCCCGGTGCCGCTCATCCGGACCAGTTCGCGCCTCTTGTATCCGAGATCAAAACGCGAGGGCTTGTTTTTGAAATTGGCTGGGAACTGCATTATCTGGAGACGGTTGAGTTCGCCCGAGATATACTCAATCAGTCGCTTCTGGGCCACATCACCGAAGCTAGATTTCATGGCGGCTGCCCTGGAGGTGCCGGAGCTGAACCTTGGCAGTCGGATGATCGGAACATAGGTGGTTTCTTCTACAGCCTAGGAGGGCATGTAGTGGAGACGGTGGTTGATCTTTTCGGTCTGCCAAACCAACTTGTCTCCTCGATAAGAAAATTACCGAAACAGAAGCCTCACGTTGGATTCTCTTGGGTACCCGGGCTATTCGAAGGAAAGCAACTCGATCCGGAGGTAACAATTGGAACACTCGTTCATGAGGATATTGCTTCAGCCATACTGGAGTACGATACGATGAACATTCACCTTGATTTCACGGCATGGGAGTCGAGTGGATACTTAGACGACTGGACCATGGATTTGTACGGGACTCAAGGCTCTTTGCATTTGAATTTCGATGTACCTGGTGGCCATCTGTTGATGAAAGATGCAGAAAAGGGGTGGAAGATTGGCCGGAACCATATTTTCCCGGAGACAGCTCATCAGAAGGGCGACATGCTCAAAGCAGCCTTCTCGAAGCAAATGGATTGTTTCTTTCGGCGTGTTCAGGACCCAAGTTGTGAGGTAGCAAAGGTCGACGAAGTGATGGCACAAAGACTGCTTGTTCTTTTTCATGCATTGTACGAGTCGGCGAGGATTAGGTCTTGGGTCGAACTGAAATAATATTCCTTTGCGTTCGTAGCTCCTCTTTATGTAATAGAGACTTCGGATGAACGTGGACAGGTATCTTCTAGTAGTAGACCTCTGAGTTTGCGAGCCAGTAGGGATCCTCAACATTTCCAGACTCCCAGCAATCCTGTGTACATGCGGAGTACCATTGATCCAAGGGCAAATCAAATGAAAATATCTCGCTTCCGCTTTCAGTGATAACGGTTGTGATATTTGCCTCTGTAGTTAGACTGCCAAGCCTGACTGCCAGGTTATAGATGCCGCTATTGGTCGCTTCCGAACAAGGGCTGTAGGCATTGCACGGGTTGGTATCTTCTAGCTCCAGATACGCATCAGAGGGGGACAGGATCGTGACGTTCATAATAGTGTCGCTCTGGGTCAACGTAGCGCTTCGCTTGTCGCTACTTATGCTGACCGTAGCCACCGTGTGCCAGCTAGTTGCAATGTCAACGGTGTCGGATGCACGAACTTCATCACGAATAAGTATCTGGGAGTCGTTCACAAATGCGACTCCTCGGAACACACTGGTAGTCACGTTGGAATATGCCTCGGTCAAGTTCGTGACTCCGAAGCGGCTGGATTTATCGAAGCTACCTACCCAACGAAGTGAGTTGTTGGCCGAAGGAATCTGGTTGGCAAAGCTCAAGGCAGTTTGCTTTGATTCTGAGATACTTAGGGAGTTTGCACCCTCCGTTCGGCATCGATAATAAGTCCAGCGACGAGGACCAACAAAGTAGTTTGTCAGACTATAGCTATCCGAGCCAAGCAACTCTGCCCATCGATAGCCGTTATAATCGATGACGAAGGAGCCAGCGTCAAGATGGCCATGTGAGCGACCATTGAATCCACCCATGAATCCAAAGAACCAGCCGCCGGATTCTTCCCATGAAGTGCGGTAGGTCATACCTGCCACCCCTTCAAATTGGTCATATCGAGTCATTGTAGACAGGACACTGGGGGTCATGAGGCTGGAGTTGTAGAAAACAAATGCTTGGAATGTTGCTGCTTCCGCAGTGTCGAATCGAGACAACATCCCCTGTAGCCATTCAGGCATGTTGAACTTTTGCGCCCAATATCCCACGCTCCACAGACTATTTGCATTGGAGAATGTCCAGGCGCCATCCGCCCAACTAAATCCTCCAGCTTGACCGAAGCCGTGTGTCAACCAAGCTCCAAGATTTGACATGCCGGGGAGATCAGATATTCCCAAGTCATTTCCAAGTGCACTTTCTAAAGACCCCAGCGTGAGACCTAAGAATATCCCAGCGTAGGTACCATAGGAATACCCCTCAATCCAACCTCCATCAGGGCCATATTGCTCCAAAGAAACCTTTAGTTTGGGGAATGTGAAGTTGAGGATTTCATCGGCAATTGTTGCATTGGTGTCTCCAATTGCCAGCGTCGCAATGATCAAACAACCATTGGTGACTTGGGCCCAGTTGTTGGTATGTTCGCTCCATGAATTTATGGAAGAGTTCAGCGCTGGAACGAAAGCGTTGAAAATAATGCTCTGCTCAATCGTACGTCGCTGGTCAGTTGATAGTGTATGATAGACCCAGTCGTAGCCAATGGAAACCGTCATTGCAATGTCTGCAGTGGTCAGGAAGTTGGAAGGATCCCAATCGGAAAGACCAGCGAGAAGGAGAATGCTCTCGGTGACCCAATCAGAGTACGTTTCGTTACTCGTCAATAAATATGTCCCTGCCACAGCACCAACATTCATTCGGATAGTGCTTGACCAGGCTGTGGCCGTTGTGAGTGATAAAGGGGTAGCGACCGCAGCATCTGCAGTGCTTTGCAAAGATGTCAGGATATCATCGTAAAGTGTGTCACTTTCTCGCATGGAGTTCACGGCATTCACTCGCTCGTCCGTGAACATGAGTCGCGGATGCGAGGGTAGACTTGCAAAGTCCACGCTGGTCGCGATCGACGAGACCGCAATTAACAATCCGAGTAGAAGCACATGATGCATATTGTATAGCTATGTGAAATATTCTGGTCTGAAACTGCCAAGCTCTTTTATCATTTGCAGGGTGTTTATTTTTATCTTGTTCCAGGATGGATGTGCTTAGACCTTCCCCCGCGGGAAAGAGGGCAAGGTCTAAATGGCATCCGCGGTTTCTTTACACCCGTTACATCTTGGGATTGGTCGAGTCCCACCCGAAGTAAAGCCCAGACACAAAATGATAACGAGGGATAGCATCCCGCAAATTATGCGGGGGCCATTTTATCGTCGGTGCTGAACCTTCACATTCAAATACGGTACTTCGTTCCTCACACTTGAGCCATTGATTTACCCGCCACTCCAGCACTCACTCTAGTTTGCGCGATAATGAGTACCCAAGATAAGAAAGGGGATGCCACGGATACCTCCGGTGAGGTTGCTACCGGAAATATGGCAACGCTGTCCCACAAAATATGTTACACACGATACAACTCTCCGTTTTGGCAGGTGGTGATCGTCAGCTTCGTCGCATTTGGGTGGGTCCATTAAACCCGAGAACTCTGATTTACATTTGACTGAATGACATGTATTTCTAGCTGTCCAGGGATGTATAACGCACTGTCCGGTATTGGAGGAGGTGGCCAACTCGACACAACCACCGCTGCCAAAGGTCATATTGCGCTCTCATCGGTCAGTGCAGTTGGGAATCTTTTCGTTGCCCCGGCTTTGACGAACTTGTTGGGCCCAAAATGGACGATCCTCATCGGTGGTGCGCCATACGTGCTCTATGCAGGCTCTCTGTTGGCCTACACCCACACGGGAAACCAGGGCTTTGTTATCGGCAGCAGCGCCTTGTTGGGAATCGGTGCCTCCCTACTTTGGATCTCACAGGGCTCGATCATGACTGGTTATCCGCTACCTCAACAGCAGGGAAGAATGATTGGTGTTTTCTGGATCATTTTCAAGTGAGCGGTTTTCACCCCCGTAAAAGATGTTCGACTGCTCATTCCTTTTTTTTAGCCTTGGGGGATTCTTGGGATCGATGATATCTTTCGGCCTCAACTTCAACTCATCGTCCGGCACTGTGTCTGATGGAACCTACATCGCATTCATGTGCATCATGGCTGTCGGCTGTAGCTGTGCCCTCGGTCTCCTCAAGCCGTACAACGTTATCCGTGAAGATAATTCTCGTGCTGCAGTCGACCGAAAGCCTCGGGTGTGGGATGAGTTCAAAGCTACGCTGAGAGTTATAAAGGACTGGAGGGTGATTTCATTGATTCCTTTCTGGATCACAGCAAATTGTGAGGCTATGAACTCCCGACTCGATGCGGAAATTACGCCTGGGCAGACAAGCTAATGCATGCTCAAGATGCCTATAACTACCAGCAAAACACCTTCAACGCTAAGCTGTTCACGATTCGAACCCGTAGTTTTAACGGTGCGATGTACTGGCTTGCGCAAATGGGCTCAAGCTACTTATTCGGTCTCTTCCTCGATAACAAATCAATGAATCGTCGCCAGCGTGGCATTTGGGGATTCGGAATCACGGCTATCATCTCCATGATCGTTTGGGCAGGTGGTCTTGCTGCGCAACTCCGGCGAGGTCCCAATAGCGATTACTACCCCCTAAGAGAACTGGATTTGATTACTTCCGGGTCCAAGTACGCGGGCCCGTTTCTCCTCTATTTCTTCTATGGCTGCTTCGATGCGGTATGGCAGACACTTGTCTATTGGACTATCGGCTATCTGTCACACGAATCTCCCGAACAGGCAGCACGCTACGTCGGTGCTTTCAAGTGCATGGAAGCCGTCGGCGGTGCGATAGCATCGAAAGTGAACTCCGATAAGACGAACTACAACGTTGAGTTCGCCGTCGACTGGTCGATCGTTGTTTTCTCGCTTATCTGGGCTTTGCCATTTATGTGGAAAATCCAAGATCTTCCGGCCCACGCTGGTAACGAGGACCAGACTGAATACGTCAAAGAACCAAGAGAAGAGACAGTGGAGCCGTGAAGAGGCTCACGGGTATTGTCTTTTGATATCAGTGAACTCGGCGCTTTTTATGATCCTGGGAATGTTATCACGTTATCTCGGAGTAGGAAATATGTATAGATCGTCCGATTGGTGGGAAATCATTGGCGCCGTAAATATCCAGCCATGGCGGCTTGACGGGATTCCGAATGACCCCGGCGACAGCATGAACTCTGTAAGCGAGCTCCCAAGCAAAGCGGGGAAGATATGCCGATAAGAGATGCCTAGCTGTGAGCCCTTCAAAATATCCTCAGAAATCCAGCCTTTGGGAATGGAGCACTATTAGCAAATATCACGATGGATGCAGATCTCAAGAATCATCGTCCCCATGTGTGCACACAGTCGGGCTGTAGCCGCGCATTCCTGCGCAAAGAGCACCTCCGGCGCCATATGCTGAATCGTAAGAATCCCGGATCTGATAGAGAAAGAAAATGAAGACCATTCAGTTAATGAATTACCAGATGCACCGGAACAAATATTCACTTGCGATATGTGTCCGAGAGTGTTCGTTCGTCGAGACTTGTACCGAAGGCATAAATCGAGACACGACAGGTGCATTTTCTATCGCCGCCCTTCGGGCACAGTCGATCTTTCAATTCCCGAAAGTGATCAAACCCGCGCTGAAGTAATTAGTCAAGATATCACTCAGCCTAATGATGAATCTCGGAGGTCCAGCTCCTTGAATGTTGATGAGCCGGACGACGACCTCGGGCCTAAGCATGTCCCTATTGAGGATTTGACGACGATCGTTCCCGCAGACGACATACCACCCCTTACCCCAGATCGGATCGACATTGATTGGATGTTCGACTCGTTCCTAGATGCACCCAAGCATGATTGGGCGGAATTATTGACGAGCGATGTGGGTCCTTTGCGTGAAGGAAATGCCATTTGTGACGCAGGGTTCCAAGTTCCCACCCAGCTGAATGAGTTTAACGACGAGTATCACGAAGAAGATTGGTCCAACTGCCAGTCTCATCTCCGTAGTGGTTTGAGCCAACTTGATGGTGAACTGTTGAGCTCCTCATTTTTTGACCCGGAGAATCTCAGAAAATTCCATGAACTATACTTCCAGCACTACCACCCACATTTCCCCATTCTTCACCAACCAACACTCAACCTAGCCAGCACAAACCCTCTACTGCTCGGGGCACTGCTTGGATTAGGATCTACACTCATAGAAGACAGAAAGCTATTTGACCTTGGTCAACGCGTTCATGATGGCCTTCAGTTAATTATAATCAACGTGAGTACGAGTGCTTCCGGTGAAGTCTTTCTCCGTCACACATCTGATCGAAGCAGGCTGAATTTCTGGCACCACCACTCTCACTATGGTGCCTGCAAGCACTACTTTTGCTTCAAGCTCATGGGAAAATGATGTCTTCACGCAAGAACCACGAGCTGGCACAGGTCTTCCACGCCGCAATCTTAACCGTAAGTGGGACTCTCATGTGGCTTCCTCTCGGATGCTGTCATGCTCATTATTCTATTAGTTGATAAAACAAAGTGGACTCACGTCCTCCAAAAGAACATTTACGGCATCTGACCCCTCCCTCTCTCTTGATGGTGAATGGAGCCAATGGATCCAAGAAGAATCATGGCGCCGTGCTGCCTTTTTCGCATTCTGCATGGACTCTCAACATGCCTGCATGTTTGGACACCTCCCTGTTCTTTCGGTCAGTGACATGACAATGCCTCTTCCTTGCAAAGAGTCTCTATGGGAGGCAACCTCCGCTGCAAAATGGCAAGATGCGTATCGACTGGAGCCAGCAGGTTCCGAAGATCTCCTTCCTTCCCTGAAGACCGTTTTAAAAGATGCTTTATTGCCGACAGCATACAGCGAGTTCGCCCGATTTAGTATCCTGCATGGACTGATTTGCCTACAAGCACACTTGCAACGAAGCTCGCGATTGACTTTGGGAATCAATCATGCGAGCCCCGAGTACTCGAACCTACCTGCTTCCAGGGCGATGTTCATACAAATGCCGCAAGCCACGACACAAAATCCTCCATCGTGGATGAATGTTATGTCCCGGGCTTTCGACACCTGGTCAACGTGTCTGCTGTCGTTGAAGCCGTCTTTATGCTTGGTCGCAGCGGGTCCACTCCTACGAATGGCACAGATCACATTACATGTTCGAGTTATCGACCTCATCACCCTAGCCAAAAAGTCCTCAGATACGGAAATGCTTCAAAGTCACCAAAGTTATGAAGGTGCGAAAAATCGAATTTCAGCGTGGTTTTTCACGGACTCCGCGCGCGAAGCAGTCCGCTACGCATTGACTCTGGTAAGAGAGACGATGTTCACCGGACAACCATACTTGGCGTGCGAGGATCGTATTGCACCGAGACCGTGGTGCTTGTACATTGCAGTTCTTACCCTGTGGGCATATGGAGAGGCGGCAAAAGAACAAGGGTTCTCGACGGGGGGAGAAGGGGCGGGTGCAGAAGAATATGTCATACTTATGACGCAGATGTTGCAAAAAGACATGCACAATCCTTTCGGCGCAGACAAGACAACTGGACTACTATTGGCAACACACAAGGCACTAAGCAACTGTCGTTGGGAATTATTGCATGAAGCTTGTCAGGTTCTCGAGAGGTTGTGTGGCCACGGATCCCCAAATTAAATGATTAAGTTAGTCGCTAGCATACAACACATTTGATAACGAGACTTTTAGCAAGTTCACTAGGGGTTGTCCAAGTAAAAAGACATACACGTTATATCTTGAAGGGAAAGCCAAGAGTTACCAGACGTTATCCTGTATATATGCCGGATGGCATCCACATGGCAGACGAGCTGGAGCAATTTCCCACGACGGCCAGCTTCGGCCTCGTCCATGGGACAGAGAAACGCACCGACCCTAGACTGGGCACCAATTGCCTCAGCATCTCGACTACTCTCCAGGTTGCGCCTGGGACAGTACGTCACTCTCTCGTTCGAAGAACATCTCACCGATCTATTGGCACGTCAGAAAATCGGCGCTTGTCATTCATTTAGATGGTGTATGGTGGATTGAGGGCATGGCCAGTGGGAGTTGAGGCGTGTGATTGCATTCGCTCAAACTCAAGTCTGGACCAGCGAATATACGCATTCGAGGCAAGCATGGTGGCCGCAGAGTATGTACAAAGTAAAGAACTTGCCGGGCATAGCATATAGTTCATAAGTTCTGAAATTCATAAATTATTCAGAATATCTTATTGATGCGCCTCCAAGAACGCCCCCGGGCTATTACAGCGGTAAATGACTCCATTCGCTCAGTTACTCAAAAATCAAAATACATGACATTCTATTTGAAATAAAATACAAAATTTCTCTCGTAACGTCATTGATGTATAGCCTCCCATCACTTCAGCGTGTCTCCATCGCTATCGCCAAGCCTGCGGTCGCCACGCTCATACATATCTTTCCGTCCATGCGCTCCTTTCAAGTGAATCACTTTCACAAGCTTGGAAGTTTTAGAGTCTCGGCCGCGCTCTCGGAATGTAGCGTCGGTCGGTTTCGAGGGATAGTAGTCTTCGAAATCCAAGGCGTCTTGGTCCGCAGCTCGCTTTTTGGCTCTTTGCTTTTTTATGATAAATGCGGCCAGAACAGCGACGGTAACGACGACGGAAGCCATGAGAGAATCGGTGTTGATAGCGATATGGCGAAATGATGTTGTGGAATTATTTGCTTTATTTGTTTGTGAGGTTTAGGTAGACAAGAGTCTGAAATGTGAGAGCTGTGATAATATAAAAGGCGTCGATGTTCAACGATGGAGGGGTCGTTTATTTTCGAGACGAACGCCGTTCTTTTATCGTCAACTGGCCAAGACTAGTGACAGACTGAACAGTTGCTATTTGGAATATGTGTATGACGCCCGCATTACAATGACCAATCACGCAACGGCATTGAACCAAGCCTCGAGAATGGATCACAGTGGCTATGTTACGACTTTTGATAGAAAAGGTAAATTGGACCATTTATTTATCTTCATTCAATAACATTTCTGGACGAAAAAGCCCACAAGATGTAAGAGCGTATTTCTTGGAGCGGGATTGTGGGTCATGACAAGCGTGAAGCAGTAGCTAAGCCACCACCCGGCGACTGCTGCGGCCCCACTAGATGTTGGACAGGCGTATTCGAGCGTATTGCCACCAACGGTTATTTGGAACGCTAAAATGTCCGCCATGAGTCGGGCGGGTGAGCGTATATTGTGGAGTAAGTCGCTGTCCGTACGATTGACCAAGCGCATTTCAATTTGGAATTCGTGTCAAGGATTGCCTTCTTTATATATATTTGTTTGATGTGACGTATGTATCCTCCCATGTGACTCCAAATTCCGATTCTAAAAGGTATGCAAGTAACGGTGAAGGATATCGGAAAGTATTCAAACCAAATCGAGGATGCTGACGCGAGGAACGCGTTTCTTTTTGTCGGTTTTCTTTTGCTCATGCTGTGCGCTCTCCGCGGTCGCAGAACGGCTTGTACTTGGGATGGTAGAATCGTCTTCGTATTGATTGAGACTCTCAACCGTCCAGAAGCCATTCGATGTTGTGAGGTTTTCAAGATGGCCGGCCGTTGGCGTGGGCCCCGGTGCTCGATCCTTTGTTTTTGTGCAGGCTCGTGGCTCGTCTATTGCTTTTTTGGGGCTGTTTGGTGGGGAACAGCCCCGAATTGACGGCACAAGATGCTGGTCGGATGGTTGCGTTGGCAGAGTTTCAATCCCTTTCACGTCTACTGGGAGGCCATGGGAAGACCCAGATGCCACAAATGAAACAAGAGTTTCAGGCTTGGGGGTCTTGGAAGACGTGCGGCGGGGTTTAAGTTCTTGTGGCTTTGACGAAGCCTGTAACCGCAAAGAACGAACTGGCGAGCGCTGGAGAGCGTCTTCTTCGTCCTTCAGTGACAGGGATAACGAGCCAATGGCTTCTTCAAAATCTTTAATCAAGTGTGATTTCCCTGTTGGACGTGGAGACTTGACTGTTTTCTTGGGGCCATGCCGATGCATTTTAAATGACAGCGATGCCGTAGCAAGATCTTCTTTACTCACTTCGGCGGTGGTTGTTGAACCTTCGTCGCCTGAGACAGAGTAGCTGAATTTGATACCTTTTGGTAGGGATTGTGGCGAGGCGACAGTATCGAGGAGTGGTGCGATTGGCTCTTCAATCTCGCCTTCGGTACTTGCCATAATACCAGCTCGGGCTCGCATCCGTGTTTGAGTGGCAATCGGGTGTCGCTTGACTGTCGGCGTTGACATTGTGGACGGCGATGAAAATGTGCCAATGCGATCAGCCATTTTATGTGACTTGGAGGGCGTCTGATCTGAATGCTGATGCTGTGAATACATACTCGGAGAAGAAGAATCCATCTCAGGATCAATGGGCGCCATACTTTGAAACGAGGAGCGCTGATCTTTGGCAGGCTTAGTAGAAGTAGCAGCTTCTAGCAACTGGTTCTTTGCAGAAGACGATAACTCTGATCTTTCTTTCGTAAGAGTTCCATACTTCAGGATGCTCCCGCGCATCATGGAAGGATCGATAGGCCCCTTCTTCTTGGGCTCTGCGCGCCGAGTGGCCGCCTTCTTGGGTTTGGGAGCAGCAGCCTTAGCAGCCTTAGCCGCCTGTTCATCCTCCCATTTCTTGACAATTTCAGGAACACCAAGCCT
This sequence comes from Penicillium sp. S103-07, assembly GCA_037042055.1. Lineage (NCBI taxonomy): Eukaryota > Fungi > Ascomycota > Eurotiomycetes > Eurotiales > Aspergillaceae > Penicillium > Penicillium sp. S103-07. Next base: position 45,231 of record JAXQJQ010000003.1, read on the forward strand.
GGCTACAGTCTCAAAGATCCAGACCTTCTCAATGGCCAGTGGATCATAGCGTTTGGTCACCCGAGACTTTGAAGGTGTGGGTGGTGGCGCCTCGGCGGCAACCTCTGGATCATCTTCCTCGTCACCGGAGGGGTGCGTGCTTTGCGATGGCATGGTCTCTTGGGATGGAAGAGGCGGGTTAGGTTCTTCAGCTAAAAGGTCGATACCAACAACGTCAATAGGAAGCATGTCCATTTGAAGCTCGGTAGTGCCGTCTGTGCCGAAATTTGCACGACTTTTGTGAATCTTTTGCATCCAGGGTGTATCACAATCAGGAGCAAGAGTCCCTGCTTGCACGCCCATTAAAGGCCTCTGGAGACGAAGCCTGTAGGAAATGAGAGGCTCCGCCAGGAGCTTGATAACCTTCCTAGCACCTGAGCGGTAATTCCACTCAAAATGCTCGGCAGCAAAGCTTCGAATCGCTGAAGGATCAATCTCACGATCCCAAGCATGCCTCAAACGATGCCTTAAGGCTGCCATTTCATCTTCAGTGGACACTATGGGCTCCGCGTAGTACTTGAGAATCACCCGGTCAGGAAAAGTCTCAGGAATTCGAACGGCTTTGTGTTTTGTCGTAAACCAACCGCTCTCGTTCTCCTCGAGCTCAAATTGCAGACGTTCCCGCCATTCGTTCAATCTTGAGTCCAGGTCAGGCGACTGAGATGAGATCTCTCTCAGCAGATCGTCACCAAATTGCGCTTTCGCAATCTGTGCAGCCAATTTGCTCCCACACTTCGGGACGCCCGAGGGCAAATAATCACCTCCACTGAGCATGGCAAACAAAATCATTCCCGCTCGATCCAGGGGAACATTAGAAACATGCCCCTCGTTGCGCATGCGATAACAAGTAACATGCGTCGACGCCGATGTGCCGGTTCCGCTCTCCTTCGAGAAATTCATGATCGTCACCGTGGATCCAAACATCAACGCGTCGACATCGTTGCTCATGACTGCATCAACGATACCTGCTCGTTGCAGCCGCGCACATTCCGCTTCGGCCTCACCGGGGGCTTCATGCCATGGAAATCGGAAACGTTCAATCAAATCTCTGGAGCGTCGGATGATCGGCGCACTGCCGTAGCTGCGGGCAGACACTGCTTTGCCTCTCTTGAAGGGAGGCTTGTGTTGGCCATCGTAGACAAAGAGCGGGTGAACTGGCAGTGATAGGAGCTTCAGAAGTCGGAAGAACAAAGTCCGCAGCTCAGGGTTCTTTCCGCCACGACCGGCTTGGACTTGAAACAACCAAATCGAGATGTCCACCGCGACTCGGATGGGTCTTGCAGTCCGCTCCAGGTGGTTTATAGCCAGTTTGGACAGAGAGATGCGCTCTCCTGTGCCAATGGCATTGATTAATCTGTCTCAAAATTAGCGAAAATGTCTCGCATCAGGTGTAGAAGAGACGATGTTGTCGTGGATCGGGCGTTGCTAGGCAGTATTCCTGCGATGAAGACTTCATCGACATATCTCTGCGCCCGAATCAAGAGTTGCGGATAGCACCTACCCAGGGATACCCATATGGCCAGCTTCAATTTATGCGAGGAGCTGGCTCAGAAACACTGGGATAAAGCCATGTGGTGCTGGCGCAGACGTTGAGGAAGGAGAAGTCGAGTGTTGACGGAGTAAATAAACCACGGCCCGATGTAGATCCGTGTCTTCCAACTGCGCAGTTTCTCGCCGTCATGACCGTTTCTTTCACTTGAGATTTGTGCTCAATTTTGACTTCCTGCTAAAAGCTTGTTCTCTTGGAGTAACACAGAAAATTTACATGGCGCTGTTTGCTCGGTCGGCGCGTCATTGAACCGAGTCTCCTGCTGTGGATTTCTAGCTCCGAGGGGCAACGTCCGAATACGTACTCCACCAAATAACCTGGCGAATACCACGCCGTCTACTGGTGACAACAAGTGCATGATGTCTGCAGCCTCCAATCTACGCAATTCCCAAGTCGCTCGACCGTCCTCCCCCCATACACCTCAGCAGCAGCGATCGGGCAACGCGTCGTTCGCCAGCACGACATCTCCGGGTTCGTCATTCCGAAACGAAGACGACGCGATCATTTTCGAGATAGGCGCCCGTTGGATCCGGGCAGGATTTGAGGGAAATGGCAGTCCGGTATGCACGGTGGGATTCGGTCCTGAAGAATCAAGACGAGTGGGAGACTACCGGGGTTGGATTCAGGGAGCTTCTGGCGTTGGACCGCTGCCACAACCTGTCAATGCGGAGGATTGGGTACGAGACTACGAGCTCTGGAGATACGATCTACGAGATCTCGACCTGGGTCTGGTCGAGGATAAAATCGAACGCGCCTTTCGCGAAACCTACAACCAGCACCTGTTGACCGACGCAGGTTCCTCTCGTCTCGTCCTGACCCTCCCGTCGCTCATGCCGCACCCATTATTATCCTCGCTACTTTCTACATTGTTCAACCGCTGGCGCTTCCCCAGCGTTACCCTTCTCTCGAGCGCAACCATGTCCGCAACTGCGGCAGGACTGCGCTCCGCTTTGGTGGTAGACATTGGCTGGGCGGAGACCACCGCCACAGCCATTTACGAGTATCGGGAGGTTACGACAAAACGGAGCACAAGGGCAATGAAGCCCGTCATGCAGGAAATGGGTCGACTTCTGACTTCTTTGCCCTCTGATAACGTCTCGGAGCAAGCTGCGAAAGACGAGATCACCGTGGGATTCACATACTGCGAGGAGGTTACGACTCGCTTCGCCTGGTGCAAACAGCATGGAGAAATTGGTGAATCGGCACCTGACCCAGACCGGACAATCTCAATACCCTCCCCGATCAACCCAGAGAAAGATTTTTGTGACATCTCGTTCGGACGTGTTTCGGAGCCTGTTGAAAAGGTCCTCTTTGCGCCAGGGGTAGCGGAGTACGAAATGGATGACGAGGAGAAGTCCATACCCTTGCTTCTTTACAACACTCTTCTCACTCTGCCTCCCGATGTCCGAGGTACATGCATGTCACGCATCGTGTTCGTGGGTGGCGGTTCTCGCATTCCTGGATTACGACAACGGATTCTCAATGAAGTGTCAACCTTGATTGACCGACATGGCTGGAGTCCGATCCGAGGCAAAGTCCTCGAGCGACAACGACAACGATTGGAACAAATGAAAATTTCATCTCAGAGCAACGGAGAAACGCCAACAAACAATGGATCTGCGTCTCCCCCTGATGAAGAGAAGCCAGATCCATCTCGAGAAGAACCCGAGATCGATTTCGTCGAACAGAAACTTCGTCGCCAGAACAAAGACACACCCGTCCCTATCCAGGGAGTTCTTCGAGAGGTCGAATCTCTTGGCGCATGGGCTGGTGCCAGCTTAGTGACAAGCCTGAAGATTCGAGGAATGGTTGAGATTGAGCGAGAGAAGTTCCTGCAGCAAGGACTGGCGGGGGCGACTCGAGATTCAGAGCCTCCGGTCCCTGATCGCCGATCGGGTTTGAGGGCTGGTGACCGATCCAGCTGGACCTTGGCTGGATGGGCGTGAAACTGTACTTTTTTTTGCACTAGATCGTGAACCTATTAGATACCCCATTTCATCCCGGACCAAGGACGATTTTGTCCTCGGTACCCCTTCAAATGCACTGGATTCCTATAGATCCCCTGGATGGTTGGTTTGGTTTGGTTTGGTTTGTTTTTTCCCTTCTCTGCTCCCCGCAACCAAAATGCTACACAACAATACTAGGCGACGGCAAATTAGGCGCCAATTAAAACTGCACTTCATTCATGATATGATATAAAGCCATCCACCAACGCATATGTGGTTATGTGCCTGAGCGTCTTGTAGCTTAGTCACTGGTATGAGAAAGAGCTCACAATAGGGCCCTACACTCATCCACTTTTACCCCACAAGCAATCTCACAATCCTCAGCTGTCACCATCAGTCTTCCTCGACTTTGAAGGAGAAAAACACGGGCAAATCATAATGGACGAAAACACAGCAGCAAAGGATACCGAAAATGAAAGGAACAAGAAGTGGGAGATGGCATTCACGGCCCGAATGAGGCAGATTGTCCCTGGTCTCTTTCTTGGGAATGTTGAGGCATCATACAAACGGGACATGCTTCAAGAAAATTGTATCAACGCAATTGTCTCATTTACTGATGCTCGGTGGGTATGGTGGAACACTGCTACTAGGAAGGCAGGCATTCCAGAACATCGTCACAGATGGGTTCAGTGTGCAGACTCGTCAACGCAAGACCTCCTTGCTCATATGAGCGATATTTGCGACTTTATCGACCAAATGGCATCTCCTGCTCTGTCCTCATTGTCCTCTCTGCCTGTCGACCACAGACATGCTACGAATGATGAACCATGTGGTGCACCATCGGAGGCGATACTAATCCACTGTGATCTTGGCATATCACGCTCACCAACGATTATTGTCGCCTATCTCATGCGCAAACTCCGCCTCCCGAAAGTGAACGTATTGAATTTCGTCCAATCAAAACAAAAAGTTAAACCGAGCCCGAATCTTACTCGTCAACTTCAAGTTTGGGAAGAGGTTGGGTATCAAGTATGGGAGAACGAAGATAGGACCGTCCCGAAAGCGCCATACAAAGCGTTTCTGGAAGATCGGGCTGCCCTTTTGGAGAAAAGGGGACTGACCTGGAATGAGCTACTTGCACCCCAGAACCTTTAACGTCTGCATGGAAGGAGGGCTTATCCGGCATGACCTTCCCAAAACCCGTATCCCAAGCACAATCGGAAGTTTGAGAATTCCTGGGAGATCCTAGTTTTGTATCAAAAGGTAACGGGGGAAGAACTTGTCCACCCTGTCACGTCTGTTACTAGTAATACCCCTAAAGTATCACTAGAAATTACTACCTAAAGTTATCATCCTCCTACAGATTCCTATAAAATACTAGAAATCTAGGTGACGGGATGGCGTCAGGAGACCCCCTAACTTCTCAAGGGTTGTTGAAACGATACTTGAATGTACCATTTTCCTGACAATTGGAATATTCAGATGACACGAGTAGACGAGCACAATGGTTGATCAGATCTTGGCCTTGGCCGGAGCTGAAGTCACCCGACTATGAACATAGCTGATTTTTTGAAACTTCTCAATCGCCTCTCCCCATAATTCGTGGCGTAGCAATGCATATACACTGTAGAACGGCTTCAGTTAATACCAACTCAAGATTACCACTCGCCTCTTCGTTGTCAGACTTACCCCATTTTCGCCTTGGGTGCCCATTTTGCTCCGAGTTCCAAAGCGACATCCAGCATTTTCTCCGGCTCGGCAACAGCATCGACAATACCGTCTTCCAGCGCCTCCTTTCCCGTCCACCTGTGTGCTTCGAGAAGCATCTTGCGTGCCACTTGAGGGCGTAATTTAAGTCGTGGAAGAGATCCAATTCCATCAAAGTGCAAGCCCAGATTGACGGGCGGCATAGAGATGAAACCGCGACGCGAGTTCATGACGCGGTAATCATGCGCCAGTGCGAGAGGGCAGGCGCCACCAAATGTATGCCCCGTGAGCAGCGCAATAGTAGGGAATGGAAAGTCAAGGATTGTATGGACAAGCTATATCAATTCCACGTCAGTTCAACTTTCTCTCCTCAAACTTCCCGACCAGGCCGCAGGAATTAAATGGTACTGACCGGGTAAAAGCCGTCCGTGTTTGCAAAAGGGTTATTGTCAGATTCATCTAGTTCCAATCCCTAGAGGCATTTTCGTTAGCAAATCTGTCGCTATCTTGTTAAATGCCTTTCCGCATACAGTGCACCAGAACTTAGCATCACTACCGCGCGTAATCACTGCCCCTTCAGAGTCTGGACCCAACAGTTTCTCAACTGCACGGTAAGCCCGGATCATTTCCTGGCAATAGCGCGAATTCAATCGATTCTCGGGAGGCTTCTGCATGGTCAACACGAATACGTTGCCATGTCTCTCTAGTGATAGATTTTTGAATTTCGGGATGTCTGCCATGGTGATGATGATGTATGTGGTGGGTGGGAAATTAGAATGCTGTGCTGTTGTTAAATCCAGTAGCCGTGGACAGCTTGGTGGACAGCCTCGGAGCTAAGCTAAATTTCCCCGCGTTCACAGATTCTCGGGACCCACTGTTTACTTCATTGCCGGAAGTCACCGATTGCCGAATGCCGAACATGGACGTTTGAAAATATATGTATTACCTACAAATTTTAACAAAGTCTGAAACCAGGAAGGCTGGTTGTTGAATCTATAGCTTGGCTCTATTCTCTTTGCTCCATACCTGAACACCAGGAAGCTCGCGATAGTTCGCCGGGAAGAACTTTGGCCCAAGGATCTTCTTCTGTACTTTTCCAGTCCCCGATTTGGGCAGCTCGCCCTTGATGACCCGCAGAATAGTTGGAATTTTATATCCCGTCAGCTTGTTTCGAAGATCGTTTCTCAGCTCTGAAAGAGTGAGGGTCCTGCGAGTCGTGTTCTGATCCGTCTTGAGGCTCACGGTAGCTGCAACTCGTTGACCGAATTCTTCATCCTCAACGCCGACAACCATCACCTCTGACACGTAATCTAGGCCGAGAATCTCTCGCTCAATATCCAACGCAGAGATTTTGTAACCTCCTGATTTTATTATGTCAAGAGAGGCACGACCGAGGATGAAGTAGTATGGTCCCTCTCGGCGAGCAATATCACCAGATTTGAAATACCCGTCTTTGTCGTGTGCATCAGCTGTTGCCTTTTCATCATGAAGATATCTACCAAAAATGATCATTAGATGAATGTACACCGGCAGTGCACCAGAGGTACAACTCACTTGGAGAACATGTAGGGACATTTCACTAGAAGATGGCCATCGCCGTCAAGCTTGAGAGAGACCGCCTCAACCACACGACCCACGCTATTCCGTGGTGTTCCTGTCGGATCGAGATCCGTCTTGATCACTGCACCAAACTCAGTCGCACCATACCGAGTCAGAATTGGCTTCTGTCTCAAGTTCTCCCAGAAATCCTGCACGGGACCGGGCAGGGCCGATGAGCCACACAGCATGGTGCGAATGCTCCGTGCCCCGGCAATGTATTGATCACGCACTTTGGGAGACTGGCTTGCAATGCTTTCTTCATAGTATCGCATCATTCGCATATAAATGGTAGGCACGCCCGAGAAAAAGGTGAGGCCACCCTTCCGCCAACGCTCCCATGTCCAGGCAGTGTTGAAGCTACCGCTGCGGAATTCGATACAGGCTCCTGAGACGAGAAAAGGGAGAAAGGTGAGCCCCACACCGGAGGCATGGTGGACGGGTAAGATATGGAGGACCACGTCGTTTTCTGTGATACCATAAAAGTCTGCGTCCGTCTCTGCGTTGCCTGTAAGCCAGGTGCGCCTCTGGACGGCGCCTTTGGGTGGACCGGTCGTGCCGGAGGTGAAGATGACACCACTTGCGCCATTCATGTCGAGAGCTCGGTTTGATGAGATGACAATGTCGTCTGCTGGTAGAAGTGTGGGACGAAAGAAAGACGCGATAGGAGATATGCACTGAGTGTGGAAATTCTTCTTATCTCCCATGAAGCGCACAATTGACTGTGCAAGGGTTTCGCTAGTTGTGCTCGCAACCAAGGCAACACATCGTGCTTTGAGCAGGAAATAAGAGGCCTCTTCGATAGGGAGTCCAGAGGCTGAGAATTGTGAGCTTGGTTCTCGGCTCCGGTGGTGTATTACTCACCCATTGGCACGACTGCGGCGCCGAGTGCAATGATAGCAACGAAGCCAACCGTGTATTCATAGCCGCCGGGAGCCAGCAGACCAATGTATACCTCTTTGTCCTTGGCTAATTCACGAAGAGTCTCTCGACTTAGACTCTTCTCAATCTCACTGCGAAGGGCCAGCACATCCGACAGGAGATCGTGAAATGTCTTTTCCACGCCGGCAATCACATCTCGGATGGCAATACGCGACGGCTTTCGCTGGGCGTATCGCAACAATTTATGAAAGAAGGGTAAATTGGGGAGGACATTCGCTCCTACGTGCGAAGGCACGAATTGAGTTCGGTCGCCCATTGTTGTCTTGCTATATGACCAGGTCCCGTCCTGCTGCCCGTCTTCAGATGAGTGAACTCCTTGAAAGACCACAGAGGACTTGATAAGTGCTGTTTATAACTTATCGGAATACATCCGTCTGCAATTTGGGCTCTCGATAATATCCGAGTCGGCTACTTCCCCGCGATCTGCCCCGCGAATGGAGTGCCGGCAAATCGGCACTCGGCGAATTGCAAGTACAACATGTGCCTAGGCAAACACAATGAGGGGCTTGAGGCCATTGGGAAAGTCTGCATGTATTACTAAACCATAAGAGGGCAACATTCTACTGCGATGTGTTTAACTGCAATCCACCAACATGCCCGACTTCACCGATAAACTTCGTCCAAGCCAACCCGATGGACCCACAACTCTTGCTCGAGAACGACGGCAGTCCAAAATCTCAGTGGATGAGCTAGGCCGACATTTGTTGTCGTCAGATGGATTCTTAGAGCGCCAGGCTCGAATTCTGCCAATCCTGCAGCGAGAGCCACTGCTCTCGAAAGAGAAACAACAGAACCTGTCCCGCCCAGAGCGATTCAAGCTCGGGCTCGCAAGAGCCAAGCTTCTGCGTCGATTGGCCGATCAACATCAGTGGAGCCATGAAGACTACAAAATGGCCGAGTACCTGGTCGATGATGTCTCTCCGTACATGCTGCATATGGAGATGTTTGTCACCACTATTCGTGAGCAAGCCAGTGAAGAACAGCGTGCATACTGGCTGCCCCTGATTGAGACATGGAAAATTATCGGCGCCTACGGCCAGACAGAGCTTGGACATGGCAGCAACGTCCGAGGCTTGGAGCTTGAGGCGCGCTGGGATAGCCGCACCAAGGAGTTTGTCCTGCATAGCCCCACGCTTACCGCAAGCAAATGGTGGAACGGCAGCCTGGGTAGAATTGCCAATCATTCAATCGTGGTTGCACAGCTTCTTCTTCCCAAGCCTGGCTCACCGGAGCAGTATGTATCTCATGGTCCTCATCCCTTCATTGTGCAAGTGCGTGATATGAAGACCCACCAGCCACTGGACGGGGTGGTGATCGGAGACATTGGTCCTAAATATGGCTACGTTACTATGGACAACGCCTACATGCTATTTGATAACTTCCGGTAAGCTGAAGTGTCATGGTTTAACCCGACGCTGCTAATAGACTGGCTAGGATTCCCCACTCCGCCATGCTATGCCGGTACTCCAGTGTCAATCCCGAGACCGGTGCCTATACAAAGCCCGAACAGCCTGCTCTGGTATACGGGTCACTGACGTATGTCCGCGCAAACATTGTACATCACGCCAGACTTGTGCTAGCACGCGCAGTTACCGTTGCGGTACGATATACCGCCATCCGACGGCAGTTCCAAGACCGAGATGGCGACAAGAGTGGACCAGAAATGTCGGTCCTTGATTACCCTACTGTACAGATTCGTATTTTACCCTTACTTGCGACTACATTTGCCCTTCATTACACCGGATTGGCTATGCGCTCGGTTTATCAAAGCACGCGGAATGATGTCGAGCAAGGTGATTTTCGCTCTCTAGCTCACATGCACAGCATGTCTTCCGGGCTCAAGAGTTTGTGCACTATGCTGGCCGCAGATGGCATTGAGGCATGTCGACGTGCAATGGGTGGACATGGATTCGGTGGGGGAAGTGGTTTGATTCAACTGAATAATGACTATCTTTCTAAGCCAACTGTCGAAGGCGATAACTGGATGATCACGCAGCAAGTTGCGGCATATCTGATCAAGAAAATGACGGCAGCCGCAGAGTCCCCCAGCACCCCTGGCGTCGATAAGACTGAAGCTGGATTTAAGGATTTCATTCGGAACAAACAGGGCGCAACCCAACGCCAGCCTGTCTATGATGTCTTGAACAGAGACCAAGACATCGTCAAAAGCTTTGAATTACGGGCCACTGCTCTTGTAAGTCAATACCTCACTCAAATAATGCGGAATAAATACTAACGTCGACTCGCAGGCCTATGATGTTTATGAGCAGCGAGTATTGAAGAAGCAGAGCTGGAACGGTCTTCTTATTCAACTGCACAAACTCAGCAAAGGTACTCCGCAACCGCTTCCTGCATCGTTCAATGACATACTAATAAGACATCTAGCACAATCCCAGTCAATTCTAGTCGCCACGTTCTATGAAGCCCTGTCAAAAGACAATACCCTTCCAAATTCTAACAAGGACATACTGTGGGATCTGTACCGGCTCTTTGCACTGCACACTATGGAGAATGAAGGTTACGAATGTAAGCCACTCCACTTTCTAAGTAAACGGCTCACTCTCCAAGAAATTCGAACTAAGAATGTGATAGTCTTCCGCTGCAACGCCGTGTCTCAAGCGGATCTCAACAACCTGCCCGCCCGCGTCCAAGATCTGATGGCGCGCATCCGACCTCACGCCGTTAAACTGGTTGATTCTTGGATGATTCCAGACTACCTCCTGGACAGGTGAGAAAAATCTAGCTTCAAGAACCCTGCGGAATCCTATTTCTAACTTCGATGACAGTGCCCTCGGACGATATGACGGCCGTGTGTACGAGGATCTCTACAATAGGGCTCATCGGTTGAATCCCCTCAATTCGATCACGTTCAACCCTAATTACTGGGAGGAAGAGATTGTGAAGGGAAGCGGTGACAACGGGTCTGGTATACTGTCAAAATTGTAACTCTACATAAAGTCCCTCTAATTTCGAATTGCACTCCTTGGTGACAGGGTACTGAACCTGAGGCAAAAGAATTATGCTATTGTTTTTTAGACCATCGAGCCATGGGTATTGGTATCTTATTGACAGCTAAAGCCGTGAACCGAGTGATTATGGTACTTATGGACATGCAAGTGAATTGTATCTGGCGGAACTTAAAGAGTGCCGAACTGGTAGGTAGCGGAGTTGATAGCAGGGCCATCATCGGGACCAAAGATCTGGTAGGGCAGACGACCCCACTGGGGCTGATTGATGCCATCAATCCAATCCTCAGTCTCGACGACAATGCAGCCGTACTTGTTGACGTACGCAGCGCCAGAATTACCATCCTGCTTTTTGTTGCGCTTGGCCTGCGACTCCTTGGTCGGGATGGTGCCGTTCTGACCGTTGCAAGTGTAGATCTGGAGCGCAGCCTGGTTGGTTGCGATGTCCAGGGTAATACCAGTCTTGTCGGAGGCCAGGTGCACCGAGGGGACGAATGAGTCGGGAGCAGCATAGGCAGGCGGGCGGTCAATCAGCCAGCAGGTATCATAACCGGTGCAGCCACCGCCGCACAAGCCGGTGGTCTTTGCAATGTCCTGGCCAACCAACTTAGGCTCGGTGAAGTCCAAAGCGCCGTGGTAGGCGGTATTCACATCGAGGATTTCGCCGGTAGGAACCTCAATGGTGTCCGCGGCGATGAAGCGCTCGGAGAGGGGCATCTGCAAATAGGTGTCTTTCAAGATGTTTTCGTTCTTGAAGGCATTGAGGTTCCAGTAGATGTGGTTGGCAAGCATTATGGGGGTCTTCTTGGTCAGAGAAAGGGAAACAAGCTTGGTGGACAGTTGCGGTAAACCCTTGGGGTTCTCGGCGCTCTTTTCGGTCGACACGCTGTAGACGGCATGATTGATCACGTCGCCAGGGAAGTTCTCGAAGCCTTCATCGAACAGAGTAAAAGTGATGGAAGACTGAGAGTGCGCGGTAACAGTCCAATTGCGCATATCATAGCCGACAAGGCCACCGTGAAGGGTGTCCTTACCACCGTTTTCGTTCTCGGGAATGTGGTAGGTGCTGCCGTCAATGGAGAAGGTACCATTCTTAATGCGGTTGGCATAGCGGCCGACGACCGCGCCGAAGTAGGTGTGGTTGGTTTCGCTGTCGTGAAGGTATTCCTTGGGGTCGTCATAGCCTACCAGGACGTCCTGGGTGTTGCCATCGCGGTCAGGGACCAGGACGTGGGTCAGACGCGCACCGTAAGGGATGAGCTTGACGGTGATGTTCTTGGAGCTGATTGAGTATTCGGTGAAGTGGCCACTGTCACCTGAGCTGCTGGGAGAGGACAAGGGTGCAGCCGATGAAGAGGAGGCTGAGGGCATGGCATTGGCAAGGGCAGGCAACCCATAAAGGGCAGCCGTCGCGTAGGACTTGAAGTGCATCTTGAAACCCAGAGTCGCGGTGACGGAGAGAAACAAGAGGCAGTAACAGGAAAGGATTCGAGGTGTGATCCGCGCAGGGTAGAAGAACGAGCGAAAGAAGCTGAGGGGAACGCGCATTTTATGGTAATGAAAGCTCCTACCCCCAACCCGGTAAACATCGACATACAACGCTAGCTTACCTCCGCATGGCTTGACGCTAGGGGGCGGGGCAAGGAAACCGGGGTAGAGCGAAACTAAAGCGAGATAAATCACGGGTTACCCGAAAGCAGTTGCGTGAGGGGATCCCGGTCAATGATTGGAGCCGGACAAAGAAGCGGAGGCTAGAAGGATGAGGGGAGGAAGATCCGAGCCCCTCGTGAGGCTGTCCGCGCCCGGGCTAAGACGTCGGTGGGACCCTTAGTGAGCTGGTCTGCCGCGATTGAGACTCATTCGGTCCTAGTTCGGTGCTGGGACAAGCTTCAGATGGCGCAGACGGCAAATGCCAAATGTTACCCTTGAGCATCCTGGTCCAAGCCCTGGAGCACGGAAGGCAAAACTCCGGTGGAGGAATTCCTATCCCTGGCACGGCCCAATTCTATACGAATCCCCCTGCCTCCAGCTGGTGCGCCGATCGCTGACTCGTTCGCTTCCTTACCCTGGGGGTGGATTTTGGTTTTCAATGAACTTGGTATTGCCCGGAATTTGACCGCAGACAGATTGCAATATCTGTGCCGCGTGGGGATGCATCCGGCCGTACCTGACCCGAGATGTCGTGCTTCACCGAGACATGCATACAATCCACTCGCTCGAAAGCCTGCGATCTCTTCATAGTATCCTAAATTCAAAGAATGTGCAAAGTATCGTGACATTCCCCGATCATGGATCTAGATCTTGCATGTGCGCAAACCCACCGGTCTCAAAGGGTGTATCCGATCCTGGCTCGAGAAATGGGGTCTCAGATCTATGGCCGGGGTACTCTCATAACGAGGTGAGATGTCGCTCGAACTAGCGGTACTGTACTAGAAGGTCAAGGCGCTTGTGCGGTGTCGCCATATGCCGGCCGTCTATTACGTGGAGCCCTCCCCTCGTGTGGACGAGGCTTTTCAAAATAGAACCACGTAGACATGTATCTGTCAAAGCAGTCTACTATGACAACTGCATCAATTTCCATGAGGAGCCTTGGTATAGAATCTGGGCAAGCTCACTTTAACAACTGTGCGGACCTCGGGAGTCGGTCGTGGATATCTCAAGGGCTAACTTGGGAAACTCACGAATACTTACGCGTGGCTTTTGTTACGCCCTTAGACCGCACAGTTCAAGTAAAGGTATAGGTGCCTTTTGAGATTTTGACTGTACATTGTAGATGATTTCCGAGCTCGAGCCAAGCTGTCTAAAAGGAAGAGCCTATGGTGAACATGACCAAGTTTCAAATTATGTCGACCCCCGGACACCGTCAATCAACAAAAACATTAAATTAAGTGCGTTGAACATGGGACTACAACTACGGGTTGATTAGATCGTGCGCAGGCGGTGGTATGGTTTTGTGGCTCAAAAAGTCAATCGAGTGATGTCAGTACCGTGGATAACGAGCTTTAGCTGTTGAAGATCACTATTTTTGTGTAACCCCAAATCTTTCGGACTTAGGAAAATTCATAATTGATGCATTTTCAGAGACACACAGAAGCACAGAAGCACAGCACGAGGATTGCGACTTTGATATTTACATCACTTCCCGATTGGGATGCGCTTACATAATACACGTTTCGCCGTCACCGATTCGTGCCGCCTCGAGCCTCTTGTTTACGCATTGCCCCGCGCTTCTTGTCAGCGGTTGTACAGTTTCACTGGCCTTTTGAGGGCCGTACGCTGGCCATTGTGACTTATTCATCAGCGCATTCCGCAGGGTGCGTTCTCTCCACGCCCCCTAGCGGCACGCGTGCCGAGATTCCATCCAGCCCGCCATGTCAAGCACGTCGCGTAGCCAGAGCTCCTCGCCCGACATCCTGGGCCCTCCAGGCGATGCCGAATATCTCATCTCCTCCCCCATCAAACCCTTCGTAGGTCGCCAAAGCTGGCTGTCGCCCGCCAATCTCCGACGCCAACAAACACCTGCCAAGCGATCGCGCGTGAGCCTCAGTCCTGCGAAGAGCGCGCATTCGATCCGATTCGATGATGTCCTGCTCCCCGGCTCGCCTAAAATGAAACTCAATGGTCCCCAGAGGTCGCTTTCGCCGGAAAAGGGCGAGGATGGCAACGTCAGCCCGTGGCGCATTCGGGTCACCCTCGAGGCGACTCAGGACGAGGAGAACGAAAACCATGGCAGTCCGGCACGCAAACGACTGCGCCCGTCTACCACTACAACCATGATTCCCTTGAAGGACGAGAGAAGCCCGCTGCAGGAAAAAACACCGGCAAGACGACGTGGGCGACCCAGGAAATCAGACGTTCAGATGCCGAATGGGTCGCCGTGGCCTGCTAGCGCAGGGAACACCCCCGGGCCAAAAGGTGGAAGTCCGCAGAAGGGTAAACGGGGCCGACCACGCAATGGCACGCCGAAGCCGAAGGCACAGGCGGTGCCCGTCGCAGAAGATGAGCCAACGCCAGCACCAGCGATATCATCTGGCCCCGACTTACACTTCAGTCCGATGGACATTGCTGTTGACGGTGGAGCTGAGTCGCCTCGACAATTCACTCCGATGAATCTTGGAACAGATGGTCTCGACAGTGACTCCCTCGGAGCCGACGATCTGCCAGTCGCTTTTCTTCGCCCACCAACACCAGCTGTGAATAGGGATAGATGGGGTAACGACAACGTCCATGAGAGCATCGACCGCGAATACGGTAGAGCCAGCTACGGTACACCCGTTATTGGAGCTGCAGAGCAACACTACCTTGATCACGACGAAAACATACATTCTACCCCCTCGAAAATGCCATCACCGACCCGAGAAAAATCCATTTCATCTGCAAGGTCTGCACGTCAAGCAGACAGCACTTCACCCCGAACCTATCCTTCACCCACTCCCACTTCTTCGCTGGCCGAGGAAGAAACCCAGCATGAGGAACCTCGAATACAACAACAGCCAGTAGCAGATGATCCGCGTTCTGAGCCAGACCCTACGGACGAGCACGAAGATTTCGATTCAATTATGGAAAGCGAGGGCTTCACTATGGTCTCCTTGGATACCCTTCCTTCAGCCAAGCAGTATGGTCTCTCTAGCGGCAAAATTTCAACAGGCGACTCTTCCAATGGGCGAGAGAATGGACGCATCGGCGACAAATTGAAGCGACAATTACCAGGCGGCATCAATGGTCTGCAAAATGACAGTCACAGCTCAGCAAGGCCAAGTCCGGTTGCCCTGGGCCCTTCTTCCGCTTCACGTCCTCCTTCGCGAGCGCATTTGGAACCTCAAAATCCGACCAGACAGAGCCCACTTACTACTGTTTCCTATCCCGAGCTGCCTGCAGCATCGCCTGAGAAGATATGGAATCCTCCCGAGTTCGAACAAGAGCCTCCGATACATGGAAGGCAAGCAGAGGAAGATCCGGCTGAAGAGGAGGAGGCAGACAACATCGACCCTGAGGTGGATGGCGACGAGGGACAGGTCGAGAGAATCGAGGAAATCGAGGAAAGCGAGGAAGATTGGGATGACGATGATGAAGTGCAAGTCGTCAATCCGTCGCCTCAGATTGAGAAAACCTATTCGCCACAACCAAGTCCCTGGGGTTCAGGAAGGCGGGAGGGCGAATGGCATATCGAACGACAGGCTGTCAGCCGGCAAGCTCGGGATCCGACGAATGCCCAGCGATTGATCACCATTCAAAGTGATGAAGATGTCTCTCAAGATGAAATGGTCGGTGGCAAAGATGCATTTGACACCCATTCACAGTCCGATGTAGAGTCCGTCGTGGATGAACAGCCTTTCGATGGACAGTCTTTGGAAGAAGAGCCTGTGGAAGAACATCATGTGGAAGAAGATCCTTTCGAACAAAGTCGCCCGTATGATGATGAACAAGATTCGGAAGAAGAGGTCATGGAAGAAAAGCCCTTCGAACAGAAACCCTTCGAGGAGGAACCCATAGAGCCAGAGCCTGTGGAAGAGCTTCAGCCGGAGAATCCTCGAGATTTGGAGACCGTGCCTATGGCGGAGCGTTCGCATATGGCGAATCACGCAACGGAGATTGAACCGGAAACTTATGACGAGGATGATGAGTCTGTCGACATCTGGCAACAAGGGTCTGAAAATTCAGATCCTGACCGTGTACATCAATCGCATACCACCAACCAGGCAGCAGAGATCGAGCAGGAAGCTATGGATGATGACGACGGAGGTTTTGATGATATCTGGCAACAGGAGGCCCGTGACAACAGTTACCTTTCACAACATTCGGATGATGGCGAACAAATTCCGACGGACGATGACTACAGGGCCCGGAGAAGAATAGACACAGCTTACTCGAACGAAAACTCTTTTAGTTCATCTCCAGCTTACGTGACAATGGACGACGGCAACACGAAGTACCTTGGACCAACGCATATTCGCAAACTACGGGACGAGGACGTGGATCTGTCGGCTCTACTGGCACAGGAAGATACGCCAAATCATGCGCGCTATTACAATGGAACAAGTACTCCTCGGAGTATCCTAAGCCGCAGGTCTGGCCCACAGGCTCCGTCGATCAATGGGTCCTCCATCAAGTCTGTCTCCTCGCGCAAGGCTGGTCAGCGTGTCCGTCTACAACCGATCTCCCAGTCCCCCGAGAGGGAATCGGAGGCCCAAGTCAGCTCACCCGAAGTGAGGTACCAGCGTTCATCCTCAGAGTCTCAACCAGCTGAGATAGATGAGACTGGTAGCGTCTCCGATTCCGATCTGCACGAGACTGAATCTATTCAGGCAGAGTCTGTTGCCACCCCAGAACAACACCAGCAGCCCAATGGGGATGCCCCGGCGTCGAGCTGGCTCCAGCGAATCACTAGTCTCACGCCCAGGTGGCTGAAAGCCCCGGCTGATCCTCACGACGATAGTTCGAGTGCCGCCTCAGGAAACGAATCACAGGAGGATGATGACGAGGATCAAGAAATGGATAGCATCGAATCGGCGAAAGACGTTCGTGAGCATCTCGAGCGCACGCCACGTTCAATCCGTTTGAGTGAATCGCCGCGATACGTGAACAAAACAGCCGGTGCTCCTCAATTCCATCCTGAAGATACCGTGCGTTCGGTGGAAGAGGATGACGAAGATGGGGAGGAAGATCTATTTATTGAACAAAGGGTGCCCAAACAAATCGTGAAACGCGACGTGCATTCGGTCGACCAGGATGATGAAGACGAGGAGGAAGACCTATTCATTGCACAGGGGGCGCTGGACCAAAGCGCGAAACGCGACGCTGCAATACCCATTGACGACGATCACCACGAACTGTCTGGACCGCGACCTCTGGCAGTGTTCGGCTACTTCTCCGACGATCACTACAAGGCCCTTCGGCGCGTCTACCGAATGGCGAAGCGGGACCCAGAGCGATTCCCATATTATGACGCACCGGGGCGTGCACAAATTATCGGTGATTGGATCTGGACCTCGGACGGCCGTCACGGGGTGCCCATTACCGAAGTACAATTTGCCATCGTTGATCGCTTTGTACATGACCTCTCTCGAGCCGATGTCCAGCACGGTGGATCCGGGCAGGTCGACTGGACAGAAGCTGACCTGCATCGGCGTCTGATCAGCATTATTATTGGCGAGCAAATCCGAGAAGAGCGAAAGGCCAAGGTGACCCGCGGGGCGTCTGTCGATACATGGCGATGAACACAAGCGCAATTTCTTTTGATCCTTTCTTTGGCGTATAGTTGGGATGATGAATACTTGTCGATGGCGTCGGTGGTTTTTTTCTGTTTGTTTTAAGATTCCCTCATGGTCATCGGCTTGCTTTCTATGGAGTGTTTGGTTTATTACTGTTGACATTATGACTTGAATACTCCGGCGTTATGTACATGGGATGGGTTCTTCCCGTCGCCGACCCTATACAAATGAACGCATCAACTACATTGTCAAAGTGGATAGTTGGGCACAGCTGCAAACATCTTGTATGTATTCATTACAATGCGTCACTACCAGATAACTCCGGTCAACCCGGCCTGAATCATGCAGCAATATTCCTTCTTTCCGTCCGGAGGCGCAATGTATGTCCCGCGGCAAAAACACGCACATCTCGGGGAATAATCAGATGTATCTTGATCTTTGGGGTTCGTTCCAGCTGTTATATAACCGAAGGTCTTTAAAGGTTGGCTCTCAACCCAAAAAGAGGTGGGACTTACTGTCAAGATACACGAACGCAACACTAGGAATGGGCAGCGGTTGAAGTCTCGACCAACATTGCAGCCACCAACCACTTGGGCCAACCAAGGACCCCGGAGGTCGTGTCTTTCGCGTGGCCAGCCAAGCAGAAGACGTATCTGATTCGCATCGGGCTGATACCCACTCTCATGCGAATTCCTGCACCTTCGTTTTCGTTTCTGGGATGTCCGTCTGGGCGCGAACCAAAGTACAACATCCCTCGGAGAAATCTATGGGACATTATAAGAGTAGCAAGGGCTGCTTGCGAAATAGATTTATGTTTTCTTTTTTCACTCCACGCTCTTTACAGCTCGTTCCCTCCATGGTCTCGTGTTTACCCTCGGGCTATTATCATGTCGGTCATTGCTATCGTTCAACGCGCTCTCTCCTTCCCCCTTCCTTGGAAGCGACGACAATCAACGAGCAAAGAGAAGGACCCCGGACTGAAAAGTCCAGGCCGGAAATCCCACGAGGAGCCCCCACCCGGCAATCAATCAGCCGAACACCCCTGCACCACACTCCACCGTGACGTCTCGGACGCCGTGCATATAGCGGTGAGGCAGCCCCCGGACCAAACCACGAATCCCGATGTATCTAGCTCTGAAACGGACTCGGGTTCAGAATCCGAGTATCAGACCCGCCGGCTCCCGGATAGCAGGACCTGCGCACGCGAGCAGCTTTCCCGGGCCGTGAGCTGGGCTAGTATCGTCCGGAATCATCGTCGATGGACGAAGGAACATGAAAAGCAACTCGTAATGGCAGAGAAGCAATTGAAACGGTGTCAGAAAGCGTGGAGCTCGGAGCAGGAGGTTTGGTTGGCCTATGTACGTGTCCCGGGTCTCATTAGATGGTTATTGTGACATTTCTTCGCAGGCAATATTGGTTCTAACGCAACCGTCACCCCCGCTAAGATAGAAACGCTGAGCGAAGAAAAGAACGCCCGTGAGGAATTTATGTTTATGCGCATGAGGCAGCAGGCTGAGGAGCGGAACCAGTTTCGCAAGTCTTGGAAACGGCGTCGGTCCGTGGAGAGTACGTTGGAAGAGGAGCGGGATATTTCTCCCGTTAGAAGCAGTGCTATTACTCTGAATAAGCTCCGTCGACAGCCACAGTATCGAAACCAGGCATCCAGTTTGGCCGCGACAGAGTCTACGGCCGTGGCATGTCGGGGATGAAGGTCCGAAGCATAGGACCGGGCTAGATATGGGAAGGAAGCATAATATGAAAACATCTCTCTCGAGGAAACTCGTCTCATTTAGAAATCCATTTATTTAGCTTGATGGGATCTTTTCCGTATTTTCTCAAGACACTTCCCACTCCTTTCCCTAACTCTTCTCGGGATGCGGCCACTTTCGAAAGATATCCGCAACCATATCCACAGGCGCAGTCAAAAGCCCCACGACCGTCTCAAAAGGCGGCTTACTCGGCGCCAAAGGATGTGACCTAGAGGGCACAAACATCTTCGTGCGATCCAACAACCTCGTCAACGACTCGCTATCTGCCTGAGATAATGCATCCTCTAATACCGGGAGATCGCTGCTCTCTTCCTGCTTGAAATGATACTCCAAGTCACCCAACAGGGCTTCAAGGGTCGGTGCAAAACGTGGATCCGTGGCCCGAAGTCCCTGGAATGCATTGAGCTGCTCTTTGATGGTTTGATGCTCGATACGGCGCTTGTCTGCTCTGTCCTGGCCGTCGTCTACATGTTTGGCGAGGACAGGGTAGACGACTAGTTCTTCGCTGATTATGTGCCGTGCTACTTCCCAAGTGAGCAGGTTCTGGTATCTGGTTTGTTTGTCCGCGTCCGATGATTTCAGGATCTTGTGCGTGTGGTACTCAATTTCGCGGTGTTCGCGTTGAATGGTAGGAAGGACTCGGGCACGTGGTGTCGGGGTCGCTGCTTTGCCCTTGTACGTGTGTAATGGTCGTCTAGCTTTTCCGTGGAACACAGCGCGCGGTATGAGAACGGCAGTCGTTGCCGTGTGGCTGGATACGGTCATGGCAGACACATAGGGCGTGAGTGTATAGATGCGGGCGCGGGACCGGACAAGGATAAGGCGTCTGAACATGGATGATGATATATCTCGATCTCGGTCATTTTCCAGAGCTGCAAATGTGAAACGGAACTCTGCGATGGAAGAGCCGGCCATGACTCCCGCCTGTCATCATGATGATATCCAGCCCTAATCGGGACCACTTGTCCATCGGGTAATACCAGTGGCAATCTGTTTACGTTTCTAGCCCTCAGCTATAGACTTGTGAAAAGACGTAGACTGTCTACTACAATCGCTGTCTTACTCCCGAGTCCAATATAGGACAACGCCACTATTAGCCGATTATCACAATAAAAGGTCTCGCGCGATTAAGCATTCAATCTTAATTCGATCGTAAAATCCAACTATAAAAACAAACCACAGCATAAGATTACAAGCCCAGAACGCACCAAACATAGTACATCACCATTCAACCGAAAACCAAGGCCCTAACCTCAATGCTCTCTCTAACCCTCGCACCAGCAGGGGTCCTGGAATCCCAAAACGCCGTATGTGGCACCCACTGCGCCACATCCCCATCCCTAAGCCCCCTCGAATCCGAACACTTGAGCAACAATCGCTCGTCCCCGGTCATCCCGGACCAGTACAACCATTTCTGGTTTGGATTATACTTAACACCCATCGTCTCCCCAGTGCGATTGGGATACCGATGCTCAATCGGAACTAGATCCTTCCCATCCACCGACGCCGCAGAAGCAAAGGCCAACGGCGCCGACTGCACCGGTTCGACAGTCAATGGGCGCCATACGTTCACGATGCGGTACCGGCCCGCCAGAAGCTTCTCCGCTTCCTCCGGGTCAGAGATGTGAAGTTTAACGCGATCGGCGGCCGCGCGCGGTGTCTGGTCGACATGGGCGCGCGTTACGGGCTGTCGAGGAGCGCCATCCTTCTGCCGGCGGATCGTGTGGTCGAAGAGGACGATTTTGTGGGAGCCGGGGAGTTTGGAGAGGAGGAGTTGTTCGACTTCCGGGTAGTAAATTGAGCGGACGGCGTCGTCGGAGTCGAAGGTTGCGTATGTTGCGGCTGACTGGATGTTTTGGAGTGCTTGCACGGAGTCTTTATCTAGGTTGTATTCGGCTTCGTGACCCCGGATGTCGTTGAGGGAGACGGAGTGTGGGACTTCGAGGTAGTTGCGTTGTGGTTGGCCTGGAGGTGGGGATTCAACGTAGTTGAAGGGAGCGCTATTGTCTGGTGGTGGGGCGTAGAAGGTGAGCTCGGCGGTTGTTGGACCGCGAGGGATGTACCCTGATGATGTTGCTGTGGTCGTCTCTGTGGTCGTCATGGCGGGTGTAGTCGTAGTCGTACTTGTACTTGTACTTGTAGATGTAGTTGGAGTGGAGTATGAAGTATAGAGTGGTTGCTGGATGCTGGATGTGAGATGCGGGATATGCAAGTTGCAGAGTATACGCTGAGTGATGACTACTGGCAGAAGAGTAGATCACTCTTTATATACAGCTTCCGAACATCCAAGGACGAGGTTGGATTAGTGAGCAAAATCCCAGTCGGCGTAAATCGAGGCATTTGTCATCTCGCCGAGGGCGGAGAAACAGAGGGGGATGCGGCCATTCGGCGATGATGCGATGTGATGATGTGATGACTCTATTTTGCTGCAATCACCTCATTCACACTTTATTTCTGGTCTTGACTCCAATTTGCCAATAATATTGAGCCAAATCCGTATAGTCACCAATCCTGAGGCAGTCGGACTGTGCTTATCAATCGGTGGCGTCATCCGGGGATGTTGCCGAGGAGCTTGCCTTAAGTTTACCGGGGAATATTCTAGAGACGCAATGGAACAAGTCCAGTAGATTATGCTTCAGAAACGAGGGAGAAAATAGACATGAGAATCTGAATCTGAAAATGAGTATGACCGGACGCCTGTTCCCACCCATCGTTGCCACCAAGGAAAAAAGAAAAAAAAAAGAAGCCAACTCCCGATTCCATAGTAGACACCAAATCCCCATCCTTAAAAGTACATGCAAACGGCTCCCGCGCATAGACCCATTAGTGGTTCCGGGTGCGCTTGCTGCTTCGTTCGCGCTCCATTCCTGTGGACTGGAACATCTCGGGGCCAGGGTGAGGTCGTGCAGGCTGCAGGTGCATGCCCATGCTAGACGGGAAGTCCGGGTGCAGGGCATTGAAAGGGTCGGGGTTGGGCGGATGGCCATCGACAGGATCGGAGGGCAGTGGTGCGGCGACCAGCTCGATGAGAGACGAATCAATCCAGCCAGCCGGTTTGCCATGCAGACGATCGAAGCGCGCGCAATCGTCGTCGACTTCGTCGTTGAGCAGCGAGGTTAGCGGGGGCGCATTGCCATTGGGCCGTGCATGATAGTTGGACAAGACGTGATATGGCAGGGCAGGGCGCGTCGCGGGCTTGTCGGCCAGTTCGGCCAGAGCGCTAAGAGCGCTGTGTGCTGCCGTGCCGCGGGTGGAGCGCGTGACGTGGAAGTTCTGGCTCGCGGTGCGGATCATGTCTGCGGTAGGAGTACCGTTATCCTCGTGACCGGTAACTTCAGGGGTTTCATCCGCGTCGGTGTTGTTGCCGTTGGTCACGGCGCCGGAACCCTGCTCTGGACGCTTCGATGTCGAGAAGAAGTGCAAGGTGGCGACGTGAGCCTGGTTCGCGTGCGCGCTAAGCTCCTTGTCTGTAAACAGCGAATGCATCGAGTAGGTAGGCGCGGTTTGTTGTGCCAGGTATTGTTTCTGGCGCTCGGCCGGAGTCGTGCCGCCCGTGTCCCGCACGGGTGAGCCCACGTCCTCCTCTGGCGCCTTGCGCTTGCGCTTGTTCAACTCAGATACGACTCCATTGCCGAGTTCATCCAGATCCACCCGGTGCCGTGTGTGACGAGTCTTTCGGTTGCTGTGAAGGCCACCGGGACTGGCCGGGTTGGTAATGCTGAACTGGTTGGGATGAAGAAGCAACGCATTGGTATCGGCAATATCGAGCTGCTCCTTCTCGCGCATAAGGCGCGACCGTTTACTCGAGATACTCTGCATCAATCGCTCGCGTAGGGTCGAAGACAACTGGTTGAATTCTTCTTTGGCGAAATGCTGGCGGAAGTCGTACTCGCGGCGGTGTCGCTCAAGGCTATTTTGGTGCCGGCCCTGTAACGTGAAAGGGCCCTGGTCAGTATATATAACTTATCCAAAGCAATTCAATGAGTCCAAATACCATAATTTGAGCCAAATCCGCATCCCTCTGTTCTTTGACATTGTTCACCTCCTGTACAAACTTGGCGTACCAAGTACCAGACAAGCTCGCCATCTCCTTGGCGAACTTGCCACCGCCCACGGTCTCTTCAATGAGCTGCGCAACATCCTCGGAAGAGTCGGGCAGTGGACCGGGCTGGTAGGGGTCGGCGTTGTTAATGAGGGTCATGTCGCATTGCAGGGAATGAAGCTGCTGCCGAAACTGGGCGTCGCGGTTCTGGCTAAAGGTAGCAGTTAAGTCATGCAGACGCTCCTGAAGCGCAGACCGGCGTTTGTCGCGTTTGGAGATCGGTCCTGAAGCACCGCCGGTGGGACTTGTAGAGCGACCTCTGGAGTGTAAACCGCCATGGTAGGCGGGCCCAGTGCCGGGCGACGGGGGCCCTGGGGAGTAAGCCATGGGGTCGATGGATTGTGTTCAAAGAGTGGAGAGTAGAGGACAAGGACGAGAATAGGTGCAATCGAAAGGCAATAGGAGCAACACCAGAGCAAATAGCGGAGGAGAGGAGTCAATTCGTCGTCAGAAAAGCGGCGCTGGAGCATGCATTCCCGATGCGGTTTAGGGTCGGCGCTACTTTTCACCGGCCCGAAGCATAGAGAGTGGTGAATCAGCGCATTCAGACCGTGGACAGTTAGGAGAAGGCAGAGAAAAGAGGAAATTAAAAGACCTGTAGGAATGAGCAATATGGATTTAGATTGTGCTCGTGAGAGACAGGGTCCATGTGGTGACATCTGATCCGCCTTTCCGTTGCGATGGGCCGGCCCATGCCTTCGGTGTATACCGGGTAACTAGCTTTTGTTGATTCACTGCCATGGAAGATGTCAACATCTTATTAAGGTGCATTGAATCTTATAATTATGGTCCACCTCAGGTACTCGTGGATTATCCCAGCTTACCTTTTCTCTACACGCTTCATTGATGTTTTCAATTCTCAAGTCTCAATAAACAAAATTTCCACCCAAGCCCCTGCAAAAGCAGGCTGCAGGGTAAGAGTACCGCTGCCGGGGTACGAACAATCTGGGTAAAATGGTTTCTGGCCCTTGTCAATGGCTAGATCCAACTCTTATCAACAAGACCGAAGAGTCGGTCAAGCAACAGTGCCTGACGCTGCCTCACGTATCACCATAGGGTCTTTCACCCTCCCTATTACGAAATGCGAACACATTCAGTGGAAGATTTATACATTGAAACTGCAACTCTTTGTATATTTATATCCATCGAGAAACAAAAAAAGAATCATCTCGCCAAATAAGACCAACATCATGGGTATTCACGTTCATTTACCATCCGGCCGACGCAGTATGCATGGCGCGCAATCACGGCCGAAATAACAGGGAAAAAAAAAAAAAAAAAGATCGAGAGCCAACTCCGGGGACAGTGTGGAGGTCCCATATGACATCGTTGCAGCAAGCTGCAGGAACCATCTTTAAAAGCGATATAGTATCAAAGGAGGGTGTATAGAAGGGAAGATTTTTTAAGGGTAAGGGTGGTTGGTCAGTGTGTCCGACGGATCACGAACACACCCAACTCAACGCCGTCGCGAGGCTCGCTGTCCTCGCCGTACGGCCGTTTCCGGATGCCGTCGAAGATCTCGCTGAGCAGCATGGCGGAGGAGACTTCCTTATCGCCCATCATGGCACCCGGTCCTCCAGAGGACATGGCTTTGCTGGCTGGGGCGCGACGGCTGTTCTGCCAGTAAAGGCTAAGGACCTCCTTCATCCGAGCTTTCTCCTGGTGGATAAACCACTCGACCCAGAGATTTCGGTCCAGGTGGGTGCTCGCCTTGCCGGCATCAGCGATTTCGAACTTCGAGGACGGCGAGCTCAGGGACTCGCAGAGAGCAGCGATGTTGGCTTTCATCGTTGAAAAGTCATCCATCTGGGATACCGTTGACAGCTTGCCCAGAAAGCGACCGACATCAGCGGACAACCCATTTACCACGACGAGTTGACGCAGCAAGGGGTCGAGAATGGGGCCCAGATATTGGGATTTGAAGGTGGAGGCACCCTTTTTGGTCGGGTAGGTGAAGAGAAGGGAACCGCCGTCCGGTGATAGCTCGCAGAGCCGGTCCACGAGGAAGGACGGTCGGGTAGGACAGAAGAGGTCTCGGTACTCCTGCGCGGATGGTGGTGGGAGATAGCGCTCGAGAACGGAGATGTGGACGCTGTGGGGAGGGACCACGGGCATTGGGGCGTGGGAGAGTTGACGTTGAAGTGGGCCACGATAGTCGTGGTAGGCCCCTACGACTGCGGCGCTGGAGAAGACGGTCGCATTGAAATAATCGTCCGCGGCGGTCGGAGAACGAGGAGTGCTGGGTGGAGAGTGAGGAAGGTTGGAGAGGCTGAATTGTTCCGGCACCGCGTGGGTGACGTTGATGTAGGGCGACTGGCCGGGTTGGAGGTGGTTGTGCACGGCCTGGACGATGGAGCAGAAGATGCTGTCGTTTCTCGGCAGCGCTATGGACTGATCGGCCGTCCGCGGGTATGGGAGTGTCTGTGAAACGATTTTGACGGCATCCCCTCGTGGATTTGACATCCCCAGTGATGATACTACGGCGGAGTCAGTAATGTACCGAAGAGGCCCTGTGAGGGATGTCGCTTACCTGTCACGTTGATTCCCTGATCCAACCATGATCCAACGTCTTGCTGACAGTCCATCACGTCATGGGGACCAGGGCTTCCTCGAGAGCTGGAGGAGCCATGAGAGAGTCCGTCGGACGGGCTGCTGAGAGTGTCTGATGGGGCCGTGGTGGGGGAGGTGTCAACGCCCGGGCCATCGTCCATCATGACCGAAGAACCGGGTTCCCGGTGTGGTTGCTCATCGAACAACAGCATCTCGGACTGCGGGTTCCACGCAACGTGGCTATCGTCATCCGGCGGCGTGGGAGGCAGGGTGGAGGGGTAGTCTGCCGGGAACGAGGAGGGCGAGTTCCAAGGCGACGAAGAGTGTGAATGGCCGGTCAACGGTCTCGGCCCGCGAGACACGGTGGTGGACAGACGAAGACGAGAATCCGCCGACCGAGGTCGAGATTCGACGCGAAAGGGCGAGCCCGGCGTGGAACTGCGGTGTTCCCAGGAGGGGAAGTGGACGGCCACGCTGCCCTTTGATAAGAAGCGGGAGACCGGGGAGGGTTTGGTGCGGAAGGAGCCCTGCGAGGCTCGTCGACGAAGCTTGGCTGGGCTAGGTCCGTCGGTGGATGGGTCTGGGAGAGAGCGGTTGGAGAGACGGCGTTCAGTGTCGATTTTCACAGTGGCAGCAGCGTGCATGACCAAGTCGTCCGGGCCGTTAATTCCAGGCCAGCACCGTCCATTGCACTGCTGAGGATTCATCCAGGCTGTCCGGTCCGGAGGGCGGAGAGAAACAGCGGCCGGCATGAATGAGCCGTCGTGGGAGGGGAGGGGTAGAGGTGTGAAGAGGTTAAGGTGAAGGAATGTAGCAATGGGGAAAAGAGGAAAAGCCGCAGAAGAAGAGGACTTGGGCGACGTAAGGGGAGGGAAAAGACCGCGAAGGCCGATAGGTACCGGGTACATGAGAGACGAGGCAAAATGCAGCGAAGACGAGGTACCGGTACGGGGGCCGGCCAGTTCTAGACCCGGCGAGTGTTCTAGACCGAGGGTCGTCGAGTCATCGGTTCCAAGTATGACCGTCGCCTATACATTTATTACATAGGGTATCTGTGGGTGGATCGTTTGGGTAATCCCATTTAAATTATGCTATATTACTTTTCCCAACGAGATAGATTATTGTGCATTTATGATCAAAATGTCGTGTTGACCAGAGCCGTGCTAAAAATGTGCAGCGTCTAGACGCCCGGCGGCCCTGCGACTGGCCGAGGCGCCCCACGCGGCTGGGGCGATCATTCTCGGTTCTGCATCGAGTTGATTGCGGGCTCGTGTTGTGCCCTCCCTATTCATCGTTTGAACCGGACCTGTTCTGTGTGAGGTTCTGATCGATCTCGATGAAACTCCCTTCCCCGGCTCGTGACGAGGGCCGCGACCTGGTGTGTCCCGGGATGTGCTCAGACTCCGTTTCCGGTAATCGTACTCGCCACTGTGAGGGGTCGCGGGTGTCTGGTTCGCATGGAAGTATCCGTACCCTGGACCCTACTGCAGGCATCTGGACTGGGCTATCGGGGCCAGATTCGTTGTTGACCGTGCTCCTGCCCATGCCCCGGGGACCTGCCTTGTGCACGACGCCCCTCCTTCGGATCACTCCGATCTTGCGGGTGAAGAACAGCATGACAGCCCAGGCGATCGAGGCCGTTGGACCGTAATTTCCACCGGAGGGCCCGATCTGGTTCGCAGCCCAGTTTTTATCTCATTTAGGCTCCACCGGGTCTCAGATAGAGTGTAGCCCTTGCCACCCCGGCCTACAACGTGTCCTGTCTGGACGCGTGGAGATGGCATATTTTTGTCTGAGAGAAATTTAAGGTTGAAAATCGAAATGAATATATTATCATTAGAATTACATAGTGGAAATTTGCCCCATTGAACGGGTGATGATTTCGTGGCCATTTTGGAACGAATCTGGACTGTGTCGTGCGACCGTGGGCTCGACCCGGTTTCCAAGGTTTCACCCGGAAGTACATCTCCGGATCCAATGGACCTGAATCGCCAACACAGGCGCTCATGAGACAGCTGCTCATAGATCTCGGTCTCCCAATATTCCGTCGATCGCATCTCGATCGGATCGAGGTGCCCCGCACGGGAGCCCGACTGCCGATGGCATGTCTACAGCATCGGTGATACCCGGCATTTCCAAGTTATCTTCAGGTTCGCTCGAAGGCTCAGGGTGTCCTTTGTTCGAGGCTGGAGATACGTCTTGTATCGGGTTGTTCTGCTGAGCAGAGTGGTGTCAAGATGATTTCATCTTGCACGAGGAAAATCGGACAATGCGGTCATGATATCGAACCGCATATTCTATAGTTTTTCAAGACGTCATGGAACGTCGGCGCGATTGGGTAGGAGCGCTGCCGCCCAGCGGCTGCAACATATCACGCGAGCAGTTCCATGTGTTCCAGGCCATTGAAGACCGGTAGCGCTGCTCCTCACGGCTGAGCCGAACCTGTTTTCGCGCAAAGCTGGAGGGCTTGATTGCAATGGTGCAGGTGGAAGTCGAGCGCTCGTAGACCGGGGCCGAGCTTTTGGCCAAAGGAGGAGTACAGGCTGGGCTGTCAAGTGTGGTACGCAGCTCGTGACACTGGCGAACCAGCTCCTGCACACCTTCAGTCAAGCGCGAAGCGCGTTCCTCGATCTCGGGCCAGAAAGAGTCGCCCCAGAAGGAGTCTTCGCAGACGGCAGTCTCGAGGGCTGCAAGCCAGCAGCCGAAACCGGAACGAGGTCCGGCGAGCTGTGCAGCCACGGTGACGAAGCGGATTGTAGGCTCGGAGTTGAGAACGTGAAGGACGATGCATGCTGGGCATCGCGCGGTCAGATACCAGTCGTGTTCTTCGGTGAGAATACAGTTGAGCCAGGAAAAGGCACTGCGAGCCTCACCCCTGAAAGCTCGCTCGGGCTCGGCGCCCTTTTTGCTGGGCAGGGCACGAGCAGCGACGCGTCCGGCCTGATGGTTGATCAGGAAGAGTGGGACGAGGAGAGTATGGATGATGTCGCGGTGCAGGCGGAAAGAGTCCTGTTCGGCGGAGGTGCATTCGTGGCGATGGCCAGAACAGAAGCTGGGCCCTTCCATGCCGCAGTCCTGACGGCGCAGCTGTTCGCGCATGGCACGGAAGGCCTCATTGCGTTCCAGGCCGAGCTGATCGTGCAGCGAAATACGAAACGGCGAGGCGGTATCGGTCGACATTGTGAGATGAATATGAGCTAGGGCCAAATTAGAGAAACCATGCCGTAGGGTAAAAGATGGCCCAGACACCCGGAGTGGAAATCGATCTCGTGTGGGGGAGGGTGCCGCATGCGGAACTTATAAAAAAAAGAGACCCCTTCGAAAACGTCATGAGACGACGGGGATTGCAGATCGCACAGGGCCTCTCTCTCTTTGCCTTTGGCGTCCAGGGTAAACGCAGTCGATCGCAATGGACCCGGCTCCACTGCTGACGAACGCAGCTCGTTCACCGTCGTCGATTGGTGGACTGCGTCGGAAGGAGTGGATTTCGGCGGAGGGTTGGGGAGAGCCTGGAACACGTTGGACTCGGTC
The DNA here is from genome assembly GCA_037042055.1 of Penicillium sp. S103-07. Lineage (NCBI taxonomy): Eukaryota > Fungi > Ascomycota > Eurotiomycetes > Eurotiales > Aspergillaceae > Penicillium > Penicillium sp. S103-07. The sequence continues at coordinate 75,139 of JAXQJQ010000003.1, forward strand.
GCTTTGGCTCGTTGGCCGTGGTCGCACCCAATGTCTTTTGTTGTCGCTCTTCTATGTATAGATAAGACTCGGTGGTGTTGTTCGGTGGTGTTGTTCGGACGAGTGGTGCGCCGCCCATGCTCGGGTATCTGCATGGTCGTATACTCATCGCGAGTAATTTCCTACGGCCAAGTCCGGCCTTCGGAGAACCCCCTATCGTCGGCCCTACTGGCCGGAAATGATCACTGTGATACGAACGTTGCTGTTGCAAGCTCTCCGATCGGCACCACAGCGGCCCAAGTCCACCGTGCCCAATACCTAGACCACGGGCGATTACTTCCCGCCGGTTATCTGACCGCTGATCGGGAGGGATCCAGAAGCCTTCCAGCCCTCAGCCCCGGTGAAAGAGGGGGAAGATCGTTTCTGAGTGGAGGAGGTGGATCAAAAAGGGGTCTCCATTCTGCGTGTTGAAGGGGGGGAAAGTGATTGACAGGGTGTCCGCCTTCCCCCGATCACTTTTGCTGCGTTGTTCAACCGTATGACCATGTGGTGGTTCTCATTCCGATCGAGGGACTCGTCATGCATTCTAGGAGCACCCCCGGGCATAGAAAGAAAAGAGGGAGGGAGTTGAGCCTGAAGTACGGAGTAGAGCCAGTGCTGTGTCGGTGGAACTTTCGGCAGACTCCGGGCTCGCTTCGAAGTCTTCGGGAAAAGTTCTTGCGATCGTCCCTTTCATTTCGTGATCAACATGGAAGATATCGAAGTTCCGAGATCAACTCACGTTCAATCTTGGGAAGTGATAGACCTGCAGCGCCATGGACGTATCGTGCGTTTCCGGTTCAGGACCCAATCGGTCGTTTACAATAGGGCCATACTCCCAGTTCCAGCCCGCTTTCCACGGTCCGTTCACGATCCACGTTCCACGAGGTCAACGGTCTCCACGATTTTATTGCTTAGCCCTCCGTCTCCAATCGAACTGCATATCCAAGAGTCGTTGTTGTTTACTACCAAGACAAATGAATTACTCCCCATGACTATTTACTTCCCAACGGGAGCTATTCAAGCTCCCCCCCCTGGCATGTTTTGCATGTCGCATGTTTCACTAGGTCCGGAATGACATCCGCGCTAACGCCTGCAATCTGCGAAATACCGGTTGCCAAGGTTCAAACCTTGGAATTCTGCCCTGTTTCCTTGTAGATTTTTCTTTGTCTTTCGCGCTTTCCGTCGCGTCGCTCTTTCTGAATTGACGGATCGCTCAACTCGGGTACACCTGAGACTCGCTCGTTTGTCCAGGTCTTTGTTTCTCAGCAATTCCCTCCGGTGTGCGTGATCGCTTCTCGTGTTACATTCGCAGATTCTATCTTTGAATTTTCAATTATACCATGTTATCCTCGCTTGCGCTTTCCGCGGTGCCGCTGCTGCTGGCCGGTCTGCAGGCTGCGACTGTGGGCGCAATCCCAACCATCTCGGCGGTCGGATCCAAATTCTTTTACGAGAATGGAACACAGTACTACTTGAAGGGTACGTCGGGACTTGTCAAATCCACTCGTATCCAGTCGCCTGACTAACTGAATCCAGGTGTCGCCTATCAACTCACCCCCAACGACCCGCTGGTTGACACGGCCCAATGCAAGCGGGACATCGTTCGCATGTCCGAACTTGGCGCCAACGCCATCCGTGTGTACCACGTGGATCCCAATGCTGATCACAAAGGCTGCATGACGGCTCTGGCGGACGCCGGGATCTACCTGTTCGTCGATCTCGACACTTTCAGCACCCAGATCGAGCAGGTAAACGGATTGTAGACCCGATGCCTGGGTACCCGAGCTGACAGCGAGTGATAGACTGCGCCGCATTGGAACCAGACCCAATTCGACCGTTTCAAGGAGGTTCTCGATGAATTCCAGAACTACGACAACACCGCCGGTGTCTTTGTCGGAAACGAAGTGCTCACCACCACCGAGGGTTCCCCTGCTGCCCCATACGTTCTTGCCGCTGCTAGGGACATCAAGGCGTACCGGGACCAGAAGGGCTATCGCAAAATCCCCGTCGGCTACTCCGCTGCCGATATTGCTGACCTCCGGCCCATGCTCCAGAACTATCTGGCGTGCTCCAGCAACTCCTCCGAGCGCCTGGACTTTTACTCGTTGAACGCCTACGAGTGGTGCGGCCACTCCAGCTATACCGTATCCGGCTACAACATGCTGCAGAAGAACGCGACTGACTATCCTATCCCGATCTTTTTCTCCGAGACAGGTTGCAACACCCCCGCCCCCCGTACCTTTGATGACCAGGCCGCCATCTTCGGTAGTGAGATGTCTGACACCTGGTCCGGTGCCATCATCTACGAGTGGATTGAAGAGACCAACGATTACGGACTGATCAACTACGGTTCTTCCGTCAAGAATGCAGCTGCCACTAACACGCTCGTCGAGGGCGGTTACACCCGCCAGGGAACCCCTACTCCCGTGTCGCCCGACTTCAACAATCTCAAGTCCCAGTGGGCTACTCTGCACCCCACCGGCGTCGTTCTTTCTGACTACAGCAAAACCGCCTCCGGCATCAGCGGCATTGAGTGCCCTGCTTCGACCTCGGGCGGCTGGGCTGTGGATCCTTCCTCCCCTCTCCCTACCCTGGGACAGACCTACAAGAAGCACGCATCATCCGCCACGGGAACTACTGACTCCGACGGCAGCACTGGCACCGGAGCTGCCAGCGCCACGACCACGGGCAAGCACAATGCCGGAAACGCAGTGATGGTTGCTGGCTCAGCCACCGAGAGTCTCCTCGCCGGCTCAATCCTTTTCTCCACCCTCCTGGGTGCTGTCGCCTTCTGGCTGTGAGAGTGACTTCACGGGATCTGCCTTTGGCATCCAATTGTATTGATATTGATATGCATGACTGTCATTGTAGCCCACGATAGACGAGTTCCGAGCTACTGAGTTTTGAGCAGCGATTAGTGCGAGTGCACTCATATTATCATTCAGACTCCGTGATCCACGGCATACATCAACGAAATGGCTATTAACTAGTCCTATGTGAATTATAAATAAATCGTCCAGTCATTCAAACATTCGCTCCATCCGTATCGTACAACGTTCTTACTTCAACATGCAAAAGTTACTCGCGAATTGTCAATCCCTCTATCCCAGTCAGATGGAGATCCAGGGTCGGCAGTGATAATTGAGGAGACACTCGCTCCACGGGTATAATCAAAGATTCCGCATCACTCTCGTCGTCAACATCTTCAGGAACACCCTCACGATCCTGCTGATCCGACTCACTATCACTCCCAATCTCAGAGAACCCAAAATCAAACTCGGAAACAGAACTCGAAGAAAGAATCGTCTCCGCCTTCTTCTTCTTAACCTCCTCCTCGACCCTCATTCTCTCCGCTTCCGCCTCCCTCTCCTCCTCTTTTTTCCTCTTCGTCTCAGGATCCACACAATGCAGCTGCACACTCCCACCCCGCAACGTTGGAATCTCCCGAATCGAATTCGCAAAACACTTCTGCACTCGCCGCGCACTAGGCCTCTTCTCCGGCTCCGGCGCTAACATCGCCCGGATAACCATCAGCATCCGTGGCACGGCATAGAAGAACCGGTCACTGCCTCGGTCTCGACGGCACCGTTTCAGTGCGTCGCCTTCTAGAAGTGCGATCCACGATTGGACCTGCACTGCGTTTCGCGAGAGATGGAATGATGCATCGGCCATGCCACCTCCACGACCGGCGGAACGGTTGCGGGCGCTACGGTGGGAGGCGAAAGAGGACAGCGAGCGTTTGCACATGTGGGTTAGGATGTCGAGGATTGTAGCGGCCAGGGAGAAGAGGTCTGATGGGGTGAAGTTGTCCGTTTGGTGGGATTCCCAGGTGCTGAGGACTGTCGGGCTCAATGAGGATGATGAGGCTGGTGGCGTTACTGAGGAACCTGAGGAGGAAGAGGCAGAAGAGTAGGACGAGGCGAGGGATGGAGTTGAGAGCATTTTTCTAGGTCTCTTAGCCCAGAGTGGGAGGCGTTGTTGCTTTCCCGAGGTTGCTTCGTTGTGTCCTGATGAGGCGGCCGAGGACGAGGACGAGGATGAGAAGGCGAAGGAGAAGCGGGAGGGTGAGCCGGGTAGTCCGATGCGGATCACCGTGCCTTTTGAGGCGGCTGAGTCTGGGCGAGGAAAGTCGGGTGATGTTGGTGAGTTTTCGTCTAGAGGAGATAGGGCTAGTTTCTCGGGTTTTCTTCTTCGTGCGGTGCGACCTCCTGATGGGAGGATGGTACGACTTGGTGCAGCGGCCGGTTGGATGGGAGTAGTGGTACGGACCCAGCGCTCGGGTGCTGAGTACTGGTACGACTCGAGATCGTTAACTCGTGGTGGAGCCAGCAGAGAATCGAGAGCTTGGAATTGGCCAAGGTAGATATGGAAACCGGGGTCAACGAGGATGTTGGATGGCCGAATGGCAGCGTGTGCGTGGCCGCGAGCATGCAGCCAGGATAGTGCGGATACCAGACAATGTGGCCAGGTGATCAATGTCTGGCGGCGCTCCTCTTTGGCCAGACGTTTGAAGGTCGGCGGTTCATCCGTCAAGAAGCTGTGTAGGGTACGATCTGCCTCCGCGCCGGTGAAGAGAACACATACAGTGTCATCGACGAAGTATGAGGCATATATGGAGACGACGTGTCGGTGTGCCAGCGTCCGTAGCTTCTTGACCTCGTCCAGCACTTCCTCGGAAGAAAAAAAGTGTGGTGCTCCGCCGACTTGTACCTGGGTGCGCATGAAGACGCGAGACACCGAGCCAGCGAGTATGACCTTGTCGACGGTATCGTCCCGACCCTGGACTCCGGTGCTGGTCATGGCCCGCACCACCTCCACCGGAACACCTTCATTTCCAGTATAAGTGACATGCTCACCCTCGGCAATCCCCCGCACCAAGAAGCGCCATTGGGTTTTAAAGAATCGGGAATCGAGCGCAGGGTTATTGCCATCCGGGGTCAAGTTCAGTAGATCAATGTTCTGCTCGGCCATCGGGAGATCGTCATCGTCGCGGGACTCGTCGACAAGAGCGAATATGCGATCGGGAATACCAATGGTATCGAGAATGAGGAATAGACGACCGGCTTTGAGCAAGATCCATTCCATGTATGTCTCACTCGTCAAATCTTCCCCCCAGCGCGGCAGATCGAAAAGCATCGGCACATTTTCGGGACGCAGGCGACTAACGATAAACTTGGTGTCGAGCGTGGCCTTTATTCTCTCTTCCGGCCACCAGAGAGAGGTGTGTTCATGGTGTTGGGCCATGATGTCTGCGCATGGCTCAAGAACGATCACGGAGCTTCAGTAGGGAGGACCGGGAGGCGCCGGTTATATGGAAGCAGCAGCCACAAACTTTGGACGTCGTGACCCGTGTCATCAACGGTCAAATCCGTTATTTGAGGTTGCTGCATGCTGAGTGGTGGAGAGGATTCTTATCTTGATCTCCGCAAGGGGAGGCTCAAGAGCCAGTCGATAGTCCGGAGAACCATGGACTCGGTGGACAGAGTCAGCACTTGTGGCTCTTCCGGCGTTCGGCACACGGCCAAAGCCAACATGATTGATCGAGAAATATAACCAAAAATTAAAAAGCAAAAAGGGCCGCGCAAAGAAGATAATATGCACTGTTTGATATGCAGCCAATCCGGGGCCGCGAACTTATCAGGGCACATTTCACGGCGCCGAGATAAGCGTTGATCTTCGTTAACGTTGACGTCGACTTGGCCGTCTTGACAGCCCGGTGATATTTGCACTATTGACTCTTTTGCAAGGAGGACGATCGATAATTGAGCGCCATCTGATCCCGAGTCCGACATGTTCATCCCGTGAAGATCGCGGTGGAGTACAGGCGACACCCAGTTCCGGTTCCTGTTCGGACCCATTTCTGGGCCGCGCTAATTGGAGCAAGCGAATGGAGAAAGCCACAGATACACAATTTCCCTCTGAAGATACATTCTCTCGGTTCCCCGAAGGCCCTCCGGCGTGTCCACCCCGCGGTCCGGATGGCGCTTTCTGTTCCTGACCCCGTTCCTGGGTTTGCACGCCACCATCTATAAGCCCGAGGGTGTCCGTCCCTTCTGACCACTCCGTAGTAGGCACAGAATATGAAGATTAAGGGGGAGTATCCAGATCTTGTCTGGCATCGCATACGGAGTGGTCAATTTGCTTCTTCCAGGCGGTCGATGATGACATTCATGGAGGCCCTAGGGACCTGGAATAAATCGCGGTCTCGGATAGAACACTAGTCTAGTTGAGTATGTAAGGATAAGTATCCGTGCTCTCACACGCAACAGATGAGCTGTGAAAATTGGAAGCGTAATAGAGACAGATGCTCGCCATTGCATTGTTGCAATATCCGTCGAGCTCAGTAGTATCTGCCCCATCCGCGATATAACTGGCGGCGCCCCCACTCGGTTCGCAGTAAGGTATGCTGGGCTGCAAACTGCATATCACTGATCTATCCTCTACTATTCGAAGCCAAAGTATGCATTGGCAGATCGAAGGCTGAAAATCATATGAAGTAATGGTGCAACAGAGATAAGGCGAAGAAGCAAATAAAAAGATGATGATTCGGTACCTTTACACCGAAGCAAACCGCACGGTCAGTGTTCATGAAGCACGTATGGGACAGGAACGTTTCAAGGGACGACCGATCATTGGAATGAACTTTGTAATTCCATCTGTACTGTACCCGTGCTGAGTGGGCCTGTACACCGGACAAGCTCTCTACCCCACAGCCCAACCGAGCGCTCGCCTCCGTCGGCAGATATGTTTCCGGGATAATGCGGGGACCAAGTTGCTTCCGACCGACCATGATGGACTTCTCCTCCTCCAACTTCCTTCGAATGCGATATCTCCTTCGACCCCATGTACGAGCGACAGAGGGTTTGGCGTGCTTGTCAAGCATGTCGCCGCAAAAAGATCAAATGCGACGGAGAGCACCCGTGTCAGAGCTGCACGCGCAATAAAACCGAGTGTGTCTATGTCGAACCTCATGGGAATATGAGGCTAGTGGATCCACAGTACGTGCCTCCCACGGGGATATTATCACTTTTGTTCTCTTGGAATTGGCCGCAGCGAGACTCGCTAAATACCGTTATAGATATGTTATGAAACTCGAGGAACGCATCGCCATGATGGAAAAGCAATTGAAGCAACAATCACCTACCTGGGAGCAACCTAGAAACCCTCTTATTTCATCGGAACAACGTGTAATTGAGGAAGGGTGTTCTCGCTGGCCGACGGCTCCCGCTTCCGATGGTGCACTATCCGACCCGCCGGAGGTATTCTTGCGTGCATCTTCCACAGATGCCGCGGCCCAGACAGCGGAGTCAATACCAATTTACTGTTCTCCAATGACGGGAAATAGCACTCATAGAGTGCTAACTGACGTGGCTTTCGACAGTCTTGGTGCCGAACAAGGCAACACATCGCTAATTGCGGAGCCGACGCTCGACGTGACAAAATTGGAAGAACCAATACTGCACGCTCTGATTGACATCTTTTACTCCTCTATCTACCCTATTTTCCCTATCATTCACCGGCGCAGCTTCCAGCCGCAATATGACCGTTTGATGTCTTCTTGGAAAGACGGCAGGGTCACTAGCAAAGACGATACCGAGTTTTCGTTTCTCTTGTATGCGCTTCTCGCCGTGGCCGCGTCGATTATCCCAACAGAACACACGGTCTTCGACCACCCCGGGCTGGAAGTATATAAGTGGGTGGATCTGGCGAATCTACTCTTCTCACATGCAACTTCTGTGTCCCCGGGGCTTCAATACCACCAAAACGGGACTTCTGCAATCAATGTTGTTATCGCGCAAGGCCTCCTTAGTCTCTATCTGACTGAGAAAGGCAACGCAAATGATGCGTGGGTCACCGCCGGTCACGCAATTCGCCTGTATCAGGGCTTGGATGCCGAGGACAGCGTAGATGCTTCCGCAAATGGGGACGATCTGCCAAGCACCCGCAGCAATATTTGGTGGTGCTTGTACATATTAGACCGCTCTCTCTCGACCGCGTTGCTGAAGCCCTTGGCTATTGACGATGCCGAAAGTGACATTGAACCCTACGAGGAGGAAACCTCCACATCGACTCTGGTAACGAAGACGAACCCCTGGTTTTCGGTTATTGCGGAATTTCACATCACTATGGGTCGCATCTACAGATCCGTCCGATACATTCGCAAGTCCCAGCCATCCAAGGATGCCGAACTAAAAGATACTCTGCGATCATACGTGAAAAAACACGATGCAGAGCTTGAAAAGTACTATACTAAGCAGGTACTACCGAAGATCGATGCACCTTGTCAAGCAATGGGACCTCTTGTACTGCAGACAATTGCAGTTTCATCCTACTATATCGGACTTGTTCTGCTATATCGCACCTTTATCGAGCGATTCAACATCGCCGAGCCCGACGTCTTTCTTCGTTGCGCAGAAGCAGCATCCAACTGCATCAAAGTTACCCCGCAAGTGATTGCAACTGTTCCTGCCAGCCACTTTGTCATTCAACAAAGCCGTGCAATCTATGCCAGTGCCAAAGTACTCTTGCATTGTATGCGACTGGCCCGTAACCCGAGCTTTACGAGCAAGGCATGGCCAGATGTCGAGAACGGTTTCAACATGCTGCGAGACATCAAGATCCAATGGCCTGAAATCAAGAAATACCAAGTCTCTACCGAAGAGGACATGCAGATGACGCAGATGGACCTTCAGAAACATGACTTGTTTCAAAGGACGTTCGATCGCTACGGGCAGGCTGGTCAAGATCACCAAGAGATTGATCGTCAATCAAAGCGACGAAAAATATCACAAAATACCTGTCACTCCCAGACTTCCACTGCTGCTGCGACTCAAAAATCACCGGTGATACGTGAAGAGAGTGATTGCTCCCCGGTGGGCCAATTACCTATCCCGGACGATTCTTTTCTCCCTGACTTCGTCCCTCTACCCACCACATCAGACGATCCACCAGAGAACTTTTTCGGAGATGCTATGCTGATGGCTTCTATTGATCAATTCTTCTTACAGCATGAGCGATAGGGGTCTTCTACGTATCCCTTGACTAAATATCAATCTAATGAGCTCAGTTTCGAGTCCCTGTTTCATCCCGATAGACATAATCCATACATGTACAAACATCTCAATATGGCGGGGCAATCTGCCCACAAGAACCACATTTCCGCATATCTTCGTTTCCCATCCACTCATTAACCACCTGTTTTAGTTGTTCCTCGATATCTTCACAGTAAAACGCTTCTTCTCGTATGACCGTCGGAGCACCCTTGTGCGCCTCCTCATTTTCACAGTACCATCGTATGCGATCGATCATCTGAGCAGGTCGAGTGCATTCCATGACCAGGCCAATCGTGTCTTTATACCTCCTTGGAGAGTGGGCGGTGTTTGCTGGAACGAGAAATGTCTCTCCTTCTCGGATGACAATATCTCGAAAGGAGCCGTTCTCGACGATTTTGAGGAGCATCTCGCCTTTGATCTGGTAGAACCATTCCTGTGGAACAGGGTCAGTTTCGAGTGACGTGCGTATTGATAGTCCCGCCTGGACAAGTTAGCGGAATACCTCCGTTTCATTAACTATAGGATTCATAGTTTAGTGTCATTGTAAAAATATCGAGCCTGTCATTTCCCGAAATGAGCACTCACTGTGATAGTCATTCCTCGTGTTCGGTCCACCAACGGCCATAAGAATGAAGTCCTTGCCAGAGTAAAGGCAACGATTGTTGATTGGTGGCTTCAAGTTGTCCGCGTTCGCAGCGAGCCACGGGGATAAAGCAATGGGTCCGGGAATAGAGGATGTTGAAGGGGTATCCATAATGCAGTACCGAGGCACAGAATTGATTCGCAATAACAGGCTCTGTGACAGAAATCAGTCTCGAATGATATATTTGAATGCAGTTACGGCGCTATCCGCGTTGACTTAGTTCTGGGTAGTCTCATGCTCAGTGAGATACGGTCTTGGCATGGAGCCAGCCGACCCGGAACGCCATCCGATTGCTCGTTCGGACGTATCCGAGGGCACAAGGAGTACCTCAGAGAGCGCGGTATGAATCCGCGCCGAGTTGTGCCTGTAACTGTATTTCAAAATAGTATCCAATTATGTTGGCTAGACTACTAAAGTATTCCAAGGAATGAATTATTCGAACGAGTTGACTGGTTTTCCAAGACAGTTATTTGGGATCAATACCACGCCTGTTCTTCACCAGTACAAGATGACAGTTAACTCATTCTGTTGCTCTTGTGCAGCTAGCTCAACTCGAAATGAGCAAACGTTTCGAATCGACATGCACACGCATATTATGCCTCCCTCTTTACCCGATTTTTCGAAATCTCATGGATCTCCAACAGATGAAGCTCAAAGTTGGATGACTCTCAGGCCGAACGAACACTCGGGCCATGGATCAAGTGGTAAAAATGGGACAACTTCCGACAAAATCGATATGTTTGTTGGCGACCAGTTCTTTCGGACGGTAGAACCCAACTGCTTTGATCCGGACGTACGCATGAAAGAGATGGACGCAACGGGAGTCGACATGCAAGTCATTAGCACGGTCCCCATATTGTTCTCATACGACAAGCGGCCCAAGCCTGCAGCAGCATTAGCTCGCTACTTAAACGATCATATAGCCTCTGTCTGTCACGAACACCCGCATCGGTTTATCGGGCTGGCCACTGTCCCCTTACAGGATGTGGCTCGCTCAGTCATCGAATTGAGACGAGCCAAGTTGGAATTGGGACTGAAAGGCGTGGAGATTGGCACTGAAATCAATGGGCGCGCGCTGGGCCACCCTGACTTCGAACCGTTCTGGGCTGCATGCGAGGACTTGGATGCTCCGATCTTTGTTCACCCCCTTGGATATGAACTAGAACGCGAGAACAAAGCTCGTTGGGGAAGCTACTGGTCAGCATGGCTGATCGGAATGTATGTATCCCCTTTACTATCTTGGTCTTGATAACGCTAATCATGCCATCTTCAGGCCCAGCGAGACTGCGCTCGCAATGCACGCCCTTCTCTCCTCCGGTATCCTAGTTCGACATCCTAAGCTGCGCTTTTGCTTCGCCCACGCAGGCGGCGCTTACCTTCCTCTACTCGGACGAATCCAGCATGGGTACAACTGTCGTCCGGACTTAGTGGCGCACAGCTCCCAGGGGGTGTCCCCTCAGAGCTATCTTGGGTCACATCAGCAGAATATCTGGATTGATAGCTTGGTACATGATCCAGACCTGCTCCAGCTCATCTGCAAGAAGATTGGGCCGGAGCGTATAGTAATGGGCAGTGATTATCCTTTCCCGCTCGGTGAAATGCCGGCCCCTGGGGAGATGTTGGCTAGCAACGAAGAGGTTGGGGAGCTGCTTTCAAAAGAGGCGAGGGCGCGTATGCTTGCTCGTAACGCTATTGAGTTTTTGGGGCTGCAGGATATGTTCATAGAGCATAAGTTTTAGCATATTTAACTCTGGAGTAAAGCTGCATACCTTTTCTGTAAAGCACATCTTCTATAATTATTTTGAACGACGGCGCTTATCGGTTGCCATACGGGGATCGAATCGGAGTGCAATCCGTTCGAGATCGGCGCTTCTGGTGGAGACGTCCACTACAAAAAACGATATGTACTGGGTATACTCCGCTCTCAGAGTTGAACTAGGATTTGAGCTGTCTACCTGGCTCTTCTACGTCAGCATTTGGCTGGGCATGGATACCATTTCTACACTATGGGAAGTCGACACTTCCGACCGAGCGAATAACCACTTGACCAATCTCGCAGGCAGCCCTTTCCGCATACAAAATTTCATTGACAATAAATTTGTGGAAAAAGCCGAGACAGATGAATGGATTGATACATTCAACCCACGCACTGGCAAAATATTAGCCCAAGTTCATAAAAGTACGACATCCGACGTGGACCGAGCGGTGGACGCTGCCTCTAGAGCGTTTCCGTCTTGGTCTCGAACTACGAGACAAGAACGATCAGAGATATTGTTGCGGATTGGCAGCATCTTGGAGGAGAAGAAAGGGGTTTTCGCAGTATGGGAGAGCGTTGATCAAGGAAAAACGCTGGCCCGTGCTACTATCGAGGTTGACCGCGCAATCTCAAATTTCCGGTGTGATTTTCTCCGATTCTGTGACTTTCACAGTATTGACACATTTGAAGATATTTTGCGACGTACATCCTTCATGAGGAGGGTGCTGTTCGGTTTGTTGATGGTCCATCCTCGACTTTAACATACGAGCATCGATCACCGGTGGGAGTTTTTGCACTCATATCGCCATGGAATATGCCTCTTTATCTCTTGACATGGAAAATTGCGCCTTGTCTTGCATTTGGATGCACCGGCGTGGCAAAGCCGAGCGAAGTTACAAGCCTAACGGCATTCTGTATGTGGCCATCTAGAGATCCTTGGCCAATGTAACCGGCTGACCCCAAATCAGTGCTAGGTGAGGTATTCCGACAGGCCAAATTACCACCCGGGGTAATGAACTTCATCTTTGGCGATGGACCGGGTGCAGGATCAGCGCTTGTGAAGTCGCCTCGCGTTCGCGGTGTCTCATTCACGGGAGGCACCAGTACAGGAATTCGCATCAGACAGGACACAGTGGCCGATATTGGCAAACATCTCTCCCTGGAGCTTGGTGGGAAGAACCCCACCTTGGTGTTCGATGATGTCGATCTGGCTAAAGCAGTACCTCTGGCTGCTCAAGCATCTTTTGAGAACAGTGGCCAGATATGTCTATGTGGCTCACGGATCTATGTTCATCGCAAAATTTACGAGATGTTCCTATCTCTATTCGTTGACTACGTTCAAAAGAACTACCGCTGTGGAGAAACCGTTGGACCAGTTGTCTCCCGACAGCACTATACCAAGGTTCGGTCTTATCTTCTCCAGGCCCAAGAGGAGAGTGCAAGGTTTCATACTGGCGAAGTGCCCGAAGAAGATCCCCAGAATGGCTACTGGATCAAACCGACAGTTTTTAGTGAAGTCCGTACAGACAGTCGGGTGATGCGAGAGGAAATCTTTGGACCCGTCGTCACTGTGTGCCCATTCGATACGGAGGAAGAAGCCATTGAGCTCGCAAATGACAATCCAAATGGACTAGCCAGTGTCTTGATGACAACTGATGTATCACGGATGCGCCGAGTCGGGGAACGGATCGATGCCGGGCTGGTGTGGGTAAACTGCTGGCTGGTGCGCGAGCTCGGAACGGCATTTGGAGGAATGAAGGCGTCTGGAACGGGCCGAGAAGGAGGTGCCCAGAGTCGCGATGTCTTCACCAATTTGCGAACACTCCATGTACGGTAATGTGGTTCAGCTTAGCGGAAATTCAACTCAGAGGACATGGTGCAAGAAAATAAGGAGATGCCATAAGCACGGAGTGTGGCCTCGGATCGCGGCCCGGTCGGATCTATCCGAAGCTTTGGCCACATGAAGATGCAAAGCATCTCTGAAGCATTCACTTTCTTTAGCTCCTCTCATTTTTCAACAAACTCGTAACGTGGTTTTCAAGTGAGAAATTGGTACCCGCCCCTAGAGACTTGCTGCTTTTCATCTGCTCGGATCTCCCAACACATCCACAGTCATTCCTTACTATCAAATCCCCAAGGAGAGCTCAGTCTTCCAGCACCTACGTCATCACATAAAAATGCCGCCCATCGATATGGCCCAGAGCGTGCCATATTTCCGACCCGCAAACCACGCCCAAGGGCTCGCCAATTATCCCCATGCGCGAACAGTGCCGTCCGCCGATGGCAAAAACCGATACATCTACGTCTCTGGAACATCTTGTCGCCGCGGCGATGGCAGCTTCAATGGAGCCACTCGCGCAGAAGATGGCTCCCTGACCGTCAATATCAGAGATCAGACCGGCGCTGTCCTGTCCAATATCAACGCGATCATCGAAGGAGCTTCGGAGGGGCAAGCAAATATCTGGAACGTGGTTGATGCCACAGTGTTCTTAACGAACATGGAAAGAGACTATTCTGGGATGAACGAGGCTTGGAATGAAACTTGGTCTGATCGCACGGGCGCTCCGGCTCGAACGACGGTTGAAGTGCGAGCTTTGCCTCGCGAGGAAATCATCGTGGAAATCAAGTGCACCGCTTACTACGAAGTCTGTCAGACTTGAGGGGGCTGCAATGGCGATCTTTTTTGCCTTCCATGTCAGAAATATAAAAAAGTCCTACTACATGAAGTGGGGCGTCTATAGACTCGTGAGACTGAGTATACCTCGTACAGCTGTTACCGCCCAGGAGCCACTGGTGCCGCCTTTTTAAACCCATTATTCTAAATGTCCTCAGTTTATTGCGGCAAATCCTAATGTCAAGAAATAAGCAAACAATTTTTTTTTTAATATTTTTCTAATTACAATGCATGTAGCTCTCTATGCACAAGATAAGCCATCTACCAAAAGGCAAACAGAACAGGAAAAAAAGCTACCACCGCGCGCTTTAACGAGTTGCGATTCCAAAAAAGCTTGAGTTTCTCGGATATGCTAGTCTAAAGTTTTGCCAACTTAATAAACTTAAATGGCAAGGCCGAGAACCAGGGCTCCCACAACAGCGATATTGCCTGAGACTCGGCTTGCAGCACCTGTAAAGAGGGGGGCTGAAGGGGACGCTGAAGCAGGCCTAACTGATGAGGTAGATCTGCTACCTCTGTTCGCATCGCAAGCAGCCTTCTCGGAGGCGCAGGTCGACAGGTTTGCCCCGGGAGTCCGACGGCAGGTGTTGTACTTGACCTGGCAGTCGTTTGAGGACCCTGGGGTCGGCTTCGCAGCTTGTGTCACAGTCGAGGTATTGCCTCTGTTCGCATCGCAAGCAGCCTTTTCGGATGCACAGGTCGACAGGTTTGCACCTGGGGCACCACGGCAGGTGTCGTACTTGGCCTGGCAGTTGTCCGTGGGCTTCTGGGTTGGCTTCGCAGCTTGCGTCGTAGTCGAGGTACTGCCTCTATTTGCATCACAAGCAGCCTTTTCGGATGCACAGGTCGACAGGTTTGCACCAGGGGCACCACGACAGGCGTCATATCTAGACTGGCAGTCGCCTGTGGGCCCCTGGGTTGGCTTCGTAGCTTGCGTTGTAGTCGAGGTGCTGCCTCCATTTGCATCACAAGCAGCCTTTTCGGATGCACAGGTCGACAGGTTTGCTTCGGGTGCACCACGGCAGGCGTCATATTTAGCCTGACAACTCAATCCAGTTCCTTCACACGCGGCCTTCTCAGAGGCACAAGTGGATAGGTTTGCACCAGGGGCACCACGACAGGCGTCATATCTAGACTGGCAGTTGCTCGTAGGGGCCTGGGTTGGCTTCGTAGCTTGCGTTGTAGTCGAGGTGCTGCCTCCATTTGCATCGCAAGCAGCCTTCTCGGATGCACAGGTCGACAGGTTTGCTTCGGGTGCACCACGGCAGGCGTCATATTTAGCCTGACAACTCAATCCAGTTCCTTCACATGCGGCCTTATCAGAGGCGCAAGTCGACAGGTTTGCACCTGGGGCACCACGGCAGGCGTCGTACTTGGCCTGGCAGCTCAATCCAGTACCTTCACAAGCAGCCTTCTCGGATGCGCAGGTCGATAGATTTGCACCAGGAGCACCACGGCAGGTGTCGTACTTGGCCTGGCAGCTTGACCCAGTACCTTCGCACGCGGCCTTATCAGAGGCGCAAGTCGACAGGTTTGCACCTGGGGCACCACGGCAGGCATCATACTTGAGGTCACAACCGGAAGCACCAGGCGCTGCCATTGTGGCACTAAAAGAAGTAATGGCCAAGGCCAAAAGCAGGTTCACACGGACCATGACGGTGGCGTATTTGATCACAGGGAATATCCAAAGTTCGTATACAAATCAAATTGCATTCAAAAATTAATATGGGTGAGGCTGCCCGTATTTATAGATATAGATGGTACACTTGAAGTATTTTTATCCTCTTACATAAACATCCTCCACAAGATCGTGTCATGTCTGACCATGGATATTGTTAACTTTGCTTAATATAGAAGGATGAAGCGGGCTATGGAAAATGTCTTGCTTTGGTGTGAACCCGAGGAAGTGCTGAGACATGTTTCTCCGGGATATTTAGCAAACTGCCTGTTTCCTGCACCAGCAGTGGATCCTTTCGAGAAAAGACAGGTGATTATTTCCTTCCGGTTTACATCTCGAAATATTGTGTGCGCGAGAGAGACAGTGAGGAAGGGGGAAGAGAGGAGTGCTTGGGAAGTGGAAACAACGCGCCATCAAATCATGCGAAGCCAATGAATCCAAAGCTACAGCCGTATAATAACCCGCAAGCGCCCGGAAAATCCAGCACAAAACCACACTCATACTATTAAAACGCAAGATCAGAGAGTTCAACGGAAAATGTTTTCATTATTTTCTCTGGGAAAAGATTGAGAATGGTGGTTTCCTGGGAACAGCCATCAGAGCAACCAATTAGAGAATTAGCTCCATAATCTGCATGCTTAAAATGAGGATTAAACATGTGTCATGTGGCTTGGCCACATAATTATGAGCCTTTATTGTCGTGATACGGGGCTTGTGCAGATCTGGAACAAAGCAGCAACATCGGGGATCATCCTCATACAAAAAGCAAAGTTGATTGGAAATTTTAGGTTGAATATATAACTTTTTGTATTCCCTGAGAAATAATAACTAATCAACGAATCTCCCTCTGAATTGTAACAGGTATTAGTCCGTTGTGTAATGCGGAAAAGGATGACTAGTAGTGGTATAGAATGCCTTTGCGCTGCAAACCTGATTAACGCGACGGGGATAAGATACTATGTAACATTCAGTTGTTCTGTAATACATCCAATAGGCCAACCCAATGCATATATATGAATAAAAGATGACCACTGCAAGCCCAGGGGTGGGATTGTAGCTAGGAGAATCAATATGAAGTTGGAGGCAGCATTTCCTCCTGAGCTGACAAATATATGCAAGATTTTCTCCCACACAAGGGTAATTTTCCACACCAATATATTGCAAAAGTGATAGAACTTAGCTAGTTGTGTGGGAAGCATTATTCAGCTCCCAAGCCTAAACCGGATCCGAAGTTACTCTCGGGTCCGAGAAATTGCCGGTTTGACGTACCGCCGGTTTTACCCTAAATGTTACCTAACATTGTCTAAATGCTAATAAGGTTATTCTAATTATCATCTAAGACATAGGGTCGCTGGGTTTTCCTCAAGGGCGCTGATTGACCAGACCAGGATTGCCAAGGCCAGACCCGCCGCCCTCCGCCACCCATTGTCTTGGAAATATGTCATGAAATCCCGCTGTCTCTATTGCAATTTCGCTTGCTGATTGACGCCCTCGCCTAATCACTACCGAAAAGTGCACAGCCGTACAGTGAAAGCTTGTCGTCCGTCCAAATTTGTGTCGGATATGACGAAAGTCCGACAACAAGCCCGGCAAAATATTCTGACAGATAGACATATTATGTCGTCTTTCTTCTTTATAGTATTATAATGTACTACATAAACGGAGCTGCTCAACGACCACGGGGTTCTGGACGACAAAAAACACAGGCATAAGCTTAAATGCGCCGTTGAGCGGGAAGGTGACGTTGACCTCTGCGATGTCCGTTGGATCCGCCATCACCGAGGTGGTCACCAAGGGATACGGGTGAGAGGGTACAAAAAGAACGAAAAGGGGGAGGGAAAGGAAGAACCGTGGATGTGGTAAAGTAAGCAAGACCGCCAAGACAAGGAAAGAAAAAACGCTACGATGATAAGCTATTTTCACTAGGTCGAAAATTTTCTAGCTTGGATAGAAATAGAAATGCAGGGTCTCGCAAGATTACCCAGAGGGTGGGCCCGCATAGTGAGTCGACCCACCAAGAGACAAGCGAGGCCCTTTGGCAGCTCTATCTAGATCCGGCTAGTATCCGCTGAAACATAGTATGAACCTGGTAGAGGTGAAGGCGATGGTGAAGTGAAGATGATGGGCTATTCAAGATAACTTTAGGAGTCATCCTTAGGGTTTAGAGAAATGTGCCTGAGGAGCGGGACGGGGCGAGAGTTGTGGAGTGACGGGGACTGACACACAGGGTGTGACTTCACGCTTAGCCCCGGCACTCTCGCCTTAGTTACCCATCCCCACGCTAGTCAGCTTTCCTCACCGTTTCAAAATGAAGGACAAGCTGAGCAGATAGGCAGCCCTGTTCTCCACACCCTATGGTCGTATTGACTAGGATAATGTCTTGTCCGGAGAAAAGCGAACGTTGATCCGGAAGCCATGGCAATTATCGGAAAACAAGGTCTGTTTAAATCACGGATAGGATGTAACAACTTCGCGCTTTTCACCTTTCGGACATGACCGTCATCGGAGGTGGTCGCGGGGCCGTAGTGCCCTATCATAAATATGCGGACCTCAAAAAGAACGGTTGCAAGGACTGAATCATCCTGTGCTATCCCGGCTATAGCAACGATTAAATCGTGGCCTTAAATGCTTACCCTGTACATTTAAGACATCTGGCAGCGGTATAATAGTAGCAGTAGCATTCATTCACCCTGGCACCTTGTGAGCGACATATATCGCACAACAACTACATGTACCTGATCTTTTATGATGCCAGTATGAAAAAGAAGAGTTTAGAGCTTGATCGAGATATCCCTTTTGTAAGATGATGTGACGGGTTTCGGATTTCGGAGAAGTTCTAACCCGACAGCTAGTCGTAATGTTTGCTAGTATAAAAGCCATCCGGGAACCGAAAGTTTGATGTGCTCCCCTGAATGATCTAAATCCCGACGTGAGACTATAGAGCGACTATGGCGTACCCTGAGCCTGCTACAACGACCGTGGCACCGGAGAGAACATTTCGTTCCTATGACCATTCGCAAGGTGTTACCTATGCTCAGCGTCGCCCTACATATCACGCGAACCTCTATAAAACCATCATTAATCACCACATGTCCACTGGCGGCAAATTGGACACGATCCTTGATGTCGGCTGTGGGCCGGGCAATGCAGTCCGTGATCTTGCACCGCAGTTTGTCAATGCCATTGGTATTGACCCATCCGAGGGTATGATCAGTACCGCCATATCCCTTGGTGGCGTTTCATCGAATTCACAGCCTATGCGTTTCGAAATATCCACGGCTGAAGACCTCGGGTCCGAAATTTTGCCTCCAATTCTCAACTCAACTATTGATCTTATAATTGCCGCGACTGCTGCACACTGGTTTGACATGACACGATTCTGGCGTCGCGCGGCGGAGGTGCTCAAACCCGGAGGAACCGTTGCTCTTTGGGCTGCTAGTGGAGGGCACCCACATTCATCTATGCCCAATCACGCTGCTATTCAGGCCGCCATGTTGGAAATTGAAAACCGGCACCTCAAGCCCTATATGGAACAGGGCACTCTCCTTGCCAAAAGTTTGTACACAGATCTTCTTCTCCCTTGGTCTCTCGCCGTGCCTGTTCCTGGATTCGATCGGAATGCTTTCTATCGCAAAGATTGGAGCAAGGACACACCGTGTTCAGAAGGCGACGAGTTCTTCGCTAGTCAACGTGACCCTCAATATCTAGCCATGGATCTTCAGGCTGCTGAACAGATGCTTGGGACCATGGGCACGGTAGCACGGTGGCGTGAAGCCCATCCGGCCATGGTTGGGACTGAGTCCGATATTGCAAGAATAATGTGCAAAGAGATCGAGAGACTTTTACATGAAGCAGGAGTGAAGCAGGGCGAGGAGGTTTTCAAGATAGGTGTCCTGGGCGTATTGTTGATGGTGAAAAAGAGCCATGAGTAACCTGCGTGAGAGCTAAAAGTTCGATTGAAAAGGACATGAAAGAGTCCGTTGTCGGTAGCATCCTGAACTCCCGAAGGCAAGTCTTCTCAGTTCGACCGAAGCTTACTTGAAGCTCGTAAGCTCGTTATCTGGTCTCCCTGCAGATTTCCTTGCGTGAGACCAAAGTAACCCCTCAAGGCTATCAGGGTGGTCTGGGGCGAAGGACCGTGTCGGTGTGGAAGATTGCTGGGTCTGTCGGTCGTCTCTTTTCAGAATCCAAGAATAGTCTCTTTCCAAGATCCTTTTTGATATGAGCACGCTCTTATTTAGAAGCATTGAGCCAAAAGGCAGACGCTCCCATGGAGGATCGTGCGGCAGGGTCCAGAACAATGTAACATTATACAAAAAAAGGTTCCTATTACAAACACCACGGTTTGCTAGGATATAACCCACACTACGTGACATGACAAGGAAAAAGAGCGCGTCTCACTTGGACTGTGACGGGTTCATTCGTGGATATTTTTAGCGCCGAGCCTACAAACAAAGCGGTCGTGAAATCCGAGCGGCTACCCAGGAACTTGGCCATTCACAGGAACATGAAATCTGGCCGCCAGCATGAAACAGAGTCATCAGTCGAGGGGTTTGATGGCGTTATTCCAGGTCTCTGGGTTGCCAGTCAAGACAACTTGGCACGATCAAGACCAGACGCCGTTCAGGTACCGGCACTGGCCAGGGGGTTCTCGGGTCATGAACTTACTCCATCTGAATAAAGATGGCACTCGGAGTCCAGCCTCGTGTCCGGAAAAAGTTGGCAATCCCGCTGCTTTTTCGCGTCACATACAGAGCCGCTGACCGATCGCTTTTGGCGGTATTTGACATCGGGGCGTGGTGGATGCTGGTTGGGCCGTCAAAATGTGGCCCGGCGCTAAGACGCCCCATTGGAGAAGCGGGATTGTAGAGAACGATTCAGCTCGGGCATAACCGTAAAAAGCACGGGGCAACGGTCGCGCCCTCGATAGTGGGGAACCGTTGACCTGACCAGTCACTGACCGGTCACTGACATCTCAGACCCAGGGCGCGACGCCGGTCTCTTCACCTGCACAGGCGGCAATGTAGGTCCGATCTGGAAAATTGATCTTCGACGCCATATTCTGATGTTTCGGATGTCGAGTCGACTCCGTCCTCTCAGTTCAACATCCTGGTTAATGGGATGATGCTGTGGAAGAGCCATCTGGGACATTCTCTCAGTCGGAAGATGCATCGAACGAAGCAAGTCATGATCGCATCTCGATCCAAGTCGTGCAACGATCAGTGATCGTGAGACATATACTTAATTCCTCAAAATCTTCAGCTCAGGAGATTGGCCCATCCCATGCATCCGTGCCGATCTGGCGCTTCACTGACGAACACACCGTGCAGGGGCTATTTTTGTACCCCACAGCTACGCTGATTGGACAATGTGTAGTCGCTGCTGATCCCCGGCTTTCTTCAGGAGTGGAGGTCTTTAACCGCTTGAATCGATCCCTGCTACTGATCCAGCATGGTACCTGCTAGCTTACCTCCGAATGGGGTGTTCTACGCCCTTTTCTGGATGGTCTTCGTTTCAAGTTCGGTGCCTGGCCAATGCTCATTGGTGACTGGACGCCTTTGTCCTCAGAATGTCTTACCAATTACTATTCACAGAGCAGACATGGTCAATTGAAGCAGGCAGGGATCCTAGGTAGCAATCAGGAAGAACCCTTTGTTCATGTTCATCCGGACGTTTCCGTTTAAGAAGCCCGCTCCCAAGGCCCCAGTGCTTCAGTATCTATATTTGCTCTTTGTTTTCATTTCCTTTCTTCTGCACCCTCGACCCTCTTTTCTCTTCCCATACCCGTTTCTTTTCTTTTCTACACTCGTTCCAGGATCTCCACGTCCTTATTACTATCTGCTGACCTTTTTACTGCCCTTCAGGGCCTCGTTGTTGTTGCTGGTCTCCAACAATTGGAAAATATCTCGTGATTTTGATCTTCATTCTACTTGTGTCGCTCGTTGACATCGTTCATGATGAAATGCGTTATCTCCATCGCGTTCGCTCCTCTGCTGGCCGTAGGCCAAGCCTCGGTATGTTTACGCGTCAAAATGTGGTTGATATCAACATCGGGACGCACGCTAACAATCTATGTTTACTTTTAGTCGTGGGGCTCCAACGAGTCTTATTCGGTCCCGAGCGCTTCGGACAACAAGTGCAATGAATACCAGAAGAAGGGCTTCACCTGGTCTGGTCTGGCTACTGGTTCTTTTGACCGGTATGGTGGCATGGAGTTTACTGGATTTACGTGCAGCAACAGCTTCGGTAGCATCAGTGTAAGTTGTGAACATTCCCTTGCTGATTCTATACATGGTTTTCTTTTTGATGTGTTGTTTGCGTATCCATATACTGACATTCTGCTTAGGAAAAATGCATCACCGGTACTGCAACCAAGGGTGCTAGCTCCAGTGATAGCTCGTCTGCACCTTCATTCTCCATCGGCAGTGATGAGTCTGATTTCTCCATCGCCAACCTCAAGGTTTCGACCTCCAAGGACACCGATTTGCTGATTATCTACAACATGCCCGATGGCCAAAAGTGCCAGAAGACTGCTTCCGTCCCAACTGCTGGTGCTACCATCATCAATAACCAATGCGGTGGTGCTGAGTCTGTTCTATTCGTTCTGCCTGACGACAGCAAGGAAGACAGCTGCGACTTTGGAATCTACAGCATTGGTTTTGACTGCACCTCGGGTACCTCGAGTACAGTATCTGCCCAGAGCACTGTTTTGTCGCGCCGTGGCCTTCTTCCTCGTAACTTGGACAGCTCGTCAATGCCTTATATTCCCGCCACCCCATCTGACTCCGTACCCTCGGCTACCTCAAGCTCCTCCATCGTTGTGGTTCCCGTATCTTCGGACTCCGGATCCTCGACGACCTCGAGCTCTTCCGCACCGGTGGTTTCCGAGTCCTCCGACTCGCCCGCATCTACGTCCCCGAGCATTTCTATCCCGGTTGTGGTGCCCGTTACACCGAGCTCCGCCGCGTCTGGAGGCTCGAGCTCTTCTGTGCCCGTGATTCCAATGGTACCTGCCTCATCGCTGGTTACTGGCACTACCTCTCCTGCCAGCGCTTCGGCGAGATGGACTACCTCTACAATCTACACAACCAGTGAGGTTACCGTTACCAGTTGCGCCCCGACTGTCACAGACTGCCCGGCCGACTCGACCAAGGTGGTCACTTCTACCATCGCCATCTCAACCACGGTATGCCCTGTGACCGAAAGTGAGACTACTCCGGCCGGCGAGTCGACTCCTGCTCCAGGCCCGAGCGGTGTCTCTCCTGTATCGTCTCCCACAAGCACAAGTGCGTCTGCTGGCCGCTCAGCCTCTTCCCCCGTTGGCTCTCTCTCGACTCCTGTTAGTTCGCCGGTACCTTCAGGTTCATCGCCCATCACTGGATCTACCACTCCTTCTGCTACCATCAGCGCTTCACAATGGACCACTTCGACTGTGTACACGACCAGCGAAGTAACCATCACAAGTTGTGCCGCAACTGTTACCAATTGCCCAGCGGACTCGACCAAGGTCGTGACCTCCACAATTCCTCTTTACACGACCGTGTGCCCTGTGACCGAAACTGGTTCGGCTGGCCATACTTCTACCGAGTCCACTCCCCTGCAGACTTCCCCGACTAGTCCCAGTGGCAGTTTACCTGCAAGTTCTCCTACAATCTCACCTGTGAGCCCAGCTGGCTCCTCTGGTACTATCGCGTCTGCAGGCCCGTCTGGGTCCTCGCCATTCACTGGCTCTATTACAACCTCGGCCAGTGCTTCGCAATGGACAACCTCGACTGTTTTCACAACTAGCGAGGTCACCATTACTAGCTGTGCCCCTACTGTGACTAATTGTCCTGCGGACTCGACTCGCGTTGTTACTTCCACTATTCCTCTGTACACAACTGTGTGCCCTGTTACTGCGACTGAGACAACTTCTGCTGAATCGACCCCGGTGCCTTCAACCCCAGTCAGCCCTAGTGGCAGCTTGTCTAAATCGTCTTCTTCTGGCTCATTAATTTCTTCCCCTACTGGTCCTTCCGTCTCGTCCCCGGTCAGCTCGCTTGCGAGCCCATCTGGCTCCTCACCAGTGACTGAATCAATCACATCTGCTAGCGTTTCGCAGTGGACTACTTCGACCGTGTACTCAACCAGCGAGATCACTATTACGAGCTGTGCGCCAACCGTCATCAACTGTCCAGCGGATTCCACCCAGATTATTACTTCTACTATCCCCATCAGGACTACTGTTTGCCCTGTCACCGAGGCTACTTCATCACAGTCAACGTCGGCACCGTCGGTTCCAATCAGCCCTAGTGGAAGTTTACCTGCGACCTCTCCTGCTGTTCCCTCGGGCTCGTCGCCTGTCACTGGCTCCATCACCTCTTCTACTAGTGTTTCTCAGTGGACTACCTCCACGATATACACGACCAGTGAAGTGACCATTACTAGCTGCGCTCCCACTGTCACAAACTGTCCGGCGGATTCAACTACGGTGGTCACTTCTACTATTCCCGTCCGGACTACCGTTTGTCCTGTGACTGAGACTTCCGCTGGTGAAACCTCCCCTGCTAGCAAGACCACTTCGATTATCCAAACTACTCCTGTCTCTCCTGAGTCGACTCCCGCTATATCTATTCCCGTGGAATCAACTTCTGCTCAATCGACCTCTGCCGAGTCGACTACCGCTGGCCCGTCTGGTTCTTCCCCGGTCACTGGTTCGATCACATCGTCTGCTAGTGTTTCGCAGTGGACTACATCCACCATCTACTCGACCAGCGAAATCACCATCACGAGCTGTGCCCCAACTGTGACCAACTGCCCGGCCGATTCCACTTCAGTGGTCACTTCTACTATTCCTATCAGAACCACCGTGTGTCCTGTTACAGAGACTACTCCGCCTGTAGAGACCACTACAGTGGAATCGACCTCTGTTGGCCCCACTGGCTCATCCCCGGTTACCGCGAGTCCGTCGGTTTCAACAGGTGGCGGTTCGTCAGTCCCATCGGACTCAACAGTCACTGAAGTCACCTACACCACTACAACTGTCTGCCCGGTCACCGCTACCATTAGCTCGGGATCGTCGTACTATGTCACGACATCTACCACCCTGTCAACAATCGTTGTGACTTCGACTTCGACCATCTGCACCAAGTGCTCAGCTGGTGCTACTACTTCTTTTGTCACTGGCGTCACCGTGACAAGTGTTGCTGAAACCAGCCCTGCTGAGACAAGTCCTCCACCTACCGTTTCGGTTCCTTCTGGCACCAGCCCTGAGTCTACTGTCGCGCCAGAGGATTCCACAACTACTATTGTGACTTACACCACCGTCACTACCTGCCCCGTGACCAACACTTTGACTACTGGTGGATCTACTATCCTTGTTCCCACCAGCACTGTCTCGACTGTCGTTCTGACCTCTACCTCCACCATTTGCACCAAATGTTCAGCAGGTACAGCGTCTGTTCCCGAGACTATCACCGCCCCTGGTGGCACCGGTGCCTCGCCGACCTCCAGCTCAGCTCCATTCTCTTCCTGCCCCAGCACCGTCCCACAGTGCATCAACACCTGGCTGAGCCTCGTGCCAAACTGCAAAGACAACAGCGATGCCAAATGTTACTGCCCCAACAAGGAGTTCACAGACAAGGTCATCTCTTGCATCGACGCATGGGGTTCATCCAAGTCCGAGATCCAGGCCGCCATGTCCTACTTCACTGGCATTTGCGCCGCCTGGGTTCCCCAAAACCCCGGCATCGTGACTGGCATCCCGTCGACTATCACGCTGGTCCCGACCGTCTCCGTCTCTGCTCCAACCGGCAGCACTGTGGCTCCAGTGGGTGTAACCTCTGCACCCTCGGTCCCTTGTACCACAATCACCTACTCAACGTACACCGTCACCGTGCCGCAGGTCAGCTTCGTGACATCCACATTCACCGGCTCCTCAGGCTCCACCCCAACAGTCGGCCTAGTTCCCGTCGGCTCCAGCGGTGCTCGACCCTCCTTGACAGACCGGATTCCCGTTCCGCACGGGTCCTCCTCGCGACTAGCAACCTCCAGCATCCCGTACACACCCGGCGCAACGCCCGCCAAAGCAAGCGCCTCGCCGGTATTCAACTCGGCATCGACAGTGTCGATCTCATGGGGCATTATGCTGGGCTTCATCGCAACGCTCATTGGCCTCGTCATCTAGACAGGCTTCTTGCAGACTGAGGCTGCTCTTTCTTTTATCGATTCACTTTCTTGTTACGCTGTCCAGCGGACTTCCTTACTTGTTTCTGGTTTCCTTTTGCTTCATCCGTGGCCTAGTAGCTCGAACTGGGTGTATTTGAGCGCTGAATAAGATTGCGCCTGAATGGACTGGCTCTCATGTCACCTGAACTGTACTTTATTCCTGCTTAATTGAAAGTAATAGACATCGTGTTCACACTTCACTTTTGTAGCTTGTAGACTTTATACAGGTCATCATGGCCTCGGGAGTACGTAAATGAGCTTTGAAAAAGGGGTGTTTGGAAGGTGTGTTTGAAGTTATGCAAAAGGCGCTTCCACCGGTACATGGGAGAACCTGAAGGAGGCCTAGGGAGCTTACAAGCTACCACAGAGAGACTGAATATTTCGATAATTTTTTGCAATTGACTAAAATTGAAAAACATCGTACAATGAAAGGGGGAAAACGATGCGCCAGATGACTTTTCAGAAATATAGGAAAAAAAAAGGAAAAAAGGAAAAAAAGCGAAAGGAGGCAAGAGATCCCCAATCTACATCAACAGATATAGCAAGGAGAGCCCGTACACTTCCCGGGCCTAGTCTGCCAGCGACTCAATCAAAGTGAACTGCGTCCGTGTGTATCATGCGATCTTTGTAAATCCAAACTTCATAGAATCGTAACGGGCTGGTGACGCTGGTCATCAGCGGGGCTCGTCAGAGCGGGAGGTATGCGAATTTGCTTTAAAAGGGAAGCTGGGTACGACGCTGTGCATCCATCAGCTTGCGTCGCACTGCCTCGCCACCTGCGTAGCCGCTGGCCTTGCGCTTTCGTGTGGGAGTGCGCTGGTCAGTGTGTTTGGCGTGTCGGAACACGCTGGCCGGTCGCGAGGGGGAGTTGGCGGGCATGAATTCGCGATGTTGAGGGAGGCGCAAGAGTGCCTGGTAGCGGTTGTGGTTGCGACGGAACGCGGTGACGATGCCCTTGTCCAGGTGATTCAGGAAACTTTCGGCGTTGTTGCTGGCTTGTTGCGACTCCGAATTGTTTCGGGTCGGGGTCGGGGTACCCATGGGCGGATGCATGGAGTTCAAGTTACTAGCCATAGGAGAGATTAGAGCCTCGTCGTCGAAGGGCTTGCCCATGTCTTCCTCCTCATCTGATGATCCATTGCCAAAGTCGATGAAGTCGTCGACATTTAGGGCAGACTCGGGGTCGTCATCATCGTCATCCTCGTAGGAGCTATCGATGGTGAAGTCCTGCGAGGGGTAGAAAGCTTCGGGAGGACCCATGACCTGGCCACCCGGTGTCAAATCGTTGCCGAGGGCAGTCATCATCAGATTGGCGCTGGAGGCCAGCATCGGGCTGAAGTCGGTCTGGTTGGGGGATGCGAGAGCATCGGTGTCACTCTCGTCGACCAGCTGCAGGGTAGTCTGGCGAGGACTGTTGTTGGCAGTCCCTGGCATGCTATTGGCGGCAGAGTCAAGCCAGTCGTGGCGGGAGGATGCATATGCAGGAATGATGACAAGATGCTTGCCCGTGCAATCTACCAGCGCTACAGGCTTATGAGGGTCGGCTTTGAATGTGCCCATGATCGGGCCCCGACGACGTGGGATGGTGTCAGACTTATCATCACCGACAGCGGCCAGGGAGTCGGTGGAGTCGCGGCGAAGAAGAGAGCGGGGGTGGGTAATTGTAGCAGGCGGGGGAAGATCTTCATCCGTGGTATCACCATCGTCAGCTGGAATTGGGTTAGCAAAGAATTAAAGAAGCATGTCCAGGAACCCAGCGTACTCTCATATCCGCTCAAGCTACCCTCGGAGGTCCCGTCGGATTCGACATGGTAAATGTTTCCGTGACCATAGTCAATATCGGCGAAAATTTCTTCAGACTGTCGGCGATGGCTGCGATGGTGATCGTGGTTATCGTTTTCAATCATCCGACGCAACTGGGGGTCTAGGGAATCCTGTTGCAGGAAATCGCCAGAGATCTCATCATCCGTGTGAGATTCACTGTCGGAAGAAGAGTCCGATCGCTCTTCAAAGTGGACCCGGCGAGCAACTGGAGTTTCCACGGCTTCCGAGGTCATGTCGGTTTCACCGAAGGCATCCATGGCACTGTAGAGGTGCTCTTCGTCGAAGAAAGATGCAGCGGGGAGGAACATTGAGTCACCAAAGCCGTTGGAGCCGTTCCACTGGTCATGCACTTCAGATGAGGGCAAGACGCGGTGATGATTCTCGGACTCCAAGATCATCATCTCTTCTAACTTTTCCACGTCCTGCTCTTCGTCGTCAGCATCGGTGATGTAGTCAACAGCCGCATAGACATCGTCCGAGCTGTCCTCGGAATCGCTGCCATTGCTGCTGAAGCCACCATCCCAGTCTTCGTCATCGGAAGCCTTTCTCTTTTTCTTCATGGGAGGTTGGCGCCCCGTCTTACGACCCTTGTTCTGATGACGATTGTAGGACGGGGCCTTGGCCAACGGCCTGTCTTCTTCGTCGTCCGCATCATCTTCCGATTCATCAGCTTCGTCGCTCAAGTCCTCCAGAGAGGAGACACTAGAGACACTAGAGACGGACGAGGAGGAAGCCCGACGCTTTCGCTCGGTACCAGATCGGGCCTTCTTTTGCTGACCCTTCGGAGACATTAGGTGTCGCCGGAGGTTTTCTGGGGTGGCTGCGCGATGGCTGCTCTTGGCAGACCCCTTGGGAGCCCGTTTGGAGGAATATGAGTTCGATTGAGACATTATGGAGAAATAGCAACTTTGTCGTTGTTATGCTTTTTCGGTCATGAAAAATCTTGGTCTGATGTTTCCAGGAAGGCCGATTGAGGTTGATAAGGTAGGTTGGCGGAGGAAATGTCTCTCAGTGGTATTTTCGAGATTTCAAGGAGTTGTCGTAGATGTCAAATATGAGGAGATCGCAACTGATGGTTGTGAGGGAGAATGGCGTAGAGGGGGTGGATGGGGGGAGGGGGAGTGTCCGGGAAATTTTTTTCGTAACCGGGCGAAGCACCTCGAGTCCGGCAGGGACGTGGAAGTGCTCTTTCAGTGACTGTACTAAGGGGCAATTCCGACGCTTCAGAGCGGGCGTCGAAAGAGGATAATATCGTCAAGTGGAATTGAAGTCGGAGCTGCTGGACTGGGGAGCCGGCAGACAGGCTCCCCAGTGGGAGATTTACAGCTCAACGGCAGCCATTAGGCAGAAATTCTCGACGATATTTGTAGGTTGACAGTTCTGAGAAGGGAATAGATTAAAGACTGGCGTTGGCACAGAGAGAGTTGATGGAAGAAGAAGAGAAGGGATAAGCCGATAAAAGTAGAGCGTCACTCGATTTTTCCCAAAGGTAAGTGGGGACGCGGGCTGATTGGCCACTCGTCGCCTCACATTATTCGTTGGCGGCAGTTCACCGCATCTTCGCGCGCCAATCGTAGCCTCCTGTTTACTTGTTCTTCCTTCTTCCGTATAGCTAGATGGTCTTCGTATAGGTGACTCAACAATTGTACTCGTGGGCTAGTTGGAAACCCCCGGGTTGAGACAGTCTCTGCCCTGGAACGGTCCCTAGATGACTCCCTACGTGCCTCGGTACGGTCCATGACTCCCTTGAGACTACGTAACAATCCATAGAAAAGAGGAGAAATGGAAATTTCGACACTAGTAGCCCGGAGTGGACAAGCGCATGCTTAGTCCGGCAATCCTGCGGGTCCATACTTGTGCCACTATTCGCACGGCATGTGAGGAAATACCCTTTGGATGTCAACCCGGCGTTTCGCCCGGGGCAGTGGGTATCCCGTGTAGTGCTGCATATTAACTGCATGATTCATCGCTGGATCATGACACACTAGCGATGAATCATATTGTTAGTGACTAGCCGGGGGCCTGATTGGTCGGATCCGAAGACCCCGTCGTGCTTTTTCTCCCGCGGTGGCAACTCGGGGCTCCCCATTCCGGCCGTAATTTACGTTTTACTTTTTATTTAGCCTGCGAGGTCCGATCTGTCCGGGAGGCTGCAGTTCCTCATCACTTAAAAAAGAGGGGGAGAAAGAGGCGGTAAGCAGGGGGACAGCATGGATAGCATGGACTGCCTTGAACCTGCAGGGTGCAGGAGATAGATCGCATCATCTTATCTCCCTGATTTCAATGGCTGCAAGGGATAATATACCCTCAATGCCCCTCAGAGAAATCGACTCTCGTGGTGCCTGCAAGATCATCTCCGCCCCGCAGTGGCTATGTGGATCGGGAACTTTTCCTGGCTCCAATCATGTCCGCTCCCCGCCGGGAGAAATGTTTGCGGCGCTAACCTATTTTTAATTGAGAGACCACTTGTCTAGTTTTTGAGAGGTTCAAAAGCCAAATGTGATTATATTACTTTGTAATAGATTCAATATGGCCAGAGAACAGGAAAGGTGATGATGCGCATGCCTAGGTTGCTCTATTCAGACGATCCTCTTTGCCGAGCGGGGCTTTTCTATTTCAGGTGCCGCCGCTTCGTAAAGGTGTCCAGGGCCAGGCTCGGCGAGTAAATGCTAGTCTGGCTGAAGCGCTCCGAAGTACTCACTGTAATTACGTGACTTATCAGTGACCCATCACGAGGTCCTACCTAGGTCCACCTGAGTAGGTGGGATGTCACATAGCTACGTAGTTGGAGAGTACCTGTACTAGAGCCCGGGAGGTCGCTGGCCTTGCTTACCCCCAACCAATAGCTATATTAAGGCTGTCTATTAAGTATTTAGCGCTCACTAGTAAGATATGGAAACTTGTGAAATTGAGGTTGAAAATGATCGTTGCTATCTCCGAACTAGAGGTTGATAGTAAGTGGTTCTCTCGATTTCAACACTAGCTCACAAGATATATTTGCCTCTAATGCGTAAACGGTTCCTAAATCTATTACTCAAGCGAGTGTGGCCGAGTGGTTAAGGCGGAGGAGTATGTACCCACTTACCGAGATAGACCGAGCTCGCCCCGCTAACAATCCGAACAGTTCAAGTCCCTCTAACGAAAGTTGCGCGCGTTCGAATCGCGTCGCTCGCATAAATTTTTTTCTCAATTTTGTTCCTTTCTGATACCCTGATAGTCCTAAAAAGTGGACAATGAAAGTACTGAAGCGAGTGTGGCCGAGTGGTTAAGGCGGAGGAGTATGTATCCACTTATCGACACATCCAGAATTCATCATCCTAACAACTTAAATAGTTCAAGTCCCTCTAACGAAAGTTGCGCGCGTTCGAATCGCGTCGCTCGCATTATCTTTTTTTAGTCCCAAATTATATTTTCCTCTCTTCCTTCCTACCTTTTCCGCCTTTAAGACCCACTCGACTATCATTATCGCCCTTTATATTACCATGCTCCCCTATATAGGGAGTTTCCGGCTCTGTAGTCCACACAGACGTGTAGAATATCCGATTGAATAAACAGAACATTCTCCTCGCTAGAGATCACTTATGATGTAGCTGATGTGTCTCTGTTCTTCTACACCCTAATTCGAGCATCAAGCTGTACACTCAAATACCTCGATTCGAGACCATTTGCAACTGCCAAACCACGGAAATACACCCGAAATGGTTATCGCTCAAATATACTCGGTGAGCATGGGCGCCGAAAGGGAATGTCGAGACATGGAAAATGTCGCCTGTACGTAGGGGGCTGACGTGGCGCATTATTGGGGCCTGGTCTATAGCCCGCTCAGCCTCATCCGTACCCCTCATGCCAGGCAGCCTTGTAATCTGAGCGTAGGTAGACCTCACGAATAAGACCCAGCAACCTTGAAAGATGGTGAACTTGCAGGACTTGTACCACATCGTCCTGCGTGATATTGCTGTCGCCTCGAGACCTAGTGTTCCTAGAGGTACAACCCCTATCGAGTCTCGACTTCCCCCAGAAATATGGACAATCATACTGGAAAATGTATGCTGGGCGTTGCTTGTAGAATGTGAAATAAACTAACCAACACTCTAGCTTCAACGCGATGACCCAAATGCTCTCGGAGCGACCGGTCTCACCTGCCGAGGTTTGCGACGACTGGTGCTGCCTTTACAGATGCGCTCGGTCATTCTGAACTACTTTGGAGCGGAAGATGCAGTCATCATCGAGGGCCTGTACAACACTCATACCGCACATCAAACACGATGTATCGTTAAGAGCGGTAATGAAATCCTAGAGCACCCGCGGGTTCTATTCATTCGGAGATTCCGTCCAGATAACCGACCCGAGGCGAAAAGCACTATCCAGGAAGCTATTAAGCGTGCCCGGAATCTCAGAGTACTCAAGTTGGTTATTTCTACTTGAACTCGCCAAGCTTCTTGATCGGAGGTGCTAACAGCGTGCCTAGGACTGGGATATGGTCGGTCGCGAACGACCTTATCAAGTCTCTGGAGGAGCACAGACGACATGCACGTCTTGTTATTGAAAGTGAATATCTGCCAACCAATATCTATGAACTACAGGGTTTAACCAACTCCTCGTGTCTGACATCCCTATCTTGTGCATCTCCATTTACTGAACATGGGAGCGAAGTTCTCCCAACTGCCTACGCCCTGTTGATGGATATTATCTGCACGTCTGTCAATTTGAAAATATTGCGACTCGAGCTCTACTCTTCAGATCGATTTCCAGAGAGATGGCCGAGGCTAAGTCCCCGATCCGGTGATCGTTTCCCCAATATCAAACATCTTCATTTGAGTGGACACTTTGCGATCGAGGCGCAAATGTTATCATGCTGGGCCGATGCCATTCAATGGGAATCATTGCAGAGCTTGACACTTGGAAACGAGGCCATAGTCCCGTTTCTGCAACTCGCCACAGGCCGGGTGTCTCATCTGGAATCTTTTGGATTATTCTGGGATACATGGCACGCCAGTGAATATTTCGAACCTCTCAAAGACCTGATCTTGGATTTTATACAAAGCTTATCCAAGCTATCTAGCTTCGTCACTTCGAATATCACCAAGCAGCTCTTGTTTCATATATGCGAGCGCCACGGGAACCATCTTCGAAACTTGGCTGTTCATCGTGTCGTGGATGGTCGGAATGATTACTGGACGACTGGTACTTTTGGCTACCACTTTAATGACACCCTGCCCTTACTCTTTGGACACATTATGTACGGGCTTCCGCCTCTGCTGCAAAATCTTGAGAATTTTGAGGTCACTGTGGTGTGGAGTGGACAATGGGTAAGTTCAGACAAACTCATGTTTGTCCAGTGCTGCGTCGACTAACACCCTGCTTGGTAGCCTGAACAAATGATCATTGCTGTTTCCAAATTTCCGCGGTTGAGGTCTTTGACAATCTCGATTCCAATGATGCTTTCGGGCATGCACCTGGGAGAAGCCAATGCTCCTTACATCAAGGAACAAACTTGTAGAGATTTATACGCCAAATTATTGAACGAACGAGAGCGACAATTTCCTTCGTTTCAATCGCGGGTTCTGACTGGGGAGCTAACATACCTGGACTCTTTAGACGTCAAGGTGGGCGAGTGGGATATAATTTGCAAGCCGCAACCCCGATGGCCCGAAAATCCCGATAGACGGCTCTACGTGTGTCGGACCACCACATCTCGACATGCATCTCCTGCAGAGACCATTAGGAGGTTGTCAGTCAACAAAGTCAGAGAGCCACATGGGCCCTGTCACAGATTTAATTTGCATCGAATTGCACTGGGCAAGCTTGGCTTGGAGAAGGAGGTGGAGGCATGGTGCTGAGCGTAAGTTTGATGCATTAGATATGATTTGGATGAGGCAATAACATTATGGGCACTAGTATAAAGCATAATCAAGATAGATATAGCCGTGATTCGTTATCGTCGCCGTCTTCTCATAGCGTCTACATTTATCTCGCTACCCACGGCCAGGGACCCGCATTTTGCTGCTTGCACCCTTAGCCAAACCATGGAACCTCTTCTCACGGGAGGTCGAAAAAATAACAGGCTGTATGTACAGCAAGATTTCGCGAATTCAGAAAGACTCGCTATGAAAACACTAGGTTCCCGGGTAGGGGCCGATATTAGAAGGTGGAGGCTCAGGATGAGAACGTCCAAAGATGGAGAGACGCGATTTGGATCGAGTCGGGGCTGGCGCTGGTTCTGGCTGTGCATTCTCGTCGCTGGGGCTCAGGGGCTCAGAGACAGAGACAGGAGCTTGCACTGCCGAAGCTCGGGCTTCTTCGACTTTCTTCACGCCTTCGCGGACCTCCTCGGCCGAGGCGCCCTGAGGTGCTGTCGTCGTCAAGGTCTCCGTTGTACGAATCTTGCCTTCTTCGGTGTCCTCATTGAGCTTGTTGATTTCCTCCTCGGTCACGAGGCGCTCATTCTCCAGGCGGACTTCGCGGCCCCGCTTGTGGCAGTACCACAAGACGAAAAGAAGGACTAGAAAGTGTTAGCATATAAAGTAGGATAATTTGCTTCGTGACCACTTACTGAACAAGGCCAATGACCAAAGGACGTTCATGCCCAGCACAGCCGGGAAGCGGGCGCGTAAGAACGCCATGATTGACCGTAGCATTCCGACAATAGCAGCTGGCTTGGAAACCAGTTCCTTCAAGCTTGGAAGGTTCAGGCCGACCTTATTCGCGACCGCCGCAGCCTTGCCCACATTCTCCATGTTGATACCACTTTGAGCTGCGCGCTCGCCGGCCACAGCAAGCATCTCAGGAGCCAGTGTCTCGGTCCACTTCTCGGGAAGCTTCTCGATCAACTTCTGGAGGAATCCAGGCAGCTTGGTATAGGTGTCCTGCAATTGCCGATTCCCGTTTGTCAGAAGCATCTCCAAGTCGTGGTAGGCGGTTGGGACGCCGTTGATCAAATCCTTGAAGATGAGCTTGAACTTTCGCAGCAGTTCCTGTGTCTCGTCACTGACAGAGAAGACACGGTTGTTGTCTGCTGCGAGGTTTAGCCGCTCGAGGATATCTGTCATGTCCTCCTGCTCTTTCTTTGCTTGATCTCCGTTGGCGGTCGTGGACGTTGTGGCAGGGGCGGAGCTTTGAGATTGTGAGTCAATCCCGGTACTCGGTTTCTTGTTCTGTAGCAAGACAACGCGTTATTATTCTGAATCCATTATGGCGATCATTGGGTGAGGCGTTCATACCTTCTCCGAGTCTGTATTCTTCTTCCAAAACATGGTGCTCCATCGTTTCTTCTTCTTTTCGGGAGCAGCCGAAGCTTCTGTCTTCGGGGGGTTCGATTCAGACTTCCCAATATTCTCAGGCTTCTCCTGTGCTTTCCTCTCCTCTTCCCCCAGTTCCTTTCCGAACTCCTCTACCGGTGAAGTAGGAAGTGGGACATTCTGGGCTTCTTGAGAGCTCTCGTCCAGAGCGGGCTGTTGCGAGCTCTCCGCAGAGCCTTCTGTAGCTTGCGTAGGTTCATTATTTTGCCCAGAAGGCTCAACCGTGCTCTCGGGCTGAGCAGTGAGTTGCCGCAGATAGGCTTCCTCCTCGGCAGTCAGAACAGGGTTCGAGGGATTGATGATCTGGGACGATCGCCGCCGATTCTTGATCTGGTTGAAGTACTCCATGACCACGATGGACAGGTGTAGAGGGAGCTCTACGGGTATGTGGAAAGATAAGTTGAGTGCTGAAAAACAGAGACGATCTGGGTTGGGCGCGTAGTGAAAACAAGGGGTCTGAGCGAGCACCCTGTTGATAGATCACCCTATAAAAGGTAGAGCTGCAGAGCGATCAAGTCCGTTATTGATCGATCACTGTGGCAACCAAGAAAGCCATCGAAGCATGAAGCCTGTACGGAGTACTCTAGAGCAACTTTTTGGCCAAGCCCAGCTGCTTTTCCACGATGATATCACCGGTGGCTGGCATGTGGACCAACCCCACGCGGGCCCGCGCCACCGCCACATCTCGTGTGCACCGCCACGGTTTGATCTGTACCCGATCGATGGGATGCCATATCGGGACTGGGGACTGCGATGACAACGGGCAGTCTTCTTACACGTTGATGTTTACACGATTCTACAATATATTATCCTCCGGTACTCTCTTAGCTCACTCAACATGAGTCGACCCCGGCCCAGACTGCCACAGTTACGGTCTGTTGGATGTGGGGATAACAGCCTCAATGCAAGACGAACTGCCGGCATGCAATGAACCTTAGTTTATCTTATTCTCCCTTCTCTGGTACTCACTGTTTCCCAAAGGTCCTACCTCTGCTTTTCTGCGGATCCCGAAGCATGCGAGAACGGAGGTACTTGCCGTACGACTGCATGCTATGGCACCGTAAATGATCCCACCTTGGTATTCCAACCTCCTAGGCCAATACTCTGTCATATTTGGCTATAAATAGGATTATTACAGCTCTACTACACGTGTGGAATATCCGGGGGAACGTGATACCTCTTGCTCGGCTGGAAATGGCATGCACATCGTGACCGCCGTACACTGCTACAGCTTCGGCGAGATAACGAGCGGTCCCAGAGGCAGATATCTCTTTTAAGCCCATGGGATCATGACGATGGCTCCTCAAGAACCCGCGATGCTCGACAAGACTATGTGATCGGGTCTCTACATCCATGCAGGCGAGGTCTTGTTCTGAATCATCGTCAAGCTTAGGCATGTCAGATAGGATGTCGGGCCGTTTAGCGTGACCGATACCATGCGATCATTTGTTTATTATGAAAATGTATATCATCAATCAAAGTCGGCCTTCGCCTGGACTTGTGCGATGTCTCGTGACTGCAGATAAGCCCAGCAGGCAGAAGCAACATGCATATGGCCACGCCGATCGCCGAATCACCGACCAATGCGACACCCGGGTTTAGCGCCACTCTCCGAACGTAACGGCAGTTTGCAAATGAAGGTTAGACGGTGCCCTGGTGATGGCCGTTGATAGTATCACCTGACCCCGTGTCTTAAATAGCGCATGCCCCCCTCACCCCGTTCTTTCCTTCACGCCTGCCAGAGTTGACAACCGCAAACGTGAGTTTTTAGGAACTTTCGAATGCAAAGCCATCATCCGGGCTAGTTTCTTCCCGTCTCTTGATGAAACGGTGAAACCATCTCGGAGGACGGCTTCCACGACTCTCACTCCCACAGTGACTCGCAGCGTCGCTTATTCCTTCTTTTTGACCAACTCATATCACTCCTTCTGATATTTCAGGGCTTCTTCGTCGCTAGGTTTTAGGTTGGACATTCTCTGTTGCACTTGTCATGTTCAGACGCTCTTTCTCTTCGAGGAGCCGGGCGGGAAAGACCGTCAAGGCTACCAAGAAGAAATACGACGAACAGGCGAAGGAGAAGATGCAGCAGAAGGTGGATGACAGAGCGGATAGCCTGCCCACCGGAAGGTGGTAAAGTCATCCAGTAGTGCGTCGAGCCATGCTAACGCGTTTGCTGCAGTGCACTCACTAGTCCCATCGTCACCATGGCGGTGGGCGGCGAGCAGCGTCTGTTCGCCGCCCACGAGGATGTCTTGTCCATTTCGCCGTACTTCCGTGATTCTCTGAAGGAGAAGTCGGTTGAAGACGGCTCGAAGCAACTGGCTCTGCCTGACGAGTGAGTACTGTCCCATCTCCTTACAATAACCCTCTAACATGCAATAGGGAGGCTGAGATCCTGTCTTGCATTCTGGAGTTCTTGTACAAGGGTGACTATTACCCACGCTTGCTTCGCGGCAAGCGTCGGGATTCTTGGTACCTCGAGAATGCTCAAGATGTCGACAACAGTGGCCGCGGGTCGAGCGAGGCGACGTTCTTCCACCCCGGAGTGGGAGACGTTATACTCCGAGATACGGTTGTGTACTGCGCAGCCGAGAAGTACGGCCTGGAAGAACTGAAGCGCATTGCTCTTCGAAAGCAAGGCCTTCAGATCGGTATCTCGGCCGACGTGATCTTGCGATCTGCTCGGTACGCGTATGACAACACCCCTGACTCGGAGTCTCGAATGCGCGCTCATTACCTTGCTCTCATCATCCGAAGTCGCAAGACTTTCAAGAGAAGCGGGACCATGCAAATGGAAATGGAGATCGGCGGCAAGTTGTATTTTGATCTGTTTGTGGCAAT
This sequence comes from Penicillium sp. S103-07, assembly GCA_037042055.1. Lineage (NCBI taxonomy): Eukaryota > Fungi > Ascomycota > Eurotiomycetes > Eurotiales > Aspergillaceae > Penicillium > Penicillium sp. S103-07. The sequence goes on from JAXQJQ010000003.1 coordinate 113,133, forward strand.
GTGCAACCACATGGATGACCTGGCCGAGATCCGGTAGGATCCTTCTGTCCCCATTCCTTGATTTGGACCTCTGTTCAAGGCTGTCTAGACTTCTAACATAACCTCGCTACAATTTCGGGAAATGGCTACTTACACTCTCTCACAGCGCCAAGCGAACTCCCAGGATATTCTAGCCGGTCGTCTACATTGCGTTTCATTGTTCAGATTGAGCTGCACGAAATTGAAATTGAACACGGAGGCACACTGATTTTCAACCAGAATGGCTATCTGACTGCGATTTTGAATCGGTCTGTTATTTTGCTTTGACAGCAGAAACAACTTCTCTTCCATCGAGGTTGGCCGCCATTTGACGGTTCCCCAGAAACCGCCCTATTCGCTTTTAATTGGTTGGAGTATGGTGACTTGCGTTGATCGACGTCTTCACTCCTTGATGATGCTCTGACAGTGTCGGCAACATTTCCGCTCAATATCTGCATTGATTCTGCGTTCTCGTTGATTTATAACATTTACGCTTCCACTCCTTGTATACCGACGCCTGTTCGTCGAGTGTGATATTATTGGGCTCCCGGCCCGTTGGTGATGAGAAATATGAAATGAGAAATCCGGCCACCTCAAATTCGTCTCCAGTAGTCTGTAGAATGGAAATATCTTATGTAAAGTTGCTATAATCTTAGTGTGAATGTCCTCGCACCTGAACATGGATTGTGCAACTTGGTTCTATTCAACTCGTCCTCCACGGCTAGTTCTTCACAACTCAACTCTCAGCTCTTAACTGTACATCGCGAGTACCTGTCCGTGTTATTTGTAGGTCTCAGGTATGCATCTACTGTCTACTACCATCGTCCTTCTGAATAATTACCAATTCATCTTCTTCACAGCCGGTTCCAGGCATACAACTACTTGACTACTTTCATCTACCTTTGACTCCTCTACCAGACCCAACCCTTTGACCTTCTTCAAAGCCAGTTCCAAGTTTCAGATTCCCTCTCTTCTGTTCACCTCTTCATTTTATATCATATTCCAACTCCAAGCATCCTCATTAGCGGATGCTCAACCGCTCATATCCATCCTCTCCACCAATCGACGTACTCAATACCTGGGTCAACCGCCAGTAATAAAGGCCAGCGATTGAGCTCATATTTACCCGTCACATACTCTATTTTTGAAGCCATTCAATTCACATTCGGTCTCGGTTAGAATATCTCACTTTCCTTTAGTAACACCTTACCGTACTTAATTTTCGACCAGGTGCGTGCTGTCGTGTCAAGATCCTGCATCTCCCTTCCGACGGACTCGGTCTTCCTTCGACCTATTATCATACCGCAAGGTGCTCTCAATACACTGAATCGCATATGAGACCAGTCGAAATCTGCCTCGGGTTCAACCGAAACGTACTCTTCTGTTAGTATCATTCGTCACACTTTGCGCGCCGGACAAATATCTTCCTCCCACCCCATACCTCCACCGAGCCCTTTCCGTCTTTATCATGTCATACCGCTCTTCTTCCTGCTCTCGATGTCCTTTTCACAACCCTCCAAGCTCTTTCGATCAAGGATTAGAATTCCCCCCTTGCAAGGCTTTACATTCTCCCGTTGCCAGTCTTTCGAAGCGGTCTGCCTAGAGACTTCAGGCCAATTCCCTCGCGGCTTACTTCTAACATCCCATCAGTCTTCCACCAACTTTCCTTCACCTCTCTTTCCTAACTTATGTCTAACATCCAACCCCACAGCTCTTTCTAGGCATCATCCTTGATATCTTCTCGAAGGTATTTAATTCTCCAGACGATTTCACCTCGGGGCTTCGCTTTCTGGCATCGGCACAGCCTTCCAGGAAAGGATACAATTTCATCTCTTGTCTATCACGTTTCTTCTGATCAAAGAATCTCTCTCCCCCAAATATTCATTCTCTATCCTCTACTCAGGCATATCAAGGTACGTGATCTCGTCTGATGACATACTCTTCCCATAAGTTGTTCAAGAACAGAAACCTATTCATCTCCTGCCTCAGATTCATTCCTCCAATATTACTTTGACCTTACTGAATCCTGGCTAGCGACGAAAGATGACAGCCAGTAACAACCCGGCCAAAATGGCCCATTACGCGCCTATGACGGCTGACCTCAGTCATATTTCCGCACCAAGAGAGGTGAATGCAGGCGAGGTATTCATTGCCCGTTTCAAAAATTCTCACAAAAAATACCGAGTCGACATCTGGGTCGCTGTGGTCCTCTCCGATGGGTTTGAGCCAGGCAAAGGACTCAACCGTCGCCCAAAGGGCTCGCGGCCGCTCGTACAGGGTGGTGAATGGAAAACTCCGCTGAGAGAAAGGATGTATCCCGTTTACTTCCCGGGAAGAAACACCTTGTGAGTTCACTTGGATATCCCCTGCAAATTTAATACTGATAGGATTAGCCGCTGGACCATCTTCAATGACCTTTTTATGCTCGGTATTCGGATCCCATTTGCCTTCATCAAGTCTAGCGTCCGCAGCGATGCTAAGGCTTTTCCAAAGGTTTTCAGGATTGCTAAGCAGCATCCTACCCTGCAGTTCTGGTTGGAGATGGCCAACCATGAGGCTTCGATCAAAGGCAAGTCTGGCGCTGAAGTATCGATTGCCGTTCCGGATGGATATGGTGCTATGTATGGGGGCGAAAGCTCTGACTATGACGGAAGTGGTGACGGGTCAGACGCAGACGGTCCAGATGAGCCAGAATCTGGTGATCAGCCTTCTAAAGTTCAGGCAACCAGTAACTCATTCTCTGCATCACGACTGATCGGACCCTTCGGCAAGAGAGCAGATACTCTATCTACATCCCTCCGATTCCCTGGAGAGACATCATCGTTTCCGAGTTACTCCCAGCCCAATTATTCCGGCACCACGCAGGCTCGTCAAGGTCTACCTGAACAGGCGTTACGGGAATTCCCCGCTGTACTAAGACGAACTCAGCTGCCTACATTCCCGGAATCCAACAGACCGAGAATCGAGCAAGGAAAAGGCAGGTTCAAGACCGAAGATACAGACGGCTCAACCAAGACCTCTGTTTTTGATCTGACCCTGCGCTCCGCTCTCCAGCATGTCTTCCTCCAGGAAGATGATGCCGCCGAGATTCTGGGAATCTTCCACGAAGTATTCCAAAATCAAGACCAACCCGAATTCCTGCATATTCAGTCCTGGCTGAGATCACACGAATTTGCCCCTCTTGTGGTCCAAGTCAACGATCCGTCGCGGAAAGCCGCCGACTCCAATGTTTCGTCGAGCGTTGTGCCTCGCCAGATCGGGGATATCATGAACATCCGCCGCAAATACCATCTGGCTGCCGTCTCCGACTCGACAGATCTTCAGGACAAGATCATCTCCCTGGGTCGGCTGTACACGCAAGCAAAAAGATATGAGATGGTCCAACTGATCGATCTTATACGGCTCAAGCTCCAAGCTGCGTGGAACTCGTATCCTGGTCTTGCTCAGCTACAGCCGATCCTGCAGGTGACTGGGTGGCATTCAGTCAGGAACTGGCGGACTGCAAACATGATAACCTCCAGAAGTGGCTCATCGAATTTATCGCCGACGCGCATGATCTGTTCCTCTATGACTGCCCAGCCAATTTCTGGGCTGTCATGCATGACCTTCCAGGCCTTTATTCGGAGATCTCAAAGGTCCGAACTGAGATGCACACGGAATCCCCGCAACGCTATGCGGATATAGTTTCCTTGATGCGCAGTCGGGGAATCGAGAAAGTGTGATGGGCAGGAGAGGTGCAGGTGAACGTTCCGAAAGATGCGCAGAAAAGGTTCACAAAAGAGGTTATTTATCAAGCCGTGTGAAAATGCACCGCGGAAGCAAGGCGGGAGATACAAATAGAGGATGTCATCATGGAGATGGAGGTATTCAATACCTTGGGTAGCTAATTCGAAAAGAGATCCCCTACCTTTGCAGACCTCCCATTTTGTACATCTTTTACAAAGTACAATCCGGGTACCTGATATTGATCAATGATTTATTTTGATTGGTCTTGTAGCATACATGACAGACCAAAGAAAATAGAGATCCGTAAACAGAATTCCAAGGTTCAAGTCACCGACATTGGTGAAACGAAGGGAAAAACCACAAAAAGTGCCGCGTAATCAGAAGAGATTTAACCTACAGCACACCGAAAAACAGGAAGCCCAGGGTGTAGAAGAAGAACACAAGGAGGATTGGGAACCGAATGCCAGAGAATTTATTCCTTGGGAGCCTTCTTCCGGCCACGCTTGGCCTTCGTGGGGGGAGCAGATTCATCATCATTGGGCAAAGTGCCGGTCTTGCTAGCCTTGCCACGGGCTCGCTTGGGCTTCTCGGGCTCGGAATCCTGTACGTCTTCTTCCGAAGTCTTGCGCTTGGTACCCTTCTTAGCAGGCTGAGCAGGACTTTCAGTAGCAGCGGTCTTGGCGGGACGGCCACGCTTCTTGGACGGAGCGTCAGCATCGACAGCCGTGGCAGGCTTCTTGGCACGGGGCTTCTTGTTGTTGGCAGTAGGCTTCTGCTCTGTCTCTTCGGTATCACTAGCCTCCTGGTCCTCATTGGCAGCAGCCTTCTTGCCGCGAGCAGTCTTCTTGGTCAAATTAGATCTTTTGTCATAGCAAAGGTACACAGCGAACTTTACCTCTTCTTTGGCATTCTTGGCCTTGGCTCCACCACGAACGCGGAATCCAGTCTTGCCAGGGCGATTAACTTCGAGATCCTGGTTTTGTTAGTGAAATTACATTCGTGAATAGCCCATAATTGGTTTGACTTACGCCCTTCCAGTCGGAGTCATCGACGTGGCCCTGGGTCAGAGCGTTACGGACCTTCGACTGAAGATCTTCGGGCAGATCATCATAGCCGTCGAGCAGGCTGTAGTCGGGTTCCTCGGAAGGAAGAATATCCTTCCATGCAGAGATAATATTCTCGATCACCTTGGGGGTGGTACAGCCCCTAAATAGAGTTAGACGTCTCAAAATTCAAAACTGTCGATAGAGAACTTACCAATGACGCCAAGTGTAGCCCTGGAATCTTTCACCTTCAATCCAAGATCCAAGGCGAAGCTCGTCCTTGAGGATCTTGACCTTGGCATCCTTGCACTCCTTGTTGGTGCAAGAAGAGCGGTTGCTGGGAGCTTGCTCTAGAAGATGCGTTAGCTTAGTCGATTAAACATCTGATGCTTGGGGATAGAGCTGGGCGCCCTGTGTATCGTGTCATCCATGCGGAGCTTGGAGCTTGGAGCTCGGGCCAACTGGACAGCCCAGGCACCGCGAACCCCCCACGACGCGCATTCAACACGCACCGGGCAGCAACAATGTATGAACAGTTAAAGATAGACATCGCGATGCTCGAAGGACACCCCAAGATTATGTACCACGACAACGGCGGGGTGCGGGCAGAATGCTGCAACTTACCGAAGCGATAACTTCCCATGATTCGTGTCGGGCGCGCGGATCGCGCTCCAAATTGGGGGAGAAAGGGCCAGGAAGTTGGAGAAGCGACAGCTCAAGTAATAATGACACGGTTTGCGACAGAAGCTGAAACCGTGCAGTGGATGGGGATGATAGAAAGGAAGATGATCGGTAGAGGAAAGTGAACGAAGGTGAAAAGAATGGCGAACACCGGTACGCAACGAAAGCCAGCTCCCACTTTAAACCGACTGCTATCTTCCCGTGGCCATGCGGTCAATCAAACTAGATTTTTGCTACTTATTTAAGTGACACTTATGTTCTATCTCGGCGTCTTACGAGCTCTTTGGAAGAAAGGTCTCGGTATCTTTGGCTCTTACGGTACGGTCTGTCGCCCAACACGAAGCCCGAACAGCTATCTGTGCGTTGACGCACTTTTGTTTGACATGATGGTAATGAAAGCTCTTCAAGATCATGCCTTGTTCCAGATATCCCATCGACCGGGCGGTTTTGTCAGAATTCAGGGTTAGAGCACAGTTTTGTATGTTGCGCCCGACAATTGGTGTTATCGAGGTATGGCACCAGGGCCTTCGTGAATGCAGAGCCCAAGGCCTATATGCTGGATGTAGCGGACTCACTGAAGAATTATATCTCCATGCTCTAAGTCACTTGCCACAATTACCTCGCCATTTCCTGGAGATGCGTCACAATCCCGCGTAACTATACTGCAACAGCCAGTCCGAAAGTGGTTAGCGTGTCGCAGTTCCGCCGCGGACTTCGCGGTCTCATCTGGTCATTTCCACAGTCGCTTCACCTCTCCCCATTGTCTTGTCCAAGGAGCTTCCTGAAGCTGATATAGCTGCAGACCTTGCGCCGGTCTCGGGAGGAGCGGTTCGAACCCTTGATATCCACAGTCTACCATCCGTTGCACCGCAAATCCAACAAACAAAAGGTTCTCTCGGAGCCACCTCCAATCCGACCTTCCTCTACGCGCTCTTCCAAGGAGGACCACGTTCGCCAACCAATTCACAATGTCTGAGCCAGGACCTGAATCCGTCCCAACAAGCGCGGACCCGCGCAGCAAACGGCCCGTCAAGCGACGAGCCGTGACGCCGCACTCCGAACAGGCAGACCAAATCGAGACGCTCTTCAAAGACCCGTCGAAGGAGATCCGGCTCCCAGATTCATCAAACCCGCGCACATCGTCCTCGCTCGCCCCGCCGCCCGAAATCGTCACTAATGTGCAAGGTTCGTCGGCGGGTGCGGGCTCCGGCGAGTTCCACGTCTACAAGGCGAGCCGACGACGTGAGTACGAACGGCTGCGTCTGATGCAGTCTGAGGTAGACCAGGAGAAAGATAACGCGGAGTGGGCGAAACAGAGGGAGGAGGCGAAGCGAAAGGATGATGAGAAGACGGAGAAGAACCGCAAGCGCCGCGAGAAGAAACGGGCTGCTAGAGGGAAGAAGGGCGAGAAGGATTCGGCGATGGATGTGGATAAGCCTTCTACTACGAAGGCGCCGTCTGCGCCTCGTCAGACGAATCAGGATGTGAATGCCGAGGGCCAGGGACCGCACGGAGAGGTCCCAGGTGTAATTATCCATGATGAAGATTAGAGGATTACCTCGGCGCAATGTACAATACTACTCAATACGAAGATACCCATATGACAGTTCATTTTGGTCTAGGATATTCATACAGAAGAGAACCCAGAGGCAGTCGTGTAGCATTATGTACGGACCTGAGGCCCATGAATCATTCTTTTTTTGTTCTTGCGCACGTCTATTACTCGTCACCACCACCGACACCACCGGCTTGCTGCGCCGACTTGCCGCTGCAAATGTCGTCGACACGGAGGAGCAAGCATGCGGACTAAACTCAGTTAGTGGAATGTTATCAAATTGGGAGAAAGGTGAATAGCTTACCTCGACGGCCGTCTTGATACTCTGCAGCTTGACGGCTTCGGGCTCCCACACACCGTATTCCTTCATATCGACCAGGTTGCCGGACTCGCCGTCCAAACCCCAAGTGGTGTGGCCCTCGACGTGCTTGGCACGCAGACGGGTCAGGACACGAATGGGGCTGGCACCGGCGTTCTGGGCCAACGTACGGGGAATAACCTCCATGGCATCGGCGACAGCCTTGTAGGGCCACTGTTGGACACCCTCGATGGAGCGGGCCAGCTGGCTGAGCTTCACGGAGACAGCCATCTCGACGGCACCGCCACCGGGGGACAGGCGAGGGTGGAAGATAACGTTGCGGGCAACGGACATGGCGTCCTGCAGGTTGCGCTCGATCTCGTTCAGGATATCCTTGGACGGGCCACGCAGCAGGATGGTGCAGGCCTTCGGAGCCTTGCACTGGCGCATGAATGTGAAGTACTCGTCACCAATCTTCTCAATCTCGAACAGACCGCAGCGGGTACCGATGTCGGACTCCTGAATATCGTCGACGCGGTTGACGATGGTGGCACCGGTGGCACGGGCAATACGGTTGTTGTCAGTCTTGCGGACACGGCGCAGGGCGGTGATGTTAGCCTTCATCAGGAAGTGTTGTGCGAGATCTAGAAGCAAACCAGAATTAGTAACGGTCCTGCTAGCAAGTGGACTAGGCTCTGCTTACCCGAAACGCCCTTCTCAGTGATGACCACGTCGGGCTTGAGTGCCAAAATGGCCTCGCACATATGTTTCACCTGCTCCTCCTCAATCTGCAGAATGCGGTTCCAGTCATCCTCCTTCGAGACCTCAATGTTGGTCTGGGACTCGCCCTTCTTGTACTCCAGAGGGCAGTCGAGCAACAAGATACGGGGGTTCTCAATTCTCCGTCGCATCTTGGGGTGGGTGATATCCTTATTGACCATAACACCGTCGATGACCTCGGAATCCTCAATCTGACCACCGGGGATCTTCTCGATACGAGCATAGCGCTTAATGTCGACCTCCTGCTTTCCACCACCAACGTCGAAGGAGACTGTCCGCACAGCATTCAAAGCCAAGCTGCACATCAGATCGGACCACCGGGAGACGAACTTGGTTCCGATAGAGGACTGGATGAGGGTGTACATAGCCTTGTCATCGTGGATGTCAACGGGTAGGGAAACCTCCTCCACAATCTGGAGGGCATCGGCGAGGGCGCGCTTGAAAGCGGAGATGATGACAACGGGGTGGATGTTGCGTTCGAGCTGAGGGAGAGCCTGGGCCAGCATTTCACCAGCTTTGAATACGTTAGAATGTTTTCAGAATACATATCGGATAGATAGGAGTATTACCCAAGATGATAACAGTTGTGGTTCCGTCACCGACTTCCTCGTCCTGAGTACGGCTGAGCTCGATCATGCTCTTCGCCGCGGGGTGTGACACTTCGATCTCTCGCAGGATAGCGTGGCCGTCGTTCGTCAACACGATACCGCCCATTGGGTCGAGCAGCATCTTCAACATCGCCTTGGGACCGAGACACGACCGGATGATGTCGGACACACTAGAGATCATTTAATTAGCATGCGGGCAGAAGGTCGTCGTCAAAGATGGAGGATCATACGTCTTAGCCGCGGTAATGTTGGACAGCTGTGCCCGGCGACCGACCTGTCTGTCGCCAGCATTGGTGTCTACCCGGGAGTTAGCAAGCAGCAACAATTGCGGAGGAGGGGCAACGCACTCATCACCACCACCGGAGCCTGCATTTTGGCGGTGGACTAATGTGGAAGGAAATGAAAAGGAGTGAGGTCGTAAGGTTGATGAACACGTAAGGTCTCGTCACAGAAAAGGAGCCAACTCGGATCCACGTCGAGTGTTGCCCGCATCCCAAATTTCCAAAGTGGGAGCTCCCTGACACTAATCCCGATCGGGCGATTCAAACGCGTAAAACACGCCAAGCCTTCAACTCTATAGATCAGTTCCGCGACAAGCACGTTATAGTCTTTATAACTGGGAAATAGGATTGGAGGTGTGTTCATGCGATTTGAATACAGTATTTGTGCAATTCTAGTAATGAACTTCCCGTCGTGCTGAGCGTCAAGTCCATATACGCAAGCCCCGCTCCCTTCTCGGCGTATCCACAATCCCTTTGAGCATCGACGAACGAGGGCCAAGATAATCAATGAAAAAGAACTTGACCATCTGATGGCCGTTGATGGGTTTCTGCTGAATGACTGAGCATAGAGATCAACTTGAACAATTCTTAAGTAGAAAGCTCGGAGGATTTACCACTGGTGACTAGCACAATGCGGAGTGTGAAAAATATCTGCCGTGGGCAATGAGAAAAAGGAAGCCTTCTAGGATTCACGGAAAGACGGACCACTTGAATATATGCTCTTAAGCACCCGCACATCTCAAGTTCATTTGGTCTAAATGAACGGAAAATTACCGTCATAACGCGACAGGTCCGCGATTTGTTTATGTTCCTTTTCTTTTTACAAATAGCTCATATGTTCCCATGGGTTTCACGTTCTCAGTTGCGAATAAGCTCTCGTACAACAGCCTAAAAGAAATACAGGAAACGTATCAGCCGCCCGAGCTGGGAAGATGTAACCAGATAAGGAGAAAACTACGGGTGAATCGCCGAGGATCGACGCAACGCAAGGATGGATGGTATGGTTGAAGAATAAAAGAGCCTAAGAAATTGCTATAGTAATCTAAGAAACCTGCACGCCATTCACATTAGGCCCATCTCTCCAGTTCGCCCCTTCTTTCTGGATCACCTCTGCATCATGACTAAAGAGCCATTTTCTCCGGTCGCCGTAGCCCCAGAAGACCGGGTTCTCTGCCGTATCGAGAGCCAGCTTCTTGTCACGGTCCTGTTGTTCCTGACCGTCATCGACATGGAGAATGTACTGGTGCTCGCGAGTCTTGGCCTGCACTAGGCTCACCCGCGGCATGCGGATCTGCTCATACTGCTTGAGAGCCGTGGCCATGTGCACGTCCTGGGCGAGCACCTGGCGCAGGACGGCGGCGTCCTCGAAGGACTGGGCAGCGCCCTGGGCCAAATAAGGCAGCATCGGGTGGCAGCTGTCGCCCAGCAGCACAGCCTTGCCCGAAGGGTGCGTCCAGCGGGTGAGGTTGGGTAGGTCACACAGCCGCCACTTCATAAAGTCGCCCGTGAGGGCGCAGAGCTTCCGCACCTGGGGTTCCCAGTCGGCGAAGCGCTTGCACAGCTCGCTGTTGTCTCCCTTGACGACCCAGACCTCGTCCGTGGTCTCTTGATAGGAGGTGGCACACACGACGATGTTGTACATCTCGCCGTTGCGGATCGGGTAGCCGACCAGGTGCGCGTCCGGGCCACACCATGATGTCGTGCAGGGGTCGCGGATCAGATGAGCCAGGTCCGGGTCGGCCAGCAGTTTCTCGCCAGGGATGAGAATCCGGTAGGCAACGTCGCCAGTGTCCCGCGGGACGTCCGGCTGACCGGTAAGAAGGGGTCGGCAGATGGACTTTATGCCGTCCGCGCCGACGATCAGATCGGCCTTGAAGACCTCGCCGTCCTGTGTGGTGGCGCTCGGCGCTTCGAAGTCGTAGGACGTGACACGTTTGTTGGTAAGGACCTTGACGCCGGCCTTCAGGGTCGCCTCGAGCAGAGCGGCGTGCAGGTCCGCTCTATGGACAAGCCAGTAAGGAGCCCCGTGTGTCTCGACGATATTGTCGAAGGGCAAGTCGAAGATGGTGTTTCCATCCTTCCAGCGGATGAAGTGATATCTCTGTGAAGTCGACTTCTTCATCCTCTCCAGATCAACGCCCCATCGCATGAGCAGCCGGCTCGAGTTGGGTGGGATCCTGATCCCCGCTCCCGCCTGTGTGGACCGCCAGTGTTAGTCAATTGATTTCTTCTGTCGGATCTGGCATGTTCAACAAGCATTTGTTGTTGGATGCCTTACCTCTGCGAACTCAGGAGCTGCATCGATGATTGTGACCTTGTGGCCGTCCGTCTGCAAAGCCAGTCCCGCCGCGAGGCCGCCCAAGCCGGCGCCGACGACGAGAACGTTCAATGATCTGGACGCGCGAGTCATGTTGTTATTTCGTCGGAAAAGAATTTCTCTGGGTTATGGCTGTCTCCCGGTCTGCTCAAGTAAGTCATCCAATGTCTCGATTCGCTATCTCAAACAAGATCACTTTATAGAACTCATAATGGCAAATTCGACTGGCGGAGATCCGCATTCGCTTCTGAGACCGTCCTGTTTCTCTGAACGTGATCCTCTGCATTTGCAGATCCGCTCCCTGGATTGAGGTTGGCCATCGGAACACTGCACCCGACGGATGTCGCTCTCGACCCACCCTCGCCGGAGAGCATCCTAGTGGGGCAAACTCGCGACGATTGCTTCTATTTGCCTACTAGCGCGCCCCTGCTATCCGGAACGGCCAGAGCGAAGATGAGCAATGTGGGATCAGGACATCACACTCCGGGAATGCGACTGAAGAATGACTTGTGTCAAAATTGGTTTTCATGCAAAGTCTAGATTATATCGGTTTTCAATGCTAAGTCTAGATTAAATTGGTTTTAATGCAAAGTCTAGATTGACAAGAAAATCAAAGACATTTCACAATCGTGAAGCAGGGCGAGCGCTATCTAGGCGAGGAATTTGGTGATAATTTCACAGAAGTCTTCGAAACCATCAATGTAGGGAACGTGCCCGGCACCCTTGATAATCTCCATCCTCACCGGCACCTTCTTTCCATAGCTCCAGAGGCTCTCCTCGATAGCCTGCCGCATCTCCTGCATCTTGGCTGGAAGGTCCGCATCCTTCTCCCCGGCGACAATGAGCGCCTCTTCGCAGGCACCTCCCACCTTCGGATATAGCGGCCTCAGGTCGAAAGACGGGCTTCTAAGGGCAGCGCAGCACGCCTCAAGCCCCTGGATTGTAGTTGTAGCCATGGAATTCTCCATCCTCGCCGTCTCCTCCGGATGCTTCGCCATCCAGTCTTCACCGAACCACCGCTTCCGAGTGTTTGACAGGTCCTCCAGAATGGAACCCGACTGCTTGACGGCACTTACACGCGCGGCGAAGTTATCGGGAATGCAAGCCACAGCCGGGGAAGCGGCGATGGCGTCGGCTACGACGATCTTGTTCACGATGCCCGGGTGGCGCGCGGTGAAGTACACGGCCTTGATGCCGCCCATCGAGACGCCGACCCAGGCATGCAACTTGCTGATTTTGAGATGTCTGAGAAGGTGGTATACGTCGTCCGCCAAGGTTTCGAATGTCGTGGAGGTCACTTCAGCTTCGGTAGGTGTACCTGAGCGTCCATGGCCAGGATGGTCATAGCGGAGGACGCGGAAGCCTTGGTTTTCCAGCACAGGCACGACGCGATCCCAGGAGGTCAGATCTTCGGCCAAGGAATTGGATAGAAGGACCACGCGATCGGAGGAACCGCCAGATGACAGAGTATAGGCCATCTGTCGCCCGTTTGGGAGCGTGAAGGACACGCTAATAGATGACATCTTGCCGATTGATGCGTGCTGCGTAGCTGATAAGCAGAATCGAAAGACGTGAGAAGTTGTAATGACAGGAATTCTATGAAGGTGTGGCTTTGACAATTGGAAATGAATCAAGACTCGATACTCGATACCAGTCGGCCATTTCGCCGTATATTTCCATGCATTGTCGGCGCCAAGTGGGCCATGCGGGGAAGCTAACCCGGCTTCCCGCAGTTCCTGCCCGGGGTTGATAAGCGGGGCATAAACCGGGAACATGACTCCGGGTCACCCTATTCCAACGTGCATACGGTTCATTTCTCCGACGCTTCTTTGACTCCGCAGCACGCGCATAGGCTCTTTGTCAGTTATCCTACCATCTACGCAAAAGAGAGACGACCATGTTATCGGATGCGAGACTGAAGTAGCGGAGAACCGCAACCCCACTCCTACGCGATGGCCGAGGTATCGGCAGCAGCACCGCCGAAACGCCGGCTGCGGAGGATCCCAGACGCATCGCGGAAGCGATCCGCGTATAGCTGTAAGTCCGCGTGTTTGCAGCTCGCTTTACTGTAGGCGAGTATGAAGTGATCCGGTACTGAGATCTGCGCTAGGTGACTTCTGTCGAAAGGTAAGCACACTGATGTGTCATGATGCAGGAAGATCAGGGTCAACCCCTGGTTACTTCCCGTACATGGAAGGGCTGTAAGCTGACACCTGGGTTCCCTACGATGATGCCGACAGCGACGCTGCAAATGTGTACCACTGCCATCAGGACACGGATGTGTCATGTGCCAGGACCACAGCGTGGAATGCTCTTATACACTTCCGCGAAAGACCAGGTTCTACGGTAGCGTGGATGATCTGAGTGATCGGTAAGAGACATTTAGGCAACCTTATCCTGCGGCCAGCCCGTATTGACCATGTTTGCAATCTCACTTTAGATATAAATGCTTAGAGGCCATCGTACGTGGTGCATTTCCCAATGACGGCATCTCCACCGTTCCGGAGCTCATCCGGCTGGGAGGGTGTATGGGATACGCCATGCCAGACCTATCTCAGAAATCGGGTGAATCACCTAGGATAGAGGAGCTGGTGAGAGACTTCTCCACCGAAGCTGGAGACCAGGGCCTTGCTGGGTCAACACAGTGTGCCTCTTCACCGCCACCAAGAACAGGTGTCGTCCATTCCGAGAATGAAACAAGGCACTCTTGCAGCCAAGTCCAGGAAAACAACTCCTGTACAGATGAACCTGTCGGACTCATTAGAGACTCCACTGGGCGAGAACATTTCATCGGCCCGTCTGGAAGCCTGCAGTTTCTGGGCCAGCTCCGGAGGTTACTTCTTATATCGCGCAGCGAGGATGCCGTGGGGTCCCGGGCACCCGCTCGCCTTACGGCCACGTTCACCGATGAAGATGCAGCGCAAGCCCTGGAAGTAGATGGTGACCAGAGTGAGCTTGCCGCTTTGCCTTCTGGAGGCGCTGGCAACGGTGCCAATGAAAGCCAGGACATTGACAAGCGCTCGCCTGCCTCCTTGGGTTCTGCTCTTGTTCGGGATTTTTCCAGTATTCCCGTCAATGACATCGACGAGATAAGAAGGCAGCTTCCGCCTCGCGACGTTCTCGATTCTCTGATGCGAGTATATTTCAAGAACGTCCATCCAGACTTTCCCTTATTCCATCGCGGCACCTTCGAGGAAGAATACGAGACCTTCATGTCCAAGGGGCGATACTATCATCAGCACGCTCGGGCGGGCGTACATCTACCTTCTCCCACCTTACCCGAACCAGGCTGGTTAGGCTGTTTACACATGATGATTGCCTTCGCCTCGCTAACTGGCTCTGTCGATGACCCTACCGACCTGGATCTTACTTCCATCTGTCGCCATTGTGCCGGCCTTACCCGCCAGCTCCTGCCTCAGCTTATCTCAAAGTGTACTCTCTCCAACGTCCGAGCCCTCCTACTTCTGTCCCTTTTCCTTCATAACCACAATGAGCGTAACGCAGCTTGGAACCTAGTTGGGACTGCCATGCGCCTTTCCTTCGCCATGGGTCTGCACCGGACCAGCGACAACGGATCGCACTTCCGGCCAATGGAAAGGGAGGTGCGCAAGCGCGTCTTTTGCACGCTCTACGGCTTTGAGCAATTCCTCGCGTCCAGCCTTGGGAGACCAAGCGGGTTATACGACTTTGAGGATGTGGAGATAGTCCCTCCGCGCGAGGGAGTGCTGGACAGTGGGCAGGATGAGGATGACGAGGTTATGAAACTTTCGCTGAGGCTGCAAGTTATCCTGGCCAACGCCAGAGTATCCCTTGCCGTGAAGACGCTGGCTGTGGCCAATGAGAAGAGCAACATCGACGGTCTGGCTCGGCAAGAGCAGTCTTCGAGGGAGACGCTGGGGATCTTGCAGGCGTGGAGGGTTGATCTTGCCTCCCACCACATGTTAAACATCCCGTTGATCAGCGAGACAGATGATCTGCTTTGCCAGAACGCCGAGGAAATGCCGCGAATGTCACTCCAAGATCTCAAGGCCATGATGGGTTGGCAAAGCCGACCTCGACTTCGGGCTGCCCTGGTCTTGCACCTCCAATACAGGTACATTGCCGTCTTAGTGACGCGGTCTTCTTTGCTGCGATATGTTGCGTCTGCGCAACGGGGTGAACCAGACCACGCAGCCCTGCTCAACCGGAACGAGGCCAGAACCGAGCCGTATAACGGCTCTGCCGGAGAACGGCTATCAGACATCTGCGTCACGCACGCCGTGCAGCTATGCCGGCTCATCTTGCTTGCAGACTCCTTTGGCTTGGTGAATGGCATATCGGCCATGGACGTCTTCTACGCCTACTGCGGCGTTATGGTGCTCATATTACGGTCTCTACGAATTTCTAGCTCTGCAAGCCACTACCATGACCAGCGCGAGGCACACCTGCAGCTGGAATTGCGCAAGCTGATCGCACAAATGAGAGAAGTGCTCATGCGTGTGAACAAGTGCAGCACGATGAAGCGGTTCGCGCGCGTCGTGGCTACCTTCGAGGATGGATCAAGGCAGGATAAAATCAGGCCTGCTGATGGTTCTACCAATAGCTCAACGGCTAACGGCGCTCTGTTTGAGATGGGAACGGCTCGGCAGGCATCTCGCGGCACTCGGGGCCGGTTCAACGATTTTATCCACGCCGCGTCAGATGGCGGGCGGGCGAGCAACCTGGCAATCTTTCCGGGTGCAGGAGCATCGCTGGACACGTCCCAGTCAGTCTCGCAGCAAGAGCCCCTTAACTTCCAGCACGGACATGGGAACGGAAGTGTGCCGAGGCTCGGTATATCAGATCCCTTCTGGCAGCCAAACTTATTGACGTCTTTTGACGGGGAGCCGGAGGCAAACGGTTGGATGATGGACCCATTCCTCGCGATGGACGGGACAGGTGTTGTGGACTGGGGCGATATTGAGTCCCTCTTGTCACGGAATCCGGGCCAATAGTGGCTTGGCGAAAGCGTACTTCGTGTAGTATGGTATATCGTCTGGCCCGGAGGCAGACGTTGTGGGGCAATAGTGTATGCAGCGTAATCCCGCATTGTTCGGGACCAAGCATCCGTCGGGATGACTATGCCACAAATTCAAACCCACTTAGCCCTAACTTCCCCGCATGCGATGTGGATGCCATGGAAATGCATCACAGGGAATGTCAATCCACTTTTTCTAACACCCGGAGGTAAGTGCGTCAGCATGCACCTTATTCAAGTCGGACTCGATCAATTAGCCGACACGTTCCTGTAGTGGGTAACTCGCACAATATGCGAGCCGGAAGCCGCATTCTCTTTTATAGCGTCCTGCGTGACATTCCCTAGCACTACATGTTCCGAAAGGACAGAACTTTAAGGCTCTTAAATCCACCCGACTCGTTACACAATTACTGGCTGCGGGCACAAATTTATCGTTCAAAATGGCTCAAACCAACGGCGTCCATGTCAGCAAGTCTGGTACTTCGCTGGCAGCTCCGCAACAGTTATTCATATCGGGGAAATACCAGGACAGTCAGAACAAAGGGACATTCCCCGTGAGGAACCCCATGACGGGCGAGACCATATACGAGTGCGTCTCAGCCTCTCTGGATGACTACGCCGCCGCCATCGAGGAAGCACATGCAGCCCAACCTTCGTGGGCCCGACTCGGCCCGTCGTCACGGCGGTTGATACTTCTCAAGGCCGCCGACATCATGGAGACGTACATCGACAAGGACGCACCAGCCATCCTTTCAGCCGAGGTCTCGGCCACCAGGGGATGGGTCAAGGCCAACATTCTGTCCACAGCCGGCGTATTCCGCGAGACCGCCGCCCTGGCGACGCACATCAAAGGAGAGATCGTCCCCGCGGACCGGCCCGGCACCACGATCCTGGTGAGCCGCGAGCCCGTCGGCGTGGTCCTGGCCATCAGCCCCTGGAACATGCCTGTCACACTGACGGCCAGGGCGATCTGCTGCCCGCTGATCTGCGGGAATAGCGTGGTCCTGAGGCCGTCTGAGTTCAGCCCCAAGTCACAGCACCTTGTCGTGCGCGCTCTGACTGAGGCTGGACTGCCGGCGGGGTGTCTGCAGTTCCTGCCCACCAGCACCACCGACACGCCGCGGGCGACCGAGTTTGCAATCCGGCACCCGAAGATGAGCCGCGCAAACTTCACGGGCAGCGACCGCGTTGGCCGCATCATCGCCGGACTGTCGGTATCCTGTCTGAAGCCGTGTGTGCTAGAGCTAGGCGGCAAGGCGCCCGTCGTGGTCCTGGAGGATGCCGATGTGGAGGCTGCCGTAGAAGCAGTGGTATATGGCGCGATGTCCAATAGCGGGCAGATATGTATGTCCACGGAGCGTGCGATCGTGCATCGCTCCCTGGCAGCGGACTTCAAGGCCCTGTTGGTGAAACGGGCGGAGAGCCTGCGGGTAGGGAACCACCTGGAGGATCCAGACGTGCAGCTTTCGGGCCTCTTCACTGCTACCTCCGCCGAGCGCGTGCTCGGCCTGATCAAGGGTGCCGTCAACGCAGGTGCCACGCTTCTGACGGGCGACCTGACTCTTCACGGACCGTGCCGGACAATCATGGTCCCGCACGTCCTCACGGGCGTCACTCGAGATATGGACATCTTCCATCGGGAGACGTTCGGCCCCGTGCTGTTCGTGTCCGAGTTCGACACAGACGACGAGGCCGTCGCGCAGGCCAACGACAGCGAGTTCTCACTGTGTGCCAGCGTCTTCTCGCGTGACGTCCTGCGCGCCATGGACACGGCCAAGCGGATCCGGACGGGGAGCTGTCACATCAACGGGCCAACCGTGTACATCGAGGCGCCGTTGCCAAACGGGGGCGTCGGCGGCGCGAGCGGCTACGGCCGGTTCGGCGGTATGGCGGGCGTCGAGGAGTTTACGGAGAGGCAGATCGTGAGCTTAGCGAGGCCGGGGATGAAATATGCGTTTTAGATAGCCACTCGTTTGGGAGATGTCGGTATAAGCTCGTGGAAAATTAACATTTTTTGTCTATATTCATCTATATGGAAATATCATCATCTATGGAACAGAGCAGACCCATTTTAATGCCCCAACAAAGACAAATCGAGCTCCTCAGGACATTCAACAGAACTTGTCACCGGAAATTTTGGAAGCAAGATCCGCCTATAATTATATTTCTCGAATGCGGGTGGGGCGTTGTGTGAGAAGTACGATGCACTGAGTGTCTTACGGACTTCAGACCAGTCTTTAAGGGGCTATTTCCAAGGATTGTATTACTCGATCCCCGCACATTATTATCTTAGAACAAACCATTCCCAGAAGGCCGGAAGTTAAACAACAGATGCCCGTATATGAACCATGTTTAATCCCTACTCCATCCCGGGTCGCCTCCTTTGTCCCGGATCTGTTTGCCCCTCCACATCAAGACGCCCACTGTGAAAGGGAAGAAGAACACAGTCAAGGCAGCAAAGAGACCAAATGGAGAGGCGGTTCCGAGGTTAGCAATCATCGGCTGCAAGAAGAACGGACTTGTATAGGAGAACAGGTTGCGGATGAGGTTGAAGACCAAGTTCGCCTCGGCGCCCTGGCGAGGGTAACATTCCAGAATGTAAGTTTGACTAGCGAAACACTCTTGTCAGCCTATTTCGTAGCCTAGTAAAAACAGATCTGCATACATAACTGTGGTGGCAACCTCGATGCCGAAGATGTAAACGGCCTGCCCGATCAGAGGAGTGATCCAAGCCTTTCCGAACTGGATCGACGTGCCGAACATGATCAGGCCGGCTGGCACGGCAATAAGCGCCGGCCAGATCGCCTTCAGGCGGTACTCGGGGCGCCAAGCGCGACCCTGCTTCATGGCCCGCTTAGCGATGAGATCCAGCATGGGTCCCGCATAGGTCTCGCCGAGCAGGGCGCCGATGAGTCCCGAGAAGCCCGACAGCCCGATACCGAGCACGGAGAAATTATACTGCGCTTCGAAGATGAGCGGGATCTCGGCCGTGATGCCCACGTGCATCATGTAGGCGATACCAAACCAAAAGGCCGACAGCATCACGGCGGGGTATTTGAAGAGCACAAAAGGGCGCGTCGCGATGAAGAGAAAGCTATGCTGCTTCTCCTCTGAGCGCTTGGGGATGTGGATTCCGTAGCGGTCCCAGAACGTGGACTTCCCCGGCGTGGATGTGGAGAAGGTCGCAGGATGCGCGCGTATCTCTCGGATGTAGATGGTCTCCGGGAGGAAGAAGATCTGCATGATGAAGCCAGCGCCCATGAAAATCAGCGGGATCCACTGGGAGGCCGGCCAGCCCAGCTTGTCGTTCTCTATGATGGGCCCGCCGATGCTGTCAGGAGGGTCAAGTCAGCTGTTGCTTCTCCAGAGGTATGGGAGCACGTATTTACGATACATACATTGTCCCCAAGAATGGTGCGACTACAATGGCCAAGGTCGATACACCGATCTTCTTGCCCTTCTCGTGGAAGAAGAACTGTGGCATGGCATGGTCAGCTCTTTCCGTAGGCTCATAAGAGTAACAGTGATATCATTGGGCAAGGGAATAATTACAATATCCCCGATACTCGCCGGCCCCAGTGTCCAGAACGCCGAACCACCGGCACCGAGGATGACGCGGCCAACCATGCAAGACGCATATGTCTTGGACGTCGTAACAACGACGGCCCCGACGATGGCGATGATATTGCTCATGAGCAGCACCGGGCGACGGCCTATAAAGTGGCTTAGCGGGCTCCAGAGCCAGGGCGCCACTGCGTAGAGAGCGACGGGCGTGTTGCCCAGGTAGACGGCCGTAGACTTGGAGACGTGCAAAGACTTGGCCAGGGGCACTGTCCCCGTAACCAGAGTGGTCACAGCAACGTAACAGACGAGGGCCAGATACGAGACGGTGAACATGGCGGCGTGCTTGCGGAACCGGGACCAGTTGAGCGGGTCGTTGGGGTCCTCGGACGGCTGCGGCATCAGGACGATGCCGTCGCGCATCTTGAGGTTGGGCTCCATGGAGACGGCATCCTCGCACTCCCAGGCATTCTTCTCTGCGTCTTCCACCAGGTCACTGTCTGTATCTGAAGGTGTCAGCTTAACTTTGTCCGCACATGCCGGCCGGTGAGGGTGAAGGCTAGACACTCCAGATGCATTTTTCGTCTAGGATTGCCTTTGGACTCACATGGGATAGCTTCTTTCTTCGTGCTCATGATGAGACGTCGTCCTTATGTAAGTTCTTAACGGGAGTCCATAAGCTTCAACCTTGGAAGTTTCCCCAGATGCAAGAAACGTGCCCAATTATAGGCAAAAGCAAATCCACCCCCAGCACTTTTTTCGGGAGTGGAGCTCGGACGACCCAGGGACATACTCTCACTGAAGGCATCATGGAAGACCAAAGCTATCAGCCAATTGACCAGGGTCTCTTTGGGGCCCCGGAATCCGTGAAGTTGTTTTTGTCGGGAAGTTGTCCGAACGGGTCCCACCCGCAACGCGGAGATGGACCCAGCACCCAGTTTCCTGGTAATGGCCGGGGAAACCCCACGAATATCGGATGGCTGGCTCCGATCGGATATAAGTCGTCTTCGGCAAAATACGAAGCAACAGCTCCTGTGGAGATCCGTCTAAGAGTCCCGAGCATTGCAGTTCGCCGTCCCCCAATGGCTAGAATGGAGGGGGGACGCAGAGAGATATGAAGTGTGTTTATTAAGATCACATCTTGCTTGTAGGCCGTTGCTTTCTTCCACGACGGAATCTTACAATATTGTCTTTCTTTGCTTTCTCCCCGGACTGAGCCTTCGACTTCCTTTTCCTTCTGCCCTTCTCCCACGCCATCATGGGCTCGCCATCTCTACCGGAGACGTCTCTTGCGGCGATCCAAGATAAGGAGACCAAGGCCATCTCCGTCGCCAAACGCCCAACTCCAGTCCCCATCAACACTCAAGTCCTCGTCAAGCTACACTACTCCGGTGTCTGCGCCACAGATCTCCACCTGGCCCGCGGCAGCGTTCCCTACCTGCAGCCCAAGGTCTCAGTAGGCGGCCATGAGGGCACGGGGGTGATCGCCAGCCTCGGCCCCGACGTGGACGCCGCGGAGTGGCATGTCGGCGACCGGGTAGCTGTGCGGTGGGTGCACATAGTCTGCGGGAAGTGCGAGGTGTGCACGACCGGTTATGAGAATCTATGCTCCAGCCGGAAGCTCGCGGGCAAGGACGTCGAGGGCACCTTTGCCGAGTACGCCATCGCGGACAGCGCGTACATGGTCCGCCTGCCGGCTGGGGTGAGCGACGCCGATGCCGCTCCGATACTGTGCGCTGGTGTCACCGTTTACAAGGCCCTCAAGATCGCCAACCTCCGGGCGGGCTCATGGGTCGCTGTGGCGGGGGCCGGCGGCGGCTTGGGTCATCTGGCTATTCAATATGCACGTGCTATGGGGCTCAAGGTCGTGGCACTGGATTCTGGGAAACGGGATCTTTGCCTGAGCCTGGGTGCGGAATCGTACATCGACGTGGTCGAGACGGATGACTGCGTAACCCAGGTTATCAAGGTCACGGATGGGGGAGCTCATGGCGCACTCATCTGTGCCTCGTCCGGCCAGGCCTATGCCGATGCCGTCAAATTCCTGAGGCGGGCCGGTACCCTGGTGTGTATCGGCCTCTCCCCGAAGCCGACACCGCTCCCCCTGGGCCCCGCGGACTTTGTCGCCCGTGGCATCAAGGTCATGGGCACATCCACGGGTGACCGCCAGGACACCGCGGAGGCCCTCGCCTTTGTCGCCAAGGGCCAGGTAAAACCACAGCTAACTGAGAGGAAGCTGGAGGATATTGACGAGATCTTAAAGGAGATCGAGAATGGGACTATGCAGGGTAAAGCTGTGATCAAGATAACCTAACTTTACCGCTCCGAGGCACGTTAGAAGGTAGCATTGGTCCGTGTAGGGCCGCATCAATCTGAGACTTCACCGATCCATGCCTGCCCAACGCCACCCACTATCCTTGATCAATCCACATTTAGCATCCTCGGATTTGAGGGGCCGTATCTTGGCTCTAGAGGTTGCCGCCCCAAGCATAAACTTAGCCAGTTACCGCTTCCGAGAGACGGGTTCCCGTCACGCTCATTAAGAGCCTGCAGCTTGTACCTCCACGAGTAGAGATAACACGGTGCATGATTATTCCTGGACGAGTCCTGGGCACGCATAGGATACCATGCCATTGTGAGCCCACTCTGAAAAAAAGAAGCAAAAAGGATAAACGCAAAAAGAAAAGTGGTGCCACGCATAAAATGGGAGGGCGACTGCAGTGGACCTCAAGATCGAAAGGCATCGAGCTATCAGACAGCAGTCGTCTGAATTAATTCTTAGAAAAGCAATTATTCACACTATGTCTTGATCCGGGTTAGCGTGGTTTCGGATACGGGCCGAGAAAGTGTCAAGGAATAATCCATTTTCGATATCTACTGTAAAAGTGCCCCAGGGGGACTAAGGACGCGTCTGGAACACGGGCATGTACATATATGTACCGTGCTATTGTGTTGCGGAATCGTTTGAACCAACGCAGGCATGTTAGGTAATGCGAACCAGACTGAACATGGTAGGGATGGTATATATTCAAGTAATGCTTCCGAATATTGTACAGTATCAACAACAGCCCCACAGCCTTATCTGATGCCCCTCAGTCTTTAAATGCTCAAGTAAAACCACAGAGCCACACCAGTACAGATTAGACCTTGGAAGCAGATAACGGCAATAATGCAGAGACATCAAAACTCTCGGCTTTCACCAATGTCTAGAACATCAAACACGCCCTTCTCGGGCAGGCCAAAGTGCTTCAGGGCGGTTTTCAGCTTCTCGGGGGGCTCAAGGACATCTTCCTCGGTGAGAACCCAAGTTCCCCAATGCATACCGAGAGCGTTTTTGCACTTGGTATCCTTGAAGATTTCCACTGCATCATGGGGATCCGCGTGGGCGGCACTCCACACATGGCGGGGGGCGTATGCGCCAATGGGAATCAGGCCAAGATCAAATGGACCCCGGAACTCACCGATCTGCTTGAAAGCAGGACAGACGGGGAAGTTGTACTTCGGGTCGTGGTCGTCTTCTCCCTCGGGCAGCTCAGGGACCTTTCGATATCCGGTGTCTCTGTTCCCCGTGTTAGCTTAAACCACCATTAGTTCCCACCGGGAACAGCAACATACCCAGTAAAGTAGACCTTCTTGCCCCCGGACTCAATTGCCCATGAGCCCCACAAAGTCTGATACCGATCAAACGGGGTACGGGCACTAACATGCTGGCAGGGCAAGTAGCCGATTCGTGCCTTGATCTCCGCAGATCCCGAATCAGCCTCGCCTGCAGCCTCGACGTGAGTCACCTTGTCCGTTGACGGGGAGAGAGTGATATCGCGCTCATCCCACCAATCCAGTTCGGTGACATTATTGATACCACAGCTGGTGAACCAGGGCTTAGTACCGAGTGGAGTGAAAAAATGGCAATTGGGATGTCTCTCGGCGATTTGCATAACACCGGGGTACGAGAGATGGTCGTAGTGGTTATGAGAGATGAAAACGGCGTCAATCACAGGAATGTCCTTGATTTGGCATGGTGCGTCCGTGAAGCGTTTCGGTCCGAGGGTGTTGTATGGCCCGCAGCGCTCTTCGAGGACTGGATCAAAGAGAGCACGGAGGCCACTGGGGAATTCGACATAGTAACAGGCGTGTCCAAGCCATGTTGCGCGTAGGTTGGGGGTATCTCTACTCGGAAGGAATTCGGGCTTCCGAACGGGGACCGTTGGACCGCTGGTATCGGGGACATTTGCTTTACCGGTAACTCGGCGCCTAAAGGGAAGGAGGCAGCGTTAGATAAAGGTCTCGGGAATATTAAATGCCAGTATGGACTCACATAAGCATCTGCCTGACGTTTTTGAGGTTGACATCCTGCCACGAGCTGTCGGGTAAAAAATCTGGGGTTAGCGTCGCGCGACCCGGGGAAACAAACCGCATGGTAAACTCACTCCCAGGGGTTCCTGAAGCCGGATTTCGCATGATGACTCTTCTTCAATGCATCTTCAGGCGCCGGTCTGGCTGGAGGGCTAGCCACAGTCAGGGCGTAAAGCACGCCGGTGGTGGTTGAACCCATGTTGCGAACAAAAAAAGCACGCCGGTCAAGTGTCTGTCGACATAACCGGGGGCGCGGTCGAAGGCTGCGCATGGGAGGGAATAAGACTAAATAGACAACCCTCGGATCGAAAAGATCTCGCGGACCATGCGCAGGCTCCTATGATTGGGGAAGGAAAGACAAAAGTATCGGAACGAGGCGTACTAAAACCGGTATCTCCGCATCGGCGTCAACGACTCAAACCACCCGTCGGCCCATGTGAAGTCCCGAATCCGACATCATTCTGTATCGATGCTAGCCTAAACCTAGACTTGGATACAAAATATACTATGGATGATCTAGGATGTTGACCGTGTGCGCTGTACGATTGTACAGTGTCCGACCGAGCTGACTCGGCCCGTCGAAAACTCCGATAATCTGGCGTTCTTATCGATGATCCGCTCGGCGCGTTCGACTTTTGACCTTCAAGTACCATCCACGACCTTCTCTTCAATCTGGCCGGCATGGAGCCAAGCGGTGCTTCCAATGCTGCGCCGTCTGCGGGTGACCTAGTCCTGCAGCAGAGAACTCAGGCGGTCCAGCAGGCACAGCAGTCGGCGCAAAAGGGCGACGGCAATCTCCTCTCACAGTTGACCAGCAATCCCTTCTTTACGGCAGTATGCGACTCCCACCACGCAATCGTGGGGAATTGAATCCAACTTACTTACAAATTCTCGTTGCTAGGGATTCGGCCTGGCAGGTCTAGGCGCCGGCTTGACATTTGCACAGAGAGGGATCCGTCACGGCGCGGCTCTGCTGCGTCGCCGCATGCTGGTGGACGTCGAGATCAGCATCAAGGACGATTCCTACCCATGGTTCCTCCATTGGATGACGCTCTACCAACAGTCACAGCTCACCGCAACCCGAGCCGCGGCTGAAAACTCCGGGTTCGTCGACCGTATCCTCCAAAAAATGACACCGGGCATGCGCCACCTCTCCATCCAAACACAGAAGGTCGAACACTCGAATGGAGCGATCCACACGCATTTCTCTCTGGTGCCGGGCCCCGGAAAGCATGTTCTTCGCTACAAAAACGCGTTCATTTTCGTCAACCGCATGCGCGAATCCAAGTCTCGCGATATCCAAACCGGCAAACCCTGGGAGACCATCACCCTGACCACCCTCTACTCTCACCGTCACATCTTTGAAGACCTCTTTACCGAAGCCCACGCCTATGCCGAGAAATCACATGAAGGAAAGACAACAATCTACAATAGTTGGGGCACCGAGTGGCGGCCATTTGGACACCCGCGACGAAAGCGCCCAATCGAGTCCGTCGTTCTCGATGAGGGGGTCAAGGAACGTATCGTGGAGGATGTCCAGGACTTTATCGAAAGTGCATCGTGGTATCACAACCGCGGTATTCCGTACCGACGCGGATATCTGCTGTACGGACCGCCCGGTACCGGAAAGAGCTCCTTCATCCAAGCATTGGCGGGCGAGCTGGACTACGATATTGCAATTTTGAATCTGAGCGAGCGTGGTCTTACCGACGATCGGTTGAACCATCTTCTGACGATCGTTCCAAACCGAACCCTTGTCCTCCTCGAGGATGTGGATGCAGCATTCTCCAACCGGACGCAGACTGATTCAGACGGGTACCGCGGGGCGAATGTGACTTTCTCCGGTCTGTTGAACGCCCTTGATGGAGTGGCTAGCGCCGAAGAGCGTATAATTTTCCTCACCACCAACCACGTCGAGCGACTCGACGAGGCCTTGGTGCGACCTGGTCGTGTGGACATGACCGTTCGTCTCGGCGAAGTAACGCGCTACCAAGTTGGCCGCCTCTGGGATCGGTTCTATGAAGAGATCGACACGGACGGAGCTCATCGCAAAATCTTCCTCGACAAGCTTCATCATCTCGGCTTGATCGAGGACGAGAGTGGCTACAAGCCTGACCGCTCGAGAAGCACTAGTGCCGCGGCTCTGCAGGGTTTGTTCTTGTACAACAAGGGGAATATGGAGGGGGCTATTGACATGGCCGAGGGCTTGACCTATTCCGTTCACGATGAAGCCATGGACCACAGCCAGCGCTGAAGTGATGAAGTGTACCATATGATGTAAATATTAGCCTCTAAATGTATAGATATCCACTTTTGTATACAAGATAATCTCCATCTTGTCTGAGCGAGCGGCTATTATGATATAATTCTTCAAGATCGATCTCGTGAGGTGATATGCATCTGAAGCACTAGGTCCCTTGTGACTTTTTTACGCCCCAGGATAGATAGACTGGCGACCAATGAGCCAAGAGTCTTGCTTGGCAGTTTCCACTCCTTCTACTATGTGATGAAAGAGCGGTGCCGAGTGAGCGAGAGAGGGGAAGGCATCAAGTGCCGAAGGTCACTGTATGCGCCGGATCTTCAGTCCAGCCAACTTACTCGTGCGACTTCTGCACGGAGCGACCGCCAATCCGAGCTCAGAATCGGTGGAATAAGACGGCTTACAGACTTCAGAGACCAATCAAAGCGAGAAGTGGAAGCGCCGTTTCTGCAGCCGCCATCCCCGTCCCATCATCGGGGCCAATCACATCGGCGGCATCCAAGCGCCGGCCCTAAAAATAGGGTGGTCACATCTACAGACCAGGACTACCAGGACCAGGGCGCGTCTGGCTTCCATCTGCAAGAACCAGCAGATTTCAAACGACGCGATGGGGTATATGTCAGGCGAAACGCCCCCTTGCTCGCGCTCCTCCGCGTTGACTGTCTCTCCACGGATCTCCTTTTTGAACATACTGCCTCCACTACCGGGATGAGCCAATTCCAATTATTCCCTCCGCCCTCGCCGGTGAGAGGGAACAAGAATCTGTTTCGCAAGGGTACCAAAAAACCAACTGTCAAGGTTGAGTCTGGATCTCCAATTCCTTTCGATGAGGTCAAAGATTCTACCAAGACCGAGGCAGTAATACTCCAAATTATCGAAGATACTCAGTCATTTCCACCACCACCCCAACCAGGAGCACCTGCTGCGCGAAACGAGTCCTCAAAAACGACAGAAGCGTCGTCTGACTCCAAATCCCCCCAGTCCCCGCGCAATTGGAGTCGCCCTCTCAAGTCAAATCGGGCCTTGCCTTCGCAAAGCCCCAGTAATACTAGCATTAGCAGCAGGGCTGCAACATCAGCTGCATCACCACAATCCTCACACTCTTCGGCATCCCCAGTCCCAATGAAATCGATGTTTCCACAGTTCGATCCGAAGCTCCCACTCAAAAAGCAGACCTTGAACCCTCCACTGTCTGCTGAGCGCCCAGCTGCAAAGCCTCGCAGGCCTCAACTTACTCTTTTGCCCCCATCGTCAGATATTGATCAGACTCTGGGGCCAAAGACAGTTCCTGCAAGTGTGCTGGACTTTCCCACTGGGATCTTAGAGCCGGAGGAGATTCACTATTCTTCCCCGCAGGAGTTGGACTTGCTATGGGAGGCTGCCAACGGCCAACGTGCTCAGAATTTATTTGGTACATACAACATGCGTATGACAAGGTAGGTGAATATTACCTAAAGCGCTTTTGGTCTGTTATTAATTGGTTCAAGAACCGGACCAGCGACATTTACATTCGGCAACACCCAACACCCATTCTATACATTGGAGACATACCAAAACGACGAAATTTCTATTTCTCGCGGGGCTCCTTCTAAACCTAATAGCGATGTGCCTATAATGACACTAAGTCTCGAGGAGCGCAGTCGTCGAGAGCACCCTAACGACGGGGTTGTCGCACTCCTTTTCTCCAGGCTAGCTGCCATGCTCGCCATTGAACAAGCCGACGAGGTCAGCAAACAACATCAGCTCGCCGGGTCTGAGGCGGTCGAAGTCGAGAGGAATGCCCTCAGACGTGCTGCTGCGCAAGAGTCCTGCCGTTTGTCGTGGAACCGTAACCTGCGACTCTATGAGCTTCGACATCCTTCGCTGTCGAAACGCCAGCCCGCGGCTCTAGTGGGAGCTGCCGGTATCCCGCTATCTCCTGTACGGACCCAATCTTCGGGTACGCTGCACATCACTGTGTCTGAATCATCTAGCGATGCATCACCGCGTCAACCGCCGACCATCATTGTCACTGGTCCAGTATCTTCTACAGCTATGGCAGCAGCACAGCAAGCCGCTACCGCGCGTACGTCCACATTGCCTGTAACGGACGCCGATGAGCCGCTGGCGGCTCTGGACTTCGCAACGCGGACCCTGTCCATTTCTCCGGCCGCTGTAATTGCGACCATCCCCTCGCTATACGCCATCGATTCCCTCGTCGCAGCCATGCTCGCCGTCGCAGTCTCAGACGAAGCCACCAACCCCATTCTGGCGGACATGGAGCTTGGGTCACCTCTGATAGAGCCGGGTTATGCATCCCAGTCGAGCAATAAGATGACATTTCATGGTCCGCTGATCACGACACTGGCCGAGCGCGAAGACTATGCTCAAAGCATGCAGTTGGCAGACCAAATAGAATCTGCAAATGCCTCGGCACAGTTCGCTCCCAAGAGGAAAAGCTTCAAGTTCTGGAATCGAACACCGTCTGCGCCACAGAGTCGGCAAAAGTCCAAGAAGAAGCAAGAGATTGTGGTCGAGGAGTTTGACTTGGAGAAATACGGTCGATACGGACACTCTTCGTCGCGCGAGGGCGAGAAATTGCCCGGAATTACTCGAAGTATATTGAAGATTCTGTTCTTTGGTTTGGATTTGCTTGTTAAGAGTTTAACTCTTCTCGTGAAGCTATTGGCTTGGTTACTGGTTAATTCGACGCGTTGTGTGACGAGTGAGAAGTTCTGAGCTGGACTTGGATCGCAACTTTGGTGATAATTTATCGCGTTGTTATACTGGACTTATCAATTTGTTGCTTAGAGCGATAGGAGTGGTTTTTGGACTCGGTCAGTTATACCCAATGGATGATCATCTTCATTTGAAGCAGACATACGGAGTAGTGAAAACATGCGTTATACCACAACGCTAAGTGATGTAAATTGGACGCTGAAACACAGTGATTCCTTAGCCAGATGGTATGGAGGAGTTTTTGAAAATATCTCTCTTTTTGATGATTATAGTCCTTACTCTCGGTACAGATAGAAAAGTAGCAACGCTCAATGATCGCGGTCAAATACATGATATTTTTTTTCTCCATCCCAATGCATAGGACGATTTGTATAGCTTTCATTGTAGTCGGACTGAGATTATAAAACAAGCCGAGTCCATATAACGTGAAAGAAAACCTTGGCTCAGGTCAAAAGCCCTAAGCCGCCAATGACGGCAATTCCTACGCCCTTTAGCCACGGATACTCGCTGAGTGAAATTGAAAGCCATCCAATACCGGGCAAATACCCCTTAACGAGTCCGACAATTTCCTCACGCGCGACAAATGACTGGCCGGGGGGGTATAATAAATGATCATGAACAGGATTATTGTCTCCTTTTGTGAGAATAAATTGCCTTTTCTCATTAGCATCGCAATGTTGAAACGGCACCCACAAACCCGGAGACCTACTTATTGCCATCCATCATGACGTTCAATGCCCGATGCACCATCGGTAGAGGGTTCCCCGGGAACCAAACAACGGGAATATCCCCAGCGTACACGTCAGAGCTCCGATTTGAGAGAAAAAGCAGATCGCCTCGATGGAATGCCGGTGCCATGGATTCAGAAATCACCACGACAATTGGGTAGGGGCTGGCCGTGATCAAGCACAGGGTTTTCCATATCATAAACGGGGTGGTAAGGATCAAAAGAACAGTGAGAGTGCTCCTGAGGAGGTTTTGTGTATGCATTTGTTTTCTGTCTTGAATTGATATTCCTATTAAGAGATCGTCAAAGGAGAGGATATGACTTGGTGCATTGAGAAGCTTTATAGGCGAGAGACATTCGTGGAAGGGTGGGGGCCATGGGGGCTAAATTTGGCGTTTTTTCATTCATTAGCCAGCTTGGCTGATCATTCCTTTTTCATCGCAAGGTTTCTCTCTTGTTCATGGCCTGCAGTTATCCATAATGCAATTCGCCTTACGAAAGGTATGTCCTCGTTCTCCCGACCAGGGAATGGCCCGGACGAGCGTGGATTTACTAAATTCCTTTTAACCTGGTCAAGTAGTCTCGTGCCGCACTAAGAAGCCCTACTGTCCGCGAGAAAACAAAAATCTACTGCAAGGGGTGATGTTTAAAAAGCATTTCGAAATGAAATCAGCCAAACACCTCATGCATACAAGGCAGTCAATTTTGATTTCTTTCCGTAATCATCTATCTGTTCTGTTAGACACCAAGATGGCGTATTACAAGTTTTCACCGGGGGATTCGATGACTTACAATTCTCCAGACATCGCCGCCGCAAGCCATGGAGTATCAATGAATAGCAGACTTTGAATCGGATTTGAATTGCTCAGTTGACGACCCCTGGGTACCACTAACAGAGCTGTGCGAAGATGGCATACAGCTGTGAAACATGAGCTCTGCCAGATAGACCGACAAGACCGACGCCTTCGATGCAAAATTTAGATAAAAATCTATAAGTTTATGTAGATTTGAGACTCACCAGGGCTAGATCCACCCCTTTTGCAACATCCATATGCCATTCAGGGCGCTTCCCCGGAACATATGCCATAAGCTTGTCTGTTCTTTTTGATGTCATCACCAAGTCGCCATTGACGTAGAAATTTGTCCTCAGTTTCCAGATGTCTTGCCCACGTGCTTCAATCACAATCTCTTCTCCGTTCATGGCAGCATTTGCGATGTAGACATCAAATTTGTCTTTGAAGTAGCTCCATCGAGGTGCAATCGTAGCAATGGGCTCACAGGAAGAGTCGCCGCCGGGAAGCCTGACAAACCATGTCACGCCAGCCATCTTTCGCGTAACGTCGAAGAGCGGAAGACCGGACCCGTCGAGGAACTGGTGTCGCTGGGTCAAAGACGCAACTTTGCCGTTGACGGTGAACAGCGTATTTCGATCTTCAGAGGGGCCGTTGTCGTCATCTACCGATTCCGAGATGGTAAAATCACCCCCAGACCAACTCAGGCTATGCTGGTCGATACGAAGAGACGTGGATCTGGAAGCAATGTATTCGGGACGAACGGCAATCGGTTGTTTCGGGCTGGTTATTGTTGGAGCCATCTTTATGGAGGAAGAGAGTAGAAAGACTGTCCAGGCTGAGTGGTCTCAGACCCAAGGGTAATTTTGTGGCCTGAGAGTGAAGCACTTTGTAAGTACTATATATTTAGACTAAAAGGGACGTGCACGCGTCGAGTGACATATGACTGGGCGTGTTGCCTGGTCCCTTGGTAAGATAAATACAAAACGCCCCTTGTAAAGTGACCAGAGGCCGAACTGTCTGAGGAGACTCGGGGCGCAGGCGGGGTAGGAACTACGTAACCGGGGGCCAGCACTATCCAGGGGCCAGCAAGCTTAGTGGGCGTGTTGCAAAGTGTGGTTGGCCCGAGTGTGTGGGGGGGGGGATTCAAGGCGCAGGGGGAGTGGGGACCGGGATATGGATATATGGATTGAATTTCTGAAACGAAATCCTCTTGATATCATCAGCGTATGGTTCCTAATTACGTAGCAGGGGGCCATTTTCACCGTGGTAAAGATGACATGGTCAAAAGTTATTCCAAATTCTCAGTCGGTGGTCAAGTCGCGGAGTCAACTGCTCGGCGGCAAATTCATAGTTAGGTAGAATTCACTCTTCCCTTCAAACATGGTGCTTTGGACTCGCCGAAGGAAACACTCGCTAAACATAGATACCAATGGGTAAGTGCAAAATCAGAATCATACCTAGGTACAGCGTAGAAGGATCAAAAACTGTAGTTCTTCCCTCCCGGGTTAGTCCCTTGGTTGTCGAGATCTATACCCTGCTGCATTTAAAGGCCGATTTATTATGAGTAGAGTTCGGCTAACAAGAGGTACTTCTTACTTCGTAGAGCAGAAGAAAGGTCATTCAAATGGACGGTGTTTATACAAATCTACAAGACTCTTTCGCATGCAGTTTGCAAAATACAGAGCTGTTTTCTTGTTGAACGCGATCAAAGCTGTTAGGTACAAAGCATAAAAGCCACACGCACACCCCCGCCAAGGAACTCGAGCAAAGTTGGACACGGATTTTTGAGATCAATATAACTCAAATTCTGACAACACGATTTGCTCATCCCTCCATCCTTATCACCGGTTGCGCTCGTCAATTTAGTTACGCTTTACCCAGGACAGACTGCAGCTGGTTGAGCTCACCCGAGGTGAGACCAGTGTATTCCAACGATGCAGACCCTGCAGCTTAAATGTTAGATAACGTGATGCAAAGTTCAGAAAGACAAGGCAATACTTACCAAGGGGAGTGGGCACTGCTCCGCTGGGGTTATCTCCTATCAGCACCGTGGAAAGAGTCATGCAAGCGGAAGGGATATCGTCGATTCTGAAAGCACCCTCTCCAGTTGGAGTAAACTTCACGGTAGCGCCCTTCAGCTGGCTCTTGCATTCATTGCCCGCCGGCTGAGGGAGATTTGCAAATGGCTACGGGAGTGGTTTAGCAACGATCGTTGGGTTCCAGGGCGCTTCCAGGTCGCTTCCAGGTATCTTACATCATCGCGCTTCACCTTCTTCACGAGGCCTCTCTTCTTGTAATGGCCCGATTTAATCACTTGCCCAGTTATAGCTCCAGCATCACCAGCGCTTTTGGGAGATTAGCTGTATCTCTGCGGTTTCATCATTGCCAGTGGTATACTCACAGAGCACCTTCTACAAGAGGTATAAGAAGAGCTTGAGGGGCCGGGCATAGATGGACCATACCCATTAAACCCGCAACGGCAGCTGTTAATGCGGTAAATAGTCTCATTGTAGCGAATATAAAAGACAAAATAAGTTGTTATGAAGTGATCAGGGCAGCTGGATGTAAGTTGATAGCTTTGTGGATAGAGAAGTAACGGGGGGTATCTCATAGTTTATATATACACAGAGTCCGTCCTTTCTATGACAAACCTCTCAAGAAAAATGAATCTGAGCTAACAGGAAAATAGCCAGGATAGCCCTGAGGCCCAAAGCATTAGGAATTTTCTGTTGTAATTCCCCCTAGGCTCCCAGCTT
Source organism: Penicillium sp. S103-07 (assembly GCA_037042055.1). Lineage (NCBI taxonomy): Eukaryota > Fungi > Ascomycota > Eurotiomycetes > Eurotiales > Aspergillaceae > Penicillium > Penicillium sp. S103-07. The sequence goes on from JAXQJQ010000003.1 coordinate 146,605, forward strand.
CGGCCCCAACTGCATGACGTATGGTTACTGGAGAGTGTAATAACAGCTGCGAATAAGAAGCGATTGTAGCCGCTGATTCCTTCACGACACCCGAATTTCCGAATCTATTTGCCTCCTAATGGCTGGCATTCCTTCCTCGTCCGTTCGTGGGCCCTGTAGATCTTTTGGATTCCGAATCCTTTGGGGCGATGGCAATATGAAATGGAGCCGATATCAATGCGACATGGGGTCCAGGTTGTATTCAAAGTGAGGGGTTATATTCCTTCAGGATTTGTGACGTTCTTGAATACAGAATCACCAATTGGAAACAAGATGCGACGAGCGACGATGACGTGTTCTACTTACCAAGTAGACCTCAAGATATGGAATTCCAAATTTAGGATATTGGAGTGATACAGTAGATGGAAGAGGATATTAGCAATGATGTAACCGGCATAATGGGGCGCTGCAACAATGGCTTCTGTACTGAAGCCTCCGAAGATAAATAGCTGCATCTTTCAGCTTTTCTCCCAGTCGTATCACTTCATAACCGCTTCATTCTGCTCTCAACATTGAAATCATCTTTCCAACTCTTTTCAAACGCATCAATTCATTCCAACGAGATGCACTACATCAAGGCAATCGGCATGGGCTCTCTGGCCCTTGTCTCATTTGTTCAAATCTGTCCCGCTCCTTGGGAAGCCATCGCCCCTCTTCTCGGTGGTGTCCTCGCAGGTTCGATTTCTGGAGGCCTGGGCAAAACCCGCCGAGACTTCACCGGAGACTTCACCAATGAATTTGTTGAGCGTGGTTTGCCCGCAGGTGTTTCCCAAGCCGCCTTCGATCAGTGCAAATCGGAGATCAACGCCCAGGGACCGGGCAACCCGGTCAAGGTGTACAGTACCGGTTCCAGATGTATGTTTTTCTTCATTCTTTTGGTCGATACCCTGTAACATGTGCTGACTGGTCTGTTTTAGCTGCTCGAGCCGACAATGTCCCTGCTGCGTGCATGGACCTTGCTACGGTTGTCCTCCAAAACCCGAGCCAGGACGGCGGCCCCGTACCCACTCCACTGGGCAGTGCGAGTCTCGAGTACACCGGGCTTTCTGACCAGGACAAGGCCGACCTGCGGAAGGCTCTCTCTGGTAAATAATTACGAGTCTCATCATGTTGGTTCAACCGGAGATTCCGTGTCTAGACATGTTGCAACAGGTATTGGCACTGTTTTGCAGTTCAACTCGCTAGTTCCTAGTCTTCTTTCACGACCAAATTCGTCTATTTACCATTCACTGTTTCCTTGTACCATCTATTCAAGACCTCAACCGGAGATTCTGTATTTAGAAACCTGTGGTCAAAGCATGATGTATTCGAGGAAGATCGTCGTTGTAGAAACAAGCAATATTCCCCACTTCCAGATCCCGGGGTAATTTTACTGTATGAGACTTGTTACATGAAATTTTGGACCCTACAGTACAAGTAGTACAGTAGTCTACATATAGGTGAACTCGAAGTCATCAAGCCGAGAATGATCTTATAAGTAACCATTCTCTTTTGTAACTTTTCGACTCTTCTCTCCCAAACATCAAAATGTCTCCGACTTCCTCGCCATATTTGCCGGTTGCGTTATCCATTTTGTATTTCGTGCTTTCCGTTGGGGTGTTTTTAGTGGCCAGCAATGTCACTCACAAGGTTTTGCTCTTGCCTTTCATTCTTGTATTCGCCGTCCTCTCTTTCACGAAGGCGAATCAGTGGCCCGGTGACCTGGGCAGCCTCTGGGGCTTGCTCCTGGGGATATGGATAGCGCATTCTATTTCACTTCTATGGCTGGAGGATCACAGTGTCTGGAACGAAACGAAACCATTCGAGAGCCGTCTGGTGCCCGTCAGATTCCACAAGCCTTTGAAGCTTTGGAATAACCCCCGTCTGGTTGGTACCAGTCGGCAGGCGCTGAGAATATCGAGTGCTTCGCCATCGCTACGCAAATTCGCGATAATCCGACTTGGAAAGCTACTCGTATACTTGGCCATATGCATCTATGCGCTGCCGCGCATATTCCCTGCGTTATTCCAACGTATCCAGGTGGACGACTTCGGCCCGCCACGCCAAGTGTTTTTTCGACGTTTATTTTCTACCACCGAGCCGATCACCTTTCGTGAAACGATGATGAGAGCAGTATTTGTGTTTTATTGGACTTTCGGCGCCGTCAGCCAACTGGATGCTGCGCATACTGCACTATCCCTTATTTCAGTCGTGCTTCTTCGTGTCAATTATCCAGCAGACTGGCCTGGAATTTTCGGCTCTCCTAGCGATTCTTGGAGTATTCGTCGCTTTTGGGGTCAGTTCTGGCACCAAATCGTTGTTCGGTCATATGAAAACTACGGTAAATTTCTCTCGCGCAGGGTTTTTGGCTTGGCTCCTGGCTCGCAAAGTGACAAGATCCTTGGTATTTTGTCTATATTTCTGCTCTCTGGTGCTTTGCATGGCGCTGTTTCATGGCAGCTCGGTGATCGCAATTGGTCAGGGGATATATGGTGGTTCTGTGTGAATTTTGCAGCAGGGGCTCTCGAGGTTGTGGCTTCACAATTGCAGCGTGCAGTGGCAAGTCCAGTTGGGCAACATGGATCATCCCCACGACGGAAAAGGAAAACGTGGAGTAAGACGTTTGGTTTTGCATGGGTATTTCTTTTTTTGTTCTGGAGTCTTCCTAAATGGCAGTACGCGAAGATCTATGGTCGTCTCCAAGATGCGCTATCCGAGATGGAAACCGGCACTAGCCCAGAGTGAAATGAAATTTCGTTTCGAGTAAAACCAGCGACGGGGGTCAGACTTCATACCATGCGGTTCTCCATTCATTGTACCATGGAACCACATTTTGGCCCCGCCCCCAAATTCAAGGATCGGCTCGAAGAGCCCGAGTTGAGGGGCTGTATTACGATCGGACACAACACCTCAAAGTTATGTACGCTTTTTATTCCCTGCTAAATTACAAGACATCTTTAAAGTTAGTACTGGGAAAATCTCGGAGAGATCAATGGGTTGGGTCGTTGCTCTGAATAAAAAAAAAATTGTCGTCGAGAGCGTCTCGTAGCTCATAGTTATGAAGCCGGTATTCGAAAAAATCCCTCCCTACTGTACCATACAAAAGCAAGTGGGGGCTAAACCCCACGCTCATGCTACAAGAGCGCAGGGGCTAGTGTCACACTAGTGCTAGCGAGAGCGCCACTGTTGATGACGACGCCAGAGAGTAACACCCCGGGAGCCGCCCACCGCTCTCTGTATCTGATCCCCTAGCTTGGCGCTCTACAGCAATATTGAATCTCAACAAACATGTTCACCTCACATTTACAATCTAGAAAGTCACATCCACCCGCGGAACGACCCCGCAAAGCCCTCAGGCCCCCGCATCGCCCGATTGCCTTTCGCAAAGAATACATCGCAACCTCACAAACACGCCTGGTCCTTAAACCACAGGGCGATGCCCAGTCAGCCGTTTCATTCAAGATCATCGATGATGAAGACGATTCGATGAAGTTTACCGTGACCGGCAGAAAATATAGTGATCGCTCTTGTCGAGAATTTCGCGACTCTTCAGGACTGCCTCTGTTCGAACTTCACCAGAAAGCCGTGTTTACACATACATGGTCCGTCACGCTGCCCGGAAGCAATCATGCAAGTATAGCCAAAGCTGCTCCGAGATGGTCCTTTAGCCACGGGATCGATGACTTCAGCCTTTCATTCGAGAACCAAGCTGCCGTGGATGCGAAAGAACAAAATAACCGAGTCGAGTTGAATATCGAGAGACATGGTAGTGTCCTTGCGCTATTTGACGTTGTGGACGGGGATAGGAAGGTGGCAGTCGTGCGCGAAAGTATACAGCACAACGAGACTTTGCCCTTTATGAACTCCCGATGGCGCCAGCATCAACCTGTCCTCGAAATCACCGTAACTTCTGGAGCGGACTTGTCAATGGTAAGGCTTTCGTACATGCGGCTATGTCTGTATTGCTGGGGATTAATATTACAACAGGCTGCCGCTGTTGCGGTGATTTTATCAGATTGGGTGTTTAAGTGAATATGCGTTCCAGCGGGCAACAATAAGTTGGGGGAAATTGGAAGCTACGAGTCCGTTTGTTTGGCGAGCTCGTCCAGATGGCTTCGGAGCAGCTCAAGGAGTGCCTCGGGGTGACTAACTTACCCTGTGCTTCGGGAGCCGATCGCTTCTTGAGGCGACAGCGTTACCGTCACCTAGATTACATAAATTATGTACATTCCTTTGAATGTTTCAACCACGTCACGATCGAAGACCTTTATGAACTGTAGATAAACTTGGAACTTTGTTCCTCAGCACCAGTTTGAAGACTATGCTTGCTCTTTATGAACATTGGTGCAAGGTTACGCCGCCCAGTGATATCTCCGACGATCAAATTGAGTTCCGGCCAGTTGGATTGAGTTGAAGTACCTGTGGATCATACCGTTGTCTGAACGTGTCAGAGGAAATCGCCACATTGCTTACAGCTTCTATTCTTGTACGTTACACTCTGAGAGTTCCTACGGAATCTACCAGCCTCTTCTTTTACTCAAGATATTTGGCGAGCAAATTTCTCCCGACTCAATATTCATATCGCTTGCAATATGTCTGGGTACAAACCGAGCCACGACGACTATGAAAAGCGTATCACATCCCAACATGAAGATCATTCCATCGCGCTGTTAACCGTGGGAAGACTCTCGAGAATGACTTGGACTCGAGGATTCCTGGAGATGGACATTCCTCGGAGGAAAGGGTAACTAGGGATACCACCCACCACTGCCGCAGGGACATGGCAACTGGCACATTCTTAAGTCATTCCAAAGCGATCTACAGGGTGCTTCTGAGCCTTCAAGGGTGTATTTTGCAGTGTGCAGGGCAAGGAAGATGCCAGCCAAAGCTTATGCACGCAGTTAAGCGTCGCCCCCCTTCCCGATGGGGATGCCCACCAGAATGTCCGAACGTCATCACCACCCATTCGCCAAAGACCAGGGATCAAGGGATGCTGATTCAGGGCCAATTATTTACCTTGTTTGTTATGAATGCTGGATTTTACTTAAGTCGATACCAGCTCCCAGTGCCGGCCGCATCTTCTCTTTTACCACTTCCACTTTTTGCTATACTTCACTTTAATCTTCATAGCTTAATTTCCATACCACCAAGATGCGCTCGTTCATTGCCGCTCTCTTCATGGCCGGTGCCGTCACCGCGCAAACTACCAGTGAGTACTACGACTGCGCGACTGCTGCTCTTCAGGGCATCGATCTGTCCAAATTAAACGATTGCACCGACTTGAACAACACGGAATGCCTGTGCGCCAACAAAGATGCGATCTCTGAGCTGACACAATCTGCCAAAGATGCATGCAACAAGGCCGGTATCGGTACGTGATATCAATCTATTCATCAACGCCTCCAGTCTAACACATTCTAGACGTGAACGACCTCGAATCTTCTCTGTGCGGTGCTAGCAGCGACAATGTCGCCGCCCCCGCCCGCCACGCAAGTCGGCCCATGGAGCCCGCCGAGGGCCTGCACATGCGCGCCTACTCGCCCAGCGAGGACACCGATGCCAGCCAGCCTCGCGTCATGACCGTTACCGTGACCGAGTCCTGCGCCTGCAAGACCACCCCCACCCAAGCCATGCACATCTCCCAGATCCCCGTGTTTGTGCCCTCTAGCAGCAGCATGGGTGGCATGGCCGCCGCTTCGTCGCCGTCCTACTCCAACGGCATCCTTGTTGGCGCTTCGTCTTCGTCTGTCATCTACGGCTCGCAGATGTCGGCTACCCCTACCCCCAGCGGTGCTAGTGCCAACCGCTTCAACGCCTTCCAGGGTGCTGCTCCCCAGGTCAACGCTGCCCGCGGCGGTGTTGCTGCTCTGGGTGTTGCTGCCGTCATGGGTTTGATGATTGCTCTGTAAGGAGTTGGCTTGGTTGATGGGAAATCGGGTGAAACTAGGATGAGATGTATATTCTCATGGGGATTATTTCTTTTGTTTCGGGAGTTCATATGGTTGTCCATTGGTTTATTTAAAGGTCGAGATTGTAATGATCAATGAAATACACTTTATTCCATTACTCTCCGTTGATGTGAAGTAGACGCTCAGTAGACGTTGACATGTATTTGTTCGTAAGTCTCGTCATTCACGGAGATGGCCCAGTTTTCGGGGTTTCAATTTATTGTCGAAATTCCAAACCAAGGTTTTCAAGACTTTAAGCGTGGATGGCCTGCTGCACACGAGGGTACAGTTGCACGAGCTTGTAATAGATATCTGGGTGATCGTTGATCATCACCTGCGGATCCCAGCCCATGGCCACGAAGATGGTTTCAACGCCACTGCCAATGGGCGTCAGGAACACTTGGCAGACCTGCAATCCAATGACGAAAGAGAAAGCCATGATCACTGGAGTGAAATCCCCATTCGCGTTGTAGGCAGGTTTGGTAAACTGCAGATACAAGTAGGCCAGCAGGGCGCAGACATACGAAACGAAAACCGACCCCATGGTCAAGACAGGGCCCATGAGACAGTCCTGAACCAGGGCATCGATGCCGCGATCACGCATCATCTTCCACGTGTCTTTCGCGGCGGGAATGTACGCTTTGCCGTACAGCGCGATGTGGCAGAAGGCATATCGGTTGAATAATGTGACGAGCCAGTCAAGGAGCGAGATGACGCATCCCAAGACCCAGATGGCGATACTACCAATCAGGTTGCCTTGAGCCGCCTCTTGTCGCTGTGCAACTGAGCACGCCTGGCGCATCATTTGGATGAACGCAATGATCAAGCTTCCAAGACTGATACTGCCAAACGAATAGGTTGTCGCCCGACGGAATGCACCCCGAGTCGATCCCTTGGGCATCCCACCGGCGGATTTGCTCCAGAAGTACCACGATCCATAGACACCGGCGATAGTCGTGTGCACCGTGTTCTTGATCCATTCGCTGAACCAGTACATGGCAAATGTCACGTATACCGTAAGACCAATAACCTTAGCGGTACTGCAGCCACCATTCGCGCACGCCGGATTAGTCCCCGTAGAATCCGGCTCGTACTTGACATAAATCGCGACCAGTGTCACGGAGAACCAAGCCGCAAAAGCTACAGTGACGATACCGCCCAGAGCACTGACCAGAAAGACGTGGCCATAATTCCGCGCGACGTCCATGGTGGTCTGTAGCATGAAGGCCGTGAAGGGGATGCGTGGGATCCAGCTAATGAAGCAAATAATGGCGAAGACACCGAAGATCAAAAACACTATTCCGCCTCCATACTGCTTCCGCGCGATATAATAGATGCCCGTTGCGAGTGCGAAGACGATGTTTAGGATGCCCGTGGCCCAAATGAAGGTCTTGGTGAAGTATCGCGCGCCGAGGAAGTATAGCCATGAGAAAACAAGCGCGACGCAAAGGACGAAGATGAACAGGACAAGGGTGTTGGTGTTGAGCGAGAAATCGTTCGAGGAGTCGTAGATCCCACCTCCGCTGAAACCCTTGTTGGTTGCATACGAGTGAATGGTCAAACCCGACACTGCAACATAGCCCAGAAAGACGGCGATTAACTGCGAAGCTACCGTTAGCTTCGGGGGATCCTTTCCCTTTCCCAGGGGGCAAATCACTCACCAACAGACCTGCCCAAAGATCATTCCACTTGGGTCGCTCAATTTTGAAAGCTTCATCGAAAGTACTATACGGTGGGGGATTGTCAGGATACGGCGGAGGCACCGCTGGTTTGGTCTCAGGGGCAGATTGCGGTGGCTGATAGCCATTCCCACGTGGGTCGTTGAATTCATTGTTGTCGTTGGGCTTTGCCTGTCCTTTACCCTGGGCATCGAAGCCCTGATTGGGGTCGTAATAGCTTGCTGCTTGGCCACTCATCGCTGCGTATGTGGGATAAAAGATCGGAAAGACGAAATACCCCTTAGGGGGAAGCAAGGAGCTTTATATTTCCGCATTAGAGTCCATGACGACATGCATAGTCGATGCGGTGGATGCGGAGGAAGCAGCGATCGACCCAATGATCAGCTCCGATACGCTCGGATCAGCCCTACAAGTTCCATGGATCCATCGGGTTCACCCCGTCTAAATAGCGCTAAACTCATTTTTGAGTCCCCGTTTTTGTTGCCTGCTCGGCATTTCTGGGCATTTTTCATGCTTTATTGCTTTTTTCTTTTCATGCCATCTATGCTGTGCTATGTATATGTACAAATGCAGACCTTGCACTCCAATATATCAAACATGCCGAGGTATCCTTTGAAGGCGCCCAAAAATGCAAGGGTTCCCCATGTTTGTGAGGTGTTCAACACTGCCAATCCGACGAGGACAATTATAATTACAGAAATTAGTGGGCCAAGACTAGAGATCGGTCTCCGGTTATCCAGTCTCCCGGCCGTGGGTCGACCTGTTCACGGTTGAAGAACATCGGCTAGGCTTTAGCCACGGGCCAGCATGCTATCGGAATGCATGCTGTTTGAGATTGCGCAAGGAATCCACCACACGCGGGTGGCCATTTCGCGGGCGGACTGCGAAATCGTCGGTCGCTGCTTGAGTCTGACCTTTGCTGAAAGCAACCGACCGGCGCATCTTTTCCTGGCGAACAGCTGTCCGTCGCGCAGCTCTCAGTTCTTCAATTCGACCCTGCCCGACTCGATGGCGCCGCACGAAACAGTCCTCGAGCAGGGTATTTGCATCGAGCAATTTCTTGGGCACTGTTTGTACCACCTGAAATACTTCCATCGGGTCGGAGACTGCGAGGATATCCCGTTCACATGCCTTGAAGATGGCAAGCGAGACGCGGAAAAATGTCTTGGAGCCTTCGTAGAAGAAGATGTCCCAGACTCGCAGCGTTGTCTCCAGAGGTAGAGTACCAATGAATACTGACATGAGCCAGTTCGTCAATCCTAGAGTGATGTCCGGTAATCGCGAATTAACGGTGAGCGGGGGTGTTTTGCGGCCAGACGGCGTCCCGCCCATGCTGGAAATCTTGGCGTAAACGCCGGGCATGGAGTCCCGGAGCAGGACCATCAGGATCCAGAGATCAATGTTCGCACCCTCTAGACTGATTTCATGAGTTCCGGGGAGGTAGACCGAGGTGATGATGTGCAGCATCCAGAATGCCTTTTCCTCGGGAAGAAAAAGAAGAAGCATGCCGGTGATAAAATTGAGCGACTGCGTGTAGCCAACCTTGGGGTTGTGAAGTGCGAAAGCATATAACACCCGGCGAAGTGATTGAATCATCTGCGTCTCCGTCGTCACATCGGGATTTTGACCAGACTGGGCGTTGTCCACGCCGTCTGGTTTGAAATGCATATTATCGGGAAACGTGCGATGAAGGTCTCGTTCAATGTGCTCTTTATCATCATTGCTTGGCGAATTCATGACCTTTTGCACAAGGTCGTCATAATGGCCGACGTGTCGGTTCAGGAGCTCGTACCCGCCGGCATACCAGAACCATGCTGCACCCCGGAACTCGGACGGAATGCCCTTTCGGACGAAACGCTTGACTTTGTTGGACTGCGCTGGGAATACAGTTGGGTCATTCGTGGACAGCCCATGTTCCTTGAGCATTTCGTGCCATTTCGTCCGTCGATGGCCCGTGTAGTTCGAATATAGGCCTTTCCAGGCTTGATACATTTCCAAGGTAACGTACTGTGTGGCCTTGCGGAACCCGTATTCATCCCGAGTGTCATTTCCAGAAATGAGAGGGGGTGGGACTGGCCCTGGAATGATGATCCTAGACTGCTGTCGCTGGTGGAAAGTCTGTAAATTGGACGGTTTATCAGAAATTGGAGATGTGAGTGGCGTCGGTTCGAATTGAAGAGATGATGGTGGTGGTGGTGGTGGTGGCGGGGCGCTTTTGGACGAGGGCTCTGAGACTGGACGCTCTGATGGCGTAGGCTCAAATGTATTTGGCTCCAGTAAGGTCGGCTGTGGCAATGGGGGAATGGGAGGGATGTCGTCCAGCGATGTCGTATTGGGTGGGTAAATTTCTTCCACGCGCGAATCTCTTGATGGAGGGGGCGTTATGGATGGAGCCTTGCTTTCTGCGTAAGACTTGGGCGAGCCAGGTTCCTCTGTCACATCACTGAAGCCATCCAGGTACATGGAAATCGCGTCTTCTACACTCATTCCCCCATCCATATAAGGAGCATCTGGGGTATCAGGTGAAAGGTCGGTGATAGAGCTGCTTTTCGTGAGAACGCTGCTGCGCTCGGTACCGCTGTTTTGCTCGATGCTGGATCGCGAGGTCATGGTTGAATTGACGCTAGTTCTGAGGGCATTGTCGTCCGCGGGTCCATTCGAAGGAAAGCGTGGTAAGGGCAGAGCGTGTGGGTTCAATTCCCGGCGACGGTCCGGAGACTCCTGCAGTCTGGGCTGCCTGCTATTCAGCCTGGACATCGACATGGAAATCCGTAGACCGCCTCTGGCAGGCGGGGCTTTGCGTTGAACTGGCCGGTCAAAATCGTTGTCCCGAGTATACCATGTCGGGGGATTTCGGTCTGCAGGAGGCGTGTAAGGGGGAGTGCGACCGGTCGGGGTTTTCGCTCTCCATTCTTCTCGGCCTTGCGGGGAACCCGCCCTTAATGATTCCGGGATCCATGGACGTTCGTCGACGACAATCCGGTTTCCTGGCGGCAGAGGAGAACGCGACCGCGGCGGACGCGCGGAGCGGGGAGAGTTTGGCGACGATCGCGGGATCGGTTTTACGGTTCGCGGTACGCGTGGTTCAATTTTCAAAGGATCCAAACGCGGTGGATGAGGGATCCTGCGACGGCCGCGAAGATCGGATTCACCCAAGGGAGGCGGATATCGAGGGTTTCCATTTTCTGTGACCATGGCCACGAGCTAATAGCACGCAGTTCCCGCTGGACATTGGTTTTTTGGGTGTGGTTGAGAGTTGAATGGGAGTGACTGGAGCTCTGGGGATTCTTCCGAAATTCGAGCAGGGTGTAGAGAGAAAAGAGCGTGTATACACCGTAGACGTGAGTCGCGATTGCAAATGTTGGGCGCGAAAGAAAAGGGTTGAGCGGTTAGCTCTCAGGACACCAGCTCGGCAGCGGAAATGAAAAATGGGTCAATGAGGTCAAGAGAGCAAGAAATGGAGGTCAAGAGAGCAAGAAATGGAGGTCAAGAGAGCAAGAAATGAAGGACAAGTGAAAACAAAGGGCCACAGCCTGCCAGAGGACTGGAATGAGGGCGAAAGGACTCAACTTGAGACAAAAATCAACAGAGCTTGATTGGCACTAGTGGCAGATGACGTAAGGAAACGAAGGGGCGCCCCGTTGGTTTCAGAGTAAATACGATGTGACTCTTCATTTTCTCTTGATCTATCGGTTCCTGCGCTTCCTGCCGTCCTGTGCAGACCTGTACACTTCCTATAGTCGACGCGGACTAGCTCACAAGAAGCGGGTGGTTCTTCCCGCTCCCCGGAGACCGAACCAGAGCCGACCACGGACGCATCGTCGATCAGGAACCAGACCTTATACGCCATGTCCTGCCGAGTTCCCCGGCAATGGTCGCTTTTTAGTTTGCCCCTGACAGCTCCATCGGCGAGATTGAAGGATTCATAATTCTCTAGACCCTGGTCTCGGGAATGTGATCTTGTGCCCCTCGGCAAGTATTTCAGCCCCCAACAATGAGTCTTCCGACTCCTCTCCCCTATTCTTTCAATAAAACCTGTTAGAATCTAGCCAGCCATAGAAGGCCGTTTGCTTCCTGTGACCACTGAATGCTGAACCCGGAATGCCGAGGCCGGTTTAAGACTTGATAAGGCAATGCCCCGGATTCTCAAACTCTTCGGCGACTCTTCTAGGGGCTTGGCCGTATCACGTCTATTTTTGTAGCCATTAGCCATGCCTAGCTGTACTTTGTTCCATTTCCTCATTCCAAGCTTCAGCCCTGTTCCGCAGGGGTATCTCATTTCTCGAGCGTCCGTGCCCCCGGATTGTTACCCATCACGACATAGGCGATTGGGGTTTTATTCGACCCGGAATTGAACAAATTTCAAATAACGTAAACATCGCTCGGGTAACGAGCATTGATTGATACTTGGGTATTGCAACTGGGCATGTTATAGATTCAAGTTGCCGTCAATTTCACCACGATAACTTGGAATGCTCCGACTATATATCGCTGCGAGTCAAATTAACATCCATGCTTTTCTGCCGCACAAACCAAGCATTGACCGTCTTCCACTCTTTCTCCGGGCTCGCAAGCTCAATCTATTATTCAAAAGGTCAGAAGGTGATCTCCAGCATTTGAACCGCCTTTAAACGAATCCTTATCTCACCTTATATGCCAGCAGTAGCGACGGTATGAGCTTGTAGATCTCCAGTAGACTAATATTCTTCCCAATGCATGTCCTCGGCCCAGCGCCAAACGTAAAAGTTGCTCTGAGCATCTGTTGTTTGCGCGCATTGAATTCAGAGTCAGACTCCCCATCCGCCTGCAACCACCTCTCGGGGACGAACGAGTCGACATCTTTCCCGAAGAGCGAATGCCGATGAATGATCCAAGGATTGGCACCGACAATCGTCCCAGCTGGCAGAAATGGCCCACCATTAGACAACTGGAGACCACCGGCGGGGACGATGCGTTCTAAGAGGAGCCCCACGGCCGGGTGCAAACGCAAGGCTTCCTTGATCACTGCATCAAGGTACGGCAATTCCTCTTGACTTTGCTTCCATGAGACGGGTATAGTGATCCTATTTTCTTGATATGCGGTTTGAAGCTCTTGGTCTAGCTTTGACATAACTCTTGGGCTCTTGAGGCTGTAGTATAGGATCGCGCGCAGGGAAATAGCCGTGGTATCAGAGCCGGCGTTCACGTTGCTCACCGTATATGAGAAAACTTGATTGTCGCTGACAACTTTGGGATGCTCCTTCTTTGCGTCAAGAAAACGAGCAAGAAAGTCCTTGTGCAATGGCGTTGCAGGGCTATCAGTATTCTTCGATTCTGGTCTTGTCTGTTGAAGTCTTTCGTCAAGCCGAGCACGCGCAAAGCGAGCCACAGCGCCAGTGGAGCCTCCTTGGACAAGTTGTCTCAAGGGATTCTTGATAAAAACGTAATCCAACCAGGGCATCTGGCCAATCTGAGATCTATCAGTAAAGCCGACAGAAATGGAGAAAAGACACATACCTTTCCCGAGTAGTCAAGCATATGTTCAAGTGCAGTAATGATCCCGTCTACATCACCTCCGTTCTTCAAGAAGCCAAGAGGCTTGCTGAAGGTCAATTCGCCGATTACATCAAATGCATCTGATTAGGGTTTAGCATTGATACCGCAGTCTATCCCAGGGCTCAGCATACAGTACTGTAACCAGGCCGCAATGTCGCATACTTTCTTTTCAGCAACAAACTCATCTAGCCTGCCGAATAAGGTATGAATTGTTGTATCAACGAACGGCTCGAACTCTGTCAAAGTGCTCATCGAGTATGTGGCTGAGATGGGCCGCTTGATAGAAGCATGGAAGTCTTCATCTGTCGTCGTGAACAATGTAGGTGTTGGTCTGCCCCGGACCAGTTGTTGTTGCACTCTGTAGAAATTGGTCTGAGAGGTCAGGTTAACACTGCTCAAGACGAGCGTGATGCACTCGACTGACCTTGTTATATCCTTTATTGATGCCATATATTATCTTCAGAGCGTCCAAATTCCGCACACTTACTATATTTGGACCCAGTCGTACATAGTCACCATGTTTCTGATGGAGTTTCTGGAGAGTTGCCTCAGCATGGCCATTGGCCACATCAAGGAATCTCCAGAGGTTGGATATTTTCGCTAGAAAGGGCCCCGGTACGGATGATGCTCCCGGTGTAAAGTAGTTGCGCGTGAAATGAGCCACAACCACGAGAAGGAAGATGCTCGGTGCATGTTGTACGAGAAAAGCCACTGAATCCGATATGATAGCCATAATGGAGCTTCTTCAGAGAGCCAGGTCTCGGAGTCCATTTCATAAACCCTGGCCCCTGTCCTTCATTTATAGGCCGGCACATCATCTCCCGAGGTGTATTCAGATAGCTACGGCCAACCAAATTCTCGGGTCTGATTCCCCGTGGGGTCGTCTGCGGGGAAGTAGTGACATAATCGAGGTATCGTTCCGCCAGCGGCATTGCAGTCCGAACACGCACTTCCACCTTGAAATAGATTGGGTTTTGTTTTTTTTTTGTCCTTCCAAGGAACAAACGTCTGGAGCGGACACGGCCGTCTTTCCAAATTTGATATGTTGTTAGTCCAACATGCCTGTGACTAGAATGCCCTTGGATCATCCTCGAATTTACCTAGCCATAGACCGAGCGGCGGTTCACCAGCAACGGCACGCTAGTCATATCACACGCCAGCCTTGGTTATAATTCCGCGACGGAACAGTCCCGCCTAGGAGGAGTGGACAGAAAATGGGTAGCTAATATGAGTAAGGGAAACAGAAGGTACTAGCAAAATGGAATTCAATGCTTCTTTTGTATGTTCAGATGCGATCGACTAGGACAAGCCCTTGCTTCCTTCTAAGTCCCGACATAGGCCGCAACACAAAAACACCCCTCCTTTGAAGATTCTCAAGATCAAAGTCATAGACACATAACTGAAAGGCTCCTCAACGGTAGACAAGGCTACTGAGGCGCCGCATGCTTTCGAGTCCACTCCCGTGCAACCTCGTCATAGCGCTGTCGGTCATTTCTGTATTGCTCTGCGATCCTCCCCTCGATTGCATCGTCGGGCATGGGCTCTGCTAGAAGCTGGCGAGCAAACTGCAGAACCGCACTGATCTTGGAGCTAGGTTTCCACTCGTCTGCACGCAGCATTCCCAGACACATGCTGCCCTTCTCGTCGTTTGTAACATTAGGGTGGTATATCTTCGTAGCGAAAGAAACCGTGGGAGGCTTGAATGGGTATGCGGTGGGTAGCGACAGTTTCAGAAGGAAGACTCCGCCCTGTTTTGTCACACATGGGGATTAGAACAGGTGTTCGGAAAAAGAGCAAATGGTATGCTGAGTCGTTTGCGTACCTGGTATGGTGATCCTTCAGGACCATTCATATGCACCTTCCACTCATACAGGTTCGACTCATCGGCCAATTCGACGCTGATGCCCGCTGGGGGCGATTCAACGAGCTCGGAGAGCTCCTACCAGAGAAGCCAAGGTCAGCGAACCGAAGTCAAGTGAGAGAAAAGTCTGGGAGGCATTGTACCTTAGCTATGCGTTTCTGGCTGCCCATTTTCCCAAATCAGATTATCTCGCGGGGCGCGTGACGGAGGTGCGTGGCGTTGGCGGAGGGTGCGAAGAGATGCGACAACGAAGGGAGGAGTTGATGTAAGGGGCAAAGTCGAGCGAAAGTTCGAGGCAAGACACCGAAGAGCGAGAGTGACTCGGCGTGCGATTTAAAAAAGAAGGTGACCTAGTATATCGAAGCCAGAAGCTCACCAGGACTTGAAGTGGGGGTGGGCGAAGACGTCAGTCGGGCAAATCAGCCTTGGCCCGCAAGGTCGCTTCGCAATTTTACTTCGAGCCCTCTACGTCTTCAGCACCTTGATTTACGCCAACGTATCTAATTTCAGTATTTACGGAATACCCAATTGTATTGATTGATTTATGTCGATGTCGATATATTTTTTATTTGACCAGTCGAGCTATTAATCGAGCTTTTGCCATGCCTATTACTCTCTTTGGAGCATGACCATCAATCCCATGATACCGAGAAGTACTGTCTTGAGCCAAGGATGCTCGCTGAGCATGATAGTGACATATCCTACCATCTTCAAATTGTTAGTCTGTTGCAAGGCGAAAGCACGGGGTGATGGAACCTACAGGAATATACCCTCGGACGCTGCCCACGATGTCCTCCTCGCGGTTGAGATAATCCTGGCCTCGAGCATATAGCTCCGTGTCATCGGCAACGTTGTTGTCTCCCTATTGCAAAGATTTATTGTATTAGCTCGAGCTGTCGCGGAAACACTAAGGTATGATTGTCGACGTACTTTAGTCAGGAGCATGTGCGAGTTCGGTGTCGAGTTACTGGATACGCTAGTCAGTACTGATGTAATCCAGAATGAACTCACTCCGAAGAATTTCCAGATGGCGCCCAACACATACACTGTAATCTCCTTCACCTTTTTGGCCTTGCCCTCAACCTCGGGGTAGGTCCGCACCACTCGGTGCACAATCGGGATGTCTTTTCCGCGAACGTTGTAAACGACAATCTCTCCGACTTCTGCCCGTGGACTCCGGTTCCAGAGGAAGAGTAGGTCACCACGCTGGAAGGCCGGCTCCATCGAACCGGACAGAACGACCACGATCGGCGAGCTGGAAGCCGAAGCGACGGAGAGGCCCTTCCATAGCATGAAAGCCGTCGAAAGAACTAGGGCAAAATTCAGCGCTTGGGCAATTGAGTGCCGCGCATTTGTGAGGCTGGACGAAAGTGATGATAGCATGATGGGTGGTTTGTAAGGGCGGATGGTAGGGCGAGGTTGAATACAGCGACGGCTGGAATTGGGCCGATCCAGTCAGCAGATCAGTAATATCTGGAACTGTAAGTCTTGTATGCAAGAATGTTTAGGCAGTGAAGCTCACAGTCGAGTACCAGCCTGGCTGGTCAAGGTTGTTTTGGCCGAGCTGAAGACTGCGGAGAGGTGGCCTCGCCGATCTGCTGCGGATTAGCTCGGTGGAGACCTCACCGCCTTGCTCGTCAACACGAATATAGATCTGAGTAGGAAATACGTTGGGGGCGTTTGCAAAAAGACAGGATCATAGTCTCGTTCTGGGCTCGAGCGGCTGACCTGCAATATTTGGGTGTGAACACACTGACACAAGGTCGACTCAAGAGTGACTTTGCGTTCGGTGATATCTTCAAGATTCTGCTCTGATATCTTTGAAGACCCCTTCGCGCGAACTCGTGATAGGCTCATCACACCACAAAATGGATATATGAAATTTCCGATGATACTAACAATAATAGTTAGACTATTATGTAGTCAAATGTGAAGAAAGAAGGTATTCAGCCCGTTTAGGACCCACCCGAAAGACTTCCGGCTGCAGCGTTCCCGGCCGGAAGGCACACCCTACTTGAAGAGCCCCCCGCGGCATAAGTCAATGTACAGTCATGCCCGTGGCGACCGACGTACAGGTAGGTTTGGGGAAAGGATCACTTGACGAGGCCACCAACCCCTTTCGTATTTAACCGCTCCATCACTGGGGAGGATTGTTAGCAATAAACACCTAGAACTCGATGATATTCCACTTCCTCCTCCACAGGTAAATGATCGATCCACCACCCACGCCACCCTGGCAACCGCATTTGGTAATGGTGTCGCTGACCTTGGAGCTTTCAAAACTATCCTGAAGCTCAACCTTGGCCCACACCAAGCTCTCCTCATCCCTTTCCCAGACGATCTCAGCCTCCACCACACCTCGACTTTGACATCAACTGTAAACCTTGTTTTTTATTGGCTCAAACCCACAGTCATTATTTCTTTTCTACGTCCACAAGCCTGACAATGAACACTACATGCCACTATAAATCCGATTGCTCTCACAGGGACTGTTTGTAGTTCTTTGCTGGGTGTGATGTTCACTCTCGCCGCATGATCGGCTTAAATTTCCACAAACAAAATTTCATCTGATCGAATGCTCTAGGGGTCGAGGCTTTTTGCCAGAATGCTTCGAAGCCACGAGTGGACCAGGCTGTAGGGTCAAATTGATAACCGCAATGTGGCCCCTGGAGGCTGATAAGCATCGGCTTAAATTCCTTCGAAAACGTTCAATTCCAGCTTTACATCATATACAGCTCGGCTAAGGAAGCAAGATATCAATCGTCTTCTGGATCTGCCAAGAAGTGGGCCCCCTGGTTACCCCGAGAATGCTACATCCCTAGAATCGAAACTCCCGAGGCTGGGGTTGAAGAGCAGTGCAAAGTTGTAATTGATATCTGAACCGATAATGAAAAAAGAAATTATGACAAGAGATGATTAAGTCTAATAAATCGCGTGCCATGATCAGTGCGTTCTAACAACTTCCTTAGCGGTATACTCTACGGGTCAAGGTAAGGTTGTCCGAGTGACGCTCAACTAGACATAGATTCCAACGTGGGGCTTGCAGGGGGGCTACCATTCCTCGGGCTCCGTTGCTGGCCCTCCCAATTTCTTTATTGAAGAGAATTTATACTCATTGCACATGTCACACCAGTTGTGTCTTGTCAAATCTCTGATCGCTTGTCTTGAACGAGCAAGCTTTCATTGATATCCTTCGCATTCGCATTATGAGAATATTGTCAACGCCGCAAAATGAAGTCCAGCCTTGATATCACGGTGGAGCCGAGGTTTTACCTGAAGGAGCAGATGCAGGAACATTTGCGCGACCACTATCTCGAATTGACACCGGACACCAAGTTTGTACGATGGCTGCGAGAGAATCCCAAGCACCCGAGAAACTGGACTATGGCCAGGAAAGTATATGATATTGGACTTGTCTGTCTACTGGATCTTGTTATGTATGATCGACCACTTGCGACTCGCAATACCCAAGGACAATTGCTAACCGACCTATACAGAACTGCTAGCAGCACCGCAGGCGCGGCCGCTGCATCGCAAGCCAGACATGAGTACAACGTTGGGCATACATTCGCAACATTTTGCTTTGTGACACTGTAAGATAGATTTTCCTGGATATCAGAAGCCTTTTTCTAATAATTATACCAGATTCCTTCTCGGGCAATGTGTGGGTACAATTGTGTTCCCTCCATGGACCGAGTCCTTTGGCCGCAAAAAGCTATACATTATCAGCAGTGGCCTGAGTTGCGCCTGCTGTGTCGTCATCGGCACCGTGGATTCCCTTCCTACCGCTATCGTTATGCGAGTAATTGCAGGACTTCTTTCAGCAGTCCCGGGTAACATAGTGGGTGGCAGTATCGAGGATTTGTTCAATTCGCAGGCGAGAATCTGGGCGATCTACTGGTGGACTATTGCATCGAATATCGGCTTGATTGTGGGGCCGATCATGAGCAGCCACATCGTTGCCTACCTAAACTGGTGAGTTTTTATGGTCAAGGCTTTTGCATTGTGACTTGCTAACAAAATGCTTAGGCGATGGGTGTTTTACATTTACGCCATCGTGATGGGAATCATTACCGGTCTCCTCTTCCTCATCCGCGAATCCCGATCTTCCTTGTTATTGACTCGCGAAGTGAATCAACTCCGACGTCAGATCGAAGGCATCCCTCCTGCGCTGAATCACGACCACACGCCGACCATGCATGTGTTCGTGAAAGAGCACTTGTTCCGACCTGCGCAGCTCTTCTGCGCCGAGCCGATTGTCTTCACCATTGCGATGATAATCTCCGTCGTCATGTCTCTCATCTATATCTTCACCGAGGCTATGCCCATCATTTACGTGTCAATGGGATTCACCCGTCCCCAAGCGTCTCTTATGTTCCTGGCAATCGGGCTTGGTACTTGCCTCAGTGCGTTCACCCGTATCCTCGACGCCCATATTCTCAGCAAGCGACGACGCAAGGGTCTGCCTGTTAGACCTGAAGATAAACTTGTGGGTCTAGGAATCGGCGCTCCGTTTTTGGCTCTTTCTTTGTGGTGGTTTGGCTGGACCATCCCGCCCCTGATTCAAAATCCCCACATCCCCTGGATTGTCCCAACAGTAGCGCTCGTCTTTGTTGGATACTCGTTGACCGAGATCGACACCGTTCTTTACGGATACATCTCTGATAGCTATCTCAGCTACTCGGCTAGTGCCACAGCTGCAGTGGGCTTCTTCAGAGGGTTGCTATCTGGACTATTCCCGCTCTTCACAAAACAGATGTTCCATGGATTGGGCTCCAATATGGCTGTGTCAGTGCTAGCGGGCATCGCAACTGTCTTTTGCATTGTGCCACCTCTGTTTTTGTGCTACGGCGAGCGAATCAGAAAGCGCAGTCGATTTGCGGCCTACAGCTGGGAAATCCAAGGACAAATGGGGAAGGATGAAAGTGACATTTAATGTATTTAGTATGTAGTAAATAATTCATTAGAAGAAATAATCTATAATCAATAAGAAATCTCCTGGTACTCAACATTTGAGGAACACTTCCGAGAATCGCGCAGAAAACCAAACAATGATGACAATGGAAAACAGAAGCTTCACGCTTATGCGTCTTACACTGTGCGAGTCTCATCGTGATGAACATGACCGGTCTCCCAGTACTTCTCCTGCTTGCCACGCTTTGTGATTAAACCGTAAATATCGAAAGGATCAATGATGGTCACGAGTTTGGGTCGGGGGTCATCGTAACCCGGTCCCTCAATTTCTGTCACGCCATCTGCGGCCAGATATACCTTGTTCGAGCGCGGAAGCACTGACATTGGATGGAAAATGTTGAGCAGGGTGGTATTGCTATACATGAAGACGGCCTCGAAGAACCAAAAAAACCATTCTTGCTTGAGAATGGGACTAATGTGCTGAATATCCGTGTAGTTGTTCAGGCTCGCAGCAGTGAAATACTCGACGGTGCGGTAAATGGTTCGGACGGTGATGAGCGTGCAGCTGATATAAAGAACAATCAAGGTGCGCTTGATTTTCTGATTCAAGACACCTCCCTTCGAACAGTTGACGTGGAATCGGCCGGCAAGTGTCACGAATCCGACCATCAATGCAATCTGCATGATAAGTGCGGCCTTGAGCAGCGATTTGCCGGTGTTTTGTTCACTGACTGTAGAGCTAGCACTTGCGACTCGGACGGCTCCATTGGCTGTGATGGCTTCAATGGCCGCAGCCAAGGCCACGAAAGTTGTGAACACGCGGCCGGGGTGTATAGGTGAGTGATACGGGATGTAGTAGAGCATCCGACCGAGAATAAAGTAGTTGGCCGTTTCGTAGACCGGCCTAGTGGGAGAGAAACGTCAGCCATATCGTTCATCACGTAGGTAGTTGGGAAGTGAGGTTCTCACGGTCCAGCCAAAAGTAGGACAGTGCTTGAGATATAAATAGGAATGTTGCCCCATTGTCCAAAGGCACCGACGGTGCGCACGCTGAATCCTGCGGTGAAAAGAAGTGCCGACCATGGCAACAGGCCCGTCACTTTCCAGGACTTGTAGCGGCTATAAGATCATTAGCTTTGGATCTTGAGTGCTGTTCTGCTGGAAGAGATAGACATACAAGGTCTGATAGAAGTGAGCTATGCCCGAAACAGCGAAGAGAATCGCAAAGGCTATGGGGGCACCTTTGTTCGGTGCATAGAACCAGAGACTCCCTGGCTCTTGTGGGGCGTCAGACTAGCATCTCGACAGATAGTATGACGGTACTCACGATATGACCGCTCCTCAATCATCATGAAGGTGTGAATTCAAGAATATCGCAAAGATTGTAGATAGTTCCTAAGTCTCTGACAGGAACCCGGGGGTCTTTTTATACAGGGTGAAGGCCCTCAGCCCTATCATATGGATCGAAGGACTCGAATGACAAGCGAAAACGAGTTACCCCATTTGGGTCATAAACCACGAAGCTACGAGCCTAATAGGCACGGCGGGCGAATCACCGGCTAGGATCCGAGGAAGTGACCGACAAAGGTTCAGCAGAACATGTAGACGGGCGGGGCGCAGCGTTTTGACTCGCCCCAATACGAGGTCATTCCGGGCCCAAGCGCCGATCCACGGAACTACTACGAATCGTAAATGCTTGGTGCGTTTCAGTAGACCTTGTACGAGTTTCCCTTGGCAATCGCTGCCTTGAGGATTATTGGGCTGATTTTGAGATGGCTGAGTAACAGGGGCCCAAAACGGCAAGTCTCGTATCCCCTATCCGTGGGCGAAGGCGGGTTCTTCCGTGGCTGAGCACATGGTCTATCACCGCCACGCTTCCAGAAGAAAACAAACTTGTCAACGCTGCAATGAGACCATCCAGCAGTCTAGCGGCAATTGTCTCCAGGGCGCACTGAAGAACACCTAAGTGTAATTCGAAGTATTTTGAGATCGATTTAGAATATATGCACGTGATCTGGGTTGCCCCGACAACACGACGCCTTCCTATATCGGGATGGCGCGATGGAGATCTGTGGACATGTTTGCACTGGAGTCTCGACTTTTGATGTTTGACCTCCACAACCAACTTGCGGCTGGATGCTTAATCCAGACAACTTCGTCATGTCGTCCAAACAGCCCCAAGCTTCGCTGTTTCAGGTCTACCTTCGTCTCCGACCTCCGATTGCGCAGAACCACGATGAGAACGAGCGATTCCTCACGGTCGAGTCACCGGAGACATCTCAAGATGACGGCGAGATTGTCGCGCCGGTTCCAACCCATATCACACTGCAACCGCCCAGCGCGTCTCGAAAGCGTGCGGTCGAGAAATTCGCTTTCACCAAGGTCTTTGAAGAGAACGCCTCGCAGTTGGACGTCTTCCATGACACTGGCATGGAGTCATTGGTGAGGGGAGTCTTGAAAGAGAACCGCGATGGATTGGTTGCGACACTGGGTGTTACAGGCAGCGGAAAGGTCTGTTATCTGGAGTTTGAAACAGAAGACGAAGCTAATATGGCGAGGGAATATAGAGCCACACCATCCTAGGATCCAAGTCCCAACGGGGCCTTACTCAAATGGCCCTCGATGTCATCTTCCGGTCACTGGAGCCCACCGTAAAAACTGAAGACGGCAGCATCAGTCCCATGATGCTTGCTTCTTTGGCTGCTTCTGATGCATCAGAGGCACAGCTTTTCTCTGCCCAGACATTCCTGGAAGCCGTCTACGGCGAGCCCAATGGAGGTCGCAACTCGAGAGCCCAAACTCCTATGAGCCCTGGTCGTGCACACACCCCACTGACGGTACGGAGACCCCATTTCTTGAACAGCCCCCAAGGATCACACTCCCCGCGTCCACCCACTCCTGGAACCGATCTTCCCAGATCACATAGATACACTGGAAGCCCTCAAAAGGCGGACCTGGTCTCGCGTCCCATCGGCAAGGATCGATCCGGTCAAGGCCTAGAATCGATTGAGCACTTCGGGAGGATAACCCCAGGACTCTTCAATCCTCTGCCCTTTACACGTCCCAATTCGTATGAAAGCCGTTTAGCTAAATCACGACTCTATGTCTTTCAGGAACCAACCCCTGCATTGGTATTTCCGCGCCGCCAGCAGCGTGAGCGACCCGTTACCGCGCCGAGAATGCCTGATGTGAGCCATCTAGCAGTGGACTTGAATGCAAACTCCGATTACGTGGTTTTGGTATCCATGTACGAGGTTTATAACGATCGAATCTTCGACCTCTTAACTCCATCGATTGTCCCCGGTCAGGGAAGCGTCATGTCTCGCGGAAACAACCAAAAAGATCGACGTCGCCCCCTGCTGTTCAAGCCCACTGAGGGCTCACCCGACCGAAAGCTTGTTGCAGGGCTCAGAAAGATTGCCTGCAGCTCCTATGAGGAAGCATTGGCTATCCTTGACGTTGGTTTGACGGAACGAAAAGTTACCGGCACTGGTTCAAACAGCGTCAGCTCCCGAAGCCATGGTTTCTTCTGCCTAGAGGTCAAGAAACTGACACATAGCAAACGCTATGGGGAGGCCAACTGGGTTGGAAACACCCTCACCGTTGTCGATCTGGCTGGTACGTACAATTGTGCAAAAGGCCTGGTCAATATGCTAACATTTGTAGGCTCCGAACGAGCGAGGACGGCGAAAACTGCCGGCGCTACTCTCGTGGAGGCCGGCAAGATCAACGAAAGTCTGATGTATTTGGGACAGTGCCTCCAGATGCAGAGCAATTTGCAGGATGGGATCAAGGTATGCCCGACCATCAATCAGGATCAGTGACAGTCGCTAACGTTGTGCAGACCGCTCTCGTTCCTTTCCGCCAATGCAAATTGACGGAGCTCCTGTTCTCCAATTCCTTCCCTTCGTCCAACCAAATGTCTCGAGGTCTCCACCCACAAAAGGCTATCATGGTCGTGGCAGCGGATCCCTTGGGTGACTTCAACGCCACTTCTCAGATCTTGCGCTATTCTGCGTTAGCCCGCGAAGTCACTGTTCCCCGAGTGCCTTCGGTTACTGAATCCATACTGTCAGCTGCCACAAGCAAGGAAAGGTCGGCCAGTGGGCGTACCTCGCCCAACTGTGCCCAGACCGAAGAATTGGAGCGTGCTGCGGCGGAGATCACGAGGCTCACAAAGGATTGCCACGGTCTGGCTGTGAGACTTGCCGAGGAAGAGATCGCACGTTCCGAGCTAGATATCAGACTTGCAGCGGCTGAGGACCGATGCGTTATGATTGAGCAAGAAGTCCGCGAAGAGTGCTGGGCTGAGATGGATGAGATGATGGAAGCAGAGCGGAAACGGTGGCAGAAGGCCTGGGATGAACAGGTAAGTATTTTACCCTGCGTGCCGCGGTATGCGTTACTGACAGTTCACAGTCTGGTCGTAATGACGAGCATATTGATAAGAAGATCGAGCTAGTTTCTCGAGGATTTAACAGTAAGCCCAAGTCATTTCAAAGGCTGCTAGCTTGTTCACGACTAACTGTTCCACCAGTCTTTGAAGACCCAGAGCCAACCTCAGATCAGATAGTGCAAAATCTCGAACACGAGAATGAGCAGCTCCGTCGCCGCCTTGCAGTTCTTGAACGTGAAATGAGTTCTCAGTCACCCACGCGTAAACCTCGATCCAAGCATGTCCCAACCACGCGATCATCCAATCTCCTGGGCCGAGAGAGCGATATTGAGAATGCTTTGCAACGCATGAACCAATTGAACCTCACAGACAGCATGTTCACGCCTTCCTCACCGACAGCTTCTCCTGGCAAGAAACAAAGGAAACTCCCAACCAGGAAGTTTGACTTGGCTCCCGAGAACGAGATATAAGCCATTGTAATGTCTCATTTGTCATGACTGTTATGATTTGATTCTGCTTCGTGCTTGCAAACTTGGGGATGGATCGGATACATCAATGGGCAGGGATACAAAGGATTTCGGCAGAGGCGTTTTGGATTCGTGCTTGATGGGTCAGGAAGATTCGGATTCATCGCTTATACCTTTTTGTCTGGAAATAATTTCGCTTCTCCACGTGTTCTAATGGCATGTGCCTCGTATTGACAGACACGTTTTTACTGGCGAAGGCAGCTATGGCAGCCAATGTAGTCCCAGCCTCAGATCTCCAAGGGTGGAACTCTGTCGATCAATCCAGAGTATCTTCCCGATTATCTAGGAGATGGGAACTTCCATAATCAGGGCTTACTCCTCTCACTTTTCCCTTTCCTTCCTTCTTTTCGTCTTTTCTTCTGCTTCCCACCGGTCACCGTTCCGTCGCTTCCTCGACATAGATGTGGTCGATACGTAGACTGGACTTCCCGATGCGACAGTGGACAGGGTACTGAGGGCTCTGTGGGCGCGCTCGATAATGATTCGAACACCGAAATTATCCCCCGAGGCTTGACGGTTTCGCAGTAGTTGGCCCGTGATGGTTATAGACAGGGAAATTGAGAGTCCCCATCACCTTGACACATTACTCTCCTACACCTTCACAAATTACTTTCCTACCAGATATTACGCTGCTTTCGAATGAAACGTACATGGCTCTAGACGATCTCGACCCGAAGAGATGAAAAGAGTATAAGAACTTGTGAACGTGAATATCTATTTTTGCATCTATGTTCATGATCGTGAGCTCTCCAATTGCACCTTGTAATCCCGCACGGCCTCTTCAAACGACTCATCACGCTTCATTCCCAGCGAGAAAGCCTGAGTGTTATCAAACTGGGTAGGCCATGACTTGAGAATCGGCACCAGAGCAGGGTCTTCCTTCTCCCGAAGCAGAGCCAGCTTATCCTTACCACCCACCTTCTCCAGGGCATCCATCATTCCTTGGACGGTCACACAGATACCAGGAACGTTAATCTGGCGGATATGCGGAGGAAGAGAGGCGCCGTCAAGACGCAGGGTAACAAGCAGATTGTGAACAAGAGTTTTCGGCGAGCAAAGCCACGACTTGAACGAGCGGTCTGCGATGGGGATAACACACTCCTTGCCGTCCAGAGGCTCACGGATCATACCCGACAGGAATGAAGAAGCAGCGGCAGTGGGCGCACCCGGACGGACTGAGATAGTAGGGAAGCGCAGAGTGAAACCAGAGATGAACTTGCGACGAGTATACTCGTTGACGAGCGTCTCACAGATGATCTTCTCCGCGCCGTACGAGGACTCGGGTGTTGGGATGACGTTGTCGGTCACTACCTCGGGCAGCGGCTGACCGTAGACGGCCTGGCTAGATGCGTAGATCACCCGCACCCCGGGGCAGGTATGCCGCAGTGCCTCGAGCAGGTTGCGGGTCGCGTCAACATTCACGCTCATGCCCAGGTCAAAGTTGGCCTCGGAGCCTGAGGACATGATGCCATGGAAGGCATAGACAGCATCGAGAGAGGAATCAACAACATCCTTAGCCCCGGCGAGGAGATCTGCCTTCACTGCTGTTGCATTCTGGGGGTGGCGAACGCCCTGGGGAACTGGAGGTTGGTGGATATCGGTCAAGGTAACGCGGTATTCGGAGTGATTCAAGAGTTCTTTGGCGAGTAGTTGGCCGATGAAACCGGCGGCGCCGGTGATGAGAATATGCATGATGGAGAAGAATCGATTGTTGGCTGAGCAGGAATTAGCCAAAGAGTGGATTTATGAGCGCATGGGAGCTCCTCTCCGCATTCGCAACAAGTCCGAGGCGATCCGCCGTTCACCCTCCGCACCGGACTTGGGCCGGCTGGTCTCCTTCACGGTGGATCTGCTGCACGAATGCCGTCGCTCGATCACCGGCGCATCCTAGGGCGCTCGACTAGACCATGCGCATTACTATATTAGTCAACCGATGATGAAGTAGCGGAGTATACCGTCAGCCAATGTAGCCTATGCGCTCGGGATTGGTGCCAGGAACAGGAACGGATGTAGTCAAGTATAGCAAGAAACCTTAACTAAAAAAAGACCGACATTATAGCAAGAGTCCCATATTCCAACGGATGGCAAGTGCCGCAGCGTTCAAGCGTGGATCCAAATGAGGGCACACCGCGAATCCACCCTCGGTCTCCCCCGACTGTTCCACTCCCCCGTCTTTTGCCCCTAACCCGCATCCCCCGGAGCATCACCGAATTCCTTCATGGATGCTTCGACTCCACTCAAGCGCTCCTCAACGGAGGCTGGCCTGGATTCACCAAAGGATCGTTCTGCAGATTCACGGCAGGCGCCCAAGATCTCCAAGGCTCGCGCATGTGAGTGTTCGCCACCCCCACATTGCTGCATTGACTGACTCCAGACAGGCGCCGAGTGCAAACGCCATAAGATCCGCTGCGAATTCCGACCCGGTGAGACAAATTGCACAAAATGTCTTCGCAGTGGTATCAAATGCGTGGTGAACGACTTTTCGCAGAAATTCGTCGACGACGACGGAATGTACGTTTCCCGACCCCGCGCTCCGGGAAGCACCCCGAGCCGTCGCAAAGGACTGACTGCTAATCCAATTCCTACATAGATGGAAATCTCAAGCAGCTGCGTCGATGCAGCAACTGCAGACTGCGGTGTCGCAACTTTTGCAACAAGCGGGGCTCCCTGACCTTTCAACCTATTCGACCGGTGAAAGTCGCAATGGACCCAGCCCGGCCTCATCGCACCATGCCCACCGACCGTCCATCGATGCCTCGCAATCGCACCCGCAAGCTACTCCTCAAGAGGGACCGGGTGTTGTGATGGATGTCACTAGGGAGCCATCCCAGGAACCGGACCCGGAATTGGTCCCGGCACCCATGCGCAGTTTATACGAGGTTACCAAATTGCGCAATCTACGGAATAATCACATCGAAGCACCCAAAAAGACTCTGCTGGAGGAAGACTTTATTACGCGGGGACTGATCTCGCTACACGAGGCGGAAGAGCTCTTTGCATACTTCAGTCGCACCATGAACCAGCTGCTTTGGGGCGGGATCATTTTGGTGCACCGAGATCTGACCTCGGTCCGTCGCGCATCGACCCTACTCTCCGCTGCAGTGTTGACTGTCGCGGCACTTCATATCCCCAACCGCACGGATACTCTGAACCTGTGCTATAACGAGTATGTGTCGTTGGTGTCCAGTATGGCACTTACACGGGCCCACACCCTCGACGATATCCGCGGCCTCTGCGTGGGCGCGTTCTGGTTATCGGAACTGAGTTGGAAACTCTCCGGACATGCAGTACGCATTGCAACCGAGATGGGATTGCACCAGAGCTACCAGCGCCTGACCCGCGGAAACACTGACCAGTATGAGCGTGCACAGCTTTGGTACTTGCTCTATGTCTGTGATCACCACTTCAGTATAGCTTACGGACGACCACCGGTCATCCACGAGGATGTGGCTATCCGGAATCACGAGACTTTCCTCGAGTTCCCGTCGGTTGTTCCGGGCGACATACGCCTTCTAGCCCAGGTTGCCTTGTTCATGATTTTGACCGATGCCTACCGGACGTTTGGCAGCGACACCGAGCAGGCATTGACCGAAGAGGACTTCGGTCAATTGAGAGTATATAACGTTGCAGTGGATCAATGGCGATTGCTCTGGCAGCCCCGATCTGGTATGTCTTTTCCGAGGCGTTTGTCGAACAATATTTCTAATGTACTACAGCCGACAGCCCGTACGTGCGGACATACCCCTCCAAGGGAGTGGTGCTGCATTACCATTTTGCTAAATTCCAACTCAACTCGCTTTCGCTTCGAGGTCTTTCACCGTCGAACACTCCTGTCTTCTCGATGGATCGCAAAGAATCCGCCAATATCGCAATTCAATCTGCAATGGCCTGCCTCAACATGGTACTCGAGGAGCCTGACATCCGTGATGCGATCGTCGGTGTCCCCATCTTCACCCACACCATGGTGACCTTTTCAGCAGTATTCCTGCTTAAGGTCGCGATTAACTGGAACTCCGCCTATCTAAGCATCAACGCACGCCAAGTGCGGCGACTGGTCGAGCGCGTGATCGAGCTCATGAACTGCGTCTCTGCAGGTGAGCGGCACTTGACGCGACACATCGCACGTGGGCTGGGCAAGATGCTCGAGCGATTCGACTCCTGGGAGGCTGCATGGCAAGTGGGCACTGGTAACGGCGGCGCCATGGACGGCAGCGAAGTGCCAGGGGGCGCGAACGCGATGGCACAGGGATTCCCGCCTCCAGACCTGATCTACGACATGGTCGGAACATATGGATTCGGCCTCGACGAGAACCTGCTAGACCCAAGCATGGCGAACTTTGAATTCTTGGCACAGTAGGCCGGACAGTCGCAGAGAAAGAGAGAAAGAAATACACAGCTGAAAGTCCAGCCACGGAGGTCTGAGCGGGTAATAGGGAATCGTAAATAGAAGCACTGGGATGCACGCACTCCGCACGCATCGCCACGCACCCGTCTCCACAAAATGGCAGTGTAAGCTATCACCCCCATGTCGTCACCCATTCGTTGCGTTCCCCTCCCTTGGTTCCCCCTTTGGAGCTCCGGAACCCTGGAAGCCCTCCCATTTCCTATATAACGAGGCTGCGATTTCATCTCCTCACCCTTTCCCCTCCCCCTACACCTACACCTACACCACCCCTCTCCACCCTCCGCACCTATACTACGCGAATTGAATTTAAATACCTCGTACATTGTCCACCATGTCTACTCGCAAGAGAAAGCAAGACCCCGAGGAGGAGCTTCAGGCTCTCCCTAGCGACGACAGCGAAGAGGAAGAAGAGTGAGCACACCCATTTCCCGTATCCATTTTGGCCCAATCAGCACTGTGTGCACCTTCCGAGCTTTGCGCCGAGCCATTCGGTTCATTCTGCTTACCCCCGAGTGGTCGCGCATCGATCGCATCAACCTGCGCAGTCAATCCCTTCCAAGACACAACCCAAGACGTAGAGAAAAGACCACTAACTCGATCGCGCATTGTTATAGATACGAAGACTCCGAGCCCGAGGCCTCAGATGTGAGCGACGAGGGCGAGGAAGAAGAGGGCGAGGAGGAGGATGATGAGGAAGAAGAGGAAGAAGAGGAAGAAGCCGAAGCCGAAGGTGCGTTTCATCTCTTATCTCCTGTACCGATCCATTTACTGACCGTTTCATACACTCCAGCCCCTCCAAAGGCCAAGAAGCAAAAGACCGCGCCCGTCGTCGAGGACGAAGAGGATGTCGAGGAGAACGGCGCCAATGGTGACGACGCTGAAGGACAGGAGGAGGAAGATGAAGAGGCCGGTGATACGGCCAAGACCAGTGGTCCTGCGGAGGCTGCGGCCAAGGCTAAGGGCGGCGATATTCCCAAGGAGTCAGACCTCCCTGAGGTTGATGCTGAAGAGTAAAGTTAAGACTTTTCTTTTTTTTGGCTAGGATCAAAAATCTTGATTTCAATGGGATGGCTGTATGGCCTTGTCCTGTCTTCGTCTTCGATATACATTGTTTAGAAGGAGGATATGGAGGTACAGTTAGTAGATCTGGCTGGGTTTGTCACTTCCAAGCTTGTAGAGGGTTGCACTTTGGTGTATACATGTGAGGGGTCCATCTGTAGTGATTTCACAGAGCTCAACCCTTTTTATGAGGTCTCTGGTCACTCGCTTTTTAAGGTTGCTATCAACATTGGTATCCGCCTTTTCTATCTCTAGGGTTGTCGATTCTGGCGAGACCTAGCCCGTCATAGTCATGTGATGGTAATCTAACCCTTACCACTATTGCCAATTTCTCAACTACATGTTTTGGAACATTTAAGAGGGAAAAAAAATTAACACCTAGTATATACCTTCTAGCCTGCGTTACCAATAGTAACAAATCGAGTAACAGGAGAATTATAGAGATACCAAGTCTCATCAATCGGAGATGGTCATTAACCCTGGCGCCGCTTTACATCTGGAATCCTGGCAGTTCACAATACCACATCCAGCTTTCCCAGACCTAGATTCAAGTATCGCTGCCGCTGCTACGGAAAGTAGCACAGAGTTGGCAGTATTGATGTGTAAGATCCAGAACCGGCTGGGGCAGGTTGGTAGCCTGAACGATACTCCGCACCTTGACAGCACCTTCATCCTCGATCAGCTTCCGCATAAGGTACAGGAGCTCGGGAGAGAACTATAGATAGTCAGTATTGCAGCTCATCTCTTGGGATATCAATATTCGTACCTCGGAGTACCAGCGGTACTGCCATGCGATCAAGCGGATCAATGCGCCCAGCATGCCTCTTGTGTCGTTCCTCTTTTCATACAGTTTCAAAACCCCACGCATGGCCTTGGGCGAGAACCGAATCGACAAGCAGTTTTGATAGGCTTCGATACCCTCATCGAAGTGGCCCAGCCGCTCTGCGAGCTCGCCGAGGATCTCCCACTCGGTGGCAGATTTCTTGTATTCCATGGCTTGCTGGCGGAACTGGGCCATTTCAGTTCGCCAAATGGTGTAAATGCGGAGGTCCTCGTAAAGAACCATGAAAAGATTGTCCAGCCAGCGCTCACAAAGGCGCTTGTTCCGGAACTGGGTATAGGCGCTGTGGGATGGATCGGGCTGTTTGAAGAGTCAGCATATTAATCATAGAATGTCTACAAGGCAAGCAACCTACATCATCGCTACCCGACTTCACAACCTCCGACGCCATTGTTTGCTCGGGACGCTCGATGGTATTCTCCGCATCAGCCTCATCACCGTTACTGTTGGCGGCAACCTCAGAGGCCTCTGCGGGTCCAGGGCCCGTGACAGAACCAGTGTCTTCCTCGTCTTCATCCTCATTCTCAGCTCCGTCCCCGTTAGTCTCTGCCTCGAGCGACTGTGCGGGTTTAGGCACATGGTGACGCTCAACGCGGTACTCCTCTTCCATGACAAAAACCTCGCTGCGGACCTTAAGAAGTTGGTCCCATCCAATTGCCGCAGCAATCTTCGTCAGCAAATTATAGGCTTTCAAAAACGTGCCTTGGTAGCCGGCGGCATGCAACTTTCGCAGAGAAGGGTGGACATAGTCATGAGGGTCTCCTTGCTTAGGCTGGCCCTCATCAATCTCATCAAGTATACTTTCCGAAAGAATCGGAAGCATAATGCGAGAGGGTTGCGGCATGCGCGGGGTATCCTTGTCCTGATATGTGAACATGGGGCAGGAGTTGAGTGTGAGAAGCGCCAGGTCCCATTGCTCCATGCCAACGTATACCTCCGCCAGTCGAGCCCAGGTGCTGAACTCACTTGGAGCCGCAGTCACCGCCCGTTTGGCACACTCCAATGCCATCTCACCCTCACCCTTGTCCTGACAGAAGGCCGCTTGGCAATCAAGTAGAGCGTAGTCCATCGGGACATCCTGCAAGGCATCGTACAGCAGTCGCACCGCCTGTACCTCCTCATCAGCCATCAACTGTACCCGAGCCAGGAGGGATGAGACCTCAACGTCCCGTGTGCGCAGCTTCTCGAACAGGTTGATGCCAGAGGTATAGCGGCCGGTTGTATAGATGTATTTCAGGATACCTGATGTCAGGTGGTTGCTAACGGTATTGGGGACCTGCGTTTCCGGGTCCGAACTGAGCTGGCGTCCTGGAAAGTTGTCAGCATTAAAATCAAGCTTACGTAGATGACGATACGATAAGACATACCCAAGAAGAAGAGCTTCTCAGCAGCATCCAAGAACTTGTGCTCCATTTCAGTGTTTGTGACCGGGTTGAAGCGGCGGACCCCGACAATTTTCTTGATGGCATCTCCACTTCCATTATCGGCATACAAGTAGGCCCTAAGGACGGCGCACAAGAAAGTTTCCAGCCAGAGTGCCTCAGTTGCCACGCGTTTGTCGCCGCGCTCGTCAATGCAGTAGCTTTCCAAGCTTCCGGGGATTTTGACTTCGACTCGCATGTCCAGGTGGGAGAAAGCATTGTAGCAGCTGCTCGGTCGTTAGCGAGAATATTGTAGAGCAACCAGATTGGATATCATCACCAGTAGATTCCTGATACCACTTTGTGTGTCTTATCGAGGGGAGAGAACGTGAGGGTGTTGACGTAGGCGGCTAGGCTGGCTGACGAGGAGGCATCGATTCCGGTGACATGGTGATACACGCCGGTCTGCAGGGAGAGAGAATCGTCAATTGTTAACGTGAAGTCCGCACTATAATCGACCGGTATATTGGCATACCTGACGGGTTGAGTTGGCCTTCGGCTGTTTCACCAAATATACCAGGTCCGGGGGACCCAATTCCCGCAAGCTCTGCAGCGACTCTGTCCGCGCATCGACCGCAACATAGATATCCTCCTCCTCGTGGATCCTGTAGAGATTCTCGCATGTCAGTTCACATTTCTTGCCGGTTGCGCAATCGTAGCCCCCGCCAGGAACGGGCAATGGCCCTGCGCACGCATCTCCGAGGAACACGTAAACCGAGGATTCAGGAGCACATACTCAGGAACAGCGGGCGCGACCATGGCGCCTGCACATGCGGAAGGGTATCAACAGTAAGAGGATGCGAAATTTAATCGAGTATCAGTCAGACTCGGCGTGATGCTTTTATTCGCCTGAAGATGGCGAGGGGAAGTTGTTGTCGACAACACTGTTTGCCTGAAAGAGCATCAGGCAACAAGGCAACAAGGCGGAGAGCGTCCTTGCCCGTTTGGGCCAACGCGCGGACCGCGATTTGGAGCTGCATCTTTCGTGTCCCTTCAATCTACTGTCTTTCGCTATCACCGAGACCTCCGTGCGATGCCGAAGGCCTTATTCACTTTAATTAACGGTCCTTGACAACGCCCTGCGCGGAGCTCCCACCATGGCGAGCTGGGTCGCTCTGAACGTTGAGCCCGACGACGCCGTTGAGGAGGAGGTTGACGATACCAAGGAGCTGCAGATCGAAGAGGCTCTGAAGCTATATCAGAGTGCATTGAAGCTCCATTCACAAGGCCCTGATTTCTATCATCAAGCGGCGGAAGCATACGAGGCTCTTCTTGGCTCGGAGATCTTTAAATACCCTGAATCCATCTCGGACTTCAAGCAGGCGGCGCAATCAGATACGCACAGCGTCGGCCGTGTCGATGAAAGCCCTGCCGAAGCGATCGCCTTCAACGTCAATGATTCCACATCCAGTCTCTTCCAAACGCTCTACCTATCCTACAAGAACCACGGCAAATACCTTCTTGACTCGCTCGAAGATACTTTACGGAATGCGCGCGAGGACAGTGCACAGGATACAGTACAAAAGACAAAGACAACCAAGGCAACTAAGGAAGCTTTGGGGTCATTTGCGGATGCCCTGGAACGGGATGATACCGATCTCAATCTGTGGAGACAAAGTGCACGGCTCAGCAGTGCCCTGAAGAGTTACCGCTTGAATCGTTTCTGCTTAGAGAGTGTATTGGCAGATGATGACAATCGTCTAGAGATACGTTCAGAACAACTTGGCCTGGAGGAGATATTTTCAGAGGAGCGTCTGCGGAGCACCCTCACGTCTCTTTTTGATGAGCTATCTGCTTCTCAAGTCCCCACCAAGAAGCCAAAGAAGGCTCTCGTGAAATACCTCAAGCAGCACGAAGACTTGTATCCCTATTTACCCAATCTCCCAGCAGATTTAGAGTCGCTTGATCCGTCCAAGGGCCCTCTTGCTCTCTCCGCCTCTCGGCGGGAGATAACCCCTTCGAATTCAACCTGGGATTCAGTTGGGAAAGCCATTCTTCAAGCACTTGATGATGAGGATGAGGCATCGCTAGCTGCCGCTCCGAGCCAGTCTATTCGCATAGTTTTACCGCAGAGAGGCTCAGAAGCGGCCGAGTCTACAAAAACGGATGAAGCAGAGAAAGCTCCTGAGCTCGATCGCGGCGAACCTAAAGTTAAGGATGAAGACGTGGACATGGTGCAAGAGGGCGAGCAAGGCCCGGAGCCCGAAATGCCCGAAATGCCCGAAAGGCCGGCTGTGGAGACCACCGAACCACCAACAGAGGCACCTGAAGAGCAGTCCTCAATCGACCAGAGTGCAGAGAAGCAACTCAGGGAGTCATTGGAAGGCCATTCCTCTGTGCAGCCGCCCGAAGCACAAATTGCTGAAAATGATGCCGAGGCCGAGGCTGAGGAAACGGAGCTCAAATCCCCATCCGGAGCTCGTAAAAGATCGTCGGCATCAGCCGCAAATGACGAGCAGCAAGAGGGAGGCCGGATGAAGAGTCGGCGAACACGAGCGCGTGAGTCAAATGCCGACGGACTGGTCGTTCCGGAAGAGATTGCTTTTGACCAAGAGAAATACTACGAGAGCCGTCTGGAGATCTTCGTCAATGCGGATGACTGGATGTTCAACACGGTCGGCTCTCTGTATTCGAAGGTTGGCATTGAAGCATTAGGAGGCATCGAGGGTCTGAGAGAAAAGGCAACATCTGCGATCGACGCCGAAGATACTCCGCAAGAGACTGAATCCAGATTATTCTACGACCTACGTGGAACTCTCAAGGGCTGGAACGATGCAAAGTCGCGCTTGATGCATCAAAAAGACGACCTTTCTTCTCTGAAGGATATTCGAGGCACTAGCAAGTCTGGCCTGGCTGTTTTTCTTGAGCATTCAAGGAAATCAACTCGCAAGCAGACATTTCAGGAAGAATTGTCATCTGAAGAGGAACTGCATACCTTTTCAGACTCAATCAACAACGAGTGGCAACACCCACACGACACTTCATTCGAATGGCTCAAATGCTTACTTATGCCGGAATTTGGAGTAGCTTCTTCGGAATGGCCGGTCATGAAATCGACATATGAGCGTTTCCTGTGGCCCAGTGGACTTAAGGAGACAGTCTTGGTTCTCTTGCTTCGAGAGGACGAGTTTCTTTACTCCAGGCTGAGCGAGCTTATCGCGAACCTCGAACGTCGTATCCTTAACTCAAATGATGAAGCTCCTTTCCATTACCAGACCAAGGACTTCTTCGAACTTGAAATGATCCAGTCTATTTACGAGCTTCACTTGGACATCTTTGCTTCTGTTGAAAATCTTAGCAGTGAGACGAGCCAAGAGGAAAGACTGGCTCAGAGTGATCGATTAGCCAGATGGGGAATGCTCGCCAGATCTTCCTTGGACCATTTCATTGATCACTGCCCGTCCGATGAATGCCGACAAAATATTGCTCTTCGTCATCTGTGGACATCGACGTTCCATGTAAACCTTGCTGGCGAATCTCAACGTGAGCACATTTTGCTTTGTCTTCAAGATCTAAAGCATATTTTGCAGTCAATTGGCGAACCGAGTGTCAGCCTTGTGAATAACTCTGCCATGTCGGAAATGTCTACAGCCACGATCGACCAAGAAGTCCTGAAACTCAAGTGCATGGATTTCTTTGCCAAGGTTTTCAATTCTGAATCTGAAGATCCAGTATCACTGATTGAAGCCATCGAACCTATTCTTGAGCCCTCGTCGATTGAATACGCAGAAGGGTCATCGGAGCAAAGTGAAATGAGCTCCCCTTCTTCACACCTTACCGAGATGGTTTCCTTCCTTGACCGAGGAGATGCCACCCTACGCTTGTTTCTCTGGCGGAGACTCCAAGAAGCGTATCAAGCTATTGACTACCCTCCCAAAGTCGTGTCCTGTTATTTACGAAGCATCGAAACGATTATGACAGAACTTGAAGACGCAAAGCATACCGAGGAAACAGACGAACAACGACAGCTTTCGTTGCTGGGCTGGCTCAAGTCACTTGATGGAATCTTGGCTAAAGCCATTCCTCTCATCCTGCAGCAGTCAGAACAAGCCTATGAGTGTGTGGATATGGAACATCTGCAAGCTTCCATATCTGCAGTCGCTCGACTGGTGAGGCTGCTTCATAGCTTCATCTTGTATGAAGACTCGGTACGAGTAGGGCAAACATCCGGACGAGAGTTTCGTGGGTCTCTAGCCAAATCGTTGGAGAACTTCAAGGAAAGGATGCGGGAACTATACGTTCGATGCTGGATCCTACAATATACGCTTTTCGTGGAAGCAATTTCTCAGAACAAGGACCTTTTCGATGAGCCATTGGAAGATCGTGTTCAATTACTTCGATGCGTGCATAATGCACTTGGCATTCGTTCCATGTGCAGATATTCGCAAAAGCGCTTCCTGAAACTCATGAAATCCGAGCTATTCGATCTTGAGACCAAAGGAGACTATGAGCTTGACATCTGCCAGGTTCTTTTCGACCTCCATGGCATCAAGTTTTCGCCGTTCGATGGAACTGCTGACCATGGGTGCTCCCCTGAGAAACTGGATCGCCCTACGGCCATAGCGATGATCGATTTTGTTATGAGGCAAGCACAGAAGATGAATATGAAAGACCTGTCGAAGTCCGAGTTGAAAACGACCATCGAAAAGATGCAACAGGCTATTGGCCCTGCAAAGCTTCCATCGCAATCGCCGCAAATGAGCTTCAACCGCCGTGTGTTCAATGCATACATCAAGGCCCCGGTCAATCCCTCGAATCTTCTTCGTGCCGTCCAGGGAGTAACGGACCTTTCCATGATGACAGTGCCTGGAGAAAATGCAACAATCGCGGCGAAGGGCTGGTACTTCCTCCTCGGTCATGCTGCGCTCACCAAATTCCGGTCTCAAAAACGGCTCGGTCCGGGGTCAACTTCGGAGCTAGATGATGCCATCAACTTCTTCAGGCAGGATCTGGACCATGGGACTGGAAGATGGGAGACCTGGTATCGGCTCGCGCAGGCGTATGATGCGAAGTTGGAAGAAGACATCACCTGGGCTGCGGACAAGATCAACAACAATCGCAGCGATTTGGCAACCGTCCAGCGATACGCCATCCATTGCTATGCAATGGCTGTTTCCACAGCCATCAGAACTGCAGAGCCGACGACAGAGACTCGAGCGCTTTTATCAGATCTGTATACCGATTTCGGAATTCGCATGTACTCGTCTTCCCGGGAGCCGCTTTCAATGGGTGCCTTTGGCCTCACCGATTTCTCTCGTCACTTCAGCAATGCAGAGAGCCAACAAATGTACAAAAGTCAGCCGTTTAAAGAGATGTCCCTATACTCGGTATGGAACTTCGCCAGCAATCTTCTCAGGAGGGCAGTTACCGACAAACCAAACCGCTGGATGTTAGCTTCCCCACAATCAAACCGCCTTGGGGTTTTAACTTACTAACGGTTGAACAGAACGCAATACTTCCTTAGCAAGTGTCTCTGGAAAATGTTCAATTGTGACGACTCGAAGCGAACGACTTCAAAGCGAATTGAAATGCAAGATGTAATTGACGCTCTTCTTGATGCGATCGCAGCCCTTCCGCAGCGAAAAGATTCCCGCTCTGATCCCATCTTTGAGCCCCATTTCAAGCTCTTGTCTGTGGTTCACAAACTCGTCGTGAGCGGAAAGATGACTGTAAGTGCAATCCTGTTATATGTTTTTGTTGCTAGCTGACCACAAATTAGCCCGTCGAAGGAAGCAAAGTCCTTCTGGCGACGCCATGGGCTCGCAAGGTGGATGCTCCTGATAGCATCGAGGGCTGGAAACCATACATCCTTGAGGTCATTAAGAAGTTCAAGAGTGGCGATAAGTCGAATTGGCATCACAGGATGAGCGCTAAGGTACAACCACTCGTAATTCTAACTACGTCGGCCTTCCCCGCTAACTTTCTCAGGCTGCCCATGTCATTTACGATGATCAGAAGAACGCAACAGCTGCCGCCGTCGCAAAACAAGAACTATCCCAGATCTTTACCAAGACGCTCACCATCCAAGTGTGGCGTCCCGAGTACGAACGTCCCGGAAGACACTTTGTCTACACAACCCGTTACGTCTATTTCTTCGTTGACCTTCTCGATGAACTCGACGATCGCGCAAGTTTAGATCAATTGCTTCGACGCGTGAGGAAGAAGCAAGGCGATTTCATCAATCACACCAAGCTGTGGGAGGATATATGCTTAACTTACGCCAAGATGATTCGGAGAGCCGCGCACATCAAAGAGGGACACGAGGAAGGTGTCTTCAGGCCTATTGGCTGGGAAGAATTCTCCACCAAGACAGCCCGACTCGAAGGCTTGACTCAACTAGCGGCAGAGAGTCAGCCACTTCTTGAGCTAATTCGTGATTCCCTGGAGCTGAAGAAGCTCAATAATAACTTGATGAAGGTTACCATGTTTGAAGACCTTATCGCGGATCTTTACGCCCGCGTCTACGAGCTCAACATGGCCCAGCTCATCGAACAGGTCAACGAAGAAAACAAAGAGAAGATGAAGGTCGATCATCTCCTCATGACAGGCGATGCCGCTACTGAGGCATCCACACCGGCAAGCTCTGCCCCAGCCGCCGACACTCCAGCCCCCAGAGGTCGCACCAAGGGTATTGCCCGTCGAGACATCCAGAAACGAGCTGATACGATCGTCAATCTCAAACTGGGACCTCGTACTACAGCCAAATTCACCGCTGCTGCAGAGCCTGATCAGCCCTCATCAACACCACGAAGACCCAGTGCAACTGCTACATCAGGACCTACTTCTGTTCCTCAAGAGGCCGGGAAGCAGGCATCAACGACAGAAAACAATGCTGCTGTACAGGCAAGTGACCCCAACAGCACGCAGGACAGCGACGACGAAGGCGACGAGTTAAAGTCGAAGAAGTTGGAGAAGCCTTTATTCCCGAACTTGAACAAGAATGACTCGGGTACTGGCGAGACCGAGGACGACGGTGCTGGCAGCGGTGACGAAGGTGGCGATGAAGCTGAAGGAGACGAAGGAGAGGGGGATGAGGACGAAGATGGCAACGACAATGAAGGCGAAGGCGAGGCTGAGACTGCTGGCGAGGAAGCCCAAGAAGACGACGATGATGGTGACGATGAGATACAAGACGACGATGGCGAAAACGAGGATACAGAAGACAGGGAACCTGCCGATGAGTCCGCCAAAGCTACTGAGGAACAGGCTGCCGCACCCAAAGATGAGGATTCCGAGAGGCCGGATCCCATGGATGTCACACCTGCATGAACGAGACTGACATTAACTCGTCTACCATCCGCTTGAAAGATACCTTTTGACGTCCACTTCATTCTTTTTTTTTTTTTTTTTTTTTTGTTTCGGTGACTTAAGTTGCTGGCATGGGGAAGGCATTTCCTGCTAATTCGCGGTCGAGGCGTTCGTGGACTATCGGGCATTTCCATTTATTCATTGATACCAGATATTACTTTTAACAACGCGCATGTACCATATAACAAGCCTTAACAACTGCAACCCATGTTATTTTCAAGTCCATGCCGTACTCCCGAGGACACACGGGAAAGCTCGTCACCAAGCTGAAGAATTGAACATGTAATTGTGACTCCCTGGTTGAGAGCATAATATGCAAGAGATGATTTCAGGAACTGCTATAAGTCCCCTCATAGAAATTTGAATGCAAGGAATACAATATTCTACTTCCAAACTTGGGATTCTCTTAGCACGCATCCGGGCATCATCTCAAAAAGTCTCCCAAACCTGTCCGTCAATCGAAATCAATCGGTTAAACAGCTGATTTCTCGTTCCCATCGCCGTCAGTTGATACGATTGATGTGGCTCCTTGCCCTTAATGAGCAAGCCGTCCACAACTTCCTTGCTCCCCATGGCCCACCCGACGACCAACTTTCCTTTCCATCCCAATCCACCCAGTTTTTTCATTTCCAGTATATCACTCACCGGTATCTTAAAGAAGACGGAGCCCTCCTTCCGGTTCTCCACTTGCAGGTCCCCATTTTGAGGTATATCTGTCGTGAAGTAAAGTATCGGAGTATCTTTGGACGAGTCGATCACCACAGCACCACGTTTACCCTTATGTCTGGCATGAAATTCGACCGGCCCGACGGGCGTACTCATCTTACCCTTGGGACGCAGCACACCGACGCGATTTTTGGCATGACGAGAGCCAATCGCTGCCCGCATGCGATCAATTCCTCGTTTGCTTTCCACCCCTGTTGCAGTAGTACTGCGGAAGAGGCCGAGAATTCTGGACACCAGAGTCTTTCCGTGGGGGTCTTCTGCTGAATTTGGCGCTTGTGGCGCAAGATGAGCTTCGTGCGACGCTGCTTGTTCGATTTCATCGCGGGTGGCTCCGAGGGTTAGCTCTTCGTGATGGAGTGAGGCGGGTCGCGATGGAGCTTTGTCTAGTGAGTTCGGAGGAGGCGGTAGCGGTGTCATATTGGTTTCGCCAATGCGAAGGAGAGTTAGGGTGAGTTGAGAATTGGTTGGGATGCCTTTGAGAAGGGAGCTGTGAATCTCTGTCAGTAAATAGAACTGTATGAAAGGGCTGCTCAAATTACTTTTGCAGCTCTAGGAGCCTCTGCCAATGGGGATATTTGTTGTTTAACCAGGCGATTCCGCGCCAAATGATAGGGTCTGCGAAGAAAGCAAAGCCGGTAAATAATCCGATGCTTTTCATCAAGACATAGCTAGATATCAAAGTTGACAAGAGACATGCCGGAGCCAAGACGGCTACTAGGCGCAAGCGAGGAGAGAATTGAGGAAACGGCGGCTTAGCAGACAACGCACTAGGGAAAAGTTAATACAAGATCAAGTAACTGTGAAAACACATGTGAAGCACTCACTTTCCAAACTTTTCGAATGTATCTGTAATGTCACTTATCACCTTCATAGCCATGTTTGCCCCATCCATGACGGCTTGCTTCATAGGCTGCCGAGTCTTGTCGTGCGAGTCGGACGGTATTTCTCCCTGAGCCGCACTTTGTGCATCTGCGGTGTTAGATACAATGTCCATTGCATCCGGTACAGACCCTTCTAGGGGTGCATCTTCGGGTACGCCCTGATCATGCTTTCCGACTGCACTGCCAACAGCCACGCTCGCAACACTCGCCACCAGGTTGCTGGCTTCTTTCTCGGCAGCCTCGCCTTTGTATTTTTCAGGAGCTCCGGTGATACTGTCATGCGATCCCAAAACTCCGGCTTTGGGCTTTTGGACCCCTCCCGTGTCTTTGTCGACGAGAGCAATTGGCGCTGGCGGGAACATGATCGACCGACACGGTGGGTAAATGACCAAAGCGATCAGAGCCGCGAAGAATGTAGGAGCCAGAAAGTCTAGGATCCAAGCAAGGAAGTAGACCTATTCCGGAGCCCCGTTAGTGAAGTGAACTATATGAACACTGAATCTCAGCTCACCGCGCAAAAGACGCCCGTCCGGCGAGGCTCTTTCCAGGATCGAAGGCGACCGACATGCTTGATAAAGCTTGTCAATGTAAGAACCACTGTTGTGTAGAATCTTTCCATTGTTGCGCGAAGTTTGTCTGGAGAGAAGTCATCGTCATCCGATCGGGTCAGATCAAGCTTCTGCAACGGAGCGTT
The DNA here is from genome assembly GCA_037042055.1 of Penicillium sp. S103-07. Classification (NCBI taxonomy): domain Eukaryota; kingdom Fungi; phylum Ascomycota; class Eurotiomycetes; order Eurotiales; family Aspergillaceae; genus Penicillium; species Penicillium sp. S103-07. Next base: position 188,818 of record JAXQJQ010000003.1, read on the forward strand.
CGGCACTGCTTTGACATTGTAGACTTGCTACACGTAGTCAGCTGATATTCATATGGTGCTTCTTATTCAAACTTGCCTTGTCAAATCTTCTGATATGCATCCACAGGTCTTCATTCGAAAGCCCAGCAATTAGCGGCTCTTCGATATGGTTGGTAGGTGTGATCCATCCGACATCAGTCACTTGGGATGTGTCGCCGGTTTGTTGCGATATGCCTTTTTCATTTTGTTCGACCTGAGCCAAGACATGGCTGTCTGTTGGTCCTTCCGGGGTGGGCGATTGCTCGTTCATCTTGTCGCTTTTACTTTCATTGCGATTTGGAGTCGGAGACACGGCCAGTTCGTCTCTTTCGGACATTTTGAGACGCTGGTGAAAGAAAGGAGCACCGACTATGGGTCATCGAGGGGTTTGCGAGTAGGAGAACGTTGCGACTGGGCTTCCATGGAAGTGGGAAGCTTCCTTGTACTTCGGGGAACTGTCGACGTCATCTTGAACTTGAAACGGGCTTCAAGGTACAGCCCTGCCAACATGTGCGACGTGATATACTTTTAGAATAGTTGAAGTCCCATTATTCGCTTCGCTTTTTCCTTTGCTCTAAATAATATTGGCGTTAGATCAAACGTGTGATATCTTTCCAAAATGGGCTGCTTGTCCATAAGTCACGTGATCAACACGTTCCCAAAGAGGAAATCCACGTCGCGTCCCTCGTTTGACTCTCAACGTTGGGCTTCACCTTTCCCCTGCAGCCCGATGGCTGCGAGGTCACAATGAGCGAGGAGTGTGCAAATCCCCTGCTACTGGGTTGGATCAAAGAATGGCTCGACCAAGCCCGCGAGCGGAACAGCAAAGGTGTGACTGTGTAAGTATCCACCGTGTATCTTGCCGAACCGAGTCGATTCTGACGTTCCTCTAGTTACAAAAAGGCCTATGAGTCGATGAAAGCATGTCCATTGCCCTTTGAGCATCCGTCTCAGGCACAACAACTGAACGGACTAGGACCTAAGCTGTGTGATCGCCTGACGGATAAACTAAAGGCTTACTGCCAAGAGAATGGACTTCCTATGCCCGAGCCCCCTGGCCAAAGTATGTGATACTGAACTCGAGGCAATGTTTCATTTTGCTGATGGAATATTTCAGCCAACAAAAGAACATCCGACACCGGCGTCGCAGACCAGCCTGCCAAGAAGCCTCGTAAAGCAAAACCTTACGTGCCAGCTCTGCGCTCTGGTCCGTATGCGCTTCTTTTGGGCCTGGCTACTTTAGGAGAGAATTCATCTCAGGGCATGACCAAAGCCCATTTAATTGAAGTGGCACAGCCTTACTGTGACAGTTCGTTCACAGCGCCCACAGATCCCACCAAATTCTACACGGCTTGGAATTCTATGAAGACTTTGATTCAGAAAGACTTGGTCTATGAACATGGTCGCCCCCTCAGGAAATATGCTCTCTCCGAGGATGGCTGGGAGGTCGCCAAACGGATCCAGAAGACTCTCCCCGGGTCGGCTGAAAATATAATGGCTTTCTCTGGCGGCGATCCTCGAGGTCAACCACCACGGTCAGCTCAATACGCCGGCCTCTCGACTCGGGGTGATGATGAAGAAGCCGATTTTGAAGGAGACAACCCGCTGAGTCGGTTTGCCAACACCGAAGGTCCCACAGAACCAATCACCCTGCCCCCGAACAGTTTCACTGTCGAATTGGTGCTAGACACCCGAGAAGTGCGCACCTCGACAGACAGAGACTACATCGCCAATGAGCTCATGAAACAGAACATCACTCCTCAGGTGCGTGCTCTAGAATTGGGCGATGCAATGTGGGTTGCCAAATGCCGAGATCCCGCATTTCTTACACGTCACGGCGAGGAAGGTGATGAAGTGATGCTGGACTGGATTATTGAACGAAAACGTCTCGACGATCTGATCGGGTCTATCAAAGATGGTCGATTTCACGAACAGAAATTCCGTCTGCGCCGCTCCGGCATCAAAAATGTCATCTACTTAGTCGAGGAATTCTCGGTCACCCACCCCGATGCAGGAAACGGAAGCGCATTGAAATACCAAGAGATGGTCGCCTCGGCTATAGCCTCAACCCAGGTAGTCAATGGGTATTTCATGAAGAAAACGAAGAACCTGGACGACTCCATCCGGTATCTGGCACGCATGACCCTCCTCCTACGGAAGATGTACGGCGCACTTGACTCTTCCATATCAAGCGGAGACCAACCGGCCAACTCGTCAAAGGTTGCCTTCATTCCCAGTCGGCGCCTTTCCTCCACGCAATCTTACCTCACTCTCCTGGACGACCTTCGTGCAAAGGATGCGTCCATCACCTACGGCGTCACATTCTCCACATTCTCCGCCCTCACCTCCAAATCTGACGTTCTCTCTTTACGCGATATCTTCTTGAAGATGCTTATGTGCACTCGCGGTATCACAGGCGAGAAAGCACTTGAGATTCAGCGCCGATGGCAGACGCCTCGGGAACTGGTCGAGGCATACCTGGCTTTAGAGCCGAAGGACCGAGACACACTGATCTCAGACAAGCTACAGTCACTTGTTGGACGAAAGAAGGTCCAAAAGGCTCTTAGTAAAAAGGTCGCAGAGGTTTGGGGAGAGGGGGGATAATGGAAGAATAGCTTCGTCAAATCACAAAATGCAATAATGAAAGTCGATTGATGGATATCTTGAAACGAAAAACAAAGGCTCAAAAAGACGAGTAGCTCTATCTACCCTTCGACCCGGTTCTTCTTCCTGAAAACCCTCTTGATGCTCGTCATATCAACCCTCAGCATAAGACTACTCGTCACGACCGAGATACTGCTCAGCGCCATCGCCAAAGCCGCCCAAACAGGACTGAGCCTCCAATGCTCATTGACCATGACGGTTTCTTGACCAACGGTCTTCTCATGGTGACCACTAACAATGGGATAGAAAACACCAGCAGCGACTGGGACAAGGCAGAGATTGTAGACCACCGCCCAGCCAAAGTTCATTCGCACACGGTTGAATACACGTCGACTGAGTAGGACCAATTGGAGAATTGTGCTCAGATCCGAATTGAGGAGGATGAAACCGGCGGAGTTGATGGCGACGTCAGAGCCGGATGCCATGGCGATGCTTACATCTGCCGCCGCCAGAGCGGGGGAATCGTTAACACCGTCACCGACGAAGGCGACGATTGGGCGAGTCTTGCGCTGGTTTTGCGGGTCGCCGCCTGTGGGTGATCCTTTCACTGATCTGTCTTGTACCTGGCGCACGAAGCTTGCTTTCTCTGCCGGCAAAACGTTCGCCATCACGTTGGAACGTGGAATGCCCAGCATGTCTGCCACGGCATGGGCGGTTGTCTGGTTATCGCCGGTGCACATGAACACCTCAACTTGGCGCTTGTTGAGTTGAGAAATGATGTCGATCGCTTCAGGTCGAATGGTATCTGAAGTTGCGAAGACAACTGCAGGAACGAATGGTGTAGGTTCGGAAGACTGGGAATCGAGACGTCGCAATGAGAGTATCGCCGTAGATTTACCTGCGGACTGGAACTTTGACAGCAAGTTGGAGACGAAGTATGTGTCGGTTTCGGAAGGTAAGATGCCGTGAAGAAGACGCTCGTTGCCAATCGCTGCCTCGTACTGTTCCTTCTGTTCGGACTTGTCGTAGGACACGCTAAATGTTCCCTTCATGCCCTGCCCAGAGATCTCTTGGATATCAGAGGAGGTAACAGCAACTCCCGGCTGCGAGGCACAAAAGACAGAGATCGCCTGTGCTATTGGGTGGTTGCTGCTCTCTTCTAGCTTTTGAGCTAATGCCCATGCGACCTTCTGTAGTTCGTCATCCTTTGTCAAGATCTCGTGGTCGGAGACTTTGAGACTTCCTCCCTCGGTCAATGTACCCGTCTTATCAAAGACAATGGCGTCAAGCCGGCTGGCTTCTTGGAATGCTTCACCGCCACCCTTGACCAAAATGCCGTGCTTCGCTGCAAGCCCACCTCCGACAAAGAGTGCAGTGGGAGCAGCCAGTGCCAATCCACAGGGGCAGGCTACAACGAACACTGCGATGGCGAATTCCAAGCTCCAGAAGGTCCAACCTCCTTGGGCGACATCCAGGTAGTCGCCCGGTAGCACGCCAGAATGTCCGAGAGCAAGCCAGATGATGAAAGTGAGAATGGCAATCAAGGTGATAACAGGCACGAAGTGGGAGGTGAGAAGATCAGCGATCCTCTCGAGAGGTGCACGTTTACTCTGGCCCTCACGAACAACAGCAATGATTCGATCAAGCATGGACGATCCTCCGAGCTCGGTGATCCGGATGTGCACCGGATGACCGACATTGACCGAGCCGGTGTAGACTTGGTCGTCAGCAACTTTCTTGACTGGGCGAGACTCTCCGGTCAAAGAGCTCTCATCAAACTGGTAAGACCCTTCCCCAACCACAATGCCATCTGCCGGAGGTGATGTACCATGGGGGATGCGGACAATGTCGCCGACCTCCAGAAGATCAACACTCATGCGTTGCATTGACTCGGATTCATTGCTCTCGTCACTCTCAGCATTTGTAGACTGGCTTTCGATGAGCAGTGCCTCTGAGGGTCTGAGGCTGCCTAGTGAGGTGACTGCATCCCCGGTCTTGGCTTTGCTGTAGGCCTCCAAGAATCGCCCGGCGAGGATAAACAGGGTCAAGAAGACAACCGAATCAAAGTAAGTTGTGCTATGAGCACTGGATTTCGTACCCACAACAGCATCGACGATGAGGACCGCCAGAGAGGAAAAATAAGCCACCGACGTTCCTGCAGAAATGAGGAGGTTCATGCTGCCGAATCTGTAAAAGCGTCGTAAAATTTGCACTCGACTTCCAGGGCGCCACAGCGCGTGAATCTCCTTCATGGCTCGGGTGTGGAACACATCGGTGCCGTAGAACATGACGGGTGTTGACATGATGAAGAGGGCCCATTCCGTGCGAGTAACGCTGCCAGACCAGATTGTCTGGTCCAGATACATGCGAATTGGGTTATCCGATGAGACCAGAGACATGAAAACAATGCCAATGATGAATGTTGGGATGGCTGAAGCAAAGACGAATAGGAGTCGAGCCAAAAGTCGGCGGCGCTCATACAACTGCATCGCACGAGACCGGTCTTCGATGCTAGGTGGGTGGTAAATGCTCGCAGTGAAAGCACCGTCGACTTCGTTGACTGTTGCAAGTATGGAGCGAACGGTCAAGGAGGGCGGGCTGGGCGTATAGGATACTTTAACTATGGGTTTCTTCTCGCAAAGAGACTCCTCCACAGTAACACCTGGAAGAGCGTCCAAGGAAGCTAGGACTTTCTCGGGACAGTGGTGGCAGAACATTCCAGCAACATGAATAGAGAGTGTTCTCTCTTGTACATGACCAGCCTGGTCCTTTCTCTCGGTCAAGGGATGCACACTACTGACTGCAGCGTCATATCCCAAGTCCTCAATTTTCTCCACGATCTTGTCCAAGTTCTCACGTCCTTCAAACTCAACCTTTCCGCTGTGCGAAAGCAGGTTCACAGAGACACTTATGATGAATGGAAGCTCTTCGATCCCTCGAGTCACAGACCCGACACAAGAACCGCAAGTCATGCCAGTAATTGAAATCTCGCTGACATAGCCCGTCAAAGATTTGTCGGGGCTTGGTGCTTTAGGGACCGGGTTGGTTTCATCCAGAAAAGCGTCAAAGCCAATATCATCAATCTTTCCGATGACAAGGTCAATATTCTCCCGAGGGCCAAAGTACACCAGCGTTGCACTATTTGTAAGAAGGTTGACAGTAACTTCTCTGATAAACTCCAGTTCCTGGACAGCAGCGGTAACAGTATTCACGCATGATGCACACGTCATGCCCCCGATGCTGATCCGTGCGGTAAATACATCACTCGACGGCGATGAGGGTTGAGGCGTTTCGCGTATCTCAGGCGGGATCTTTGGTGTCGATGATGTATCACGGTCCACCTGAGTTTCAGATGTAGTCGCAGATGATGAAGTTTGGTCCTGCCAGACAGCATCCGGGGTTTTCTCATGTAGCGGGCTGGCCTCGCTCTGGGTAGACAGACGGGAAAGCCTTTCTGCTTCCTCCTTCTTGCATGCATCGCAATTGGCAATATGCCGTTTCTCTCCACTTGAGTACAGCCGGTCTTTAATATTGGATGAGATGCTGGAATATGAGGTTCGAGGTGTGGAGAAGAGCGTAGATCCACGCTGGTTCCATGAAGTGGTATCGAGCTCTGATATAACGACTGCACGTTCATCATACGTCGTAACATGATGCACTTCAAATGCAGCGTGTATCAAAGCTACGACGAGGTCTGCTGGTTGGGCAGAGACACCATGGGTAACGCGTACCTCGTGGGTGATGATCGACACGTCGATATCCCTGACGGTTGGGATTTCGGACAAAATTTCGGTGACATAGGCAACGCACGAAGAGCAGTGAACGTTGCTGATCCAGAAGACACTTCTCCTGGAATCACCCTCTGCATCTTGCTGCATCTTAGGAGTGCGTAGAGGAGTCTTCGCCCCGGGCGTGGTAGTCTCCACAGGATCTTCAATATTTCGGATCAAAACAGCCAAAGACTTCTTGCCAATATGTGGCGTCGAAGTCGGAGAATTAAATCAATAAGTATGTGTCGAATAGGTATGTGCTGGAAGTCTTGAGTCTCTGAAACACCCGGGGGGACGCGCGGGTAGTAGGAGCTTGATAAAGCGAATCGCCACGAGAAAGCAGCATCCACGACGGCGATGGCTACGTCATAAAGGAACAAATATCAGGATCAAAGACGAATGGGGCTGTCCGTTGCATGTCTTATAGACAAAAGAAAAGAAAAAAGAGCGGAAACGGATGGATGACTCGCGAATGGCGAAGATGCGACATTTGTGCGTGATCCAAGCCTGGAGGGCGAACTACGCACAAATGCCGCATCACATTCCAGCCATTGAGAGTCATGACCTTCCTGCAGTATGTACCTAGCTCGGGTCTGGTTCGCTTTCAGGAATGAAAAAGCACGTCTCAGACTCGAGATTAGAAAGTCAACTGCCCTCCATGTGCTTTTTGCATACAATAATCACAGTAAGACGCGTTGGTCCAATCAGTCGATGCCTGCGCAGTAAGGCAACATTGGCATTCCATTTGGTTCCACTTCGGGACTAGTGCCGTGTGACTCTTCGCTCTGACCCGGATATCACGTGATATTACCTCGGAGCCCTAGCACGGAATAGCAGTGAATCTTGGAAAGAACGGCGAAATATCCAGGTCTAAAAATTAACTGAGCATCCCTTGAGCTCAGATTTCCACTTATCCCGCTGAATTTCTCCCCGTAAAGTGCTGAACAGAATGTGGGTCGTGGCCACCTCCCCGAGTTGAACGCGTGCCTTGCCCGTTTCCGCCAGCCCCTTCACCGCTGAGCCACCGTTAACGCCGAACGAAAAAACTTCACTTGCGCACCGAGCCCCCCACCCGCGCGTCCTACTCTGCCCTTATCACTTATCACTTTACGCGCTTCAAGTACTCAGAGTGGAAATATTCTCCAATTTCGACTGCTACTTCGGGAGTGAATTCATTACCCTTGTCTCTCATTTTCTCTCCTGCTGTCTTATCACCGTCTCCGCCTCTCTCCTCTTATCCTCGACTTTCTCTCCTTGCTCATTGTCGCCCTTATCGACAACTTGCGCGCTATGAAGACGCGGATCTAATACGGCTGGAATCTCGTCTGAATAATTCTAGAACTCCGGAGCATCTCGGCTACTCTCGCCCGACTGACTACCTGGATATCACCGCACTCCATTCCCCATCCGCGATCTTCCTCCTCCATGTCGAAGCCCGGCACGCGCATCAGCGTGACGCCCCGCGGGCCTCGTGCACCTGTCGGGCGCCTGGCCACTACCAGGGCTCCGACCCCGACTCCTATCAGGCGTCCTTCCTTAATCGGACGTCCTCAACCTCCTCGACCTACTACACATCCCAAAACTTCAAGCTGTCCCAACCCAGGCTGCCCCGCTCCCCACATCGTTGAAGATGAAGGCCAAAAGGTCTGCTCCGGGTGTGGTACTGTCATCAGTGAATCCAACATCGTGTCCGAAGTCACCTTCGGTGAGACCTCATCGGGCGCTGCTGTTGTTCAAGGTACTTTCGTCGGAGAAGATCAGACCCATGTACGCAGCTTCGGCCCCGGTTTCCAACGAGGTGGTGCAATGGAGAGTCGAGAGATGACCGAAGCAAATGGAAACCGCTATATCAATCAGCTGGCACGAGCTTTGACCATCCCGGAGAGTGCTACGAAAGCTGCTGGCCAGGTTTTCAAGCTCGCCGTCGGATTGAACTTCATCCAAGGTCGCCGAACTAAAACTGTTGCTGCGGTATGTCTGTACATTGCGTGTCGTCGCCAGGACGGCAACACAGTCATGTTGATCGATTTTGCCGATGTATTGATGATCAACGTCTTCAAACTTGGTCGCACCTATAAAGCTCTTCTCGACGAGCTCCGCCTGGGAGGAAACGTTTTTCTGATGAACCCCATCGACCCTGAGAGTCTCATTTACCGATTTGCCAAACAATTGGAGTTCGGAACGGCTACCATGCAAGTTGCTGGTGAGGCTGTCCGTATCGTGCAGCGCATGAATCGTGATTGGATGACAACCGGTCGACGACCGGCCGGTGTCTGTGGTGCAGCATTGATTCTTGCTGCGCGAATGAACAATTTCCGCCGAACCGTGCGTGAGGTGGTCTACGTTGTCAAGGTAACAGAAATCACCATCAGCCAGCGTCTGAACGAGTTCAGCTCAACCGAGAGTGGAGAATTGACGGTTGATCAATTCCGCTCCGTGCAATTAGAAAATGCACACGATCCCCCTTCCTTCACTCGAGCAAGGGAAGGTCGCAAGCCAAGTCACGTCAACAAGAAGGGCGCAGAGACTGCAGCAGAACTTGAATGGGATACCGAAAGTGAATTTGGATCGGTTCAACCATCACGGGTTGACGCCGATGGCTTTGCCATTCCAAACCTGCCCGTTGATCCTGCTTTGACGGAGAGGACACGCCGGCGTTCTTCCATTGCCAAGGCCGTGAACGAAGTCATCGAAGAGACCGAAAATGACCAGGGCGATTCTAAGATCAAAAGCAAGCGGAAGCGAGAACCTCTTCCCGCCCCATCTGAGGAGCAAGTTGCATCCGAAGATGCTCTCGAAGACGAGATGCGGACCATGCTTGCCAAGGGCTCCAACATGATTGAGAGCATGGTCGAGCCCGAGCAGAAAAAGCACGTTCCCGATGATACTGAAATTGCTGAGACCGAGTTCGAAGATGATCCAGAAGTCAAGAACTGCCTCTTGACGCCTTCCGAAGTCGAATTCAAAGAGACTATCTGGGTCTCCGAGAACAAAGAGTACCTCCGCACGCAACAAGCCAAGGCACTCAAGCGCGCGCTAGCCGAAGCAACCGCCGGCCCATCTTCCCATAAGCCTCGCAAGCGCCGCAAGGGCCGGATGGGCGACGTCTCCTATCTCGAAGGTGAGGGCGATGGCGAAGACGGCCGCAGCTCTCGTGCATCGACTCCCGCCGAGGCAACCCGTCGGATGCTGGAACGACGTGGCTACAGTAAAAAAATCAACTACAACGCTCTGAACGACCTCTACGGCGGAGAAGAAGCAGGCGAAAATGCCAAGGCCGAGAGTTTGAGCCGCAGCCAGAGCCGCAGCGTCAGTGTTGCCTCGCGCCGCAGTACCAGTCGGGCACCCGAGCCAGTATCTCGCCGTGGAGCTCGAGCCACCCCGGTAAAGGCACGCTCTACCCGTCCTCGGACTTCTGCTCCTCAGCCCACTCCGCCACCGACGCAGTCCCAGCCAGCCGAGGAGGTCTCTGGTCCCGCTGGTAAGGATGACCTACCGGAGGGAGATCACCCCGATCCGGACGATGTGGAAGATGATGAGGACGACGATATGGAAGATGACCACGTTGATGATGCATTCGCTGGCAACTATAGCAGATACGATGAGGACGATTATTACGGAGACAGCGACGATGACTTCTGAGCGACGGCACCTGGTGTTTGGCTTTATTTTGTGTTCTAATAGATTATTTTCGCTTGCTTGGTTTTAAAGACATGATATCCTGTATCAATAAAGCAATCATTGACGAGTCGTCCCAATTTTTTTTAATAACTCCCTTCTACCTTCACCACTTCAACGCTCAGACGCCATTTGCGACATCGCCAGCCACTCTCGACGCATCCCGGCTCTCTGTCCTCCCCAAACCAAAGCGGCAGTCCGAACCGCCGCGTCCTAGCAGATTCCTACCCAATGCAATCACATATCTGTCGATCCCAAGCACCACCCAGGCAGGATCGGCTTTTCTCCGACCGCTTAACCTTCCCTCCCCCGCACCGGGGAGTGGCCCCTGGTATAGTCAACGAAATGCGGATTGTTCCCCGGATTCACCCCCGCAAGAGCCAGAAGCTTACCTGACCCTGCCCGTGCCGCCGGAGGGCTCTTAGAGCTGCCTTTTCCATGCTCCCTTTTGTCCGCATATTTCTCCGGGCCCCAGCTACCCCGAATTAGCTACAGTAGCACCAGTAATAACATTTGGCGTTCTTCTCGCATCACCTGTCCAATCTAGACTGCCGGCGCTCTTTTATGCCGGATCCGTCGACCACCACTGCTCGGCACGAAGATTGGCTGATTCGGGATCTGGCTCGGTTGAAGATTAGTCTAAGTCGCATTGTGCTGACCGTGTACAAAAGGGGTGGGGGTACCCGTGGCTTTTGATATGCTAGTAGTATGCCTCTCTTTCTTACCTATTGTCGAGATTGATTCGCACGATGGTAAAGCTCGATGTTTACGGCCGAGGTAGGCCACTGCGTGTGGCGATAATGTTTACGTGCCAATTGGCATTTATTTTCTTTGGTATAATTCCCCATCTGCCTAGGCTTTTGGTCTGGGTTACAACGAGCTAAATGTGTCAAGGCTACGATCAAGGCGTGTTCTCCGGGATCGTGGGAAACGATGACTTCTTGGATGTCGTGAACCATCCCAGCGCGGGGATATTGGGCATTATCGTCTCGATCTACAACCTGGGATGCTTTACAGGTACCATCGTTTCATTTGCCACGGGTGATCGGCTCGGTCCGCGGAAGTCGATGTGGTTTGCAATGGTCTGGATTATTGTAAGTCGAGAACAAACGTCAACCGATGGAGCGGAACCTAATATTGTCTCCGTACAGGTTGGAGCCACGCTACAGACAACCGCCTTCTCGAGGGCACAGCTGCTCGTCGCCCGCTTCATCACCGGCATCGGGACTGGCATCGAAACGACCACCGTACCCGTGTATCAATCCGAGCTGTGCGAGGCCAAGAAACGCGGTAAATACGTGTGTAGCGAGCCTCTGTTTGTCGGTGTGGGGATCGTGATTGCGTACTGGTTCGACTACGGCATGAGCTACGTGCCCGGTGCGATCAACTGGCGACTGCCGATTGCGTGCCAGATGATCTTTGCAATCATGGTGATTGCGCTTGTATTTGGGTGATTATTTTCTCAAGGAGGTTTCTTCTGGAAACGAAGGATGGGTGCTAATCGAAACATCGTGTAGTCTTCCAGAAAGTCCTCGCTGGCTCTACCGTCACAACCGACCCGACGAAGCGCTGCAGGTTCTTTGCGATGTCTACGATATGGCTCCCGACGACCCGAAGGTTGTCTCGGAATCGACGGGGATCCTGGAGGCGATCGAGCTGGAGACACTTCATGGCGAGTACAAGTGGTCGCAAATTCTCAAACGAGACGAGGTCCAGACAGGCAGGAGAGTGTTATTGGCCTACGGCATTCAGTTCATGAATCAGATGGGTGGCATCAACTTGGTTGTGGTAAATGCAGCTCTCGATATCATTTATGGAAATTCTCTAACGCCGTCCAGTACTATGTCACCTCGGTGCTGCAATATAATGTCGGCCTCGACCGGAAATTGAGTCTGCTACTCGGAGGAGTGATTCAGATCATGTTTGTGATCGGTATATTCCCCTCCGATGATCTTCCCTATCTATAGAGATCTTCCGCTGATGTCTCCTCCTAGGATCCTTCTACCCGACCTTCTTCTCGGACCGATTCGGCCGTCGAAAACCCATGATGTGGGGTTCTCTCGGCCTCTCCATCTCAATGATGATGATTGCCGTGCTGCTTTCGTTCAAAGGTGAGTGGCTATCGGGCTCTTCTCATGGATGTTGATCGGTATAACTCTTCGATGTGCTTACCGACTATTCTCCACAGGAACATCTGTAGAAAAGCCCACTGCATCTGCCTCCGTTGCCTTTTTCTTCCTCTTCATGCTCATCTTCGGCGCCTCGGTTAACTGCATTCCGTGGGTATACGGTCCGGAGATTCTCCCACTGCATGTCCGCGCTAAAGGGTGAGTAAACGCTCGCCTACGTTCTCCCGAGCCTTGTTACGCTAACGTTTATCTAAAGACAAGCAATCGGTATCTCTGCGAACTGGCTCTGGAACTTCTTCGTGGTGATGATCACACCGACTCTGATCGAGAACCTCGCTTGGAAGGGATATCTGATCTTCATGTGTCTCAATCTGGTGTTTGTTCCGGTATCAAACCACCCCCTATGTTTTCCGTGTTTGATAGCGCTAATGCCGGCCTACGTAGATCGTTTACTTCTTCTACCCCGAGACTGCCAACTTGACCTTGGAGGAAATCGACTTCCTCTTCACGAATCGCGCAAGTCATCCCTCGCTAGGGTCCCGTGTTGGAGGTATCGGTGGAGAGGCCGTAGATAGGAGGAGTGCTAGTCCGGATGAGATCAAGGAGGAGCATGTGGAGGAGAAGGAGTGAGGCATGAGTAAAAAGTACACGGAAGATGGCATACAACGTTCCCACCCTGCAGTAACGTATTCCGTACAGTACGTACCTTTCAGGCCAGCCCAGCCCACATCCAGCCCACAAGGCAACGCCATCCACGGACTGCGCGTTGCAATTGGCCAATGGCCTGCAGCTCACACGCGCTCCACCTGGAAACAGCCAAACAGCGCCGGATCCACTCGTCACGTTCTGGTATTGTCACGAACGCCCTTGGTTGTGCTCCAAGCGGGTGTATCACTGTCAGGTACGGTAACCCTCCGCATTTACGATGGATCCCCCGATCGCCTCGCCTCAGATCACTCGCAGCCCTCTTTGCGCTCGCCCTCTTTCTTCTCTTCTCCCACTCCCACTTCCCTGGACCTCTCTTATCTCCTCTCTTCACCTCCCCCCCCCCTCTTCTGTCCTACCATCATCTTTACTCCTTCTCTTTCCTCACCCTACCTTTCCTCCTATATACTTCGCCTCTTCGTGATCTACAGGTGGTTGAAGCTTATGGTGTGTAGCTTACTTAACCGTACAGAACAGTTCCCTTCGTCTTCGTCGCCCCGAGGGCATTCATCATGTGTCCAATGATTCTCAATCGCCTTTCCGACGGTCCCGCGATGGTCTTTTCTCCTCCCCAGGAACACGCCTTCGCTCAGTTCCCGTCTCAATCCGTGCTGGATGGCCCCAGTACCTTCCACAGTTACCCTGCAAGCCCCAGTTCCGTCTTCGCAAGCAATGGCTCGGCCCAGCCCGCTCCCAGCTCGAACTTGGCTTCCGCTCCTGCCGCGCCCAAACCGTCTCGCAAGAGATCGCGTGACGAAGCTGCCTTCGAAGAGGCCTTTGCCCTGAACGTCCCCTCGGAGCCGGCGCCTCCCCCGGCTCCGAAAGAGGAGCCCATCTATGGCGAGGGAATGGTGTTGCTGAACCCGAGCACTGGCATGGCGATTTCTGCCGACAGTCAAACCGGCACGTGGTACGAAGAAGAGGCCGAGTTGCATCAGACGAAGGCGGCGCCGGTCTCCTCGCGGTCGATTACGTTGCAGTCTGATGCCGCCGACATTAGTCGCAAGTCACAACGGCTGGACAAATCCGCCCCGGGTCTCGACGACATTGCGCTCTCATCGATTCAGCAGCGCTTGAACGGCCCGGAAGCCGACCAGCACCGCACTCTCAACGCTGGACCAGCACCTCCAGCTGAACCCCTCATTGACGATGCAACCCGCCTGCTCGGCATCAGCTGGCAGCGCATTGACGGTGATGGTGACATGGCCCCGGCCGTCCGTGGCTGGACCAAGTATATCGACAACCAATACTCGGACTATCTGCACGACTCGCAGATGCTCATCAAAAGCCGCGCCCTCAACGCCTATCTCGTAGCGGCAACCCCTACCAATGCGTTCTCGCCTGCCTACTACCTGTTCAGCGACGACCTCACCCAGGCTCAGCTGGTGGCCTCTTCCTGGGAAGCATGCCTTCACAACTTGCGCAGCACCCCAATCGTCTTGGAGGGCACCGGTCCTCTCGTCGCCTCATCCCGATCCAACACTCCTCCCGCAGCCAGCCCATTCAGCGCTGTAGATGGCGGCGTACCTCTTCTCCAACAAGCCCTCTCCAACCATGCGACCACCGGCACTGGTATGGGAGCGGAATTGAACGGAGGCGTCGACGTGGGAATGGAAATCGACTCGTAATAGCGAGGATCCGATTCGCGAATTAAAAACCACCGATCGAGCGACCCGACTTTGCCGACTACGCGACATCCGCCCGATCGATTTCAATTATTCTGTGTTTCTGATAGTTTACTGGATTTAGCTCGGCAACTCACTAGCGCCTAACTTACCCAGTTCGGCAACCCGCTCCATTTCTCTCGCCTCAGGAAGCTGAATGGGTTACAGTGTTGATATGACATACCGGGGGTTGGGAGCTCTGGCGTAAATGCGGAGTTCTCTCCGCCTGTCTTTTGGCTTGGTATCCGTCTTATTTTACTTTACGATTTCACATGAAAACAAATACCACGAACTATTCAATGTTAATCTACCCAGCTAAAAGACCATGAACTACCTGCGTTTACCTCGCTGTCACGACGGGAGTCAATACATCATCTTGCCATCATTCATTCATTCACGCACCCTTCGGTAATGAGATCTAGATAGTACACTTGGATGGGAAATAGACGGAGCAACCCTCAAAAAGTCTATTGGGAATACTATTCAGACAACGAAGGGGAAGAAACACCAGTAAAAAAGTCCAAAGCAATCCGACACCAGAGCTCGTGCAAAGTCTAACATCAAATCAATGTTCGTGGAAAAGGAGAGCAAAATAGGGAAGAAAGGTACGACAGCATGACCACCTATGGTTTAACTGCATACATCACGGAAATGCAGTCGAGAAATGAACGGGGAAAAATGAACCGGAGCCCTCCGGGTTTTCCATCAGCGTGAGGACTCCGGAAACAAGGGCCGACCACCGGCTGGATTTCCTGCAT
This sequence comes from Penicillium sp. S103-07, assembly GCA_037042055.1. Taxonomy (NCBI): domain Eukaryota; kingdom Fungi; phylum Ascomycota; class Eurotiomycetes; order Eurotiales; family Aspergillaceae; genus Penicillium; species Penicillium sp. S103-07. The sequence goes on from JAXQJQ010000003.1 coordinate 204,144, forward strand.
TCGCCGGTCCCGGCCCGTTGGTGAAAAAGGAGATGTGTTGAGAACCACCGTGTTCTCCGCGCTTCCAATACTACAATAGTCCAAGATCATTCCAGAGTCGTGGACAAACCCCGGGTCTTTCCTTTGTAGACACCAATGTCCATTTTCACGGTAATATTGGTGACATAAAAAGATCAGCGCATTTAAGCGTTGCCAGAGGCGGCACCACCCAACATGCCCTTGACCTGGCTAACCCGCTCGGGGGCATAGCTGGGAGCCATGGCACCGACGAAGAGGAAGAAAACCAGAGCCGCAGCGCCGAAGATGACGAACTTGCGTTGAGCGGGGTTGGTGTTGCCGTACTCGGCCCACGCGCGGCCAGCCTGGCTGGTGTACTCGCGCATCTTGTCACCACCGAGCTTGTAGTACACGAGACCGACCAGGGCAAGTGAGTAGCCGAAGAACTGGAGGCCGGAGACGGGGGTGTTCCAGAGCATCATGGAAGCGGCCACCAGAAGGATATCTTTCAGGACTCCACACAGGGTCATGACCAGAGAAGAGGTCTTGCCGATGAGGAAGACGACGGAGACGTTCAACAGGAAGGCAACCATGGCGTTGGCAAGGAGAACCCAGATGCCGACACCGTAGATGTGGTCCATGGTGACACGGGGAACCTCGAGGAACAGAGCAACGGCACCGTTCATAACGGCGCAGACGGGGGCGAAGTAGTACAGAGAGACCATGGGGTCCATCTTGTACTCGGCGGAGCTGAGCAGGCGCTGCACCATAACCAGGCGGGTGGCCTCGAAGACGATACCGCCGAGCTGGAACAGGAAACCGACCATGACAAACTTGATCTCACCGAAGGAGGCAATAATAACACCAATGACGATGATCGAGACGTTCGCAAGGGTCTTGTAGTTGACGGGAGCCATGCCCATACCCCAGGTAGCGAGCAGGACGGCGACGGGGGTGGTGGCCTGCAAAAGGTCCAATCGTTAGCGACATTCGTAGTCCGTTGCGAAATGCGCAAAAACGTACCTTAAGCATCTGAATAAAGGCCACACTCAGGTACAGATAGGTCATGTTACCGCAGATCAAGCTCAGACTGAACATGAGACCGATGGGGACGATAGCGCGCAGATAGACACGGCCGGTCATCTTCACGGACTTGCGGCCATCGAGGACAGTGGTAGTGCGGGCCAGGACCTGGGTCATGATGGTCGCGAAGGTCAAGTGCCATGTTGTGAGAATAATGGGGAAACGGAAGTTGGCGTAGTCGAGAAGGTGCTTGTTGAAGAGGATGACGGAGGAGCTCAGAGTGATCCAGACACTGGTTATCCGCTATCAGCCAATCTGTTTCCTTCGTATCTGACAAGTTTTTAAGCTCACCTCACGTAGACGGCGGGGTGGAAAGCGGCCTTGGGCGCCTCCTGCTTCTCAGCCGCCGGGTTGACGGTGGGCAGAGTCTCGCGCGGGGTCTCGCCGGAGGCGCGGACTTTCTCGCCTTCGGACATGGTGAAGGCGCGAGTTTGATCGGAGAAGAACTGTTTTAATTCGAAAGGCCGGGGCCGGGAAAGGCTTCCTTGGCTGAAGGCGGAGGAAGCCACGAGGGATAAAAGAGAATTAAAAAGGGCTAAGGGACACTAGGAGTCCGGTTAACGAGTGCGATTTGAGTTGGGCCAAAAGAAGAAACGCGTGAACGAGTGGATGAAGAAACGATGATGGAAAGTTGAAGGGATGGAATGGAGTACGTACTTCGGGGAGGGAAGCGACTTATTGATACCACGAGCAAAGGGACTGGACCGCTGGAACCTGGAACCTGAGAAAAAAAAAGAAATGAAGGCAACGGTTAGTTGTAAAATAAGAAGGTCCAAGATCCGCAGATAAATCAAGTGAAGCTGCAAACAGAGTTGAAACAGGGAAACGGGGCTGTCGTCGACGGTACCCGTCACGTCGTGACCGAGACGGGCCTCGCTCAGGCCACCTGTACACTTCTACACCTTGAACGGGCGCATCCGCCGGCGCAAGGCTGTGTAATACCGATACCCGTACGGGGCCGGTACGGTAAACCGGCGCTGAATCCACGGTCGCTCGTGGCGACTCCTATTTTTCCCTGAGCCTCGCACCAATAACATCGGCTCGTCGTCCCTCCACCCGTCACTGTCCGAGTCTTAATTTCTCATTTTACCTTTCACGATATACGGGCCTGCTCTCTGTTTACTGACACCCCCAATCCGGCACGAAAGACGGAAAATGTAACCTGCCATACGCATCGCGTCGGGTTTGAGATAGAAACACCAGCCTGTCACCGTCGCGGGCAACGCTGATCCAAATTAACGGACAGTTGACACTTGCAGCATTACGCAAGCAGCTGTTGACCAAGACCCACTGGGACCCGCGTTCAGCGTCCCTCGGAACCCATCTGGTCCCTTACGGGTGGAGAATGCGGCGATCGTCTTGGGAGGCTGTGTCTGACGCCATTGCCCCGTTCAGGGACTCTTAGTCCTTTCAGTGGGCCTTTCGGGGGGGCTAGGGAAATAGGCAAAGACTGGGGGACAGGGGGTGGCCAGAGCAGATATCGACCGTGACTGGTGGTGGGGGTCTAAGACCGGAGAAGCTTTTTTGGTTGTTTCTCTCTATGTACCCAGTCCCAGCCTTGTCCGAGAAGGGGGTCAACTTCTGGTTCGAGAAGTTCTTCGGGCCATTTGTCGATCAATCAAAAAGATCGGTGCCCGCGGTTATTATGAGGCGATCCTCGTCGTCGTTTCTTGTTTGGGAAGGACAATCAGTGGAACCCTCGCCTCCGTGCACATGTATCTACCCTTGAATCCTCGGACACCGCTCGATCGAAGGGACGATCCCCGGCTGAGCGGTCCGGGTTCAGGGTTTTTTTTCGGAGTACAGTACGGAGTACCGCAGACGCTACGGAGTATGAACTAGTCAATTCAGTTCCCTATACAAGGCCTATATCCCAAGGTCGAACACGAGCGGCCAGGTGCATCACAGTTACAACCACCGTTGCGGCTACACACAACGTGCGAGGCGGCATCGGTGGCGTCCTTGGCCCGAACGGATCGGGGATCTCTCTCTCCCTTGTCGACCGTTTCAATAATTGGACTTGTGGGATTTGCGAATAAAATCCTCCGAGATGGGAAAGACGATAAGAACATTCTTGATTCGTGCAAGGACCCTGCACCCCGCCAAGGCAAATTCTGCGGCGTCGAGATCCGCATTCGAACGACACTCTCGCATCCCCCTTTGGGAATCGTGATAAGCCCGGAGACCAATCGACGGTCCTGCACGGTTTGTGATAGATTCGATAGTTTAAAGGCCGGAGTCTGGCAAGTGGCGCCGTGACAGCGAATGGGAAATCGACAAAACGAGAAAATCATAAAGCAGAAATCGAGAAAAATAAGAAAAAAATAAAATAAAAAAATAAAAAGGAGATGCCCAGAAGCGTACGTGTTCAGTGTGTACTGTACACAATGTGCCCGGTGGGGGCAGTTCTGTTCGCGGCCCCTGAGCCAGGGTCACGACCAGTGGGGATGGCGCTTGGAACAATGTGTCCAGACTCAGATCGAGGTCTGAAGCAGACTGCTTTCGTTTAGTAAAAATCAAGTCGGTGCTAGTCCACCTGGCGTAAACCTGAAACAGACACTCTCCCCACTTCGACACCGCTCTGAAAGTGCCGGCTCCGTATCCCTACCCACGGTTGAACCACTTTCCCTCTTCATCTTCCTTTATTATCACCCTCTTCCCCTGCCCTCACCTGCAGTCTACTTGCTGCTCGTTCTTCTTCTATGCTGAACATCGCCCGCAAGACTTTTAAACGCGTGCCCAGCTTCCAGGACCTCCTTCAAGGCAGGATGACCCACCCCGACATGTAAGGAACTCCTCCCCTCTGTTTCTCCAGCCTCAAGCTGATTCAATTTCTCTAGTTCCGTTGACGTTCTCGTCATTGGCGCTGGCCCGACTGGTCTGGGTGCCGCGAAGCGTCTCAACCAGATCGTAAGTGTCTTCTACCCCGTCGAGGGGGGGGGCAGATTCTCCCCCGGAAAAAAAAAATAGGGGGCGATGGAGGGGCACGGAGAACATTGAAGCTAACCAATTGTCTAGAACGGCCCCTCTTGGTTGATTATCGACTCCAACGAGATCCCCGGTGGTCTTGCTTCCACTGATGTGACTCCTGAGGGCTTCGTAAGTTTCTCCCAAAGTTTTGTCGTGGTTTTACCCCGCCAAAACAACAGAGCGGGAAAAGAAAAATTACTGACCGCTGCAACAGCTCTACGATGTCGGTGGCCACGTTATCTTCTCCCACTACAAGTACTTCGACGATTGCATCAACGAGGCCCTCCCCAAGGATGAGGACTGGTTCACCCACGAGCGTATCTCGTACGTTCGCTGCCAGAACGAATGGGTCCCCTACCCCTTCCAGAACAACATCTCCATGCTTCCCAAGGATGAGCAGGTCAAGTGCATTGACGGCATGATCGATGCCGCTCTCGAGGCACGTGTTGCCAACACCAAGCCCAAGAACTTCGACGAGTGGATCGTCCGCATGATGGGTGTTGGTATTGCCGACCTCTTCATGCGTCCCTACAACTACAAGGTCTGGGCCGTCCCCACCACCAAGATGCAGTGCGCTTGGCTCGGTGAGCGTGTCGCCGCTCCCAACCTCAAGGCCGTGACCACCAACGTCATCCTGAACAAGACCGCCGGTAACTGGGGCCCCAACGCTACCTTCCGCTTCCCCGCCCGCGACGGTACCGGTGGTATCTGGATTGCCGTGGCCAACACCATCCCCAAGGAGAACACCCGCTTCGGCGAGAAGGGCAAGGTCAGCAAGGTCAACGCCAACAACAAGACCGTCACCCTGGCCGACGGTACCACCATCGGCTACCAGAAGCTGGTCTCGACCATGGCCGTCGACTTCCTGGCTGAGGCCATGGACGACAAGGAGCTGATGCCCCTCACCAAGCAGCTCTTCTACTCCTCCACCCACGTTATCGGTGTCGGTATCCGTGGTACCCGCCCCGAGCGCATCGGTGACAAGTGCTGGTTGTACTTCCCCGAGGACAACTGCCCCTTCTACCGTGCCACCATCTTCTCCAACTACTCCCCCCACAACCAGCCCGAGGCCTCCAAGAAGCTCCCCACCATCCAGCTGGCTGATGGCTCCAAGCCCAAGAGCACCGAGGCTCAGGAAGGTCCTTACTGGTCCATCATGCTGGAGGTCTCCGAGTCTTCCATGAAGCCCGTCAACCACGAGAAGCTCCTGGCCGACTCCATCCAGGGTCTGGTCAACACCGACATGCTCAAGGCCGGCGACGAGATCGTCTCCACCTACCACCGTCGCTTCGACCACGGCTACCCCACCCCCTCTCTGGAGCGTGAGGGTGCCCTCACCCAGATCCTGCCCAAGCTGCAGGAGAAGGGCATCTGGTCGCGTGGTCGCTTCGGCAGCTGGCGCTACGAGGTCGGCAACCAGGACCACTCCTTCATGCTGGGTGTGGAGGCTGTCGACAACATTGTCAACGGTGCCGTTGAGCTGACCCTCAACTACCCCGACTTCGTCAACGGTCGCCAGAACACCGAGCGTCGTCTGGTGGACGGTGCCCAGGTCTTTGCCAAGAAGAACCTGCAGTAGATAATTTGTCCTTTTCATTGATACAACTTGCACGAGATCACACCGTCACGGGAAAAAAAGATATACACGCGAAGGGAGCATTTGAAGCGGCATCTGGAGACCATCTTTGTTGGCGTTTCATGTGATTCTAATCCCCCATACTACTACCCTTTTTTTACACAATGTCTTCTTTTCTCACCTAGAGTCGTTTGCTGGAGGTCTACCTTTTCTCGATACACACTTTTTTTTTTTTTTTTAGATTTGGTTGCTTACTTTATAATTGACTCCTGTTGACGAATCTCAAGACGCGCTATCGGTCATGAAATCTAGAACTGTTCTGTCGGTGTTCATGTCTTGATGGAACAATTCGACTTGTTACCGACCATCTGGGAACTGAGTCGCGGCATTTTCGACCACCTTACTCCACCCTGCATATCCCGGATCAATGCAACAACACTACCGAGTCTCGCCTCACAAGGCCATTATCCTTTGCCACACGAAGACCCGCGACTCCAAATCCCAGGAATCAACGACCCAGGCAACCCCAACGGCGTGCCTGAAAATGCGACTGACCCCTGCACCCTCGACCGAAACGTCTCGACCAATCGAATTGACCAGCACCAGAAGACGCAGTACTTTGGTTCTGGCTCCCGATTACTGCAGTGGCGTCGGCAGTGGGTCCACAAGCCCAGCACCTGGGACACACGCGTCTGGGAAATTAAAATTAAAATTCGTTTGTTCCTATAGATAGAATAGATTACACCCTCCTTCTGGTTGCACCCAAGCACCGTCTCTTCTTGGGTTTGATGGGTCCTGAATGTTTGTTACCCAGATAACATCCGCCGGAAATGGTAGTTGGTGGGGGTGATATCGCGAAACCCAAACTTAGGTTCTCGGAATTCTAGTGCAACGGTCGAGCCGATCCTGGAAAGGTTCACGTGGGAGCGTTCGGTTTACCGGTTTGCCGAGTGCTGCGACGGGAAGTGCTTGGAAGGTTATTTCCGCATCGGGGCAATGGTTATGGAAAGAATGCTGGGTGGCTGGACGGCCAAATGTGGTAATCATTGAAGTCGCGGATAGAGTATTCTTCAGGGTTTGTTTCAGAGATACCTGATACACGATTGTTATGTCATTGATCTCGATGTCCTCCTTGCATGTCTTCATGGTCTCGTAAAGTCAAAACGGAAAGATTCAGAATGCAGTCGCGGTCTGACGACTCTGTCCCGGTAATCAACTCATAGTCCTTCAGGTTTCTTTGCCATGGCCTCCATACTTTCAGTACGGGCATTCGTTACGTTTGTCAATAGTTGAATCGCTTCTAATAGGCCCTCGCAACCTCTCTCTGCGCGTGCGTTCCTGGCCCTCTGCCTTTCTTCCACGATGAAAATGGTGGATTGTATGATTATAAAAGCGTACATGGTTTTTTCCACAACGGGGAGGTTGAGGAACCACCATAGTGACTTTAAAATAGCTTTGATTCTCGTGTCTTGCGTTGTGGTTTGCTGGTTGTCCTCGCTCGGGGCTGAAGCGGGCGTGTCGGGGGTGGGCGAGTCGTTATCTTCGTCACTACCAGGGTGTCTCGTATTGTCGCCATTGAGTGGCTTCCTTCTGATGGAAGTATTGTTGCGTCGGTAAAGCTCGGAACCCAACATGGGTTGGTCTTCCATGGTGTTTATTTGCGGTATCTCGAAGTTGATATGGAGTTAGAGCCTGGTGATCATAGGCTAAACTTCACCCCTTGGAAGTCTGAACACGCAAAATGACTACTAGAACAGAAGACAACCAAGGTCTGCTGGGTATTTGAATGTTACCGCCGCCCCTGTGGCGTTGAATTGCACTGCCTTGCATTGACGATCGGTTGGCCCCCGGGTGCGGGGCAATAGGCCACCATTATGTCTATGGTGATCGATTTTGATTCGACAGTGTTACAACCAGACCTTGCTTCTTTCTATCAAGAGTAGGGAAACATGTTGCCTGGTCGTTGAAAAATGTCATGCAGTGACTGGTGGTTGATCAATCCGATCTGTCTCCGGGCGGGGTGTTGTTAAGGGAGTGCGTCAACTCAGATATGCATTCATAGAGTCCTGTGGAAAATTGAGGTGTGATACATCTTGTGCATGACAGTCATTCATGGATCGCTAGATGAAATACAGGTCTCTTTATCCTACGAATGATGTGTCCGCACATAAGATCGAGAGTAACGAGAAAAATATTATTCTGGATGCCCGTATAAGCATATTGAATCACGTATCCAAGGAGACTGCTAGAGCTTGTAAGAGTTTGCAATCCGTGGTATTATCCTTCGTTAAGAATCGGCGGTCCGGAAAGCATGTAGTATCACCCTGCGCTAAGATAATACGTTCATCCCTCCACTTCCGACACTTCTCTTCATCTCTCTCGGACGCTATTTAGCGAGACTTGACTCTTGAATCTACACTCACTGGTAACAGCCAGCGGATACCAATTTTTTGTTTGAATATCGATGGACCGGGTCATATTTTTATTTCTTAAACTGGATATTGACCCAATATAATGTCTGCTTTTTTAAACCTTGGAAAATAGCGTAGGCAATCTAATTAGGAACAAATGTTTACCTCAATCTCCCGATAAAGTTGACCATGATATTGCGCGGCAGGCTGGCAAATCTATTCATAGTTCTAGGCAAGGCTGTGTCACTAAACCGACTCAGCCCCAAGCAATGACGATTGCCGAAGGGGCCAGATTATTGTTGCGATATCGTATTGCACTGCATATCATATGTTTCTCGTTTTAAAGGATACGGCAATAGCGATAGTAAACGTTTTTGGATGTATTTTGTTTTAATTGAATGTACCTGGGCCACTAGACTCCCTCAAATTCTGTTCGACTGGAAGATACATATTTATCAGCGCCTTGTTCAAGGCTTCGGGGCCCATGCGTCCTCTTGGCATCATCGTACTGCCGTAAGAAACCTTGTTTCTATTATTATCGAGATACGAGTACCTCAATGAGTCGAGGCGCAAAGTTTGGCTGCAGCCTAGATAACGAAAAGGAACGTGTCCGAAGTAACAGGCCAAACCAAGCCAAGACGTGGATGGATTTTTGTAGAGACGAGGATCACGTAAATGCACTAGTAGTACTAACTATGAAGCGGTGACGATGATATGAAAAATAATCAGCAATTGCGGAGCGGTCACTTTAAGTGGAAAACAGGGTGCATCGGGGATGCGTCAGTTGCTGGGCAAAAACAGCCGAGTCTTTGGCCGCGTCTTCCCCCCACCTCCCGCGAACTATAGATAGCTTGGGGTTCCCATAATCGGTGTTTCAGCCCAAATCCAGGCTCAATTAGTCTATTCTTGTAACTGCCGGAACGAAGGTGTATGGATTCGAAAGTCGCCTGGGTACCAGGCAGGGGTCATCCGGGGTGCAGTGTAATGTGCATGATATGAAGTAGTAACACTATATATAGCACATGGATTCGCACTGAGAACGGCCCGAGTATTTCGAAAACAGGGATTCAAGAACCTTGCTACACCGCTTGAATAATGATAGTTAGTCGTAATAACTAGTGAGCTCGGCATGCGTAGACCACGCGTATCCCAGATCATATAAGCCAATAATCCACGGCCGGTTACCTAGACACATTCACGATTACGCAAATGGTCCCTCAAAAATCGAATCTGGCTGCATGGCGCCGAATTCCCATGTGGCGCACACCGCATCAGTTGGCGAAGCTTTCGTGTCGGCCAAGACTGCCTCGTAAGACTCTGTAGACGCTAAAGTTAGGTCCCGGTGAGGGACACTGGAGATCGTCAGTTCGGAACAGGAATCGGGCGACCACCGAGAAATTCGGGAAGCGGAAAGCTGTGCATCTTGATCCGGAGCTTCTGCTTGAGCGCTGCGTCGTCGACAATTTCGTCGACAATTTTCTGCGCGATGACCAAGTCAATGACCCCATCGTCAGACTCCACTGCCGATCATTTCGGCAGATAGGACCGACCTTTCTTTTTACTCTCCTGAGGACCAATGCTGTACAGTTCAAGCTCGCGTGGGAAAAACAATGGCATTTCGGCGCCCAGGGACTCGAGAGACCGGGTTGTTCGGTTCCGCGGGAAGATAGTGGATGTCTGGTTCGTGGTGGCGGGAGACCTGTTTGGTTCAGGAGGTTGGTGGAGCGATGCGGTCATTTCGGCAGCGGAGAGTGTAGTTACATCTGTAAAAGAGCGAGTCCTGCCCGAAGAAAGTTGGTTTCCAATACAGGATGAATCTCCGGTCGAGTCGGGCATGGTGGTGAAATCAAATTCGCCATCAGAATCAGATGCACGGGCATCCCTAGAGGAAGAACCGGCACCGGTCTGGCCGTCGTCACCATGGCCCCGGTCTTCCAAGTGCAGTTGATTGAAGTCAGCAGGTAGCGTACGTAAGAAGACACGCTGGAGATGGCATTGGAGCTCCTCGTCATTTAGCGAGATGATGGTGGGAGGCCGCCGAATCATAGAGTGCAACTCGAGGCGGTTTCGTGTATAGGAAGGTTTAGAAGGAATTACCTGTTGTCTAGCGCATGAAGACGAGAGGAACAAGCGGTTGCACAGTCTCGGAGTAGACAGAGAGAGCAGCTCGATGAGACAGCGGATTGTGTCGAGTTCATGGTTGACCCTGGCGCGTTGTCGGGCAAATCACCAGGGCGGCGACGATGAAGCCCCTTTGAAGGCCCAGCAGGAAGGTAAATAGAACGTAGGCCTCTGATTCCGAGTCCGATCTCTGTCGTTTACTTCTATACTTCTCACTCACGTATTGATAACTGTCATGCTCAGCCCCGACACTAGACCCGATTCCTACTAAGGAGCCTCCTGTTGATCCTTTCTGCCCCCCTCTCTCGCTACTCTTCAACGTCAACTCTGCCACCTTCGCTGGACCATGTCTCCACTGTCTTCACGATCGCCGCCTTAGTTCGTCGGCTATTTCCATCTTTCCTCCTGTGTTCTTTCCCCCTCCTTCATCACGGCTTTCACCCCCCTCCGCCCACCTTCACCATGCCCGGCATGGGTGGTGATCTCAGCCTATCCCAGTCCCTGGGAGGGCTCCGAATAGCAAATCCGGACGACTCGCCTCTCCCGTCGGAGGAAGCGACCGCGAACTTTGGCGCGAGTCCATCCGGTCCCGAGGGTTCGGCGTCAACACCTCCCCCGTTTCCCGAACCAAACGACGACCGTCCTACACCTTTCCCTCCTGCCCCCGTCGAGGCTCCTATATTGACTGAGAATCGCTCTTCTTCTACTCAGCCCTTCCCCGAGGTTCCTCAGTACCCCGCGGGTCAGTACCAGGCCTACTCGGCACTCCCGCACTCAACACCTCCAAATCCCAACCGCCCCCTGTCTTCCGTCTACACCAACGGCTCTGCGGCCGCCCTTCCTCGGGACAATTCGTATCGGATGCGAACAGATTCTGGTGCCTCGTCAAACTCGACCTCACAATCTCGGATACTCGCCCGTGACGGCAACTCAGCCTTGCAAGCGGGTGTCCCCGCTCGCGACAACTCTCACAGCGACCGTTCCTACCGAACAGCACAGATTCCGTCCAATGGGCCGGCTGTGATGCGTCAATCGTCCCGAGCACACGGCCGAAATTCAGCAACGCCTCAGGTGTCGCGCACACCCTACAACATGGAGAACGGGCCGGCGCCCAGCAGTGAGGATTGGCAGGATCGCGGTGCGGCGGTGTCTGTGAGACAAGAAGTCGATGCCAATGGAAAGACGGTCGCTCGCTATGTCAAGAAGGGAGTCCGTGATTTTTCATTTGGAAACACCCTCGGAGAGGGCTCCTACAGTACCGTGGTATTTGCGACGGATCGACAAACGTTGAAGGAATACGCAATCAAGATCCTCGACAAGCGGCACATCATCAAGGAGAAGAAGGTCAAATACGTCAACATCGAGAAAGACACTTTGAATCGCTTGACAGACCACCCCGGTATTGTACGACTCTACTACACCTTTCAGGATGAGCGATCGCTCTATTTCGTGCTGGACCTGTGCAAAGGAGGAGAGCTTCTTGGGGTGCTCAAACGGATGAGCACCTTTGATGAAGAGTGTACTAGGTTTTACGGCGCCCAGATTCTCGACACGATAGACTATATGCACAAGCGCGGAGTTATTCATCGGGATTTGAAGCCGGAGAATGTCCTGCTTGACCATCAGATGCACGTCAAGATCACCGATTTCGGCACCGCCAAAATCCTCAAGGTGCCACGACGACCAGACGAGAGCACGAGCAGCATCCCGCCGATCGACTCGTCGGATATTCCTGAAGAAGAACGAGCGAGCTCTTTCGTGGGCACCGCGGAATACGTCAGCCCTGAATTGTTGACGGATAAGAACGCCTGCAAAGCCAGCGATCTGTGGGCATTTGGCTGTATCATTTACCAGCTCCTAGCTGGCCGACCGCCCTTCAAAGCGGGTAATGAGTACCAGACATTCCAGAAGATCGTTGCCCTGGACTATGAATTCCCAATCGGATTCCCACCTGTTGCTCGAGATCTGGTCGAGCGTCTCCTTGTCCTGGATCCTGCCCGACGCCTGCAGATCGAGCACATCAAGAACCACGAATTTTTCGATGGCGTCTCATGGGGAACGGATATGTGGAAGCAGAAAGCCCCTCGTCTGAAGGCCTATGTGCCACCTGCGCGTGAACCCATCAAATTGAACGGTGGTGAAGGTGGTGAGAGCTTCCCTCCGACCATCTCAACGGCCCCGTCGAACGCGCCAAATGCAAATGCTCGCGCCCTCCCTCGAGTAGTCACCGAGCTGCCTCCGCCTAGTCAGCTGGACATCGAATGGTCGCCCGTGCTGAGCAAGTCTAACGAACGGATCTTGAAAATGGGAAATCTCGTGGTGCTGTCTTCTCCGGCATCTCACAGCCCGACATCGAAGAACGGCAGCGGCGAGACTGAAGCTCCCAAGAAGCTCTCTCGTTTCTTCTCGAGCACAGCGATCAAAAAGCGACAGCGGTTGGTGATGGTCACGTCATCAGCACGTATCATCCTGGCTGCGGCTAGTGGCGGCGAGAAGAAGGCAAAATTGGAAATCTCTCTCCTCGCTCCAGGGACTCATTATCGGAGTACGACTGATGCCAAGGGGCACTCATCCTGGATTGTGGATACGGTATGTCAAAACCCCCTTGGCGACACTTTCTCTTTGCTAACCCCCCGAAAGAGAGATAAACACTACGTCTTTGAGGATCCTAAACCGTCCTCGAGTAACATCGGATCCACTGCAGTTTCAGCCCAAGAATGGCTTGACGCATTGGACCGAGCTCGCGAGATGGGGTTAAATCACCAAGGCGGGACCAATTCCGCCGATGATGCATTCCGCGATCTTTCTTCTGGGTTCTCCAGTCACGCCAACACTCTTGAACGCAGCTCAGAGCTACAGAATGAGCATAGCTCTCACCAACCGGGACGTCTCATCAAACACCAAGCCACCGACTCGGAGTCGACCAAGGGGAAGAAGAGATTCAGCAGACGTCACTCCAAGAACGGTCTTGCTGCGGTTTTCTAAGCAATTTCAGGTCTTATCAAGACCTACTACTTTGCTTCTACGCTACACACACTTTGCTTCACCCTACCCGACCAGCCTTGTTTATTGCTTCCCGTACAGCACCTGCCTATTTACAGGTAGCTGAGTTGCTTCATGGCGCACTGGCTCTTCGCCAGCATCGATGAATGGATGCCGCGTCTTAGCTTGTCTATTTTTATTTCTCTCTATCACCCAACAGGAAAAGACGGGTGTTTCTGCATACTGATTCTCCTACCCTTGCATTTTACAGTGACGAGCGTGTTTTGTCGTGTTGGGACATGTTTCTGCATTTAGATCTGGAAGGGAGCGTATTGTTTTTTGTCTTTATTCTTTGGTCTTCCAAGTCTTCTCCGTCTCTGTTTTTTTGTCTGTTGGCCGTTATATATCCCTGATTTGATCTGAAGCATACTCGACAACCTCAGGCCTTATTCCCTATTTCTTATCTCTTTTTTCCCGCTGGCGACTCTGGATTCCCAAAGATGTTGATGTTGATACTGTCTGAGCTACGGAGCTGCAGTAGAATTCATTCTTATATCATCGTCTACCTTCCATTTCCGTGCCATTCCCAAAAGATTCCGATCAAGCGCTTCATTCCCCGTCTATCCTTTCTCTTTTTCCTTCTCTCTCTCTTTTTTCCTCCCCTAGCGTCCTTTCTCTGGCTTCCACATCTTCTCTTCTCCTACTCGTCCTCATTTTGGGCATTTTTCATTGTGACTTTCTTCTCCATTTCGTTTCTCCTCTTCCTATACACTCTTGATCATCTCCTTTCTCGGCGACAGCCTACTTCTCTTCCCGCAGAAACCAAAAACAGAAAACTTGATATACCCGGTTTCTTTCAGTCATAGTCTCGCTTTGTCTGTTTTTCTTTGGATGGTTGGACACAAGTTCAGGGTCACTTGATTGATTCATGCCCACACTGTTACGAGATAGTCCTCTTCAGGGAACTTCATATCCGTTCCCGTAATTTAATGGATCGCGGGGTGTTGACTATCGAATTCCAAGTTCAAACATTTAATTTTCATCTGGATCGTCCAATATACAGGTACGCTCATTGCATTATGTACAAGCATTATAAACATTATTCGTGTAAAAGCCCCTGGGCTTCGGGCGGCAGTGCATCAAGGCTTTCGCAGAAATGATCAAATGAAGAGCCAATCTAGACGCGACTCGTCCATTTCATCGATCCAGTCAAATGTACTGTCGACTTCATCGTTGCAGATGTCGTTTTCGTATTCAAAAATGCCGCTTTCCGTCTGTTCGCCCGCGAATCCCGAAGAAAAGTTTCCATGACGCTTGGACCGTTTGAGATCATGTTTCTCCCACATGAGACGAAGGACCCAGGCGGCGTTGCGAACGTTGACGCTGGTGACTGCATTGTAGAGGGCACCCAGCTTCTCGAGGATGAGTGCCCGCTGTGAGCGGGGGCATTCGGCGCCAGCGATGAAAGTGGGCCAGATGAGGCATTTGAAGTGCGGATCGGAGGGAGGAATGGTGCAAATCTGGGTGATGAGTTCACTGCAGACGAGAGGGTGGTCGGCTGGGACGCCGATGTCCGTCCAGGGGGGTGAGAAGCCCTGTCTCGGGCGGGAGAGAACACGGCTGGTGTATAGGTAGACGGCGGCTTTGTAGGAGGCGGCGAGGGCAGTGCGGCAAGAAAGGTCAGAGATGAAGTAGAAGGCCTGCATTTCTTGGGCCCAGGCGGCCGGGTCGAAGTTGCGAATGCCTTGGAGAAGTGCAGCAAATGACTCGACTGTGATGCCTTGATCTTGCTGCATAGATTGGAGGAGAGCTGTAGGTTGCGGGTAGGTGGTGGCGTTGGAGTCCGGGTACCAGAGGCCGTGAACGAAGAAGATGACTTCGAGTAGGTAGGCTGGGCACCCGACCCAAGATGTTACTTCGAGTCTTTTGAGCATGGCTGGTCTCAGGGTATCGGAATAGAAGGGCTTGGAGAGAACACCCGGACGTGCGAGTGTCGATCCCATGATTTCCATTCTGGTGGGAAGGTTAGTTGGAGTGCAGTACACAGGGGGCATCACGTCACATACATTAAACACCCGTCGATTGCAAATGTTTCGAGTCCTTGAAGAATGCCTTTTCCAAGTTCGTTTTCAGGTCGGCTCCGAAGAAGCTTCTTTGCGCCTTCAACATGATAGCTCCATGCGCCGCTACCCGACTCAAAAAGATCCAAAAGAGCGAGGACAACGATGGCGGCCAAGGTCCGGTCATCATTCTGCATTTCAGGATTTGTCAGATCCTTGGACAGCTGGCCAAGAGTTCGCTGCTTAAATTCAAGGAAATGTTGGTATGGTTGGGAAGTAGGCCGCCGTGCGCTGGCGGGCATCATCATGCTTTCGATTTCCTCTGGGGACATTCGGGAAGGGCCCGGCGTGGGGTTGTAGGATGTCCAAGGCATCACCGAAGAGTCCGAATTCGTCATAAGTGAGTAGTGAAGCGCTCCCATCGCAGATAAGCCATGTGCGAGAACGGGTGAGTTGCCGACCAACGCAATGATATCTCGCCACGGATTTTTGGACTGGTCATACACCACAAAGTCTTCTGCCATGTTTTGATTGTCTAGAAAGGTCAGCACATTTAGAAATTTGAGAGGAAATGAGCTAGTCCATACAGTGATAGAGGTAGAACCGTGCAGTCTGGCTGAGACCTTTAAGCATCGGATCTACGAGTCCCCACGGGGCTGGGATGTACTGGGACTGAACGGTGTCCCGAGGAACATGGACTACCCTGGTTTCGTGCTCCTCCGATGGGTTGAAATTCAGCAATGCTTCTGCGTCTTCAGCTCCGAAAGATATATCCTCGGACGGTTCCAGAGCCCAGGTGTCCTGCTCGGGGCTCGTATGGGTCCCAGATCCCGGTGATTCGGTGTCGAACGACGGTTCAGCAATAGGGAAAAATCCAAATCCGGTATTCGGTGCCGTGGAAGCTTGCGCTGGAGCGGTATGTTGGGATTTCGAGCCGTCTGCCGGTTGTTTCACATCGTCGAAGCTACGGCCCATCATCTTGCCGCGACTGGCCACGCCACCTTTAACCCAGACCAGAGGCTTCTGGTAACCGAGACATTCTTTCCCCGCATCGCGGCACTTCCTGCAGGTGGGCTGGCCATTATCGCAGATGATGCGGCGGCGGCGACAGGTATAGCAACCTTTGGTCATGATCGACGAAGTGGAAGTTTGCGGAGTATAAAGAAGCTAGCCACGAGCGCTGTGCCACTCGCCATCGCGGTCAGGAACGGTCGCAGGGTTGGCGGGACCACTCGGTCATCGCTGGCTTGGGATATTTGCGCGGTCGAAGCCAGACAGAGTGCTGCAGAACGTATCAGGCGTCTCCAGGAAAAGAAAAACGCCCGCGAGGTATCATTGGAAATTCGGTGCGGGGCTTACTAAGAGCATCTCGGCCTTTTCCCCTCGGCCTCCACCTTTTGCCATCCAACACTCCGCGTCGCCAGCATGGTGTGGAATCAGTTCTGGCTGAGAACCTTGGAGGTAAGTATTCACTCCGATCAGAACCTTGCAGTCGCTGACATCTCCAGATCTGGCTGACCACCAGAGTACGTGTCCGACCCGGTGAAGCGGTGATCTCAACTAACCCATGCAGCTCCTGCGAAGTCCCATCTTCCATCAGATGGTCGGTCGAGTCCATCAGCGCGTGCAACATATCCGTCATGGGATTCCACCCGAACCATCGCGGACGTCCCTGGAGAACAACGGTATGCCTCCGCCTGACGAGCTCCGGTGCAACCGGCGCAGCACAGCTGACCGATATGCAGAATCCAGTCTCAACAAGTTCATAAAATACTTCAAGGAGGAAATCAAGGACCAGGTGAAGGGAAACCCTCGGAACAAATTGTGAAAATGAGGCATCGGCATTGCTTTGGCGTTCGGTAAAAGTTGGATGATACCCGCAAGTTGAACATGGTTTCTTTTTTTTTCTCTTTCCTCTCTCTTCCTCTCTTCCTCTGCAGAAAACATATGGATCACTTCTCTTCATCCATGGAATGCGTCCCTGTATATTTGTCCGCAGAGGAACTGTACGGTTCCTTCCGCCGTTCCCAGTTGTCATTGCATCTTCTAGCGGGGTTTGAAATTTGGAGCATACAGTCGGTCTTAACTAAATAACTACCTTGAGGATCGGGATAGATTCCTACACGAGTCGGATTGGGCCAGTTTAAAGGCTCGTAGGGCATCGGGCAAATAAGACGAAAGCCGCATGAAAGCGTGTAGATCGGACGTAAATCGCTCGGCTGTCTACCCGACCGGAACCCGGTAAACAAAGCAAAGCAGCCGGGCAAACTGCCACGGACCCTTTTCAGGGCTAGGGAATCTCTCTCCACTGCCACGGTAGACAGGTCCGATAGTCCCAAAGTTGCCCTTGGGCTAGATTCTCTCCCGGGCAACGAATCCTCGAAGGGTCGAATACTCGTAGAGTTTCGGACCGCCGCCAGGCTCATAATGCAATCAATGTACGCGAGGCATCCGGCATACTCTCACAAGTTCTCCCTGCCAACTCAGCGCCACCCGACCAAGTTAGGGCTAGTCATCGGCTACGCCGGCTTGGACCACCGAGGGGACTGGAACGCCGGGATTACGGCTGGGAGTTGAGGGATAGTCACCGAGTGCGTAGCATAGCCATGATCGACACGGAGAGTGGTGAAGAGCGCCAGTATGGTAGTATTGGGCTGCAAGGCCTGTTGCCATGCGGAGGGTGTCAGGTCGAGTGTTGCTAATTATGGGATGATCGAGCGCGAGGGGGTGGAGCAAGTGGACCGAACGGATGCCTAGATCTCCGTTTGGTCCTGGGACGCGAATGCCTTCCCACACACAGCAGCCTCTCGTATTTACAAAAGCCATGAATGGGCGCGTCGTTCCATCGGAATATGACGGTTCATTCGCACGGGTTTCAGTGAAGACACATGTAACGCTGAGATGACCGCCTGAAATCAAAAACGCAATTCAGAAACTAGGGCCGCACTAGTGGGTCCCGATCGGGTTAGTGCCCTGCTTTGTTGCACCGTTTCTCCTGCGCTCCCTTTTTCCCTCTTTTCATATTCCACGATCGTTATTACTCGACCTCGACCTCAACCTCATCCTTGAGGTGTCCCTCGTTTTCACCATGCGTCTCGCCAAACTCTCGTTCATCATCCAGGCACTGCTTCTGACCGCTGCTGCGGCTCAGAGTGCAGGGGCTTCCGACTTGCTCGGCGATCTCACCGACTCCTCGTCCAGTGCAGCGACTGATGCCACTACTTCCGACGCTCCCAGCACCACTCCCACCACTTCTTCGACTTCGTCGTCTTCGACTTCCTCCGAAGAGTCGAGTACCTCAGAGGCCCCTTCCACCACTCCCAACTCCGCGACCGTTGGTTCCACCACCCCCTCTACCAGCGAAGCGCCCTCGACAACTCCCTCCAGTAAAGATGAACCTACTTCCACTACCCACGACAGCTCCACCGCCGCCTCCGAGACTAGCTCGACTACACAGAAGCCGGTCGTGAAGACCATCACTTCTTATCAGACTGTCAGCGGCAGCACCCTTGCCAATGTTATGACCACCACCTCCTCTCCCGCCGCGGACTCGACCTCGCCCTCGCTCAACAGCGACGGCAAAAGCTCCTCGAGCAGCGGCGTGTCGGAATCTGACAAGAAGATCATCATCGGTGTGGTGGTCGGTGTCGGCGGTGCCATCCTGCTGGGTGTTTTGGCCGTCGTGGTCTGGCGCATCCAGAAGAAGCGCAGCGAACAGTACAATGATGACGATGATGATCTGATGGGCGGCACCGCTGTCGGCACTGGACCTCGCGAAAAGGCCCCCAGCCCGGCTCAGGGTGGCACCCCATTCCGGAGCACACTGGACCAGTATCACAACCCTGGCCCTGTCAACGCTGCATCTAACTTCTAGACGTCTGTCTTGAATCTGGCACTGTGTAAAACCAGTGCCCAGCGGCGTATGGCGGTTCGACGGCGTTCGAAGTGTAAAAATCTCTGTACGATCTTCATGCAATTCTCAGGCGCTACGGGCAGAAACAGGCGAAGGTCACGATTGCTTTCTTTTTTCTCTTTGGTTGCGAATCTTTTTCTACTTCTTTGGGATTGATCATTTCGCCCCTCCACTCCTTTCGGCATCATAGACTCGACTTCACTCCTTTGAGCGTTATTCTTCAGCAACCTCCACACTCCTTGTGATCGCACCTCAATTATCTGTTTTCGGCACTCCGTTCGTTCGGCTCTGCCTCGTTATCCCTCGTGATTCCCCAGTCAACGCGCTTGGCTTTCCTTTACATGATTCTTGTCATCATATATCTTGTTACTTAATACATCACTTCCTTCAAGCTTTGGTTGTTCCTTGGGTTTGAAATTGAAAAATTTACATTTGAATCATTTGAACGAAACATAGGCAGCCCAACGTACTGTACCGTCTCGGACTGCCAAGTAATTCTTGCTCGCGATCCGTAGTGGCAGATGCGTAACCGGGGGTTTAAAGAACCGCTTCACTCCGCTGAGGACGGTGTCGTCAAATGTAGTACCCCGAATGTAGGGACCGACGTCAGACCATTACCTCGTACTCCGAGCAAAGATCGACGGGCAGCTCAGATAAGATCGGACCCAGATTTCGCATGCGTTCCGCGATCGACACCTGACGTGCCTACGCGCCCATCACGTGGCGTGGAATGCGCGTCGCGATGCGATACAATGCGATCGACAATCTTCCCAGCCTCTCTCGCGTTGAAAAGTCGCGATTCTCACTTCAGCTGATAAGATTCTATTCATATCATCACTCAAGTTAGCCTGATAATCAAATTAAAGAAACCCAATCCCCGGACTCAGCAAAACCACAGCACACTTCCATTTCCGAACCACGGAACCCACTGAGCCAAATCTCACTACTCACGACGGTCACCATGTTCGCAACACAATTACCCTCCTCTCCCTCTCCCTCAACCCCCTTCCGCCAAACAAGCCAATTCTCTCCAGTCCGGCCGTCGCCGCTGGGCCCGCGCAGCTCCAACATCGCCACTCCCCCATGGACCATGGGATCCCCGACTCGCGCGGGCCAGGCCCAGAAACCCAGTTTCGACCGGAATACGCAGAGCTCGCCGGCCTTTCCGACGTTCTCAAACCACAATGAGAACCAGCCGCAACAGCAGACCTCTCCCGATCTGTTCGGCGCGTCTACGCCCTTCTTTCCCCAGCAGTCCTCCGTCATGTCGCCCACTTCTCCATCACCCTCGACACGTCCTAAATACTCGGAGCGCTATGCGTCGCAGATTGCAAACCCTATGAAGACGTCGAACTCGCTCGTGCGCTCGAAGACGCGCAAGATGTTTATGAACCGCGTCAAGAACGAGCGTGACAGCGGCCGCTTTGAGGCTCGGGGCGAGCAGATGATGATGATGGAGCACCTTGCCGATAAGCGGCGGTGGGAGGAGTCAATGGCGCGGGATGCCGCTGGCGTTATGCATGAGTTCGAGGCCGAGGAAGACGAAATGATTCCTGGTAGGTTTCATCTGATGTTTACGACCGCGGACACTGGCTAATCGCTGTACAGACGAGGCTGATGCACGTGCCCTGAATGAGTTTATATCCGAGGAAGAGGCTATGCAAATGGCCATGCAGGAGACTATGGCCTCGAACGGCCAACGACACCAAGATCAGACGGCTCAGCCGAATGCGTCTTTCAGCGATGACGAATACGACGATATCTTTATGACGATCTCGGACCCGGCGAAGTCGAGCCAGGATATGGATATGTCTTGATGGTCTGATTTATCTTAGAGGGTTTATTGCATCGAGTGGCGTTTCGGGTTTGAATCATGCGGATGCCTTGGAGTAAATAAGGGTATCGACGTGGTTGTGTATATGTACAGTACAGAGCAAGCCGATGAACATGAATGTGTATCAAAATAATCCCAAATCTTTATTGTTGCGGGCAGTCGGGGACTCCTTCAGCTCCTCCTGCACCTGCCGCGGCTCCCAGACCTCCCAGATCCTCCATGAGCGGGTTGGAAATCAGTTCCTCCGGCGGGCTGCCTGCGGCTTGCATCTGTAGACAATGTCAGTATGTAAACACCAATCACGAACCAGGACCATCTTACCTCTTGCATCCGCTCCCAGATATACTCCCGACACTTGGGATCCTCATCCGTATATCCGGGCTCCTCGAACTTCTGTACGATCTGCTTCACAACCTTTGCTTGCGTCTCGTAGCGCGACATGTCCTCGGCGGGAACCTTTTCCTCAGCCTTGTTCTTCTCGATCCACGGTCCGAACTTCCCATCCAGCTCCTTCATCGGCTCGTAAAGCATCTCCTTGTTCGATAGCTGCTCCATCATACCCATGAACATTTTCGTCAAGTCGCCGTCCTCGCCTGCACCCGCCGCGCCGGCCTCTACAGCCTTGAGCAGCTGCGCCAGCATATCATCCGAGCCGTCATCCGTGCTCGCAGCCTCGGTCGCCTTGTTGCCCGACTCCTTCATGCGCTCCATTGTCCGCTGGATGGCATCATTGAACGACTCGGCGGGTTGTTCACCACCGGCCGAGGCTTTGGTCGGCGCAGCGGCCGGCGCAGCGGCCGCCGGCGTTTTCGAGCCGGACCCTTCGCCAGCGCCGCCCTCCTCGGCCATCACGTCCGCCAGAAGCTGCTTCAAGAAATCGCCCGGCGGGATCCCGCTCTCCTCTAGCTGCTTCGCGAAGACGTCGGCACCCTGATCCACTGCGTTTTGGAAGTCCGGCCGCTCCGCGGCGCCGGGCCCGCCTCCGGGTCCCGACGCGTTGCCCATCATGTTGGCCATGTCCTTTTCTAGCTGCTTCAGGAAAGCATCCTCGTCGAAATCGGGCGGGGCGACGCCGGTTGTATCCGCCGGGGCAGGCGCGGGCGTAGGTTGTGCGGGCTGGGCTTTCGGTTTGGAGAAGTCATCCAGGACGTCTGTTGTAATGTTAGTTCGGCGATTGGTTCGTGGATGATAAGATGGCGACGTACCGTCCAGTTCATCAAAGTCCGAGTCTTCGTCATCGTCATTGCCTTTCGGTTGGTCAACCTCTTTCTGCGGGGATTCTGCAGGTGCGGCGGTAATGGGCTGCTCGGTAGATGAGGGGACGGGCGTGGGAGAAGTAGAATCCCGTGGGCCAGGCTGGCCAGGTTGGCCGGAAGTCTCCATGATGTATGAGATCGGGAGATCAAAGGTCGGAAACGAGCAAGCCGAACGACGCTTGTCTGGTCCGACAGACGAGGCCGAGTGTTGATGGCAAGTCACGGCATGTGACGAGCTCGAGTTGGCGGGGAACCGAACGCCGATCGCCGAGGGTTCATTATTACAGTGCACGTATAACTTCGGTGTATAACTCACTACGGCAGAAAGAGGCAGAAGGCTCTCTTGTACAAAGATCATCTACGATCTCGTATTCAACCCGAGAATATACAAAGGAGTTTTAAGGTCTAGTCCAGTAGTTCAGTCCAATGATCCCCCGCACGGAACTCGGGCGAGAATCTGCAATGCAACCAGCATTGCATCACGTCAAAGGATCCGGGGGCCTAAGAGCCAGGTGGCTTCGACCGCATGATCCCTAGCATTTCTCTTCTTGACTTCCTGGTTAGGTCGCGACCACCTGACTGTTCCCCTGAAACCCCGCGGTGAACTGGAATGAGCCTAGGCGGAAAAGTCCGCAGCAACGTGCGACCCCGGTTCGCCCCGGTATCGGCTATTCGGCGAACCTTGGATGCGCCCGTCAGAATTTGCTGTTCCCTCGCCTCCCTCGTGTTTCTTTTGACTACGACTTCTCCGCGGAGGTATCTTGCCCCTAGCAGTCGACACCCCCTATGTAGGTTGGCACTTCTGTTCATGCCACATCGTATCGTACGACACGAAAGGAAGGACCTTGCGAATTGGCCACTTGAATTCGCCCATCCGGGTTTCTCGAGTGGACAGGTGGGCCCGTTGCCGTCAGTGGTTGGCGTCGTAAAGGCGAAGAGGAGAAAAAAAAAAAGAAAAAAAAAAGTCAATAGGCGAGAGGCCCCTCTCTTTCCCCCCTCAGTGCCCCAGGGAGCCTTGGGGTCAGACGAAACAACGTTATTATTCGTTTAGTCAATCGCTTTACACATTTCTCCCTTCCTCACCCCCGACACCCCGTTTATCTCCATTCTCTGACTCTTCCTTTCTCATAATCCAATTTTTTTTATGTCACTCTCTCGCCTCTCACTCGTCCCGTCCCTTGCCGCTTAGCCGCGCGTCTCTTGCGTCTGTTTCTGATCTCCGATCTGAATTTTCATTGTTGTTTGTCCCAGAGCCCGTGGTTCGGCGGGGGGAGAGCTTCAGGTCTTGCTGAGCTGGTCCGTGTCCGAAGACCGGCCTGCAGGGAAAGGGCAAACAGGGACGAGTCGCGAGCCAGGAAGATCGTCCTTCCAATGGTCTCTATGGTCGAGACCTCTCACCCCGAGCATAATGACACGGTCATGGACCCCGTCGTGCCCAAGTCCGAACCGTTGCCAGACGGTTCGATCAGCTCGAGCGTGTCAACTCCCGATGCTGAGGCGGAGCCTTTAACTCAGGATCCCGCGCAGACTCAGAAGAGAAAGGGTGGCAGAAAACCTGTACGTAACATCTTCTCTTCAATCCGGGGCCCCGCATTCTTGTGCCTTCCCATGTGTCACTGTCCCTTCTGATATCCATTTTACTTACCTTTGATAGATATATGCCACCTCGGAAGAGCGTAAACAACGCAACAGACAAGCGCAAGCCGCCTTCCGCGAGCGACGAACCGAATATATCCGTCAGCTCGAAACCACCATCAAGCGGAATGAAGATTCTTTACAGAGTCTGCAACAAAGCCATCGCAGTGCCGCGGACGAATGTCTGATGCTGCGATATAAGAACTCTTTGCTGGAGCGAATCCTTCTCGAAAAAGGTGGGTCCCCATTTCTCAATCTTCAATCGAACTCCCATCGCTGACTTGATATCCAGGTATCGATGTACAGGCAGAGCTGCGCTTGAAGACGGGAGCGCCGGGCGCTTCTGCGAAGGCGAACCCTATGCCCCCCAAGTCGGCTCCGGGACCTCTTGGCCCTCGCCCTGGGCAAAGACATCCCGCCGGTATTTCGTCCAAGCCCGATGCCTTCGGCATGTCGCAGCGGGAGGGTGCATACGGCGTGTCGTCTCCGCAATTCCAAGCCACGCCTACCTCGCACGTGTCCTCGCCGTCCCACGCCAAGTCGCCCGGGTTCGGTTTCCAGGGTGGCATGTCGCCCGTTGGAGTAGACTCACAGGGAGGACGTCCCCAACTGTTGCCACAACCGCGAACTTTCAACAACCAGTCCTCGCCGCCGGGCATGAGCATGCCGCAGACCGACCCGTCGGACCCCAAGCCTCGGGGGCCACGAGGTCGCAATGTTGCCGCGGCATATTACCCATCCCCCTTCCAAAAGCATTACGACCAACTTGGTAAGTTCTTTTGAATCTACGAAATCAGTATTCTCGCTGACCCCCCCGCAGAACAAGAATACGATGCACAGGCCGATCTCGTGGACGAAGATCATGACGGCTCAGTAAATACGTCCTATGGAGTACCGGGATTCACGCCGCAGTCAGTAGCGTCGGGATCACACATGACAGGGTTCAACGCTCCTCCCGGTGGGGACGGGAACCCCGGAGATTTTGGGAATGCGAACCAGCTGCTGGGCCAGTACGAGCCAATGTTGGATACGGATCCGTTCGGGCTCAGTGCCAGCATGCATTTCCCAACGCCGTTTAACTACGAGCAGAATAATTCTCGGACTTGAGAACAAAAGTGATTACGCATTGCCCGGCGTTGGATTGATACCAGGCTCATAGCTTTGTCTACATGTCTACTGTGAACCTTTACAAGTATATTTTACCAGTATATGGCTCGTTGAAGCCAGGACAAAGCCAATTAAACCCCCAAACTATGTAAAAACCATGTATAAATTGGAAAATGTATGATGCCATGCTCCGCCAGTGACGCCATGATACCCTAAGCCCTAGCCTGATTCGCTTAGTAAATCGGGCCTAACCGGATTCGTCGTGCACCACAAACCTCCTTCTTTCACCTTGTGAACCACCTAAAGCCACCCCTTCATCATCATCGTCGAGGCCGGATCCTGTGCAGGTTCTGCCTTGTGTCCGTTTTTACCTTTTATACTGATCTGTTTGTGATCGTCGAGAACCTTCCCGTCCGGAAGGTCTCCGCAACAGACAGGCGTCATGACCGAAATCCGGTCCAAGGTACGCTGAACTGGAGCTTCAAGATGTGCTTTGCGACTGCACAATTGAGCTTTGAAGGTGCATCGGAACTGTGGCTAACCTTTGTCTGCTTTTTCTCCGGCAAATAGAACCTCTACGAGCTTCTTGGTGAGTTTTTGCCCGCTTCCGGATCAACCCCTCCCCTCGCCGATGTGCTTTTGGATTCCATTTCCTGCAAGCGCAATTTTCTTCATCATCTAACGCATTTGTTCAATTGCAGGCAATGACCCTGAGCTCGACCCCAACAGACCCGCCCCTCCCCCCGCTAAGGCCGTCGACCGCCCCGCTGCTCGTGTCGGCAAGCGCGATGCTCCCAAGGAGGCTCCCGCCGCCGCTCCCCGCGAGGGCAACAACCGCCGTGGTGGCCGCGTGACCGCCGGCAACGAGGCCGGTATGTGATGTGATCGTGGAGACTCGGCACGAATCGAAGGAACTGACGACGTGTCTCATAGCTTTCCGCGACCGCAACGCTGGTCGCAGCAACAACCGCTCCAAGCCCACCGACGAGGCTGAGCAGCCCGCCCGCGGCGGCCGTGGTGGCCGTGGCCGTGGTGACCGCCAGTCCCGCACTGGTCAGACGTAAGCGAGCCCTCAACCGACGACAGCCGAACGAGAAGAAACGAAAATCGATCGTTTCGGATTGCCGGGGAAATTGATCAGAACAAAGACTAACAATTATCACAGTGACACCCGCAAGCAGGTCCAGCAGGGCTGGGGTGCCGAGAGCGGCGAGAAGAACTGGGATGACGAGCGCCTGGGCGAGAAGCTCGCCAAGGACGAGGAGAACGCTCCCCAGACCCCCGCCGAGGAGGTTGAGGAGCCCGACAACTCCAAGTCCTTCTCCGACTACCTGGCTGAGAAGGCCGCCCGCGAGAGCCTGGCTGCCAAGCCCGTCCGTGCCGCCAACGAGGGCGTCAAGGAGGACAAGAAGTGGGCCAACGCCAAGGAGGTTGCGCACAAGGAGGAGGAGAGCTACATCCAGGGCTCTGGTGAGAAGGCCCAGCGCCAGAAGCAGCGCAAGGAGAAGAACTTCCTTGACGTCGACCTGCGCTACGTTGAGCCGCCTCGCTCCGGCCCCTCCCCCCGTGGTGGCCGTGGCGGCCGTGGCGGTGATCGCGCTCCCCGTGGTGACCGTCCTCCCCGCGGTGCTCCTCGCGGCGGTGCTCCCCGTGGCTCTGGTGCCCCCCGTGGTGCCCCTGCTGGTGCTCCTCGCGGCGGTCGTGGTGGTGCCCGTGGCCCCGCCGGTCCTACCGTCGACGAGAAGAACTTCCCCAGCCTGGGCGGCAACTAAATCATTCCAACGCCCCCAGCGCCCCTGGACGGGACTGCCTTCCCTGGACTTCTTCCCTTCTTGCCCTTCTCTCTGTCATCCCCTTTCTCTGGGTGTGGCTAAGCACTTGGGAGGTTTTTCTGATCTGCATGAGTCCATGGAAATTCAGCTCGTGTGATATGTGATGATGGTTTTCGCGAGTTTCTGCTTTTTTGATGCGACTGGGTGGGGAGCAGTGGAAGAAGGGAATTGGTTTCTGATATTCAGGGAGGCCTCAATAAAAATAGTCACCTGGTTTCCTGAGACGGCCGGGTTCTTTTGTGTGCTCTTGACATGTTTCTTCGGATATGGATGTGTGCAAACGTGAATTGGATGACTGAAATTCAACGGGCCCATGTAATTTGATTTAAACCCACAAGTCATGAAAAATCTAGTAACGCAATGAAATCCTTCATCTGAACTTGGACTCGGTGTTATCGGGTTGTAGACATTTATATCCCGATGTGGGGAAATGCATTCGTGACACCACTTGACCTGGAAAGGTTGGGATGTACAACATGATTGGAATGGAACCGGAGCAATCAACTGACGTTCAAGGGTGAGGATGCAAGCTGCCCGGAATCTTCATCACCAGCCCTACTATGAATTCGTCTTCTTTCTCTTGTCTTCTCATTTGAGGTTAGCAACTGCCTCCAGTCGGTCGACACCTTTGAATCGCCTAGAGATGTCAGGATTAGACCGCCACACACTTCCTAACCAGGCTGCAGACGTAACCTCCTGGCTTGCAGCGGTTCGGATTTGACCGTTTACGCCGTGGGCACGCTCGTGAGGCCTGATGGCTTCACAGCTATAGGTAGATGATACGAACTAAGAAATTGAGAGACCCCTTCCCTCTTTACAATTTACAACGGCACATGGGATGAAGTGAAGCAGACTCGTATGAAACATCCTTTCTCGTACTGATTCCAAGACTATACTGATATGTGCACACAGCAGTTGAAACCACCATCTCCAACCCTCGGATTCTCACCCCCAACTGGGCCACCAAAGAAGATGACGTTAAAGCTCTCCGTCACCGTGATGGTTCCTAGACGGATGAGTAAACTCCTCCGCCGCAACCTGGGCACTCTGAGCCCAAGCCCGGACGGTCTCTTCATCAACATCATCCAAGAAGGCCAAGCCCTTCATAGCACGACCACCACACGCCCGCTCCAGCGCCAAGAAAGCAAAGTGGCCGCCGATAACGGGGCGCGCAAAGAAGTTGGGACCGGGGAAGTTTCCATCGCCCTCAGTGTTATGCAGATCCGTGAACGGGCGGTCCGTCACCGTCTCATTGACCCAGCGTGCAACAGACTCGAGGATCTCGGCGCGGACGGGCTTAGATGCCACGGCCATCGAGAAGAACTCCCAGTCTGTCTTGGTGTACAGGTGCCGGCTGTCGAGGGGAAGGCCGAATTTCTGGCGCACGTAGTGGTACCACACGGACTGCTTCTGGTAAATGTGACGAGGGACGAAGCCGGGTGACTCGGTTTTGCTGGATGATTCGGTGCCTTCAAGGTGGAAGCAGAGCTGTGCGTCGGCGTATAGATTGTAGATTGTGGTCCAGGAACCGTACCAGTCGTAGGCAAGTTTGGCGTGCGTGCCGTCGCGGGACATGCCGAATTCTTCCCATTTCGCAATGTACTTGTCGGCAGTGTCCTGGTTTGCTATTAGTTGAGTGTTCTATGCATGGATTTGAGGTCCGCTTGTCCTACTTTGAAGTACGAGGCATCAGAGTCGTGGCCAGTCAACTCGGCCAGCTTGCTCATGGCATTGATGCCGACGATACCTTTCAAGGCAAGATTGGTTTGCAGGGCCAACCAACCGGCGAAATCGTCAGTAGAGACTGTGACCGATTAGCATCCGGTTAGAAAAAGGATCGCTGGTGACTTACGTTGATTAGCCGGTTCCAGAGAAAATTCGACCAGGTATCCAGTCCATTGTTTCCAGAGACGGTAGCTTCGCTTCACCCATTTCTCGGCAAGGTGCTGCCCCTCTAGGCCGCCACCCCATTTGCCATCCTGGTGAGCAATTCCTGACAGAACCTGCAGGTTGTCAAGCGGGAAGAGTCCAGCTGACTCGCTCGAGAATGCCGAGGAGCTCGTTCCCTCAGTAGACCAGATGGAAGAAGCCTCCGACGAATCCTCGTATTGAAGCGAATTGGCAATAGCCAGACCCATGATCAAGATGTTACCGCACTCCTCCACCGGCATGTACTCGTCATTGCCATCGGGGTGACCAGTAGCATTGGGGAAGTGGGTGCCCAGGTCGTGCATCGCGTACGTATTGGGATATTGCCCGCTTAGCATATGTTCAATCAGCGGCTCCAGCAAATATGCCAGCCAACGCGGGTTGGTGTATAAGAAGAAGGGGAAAGCTGGGAAGATCACATCAATGGTTTGGAAGTTACCATTGGAAGAGATCTCCTTGAGGAACAGGATAGGGTTGTCTGGGGTACCAGAGAACGTAGTAGCGCCCATTACCTGGCGTGCACTGAGAGCAACAATGTCGACATAGTCGTCAGCCCCCGAAAGGTAAGCATCTTCGGCCACTTGCTGGGAGTAGTTAGATGCCAAGGCGCTGGCCGCAGCGTAGTCGTTATAGTGGAAGGTGAGAAGCTCCTCGGTAGTGGGGAACCAGGACTCCCAAAGAGGGCGCATCATGGTGAGCCCGCGAGCAGATGCATACTGAACAACGGGAGTTTGTACAAGACCGAGGGTGAACGTGACGCTGAGAGAACGTGACTCGTTTGGCCGGCCGAGATTGAAGGACTTGGAGAACGCAAAGACCGGTGTGCGATCACGAATAGCTCGCCATTGACCATCATTCTTGTTGCGCAAAGCTCCGGAGCTGGCGAAGTTCTGTCGCACCTTGTCGGCCTCCCCGGACTCGTAGCGGGCATTGGCAGGTCCGGTGAAGTGGAGAGTACCCCATTCACCACGATCGCGGATCTCAGTCAATAGAAGCTGTGTCGTTCGGCGAACCTGCCACCGTTGAAGACTTGGCTTCTTGTCTTTGTGGTTTTCGACATTTAAGGTATCCCACTCCCATTTGAGTTGGCTTCCAGTGTCTCCGCTCAACCAGCGTCCGTCCACATCCATGTAAACGTTGACATCGATCTCACCTCGTACATCAATAGTAATGTATGATGCCGGAATAGACTGCCGCAGAGTCGATGTCGGCGTGATGGGCGAGAGGAATGAAACGGTGATGTCAAGGGGTTTGGAGGCATCGGTGTCAATGCGATAGGTAAAGTTGGTTGTTGAGGCGTCGTAATTATTTCCAAGATAAGTGGGGTATTTGATTTGATACCTGCATGCATCGGTTAGCTTCTATTTCATTAAAGAAACATCGGAGCGCTCTCATACCCCCCGTCCGAGCCCAAGGAATCCTGCGGCTTGCCGAAGAGAGGGTATACCGATCCCTGACTCGGCACCTGGGCCATCAAGGAGAGCCCAATCTCTTCTCCGGTATAGAACATGGGCCATTTAGACCAGGGTGCGTCGCGAGCATTGCCTAGCCAGGTACTTAGGTAGGGATTCCGCACGGTCAACGGCAGAACCGGGGGCGTGAGGCTTGAAGCTGTAGTAACGGCGGCCTGAGTAACCGCCGCAGCCAGAACGGCGAGTGACAACTGCATGGTGGCAGCTTTCTTTCCCAAGGAATGACAGGTGTGACAAGAATCGGAGCTTGGACCAAAGTCACGAAGGACCAAGCAGTGTGACGGAGCGTGAAACGAAGGGGCGGAGGAATGTGCATGCGGAAATGCGGGGAACGATGGACTCAGCTGGGATCGGACTCGACCCCGGTTACCTCCCTGTTCGTATAGGATGCTCTAACAGTCCAGGGGAAAAGTAAAATGCAATGCTGATTGGACCCTAGTTCGTCTCTGCTGCAGCTCTGCCCCGAATGACCGTTGAAGGGTTGAGTTCGCTCGTTCCGATGATGTCATGCGGAGACAGCTCGGGACCAACACCTCGCGACTTGACCCTTCTCACGGCATATCTGAGTGTCTTTCATAGTTTACTTTGGAATGAAAACTATAATCCCATAACAAAATACCGGCTATGCTGAACCATGTCATAGATGCTCAGCATGATGGAGTTGAACTTTGGAACATGTGGCAGCAGTATTTGTCGCATATACATATACACCAGACCAGGTACGACCTTAGGTAGAATGCGTCTTTTGAAACGACAACACTTGAGAAAAAGCGCCATGCGAAAGACAGCGAGTAGCGAATATATTTCTACGGTTCGGCGGTGAAAGTTTTCCAAGAAATTATTCTCAAGGCTTGACCATCTATAAGTCGAACCGGGAGAGGAATGCCTTCTATGGCTAAAACAGCGTCCGTCACCAAGCAGCAAAATGTGTTCAATGGCCAAAAGAGTGGCGCATACTGCAGTTCTCCGAACCTTCGCTGCATGATGTCGAACGACTAACCCCATTTAGGACCCAGGGTTATCGCGATAAGCGTCGCGGTCACGACACACAACAGCGCGTGAGGCAAGAATTCGAGGCAATACGCGCCATTGGCCTGGCTTGGACTCTAGTTAGAATTTGAACCCGAAAATTTCCATTTCACCCTAAGGGTAAGATCAATAATCAACGGGCAAAATCGAAATTGGTAGCCTTTTTTTGCCACTGCCCACTATGCCATAAAAAGTTCGAGGACAACATGTTATGCATATTGACTAGCAGTAAAAAACTACATACGATCAGGTCAAATCGACCGGTTCAAATGATCCAAACTAGCCCAGCCCCTAAGTCAGGGCAACCCGTGGACGCGTGCTCAACACGACCTCGGTGTGGAACCGCGTCCGTGCATCTATACAAGGCTAGTAAGGTATCGGGAGACTATACGCGATTGACGCGACCGTTTTGTGTTGGGAACACCCTTGCTCTCCAAGTCTTCTTTCTCACACTTTGATCTTCCTCTTTGATCTTTTATTGTTGCCTTCCTGGTTGTGTTGTTCGCATTGTTCGCGTGGACCACGAGATCCCGGCTCCGCTTCCCCCGCCGCTTGTATCTTTCTTTCTAGACCTCTACACACCTCTACACCCTCCTCTCCTACAAACTCTCGGTCTCAGAGCACACTTCAACATGCAGTCGACCTCGATGCATT
The DNA here is from genome assembly GCA_037042055.1 of Penicillium sp. S103-07. Taxonomy (NCBI): domain Eukaryota; kingdom Fungi; phylum Ascomycota; class Eurotiomycetes; order Eurotiales; family Aspergillaceae; genus Penicillium; species Penicillium sp. S103-07. The sequence goes on from JAXQJQ010000003.1 coordinate 236,005, forward strand.
TCAGTCCCGTCAAGGACGGACGCCGCATCCTCGGGGAGAAAGACGCCAACGCGTGTCTTTCGCCAGCCCACCAGAGCAAACAACCGCTCTCGGTCGCCACAACCCCCGTCAAACGGTCTTTGTTCATGAACACATCACCCAAGAAGCTCCTCCCCTCACCGATCTTTGCTGGTCAAAAACGGACGAGAGACCAGGTGGATGAGACCGACGTAAACAACGGATCCGTGCAGGAGCCGCGGGGCCTGGAGGAAGAAAGCTCCCAATCAACAGTCAAACATGACAGTCAAAAGGTATGCTTGCAAATATGACCACTGGAGCTGGGCAATAAAATCAGAAGAGCAATTGGCTAACTTGGACGTCCTACCATAGCTGGACCAAGAATCAGACGCGATGGGAATCCGCGTCCAAATACCACTCTCCCAGCCAGAACGCGAGCAGACCCAAGATCCCATGGACACCGACAGACTTTCTACCGTGTCTCAAAGCTCAAACAAAGAAACGCGGCCTGTTCCAGAAGACCCCGATGCGCGAAAGATGTTCATACAAGAAGTAAGCGGGGCTCCAGGAATCCATCATTCCGCGCGGCATGTTCTAACTATATTCCTAGAAAGCAACACTTCTCCGAAACACGCTCCAAACTGCTATGCGCAATGTCACCGACCACCAAATTGACCGTCGGGTATCCGAGCTCGAGGCACACAGCCGCAAATGTCCTCGCCTCTCCTTCTCGGCTCTCTCCTCCCCTTTCATGCCCTACGGAAAACATGCTACCCCCTCTCAATTCCGCACTCCTCGAATTGGCACGACCGCCGACATGAGCTCCACTCCTTTTCAACAAACGCCTGACCTCCCTACACAATCATCAACGGGCCGGGCAAAGACATCTCATCGCACCCCTCCTCGCACTCTTGGATCTCCAATGCAGCTGAGCAGCCCTCCGGCTACGGTTGTCCGCCATGATCAGAGTCGCGACGTTACTGCAGGAGCAAAGCGCGAAGACGATGCTACGCGAGACAATCTGTCACCGTCGCAAAGAGGAGACGCGGTTGATGGGTTACTCAAGCTCATGAACACTTCCGAGAGAAACAGCACTCCCAACTCATGGACTGGATGACTATACAGAATTGGCCTGGAAATATGCCAACGACGTGTCCTGCCTTACTCGTGATACCCAAAGGGTATAATCCCTGGATCCCGTGTTTTGGATGATCGAGGTTTCCGCAATACTGGAGTATTGTTTGGACATGACGAAGCGCACTGCAATGACTATATCAATTACTGTTTGGATACATCAAGCCTCTTAGCATTGGCCTTGGAGAAATTGTAGACGCTCTAATTGGGACGTGCGGCGTCCTGCAAGAAACATTCTTATTACTTGCAATCAACGATACCATTTGTATACACTTAACTCGCCTGATCATTGTAGATTACTGCTAGGTGATCCCTCAAGTCGATAGAGCCAAGCCGTCCACGGTCTCAACCTGCCTAGATTTGATGTAAACCCAAGAAGCCACGACGTACAGAAACAACAGCCTTGTCTCACCTCCGGGATGTTCTCGATCTTCAGATCGGAGCTAGGGAGCGCGGAGACCTGCAAGATGACGAAGACTAGACAGATCACAAACGGGATTGTTGCAATCTTAAGATCAAACGTGCCAGTACGTAGATCTGATTGGTCGATTTCTTAAGAAAACAAGATTGTTGACGTCCCCTTGCGTGAAGATATCATATTGGCTACACTTTGGCCTTGTTGACATTGACATGATGATGTCTGCAAAGTTGTTTGCTGTATCAATCGCCGTGACATGGACGGAGCTCCTGGCAAAAGAAAACACTTGAGTGGCATAGACAAGGCCTTTGTCATTGCCGGACTACATTAGTATGTACTTTACAAAATATCAAAGAGCTCGATTGTTCCATTTCTCCACCCATCGGCATCGCTAAAGTAGACATTGATTCTAAAGATGGTATCAAGTGGACATGAATATATACAGGTGAGCATGCTATTTACCGGACCTTCTTCAGCTTATTACGCTTGCGACCCAGAACGTCACGACCCTCTTCAATCTCACCCGTAGCCTCACGCTTCGCCGAGCCAACCTCCTTGAGCACTCCGGTCCGAGTAACACGGCCCTCGATGCTGACACCTTCCTCGGCCCACTCTTCCATAGGTCGACCCACACGCTGCTCAATAGCGAGCACGAGCTCGACATCACGCTGTCCAACTAGCGTGACAGCCTCACCGGCTCGACCGGCACGAGCAGTACGACCAACGCGGTGCACGTAGTCGTCTGGGTTGCGCGGGACATCGAAGTTGATGACTAGGCTAACGGTTGGGATGTCCAGACCACGCGATGCGACATCTGTGGCGACGAGCACTCGGGCAGCGGCTGCGCGGAATCGCGCAAGGTTGGATGTACGCTCTGACTGAGGGAGAAGACTGTGGAGGGAGGTGGCGCGGTGGCCAAGGCGACGCAAAAGGCGCTCGAGCAAATCCGCGGTCTTGGTGTGGTTGCAGAAGATGATGGCTGGCTTGGAGACATTTTCCTCTGTGGATAGAAGCACATGCAAGAAGGCTTCACGATGTGTCATGGGGACCTTCAAGTAGGTCTGCTTGAGTGTTGGCGGGATGTTTCCTTGGTTTTCGGTTGATATCTCGGTCACGAAGATGGGGGGCTTATCCTCAGTGCGAGGCATTGACTTCAGTGCCCGAACCTCTGCGGTCAAGGTGGCTGTGAAAAGGAGAGTTTGGCGCTCTGATGATGGAGGTAGTGCAGAGAGACAGGTTTCCACATCTGGCAGCATGCTACCTTGGCCGCTGGCCAGCAGTCGGTCTGCTTCATCAAGCACGACCATCTTAACCCGGCCTAACCCCGCCACCGTATCCTCGCCTGAAGTCTTGATGTGATCCGCTAGCCGACCGGGGGTTGCAATGACGACGTGGGGTCTTTGTGCCAGAGCGATCGCCTGGGGTCGCATGTCTGTGCCTCCGGTAATAAGAACGGGCTTCATGCTCTGCGGTGCTCCGACAGCCTGGAATTGTTCGTAGATCTGTAGTGCAAGCTCTCTGCGAAGGAGAAAAACGGGATCAGTATACTCGGTGAAAGGGTGTTTGGAGTTATCCTTCAGCTGCACATACCTCGTCGGTGTCAATACCACCGCAAAAATTCCAAACGGATCTTGCGCCCACTTCTGCAAGATAGGCACCGCGAAAGCCATTGTTTTTCCTGAACCAGTTCGACTTCCACCAATACAGTCCCGACCCTTCAGGATCTCAGGGATACACGCCTTTTGAATAGCGGTGGGCCGTCGAATCGCCATAGTCGTCAAAGAACCAACGAGCCATGGTGCAACTTTCAAAGCCCCAAAGGTGGACTCCTCGCTGCGCAGTCCAATTTCAAGAGCGTCGGCAATAGTAACAGGTTCCTCTTCGCCTGTAGTCTCGGGCTTCTTCACAGTATCGTCCTTCTTCTTGATGCGGGTGAGGGTGGGGAGCGGCGCAGGCGCAACGTAGGAGTCGTCGGAGGACTCGGAGAGACGGCGGCGCTTGGGTGCACGGTCTTGGACATCGTGCTGATTATCTTCAGAGCTATCAGATGCATATGAGTCCTCGGACGCCGGATCTTCTTTCGAGGGCGCCATTATTGCTGGCTGCTTTGTCTTGGGGAAATAATTTTGCGGCAGAAAAGTTATCTTGATCTGGCGGTGAGAATGTGATGCCGGGCATTCTAGGCAAAAATATCTCCGCTCTTTATACCACGTGACCCTGTTCGAACTACAAAAGAATAAGGATCAAACATTTGATTTACGCTACTATAACACTGTATTTTGGTCAATGCCTGACATTCGAAGTGATGCTGCTGGTTGTACGTACATCCATGTGGTTGGTCTGGCAAGCCTCGCGGCCATATAGTTGCCCTGGCAAGCCTGGTGGTAAGACCGCAGAAAAGAAGATGAGGATAATTATACACATGGGATAAAGTTGGGGTATTATTTAGTACTTTGAAGATTTGGTCATTTCTTTTTCCATGGAGTTCAAACTATAAGCATCATAGACGTTACCGTTCATGTGCATTGTGACCATCCTGGCTCGCAATTCAAGTGTTCCGGCTGGTAGTGCTCCTCCTCCTCATAGATAACCGAGACGGAAGCTCATATGCCTCACCTCTCTCCATATCGTTGTCTTCAATGGCAGATTCCGAGGAAGAAGACGGCCGGTCCCTCAAGACTCCACCGTCTCTGCTTGAAGATCCGTTTGCTCCGCTACTCATCGCCTCTTCAACCTCTTCGTCCATCCCATGGGTACCACCAACGCTCTCCATAGTAAAGGGGCTGGCAGTTGGAGCGTCTAAGGCATCCAGTTCCTCACGTGTAAACCACATTGGGAATAGGAAAGACCGCACAGGGATCAAAAGAAGAATGATGACTGGGAAACCAATAGCAGCGATGGTTTGGGTGATGGCAAAAGTCGCACCAAAACCAAGGAGTTCAATAATGACGAATACCCAGATAGCGGCGCGTCGATTGAGCCGCTTGAGCGGGTTGGAGCCGGGAGTGAAGTTCTTATCCTGGGCAAGGAATATCAGCTTTTGTGTGATACCATTACCCTGAAGAGCTTGAACACCCATGATGAAGAACAGGCCGGCCATTACACCCTGTGGGATCAGGTGGAGGACGATGAGAAGCGGACCGGTCATTGTACCGAGGGTCAAAAGGCCTTGCGCTAAATTGCTGGCTCGCTGTTCTACTACGTGGTCTGTGACACGAACAGCCTTGCCCTTGTTGGATTCATCCTCATCCGCCACTTGACGTGTGACACAGAGCGCGGAAGTATGGAAAGGCGCTTGGGGAATAAGACCGTTAGGGAAGGGGATTCCAAGTAGACCGGCAATAAACGTAGTGAGACCAAGGAGCCAAAGGTCCCAGTGGAACCCGGCCGGTTTGCGGAGAGGGAATTCGGTGCCTTGGGCGATGAGAGAAGAGACTAGTGGGGAAAGTCCAATGTTAGTCCTTAAACAGGCGATATCAGCTCAAGGGTACCAACCATTGTGATCAAAGTAGAACAAAATTGTCAAGAGAAGCGCAAAGGGAATGGCCAAAAAGACGTCCCCCACGCTAATATCCCAGAACCGCACCAGCCATGACCGATCCTGCGTGGGAAAGAACGCCTTGCTAGTAGGAAGAACGGCAACGTTGACGTCTCTCATATGACCAATGTGGACGAAGCCGGTGAAAAATACAATGACTAACGGGGTGCCGTAGTCTTCAAGGAACTTCCGCACGTATCTCCCGAAAAGATTGCTGTTACCCAATTCTCCGCAGATCCATGCAGCCATCAACACAAGAAGTGCTACCATGATGGCCAGGTAGGCTGAAGTTTCGCCGACGGCGCCCCATTGGCGGGTCAGGACTTGTATACCCTTCTGGAGATAGATGCAGGCAACGTAGAAACCGAAGATATCGCATGAGAAGCGGGTGACGTATTTTAGCCCATTACAGGCATTGGTGATTGCCAGAATCCAATGCATCACCAACGACCAGCTAATACGCATGTTAGTACGTCATTGGTGAGTCAATAGAGCGTAACTTACATGCCAATCCAACACATGAAAGGGAGGAATGGGGTACCTCGAGAAGCTATAATATCATAGACTGTGTAATTGAACACGGTAATAGGTCCTAAATTGACTTAAGCTTGAGTACTTGTATATCACAGCAGCAAAACTTACCAGTAACGCCCACAATGACCAGAGGCTGAGCAGCGAAGAAAGAAAACACAACTGCTCCAAGAACAGAGGCAAGCAAAACCTCATTGACGCCGAAGCTCTGGTGTGTCTTTTCAAACATATCTAGGGAGAAAGCGAGGGCAGGCAAGATACTGCAGCCATTGTAAGCACTCTGCTGCGCAGTGACATTGAACGAAATTCAGCCCGAGACCCTGCCTCAATTTCCAATGGATACCAGGAATTTACTCGTGGCGATAGATCAGACCAGAAGAGACAAGGGAAATAAAACCGTCAAAAATGGAAAGAAATAGAGAATCGTACTTAGCAAAATACATGTAAACGGTCGCCGGCACAATTCGATAATCCCACGCATCCATCCAATCACTCCAGTAGTAGGGTGCTCTCCGCTTGATATCCTTGATCATTCCCCGGAACAGACGCACCCGCCACCATTTTGGCTGGGAAGACCGCGCAGAGGTCGTCGTCGACGCGCGACGCGGTTCCTCACTTGCTGGCTCCCCCTGGTTCGCGGATGAAGTCGACTGGGAGTGACGCGAAGCATGACCAGACCTGCCGGAACGGATAGACGACAGGCGTTGAGATTTCCAAGAAGGTTTCCGCTGAGAGGATGAGGTGGAAGCGTGCATATTGGGACCCGAGGGGAGGGAGAAGTCCCCGTGTGACGATCCCTGCATGTGCGGCATTGAACTAGACGCGACGATGCAGTAAAGAGTTCCCCCAAGTCGGGGCTGATAGAGAGCGCTAATCAACCGAGTACAAACAGATGTTGCACGGAATCAGGCTGCGGGGAGGCAAAATAAGAGAACTGGGAGCCAAGGATGGGATGTGGGGCGTGAGGTCATCACGGAGATCCTCCAACGAAGCTACACAGGTACGGAGCTACGGAAAGAAAATTAAGATGCTACGTCGAGAGTGACTGAGAATGTAAAAATGATTTTCAAATACAAGGTGCGACTAAAAATGGAAGTATTACGTGACAAAGATAAAAGGCAAGTTGTTCCTCGGCATCAGAGCGAAACGACACCGTCATCCCCCAACTTTTCTTCACAATAAAACCAGTGGCAGAGCTCAAATTGTTCACGCCGGAGGCGGAGGAGGGGGAGGCTGATCGCTGGGAGGGGGAGGAGGAGGCTGATTGCTAGGAGGAGGGGGAGGAGGTTGGTCGCCAGGAGGAGGGGGAGGAGGAGGGCTGCCGTAGGCCATCTGAGGCATGCCCGGAGGGGGAGGGGGAGCAGCCATGCCGGGAGGATAGGCGTATCCTCCGTATCCTCCGTACCCGTAAGCAGCTTGCCCACCAGGAGGCGCCGGTTGCTGCCACGGCGCAGCACCGGGGGCAGCACCAGGGGCGGTGCCCGGCGCAGTATATCCAGCTTGGGCCCCATAGCCGTAATCGCCACCCTGGCTCTGTTGAGCAGCAGCCCAAGGGGGTGCAGCGCTGTAGTCGCCGCCGCGGGAACCGTAGTCGTCACCGCGGGAACCGTAGTCGTCGCGGCGGTTGTCACGGCCTCTCTGCTGCCAGGGAGCCACGTCACCGGCCGGCGGGCCGCGCTGCCAGGGCTTCGCATCACCATCGTCAGGGTAGCCACCCTGCTCGGGACCGGCCTCAATACGACGAGGCGGGTATTCACCGGGAGCACCACCAGACAGCTCGTTCATGAGTTGCTGGAACCGGAGTCAGTATCAACATGTACTTCATCATCACGGGATTAAAACTCACCTCCATCTCACGGTCAACAGCATCGCCAGTGCCGATGGCACGAGGAGCGCCACGGCCACCACCGTAGCCACCTGGTTGGTTGTTGCGCCAGTCGCTGCCTCTCTGGCGGTCGGGACAATCGCGAGCCATGTGCCCAGCATTGCCACAGACGCGACAGATGATGTTGGCAGTGAAGTTGCGCTGCTCGGGGCAATCGTACTTGCGGTGTCCGATTTGACCACCTATCGAACAATTAGAAACCACGTCCTCGGTGACTAAAGGCATATATAGACTTACAGTTCTGACAAGCTTGGTTCTCATCATCACGGAGGGTACCGTTAAGAGCGGCCAACTCACGAAGCTGGTTGCGCTTCAGTTCATTCTGGCCTTCTGGAATAGAAGCGGCCTAAGAATGTCTCGTTAGTATCTAGACCGAGAAACCAAAAAAAAGAGTTATAGCTCACCGTCTCAATGACATTGTGCACCAGCTTCTTGGCTTTATTCACCTTCTCTTCGGTGTCGGCCATGATCAAGCAGTGAAGGTCTTCCTCCTGGTTGCTAGCGTGAGCGGCGTCAGACCGGCCCTTGCCCTCCTTGACGGAGCCCTTGCCTCGAATGGCGATCTTGGCTCCGGACTCCGTCTCCATCTTCTTCAAGGTGTTTCCACGAGGTCCTATGAGTAAGCCAACTTTTAAAAAGATAGCAAAGAGCTAAGTGTTAGTTCATCCGGTAATTGTAAAGTGCGCAGAGTAATGTGCAACATCAAGCACCCAAGGGTTAGCAAGAAACGGGCCGAAGACATCCGAGGAAATCTCGGCAACTCGAGTCGAGCAGAGCGCGTTAAAAGACATAGTGAAAGGACAGTTAGGAGTTAGAGGGTTAGTTATCATACTGAAGTTAATCTCTGGATAGTCATTGACTGGGACGTAGACCTTCTCCTGGGTCTTGGTGGGACGTCTGTAGTCAGAGGGCGGGTGGTAGTTAGGGATGGTCTTCATGGCCTTCTCGACCAATTTGTGACGCTCATCCTCGAGTCGCTTGCGGTAGCGGTACTCGCGAGTGTTCACACGTCTACCAAAGTTGTCGTACTGCGGCGGCGGCGAAGGAGACCTGCATATGAGTCAGTATCTTGCGTCTTGCGGAAGGCGCATGCCAAAGAGCTTGTACATACCTATCGCCATCACCCGGGACCACATCGTTGATCCGCAGCTTCTGGCTGATCTCCTCGATACGCAGGTGCAAGGTGTAAGCCTCAAGTTGTTCGCTGGTGAAGTTCGCCATGATCATCGTGGGCAAGCCCATCAGGCCGGCAGCCTTGTTCTCCTGCTGGTCTCCCCAGCGGTTGCGCTTCTTGCGTCGTTTGACACCATCGGCCGGGGGATCCGCTGCGTCGAAAGAATAAAAGTTAAAACCAAAGGTTTGCGAAATACTCGTAGGGAGAAACATACCTCGAACGGGGCTGCGACCACGCTTAGGGCCATCGGGCATGGAAGAAGGAGTCGCAGTGCGACTATCATCCTCCTCATCCCCAAACCCACGGCGGCGACTCCCCAGAGGGATGTTGTTAGAGCCCGTAATGCCTTGATTGCGCCAAGCCATGACTCTTGACTTCAAAGGTCGTTAGTGGTATGACGAGTCTTCAAGGAAGAAGCTCCCATTCAGTGAAAAGTGGCAACACGCCACGTGATATGTCACGGCGGTGAATGTATTCTGCCGGGCGGTGGATCTATTTACGACCGGTTACAGGCGAGACAACGATTAATGACTACATCAGCCAGGTTCGGACGAATATAATCTCTTAAATTATCGTGGGAGATATCTAAGGCATGATGTCCTAATATCACTTAGATCTTGTTCTTCGCATCATCCTTCATGCCTTGCTGAACCCATGCCCGTGTTTGGGCGGCGTGCTTCTCCGTAGCAGCCTTGTCCTTGATCAGGTCCTTTATGGTGTGCTTTGAGGGGACATGGCGGCCCTTTTCAGTGCCCTCCCGCTGAGCCATCCGCTCCTCCCAGGCCTTCAGATGCGGGAACTCCTCAATATCAACGCCAGCCCATCCGGCAGCAGCGACCCAACCCCAGTGAGAGATATCAGCGATGGAAACATGGTCACCGACAATGTATCCGGACTTGGACTGAGCGAGATGTTTGTCCAGGACACCGTACAGACGGCGGGTCTCGTTGACGTATCGGTTCACACCGTACTCGATGCGCTCGGGGGCATACCGCGAGAAGTGGTTGGCCTGGCCTTGCATGGGACCAACACCGGCGTTCTGGAAGAACAGCCAGTTGTTCATCTCGTAGTATTCGCGGGTGCCCTTGGGGAACGAGATCTTGTGGTTGGTATCATATTGCTCTGCCAAGTATTGCAGAATGCTGCCAGACTCGAACAGGCGGATCTTTTGGCCGTCACTGAAAGTGTCCGTCAAAGCGGGGATGCGGCCGTTGGGGTTGATCTCGAGGAACCAGCTGTGCAGTTGTCAGTCTCGGATTCCGATAGTTGATGCTACTGTAGGCACGTACTCTTCCTTTTGCGTGTTCTTAGAGATTTCGATTTTCTCGACTTTGTATGGTAGTCTATTATGTTGTCAGTGGAAGGTCGAAAGCGTCTGAGCTGATCACAGACCCCAGCTCCTCCAGCGCCATGGAGATTTTGATTCCATTGGGCGTCTGGGCCGTGTAGAGAGTGATGTCCGGGCGACTCATTTTGGAGATATTAGATGTGACTGTTAATTTATCGTGGGAACGATCTGTTGTAAGATCTACGAGTGGATTTGGAGGGGCATTTAAAGTGATGGGATTGAGGTCATCGCAAGCTCACCCCACTTGGATTTCTAATCCCGCCGAAGCTTCCACGCCTCGGGGCTTTTCTGAATAACCACCATTCACGTCTAACCCCATTCTGACAAGACGTATACGAGCCCGCATTCAATCAACAAATTAGAACGGAATGATCTTGGGTAACACGAGCTGACAAATCCATTTCCTGAGACAACAAAGTTCACATGTCGAGAGACACCAATTGTTTCTTATAATTCACGAGTATACGGGCAGCTATCAACGGCTAAGTTAAGCCATTACACTGATTCTCAACTTGCTTTTCCCTTCCAGCATTAGATGAACACTCACAAAGAAATTGAAATTTTTACCCATTTTCATTTTGTCTTACGAGTCCAGGAAGAAATCCAAAGGCACCTCATATCTTGCATTGCTACACAAAAGCTGTTTACAGCTCCTCAAAGATATTACACACGCTTCGTGGAGAATGACAAGTTTTTGTCGAAAGAATTTTACAGGAAAATGCCAGGTCAAGGCAGAAGGAACCGAACCGAACTCCAGAGTCCAGACTAGAGAGTAGATGGACGAAAGAGAGAAAGACAAGGAAAGAAAGCGACCAAGACATGTCACAACGTATACGCTCAGCAACTCAACAAACATCTTCGCATGACCATATCTACCAGGAGAAACTCTCCTCAACGTAGTCGATATTCGTGCGACCCTGTCTCTTCCGGCAAACCTTGCGCACATCATCGCTCAAGCTCCCGTTGCCACAAACCAGGACACCCATACTTCCAACTTGGTTCTCAACTTCCATACCGACAAGGGTGTCGACATTAGGTCGACCAGGGAACATTTGCACGGTGGCGGAGGGACTTTGAATCTCCTTGGTGTTACGCGGCCGGGTAACGAAGAGCATGATGCGGAGGACTTCGCGACGGCGGTCCATAGCCAGGATACTGGTCATCCAGGGCCGGATCCACTCCAAGTGCTCGGGGGACTGGATAATCCAAACGAGAGTCAATCGGCGCGTGGCTACCGTGCCGTCGGCGAAGCCGGCCACGAGATGGCGGACGAAGGGCACGTGGTGTGTGATTCCGACACCACCGGCGAAGAGCATCACCGTTCCATATGAGTCCATGGAGTGGATATTGCCGTAGGGACCTTCCGCAAAGGCGCGAAGAACGACACGAGAGCCGACGGCGTTGGCGGCCCGCTGGAACAACTTATCTGTCATACCGGTGCGGCGGCGAACGAGTAAGGAAATGGTTTCCTTACGTGGTGAGCCGAGCAGATCCTGTTTTGACATGGGCAAAGGTGATTTCTCATCGGTCATCGGATTGTCGGCTTCACTCCAGCCGACTGAGAACGGGTGCGAAGTCCACCATCCTACAGCGGGGATGTAAAGGTAGATATGCTGACCAGGGCGGAAATTCCATGGTCGAGCCATGCGCAGGGTGATGCGCATGGCATCGCCGGGCATGGCCTCGACGGCCGCGGTGGTAGACTCCCGGCCGAAGTTCCGGTAGATGATGATGAAAAGCCGAGTGGCTCGTTCCAGGGCCCAGAGAATAACGGCGGCGAGCAGGTAGGTCTGGGCAGCCATGCCGTCCAAATGCACCCAGAGGAAGCCCATGGAGACGGCTGCGATGGCAAAATGGAGGTGGATGAAGACTTCGTAGAAAGCATGGCGAACGGGCGACGGAGAATGCAGCATCAGTGTCACGAATGCGGCAGTGGCCACCAAGCCAGCGAGCAGGAAGCTGCTGTTACCGATGGCCATGCCAACGGTCTTCCAGCCCTTCTCCTGGGCTTTGGGGATCGCCCAGGCGAAAGTGTGCGCAAGGGCCTCCAGCACCACGATACGACCGAGCCAGCGGTGGAGCAGATTCCATGTGTCAAAGGGTACATGGAGCATGGCAATGAGAGGGTTGTTCCGGCCAGCCATCACGATCAGAGGAATCAGATTGACCGTGGCCATCGTGCCAGTGCGGTTGCGCACAACGCCTGCAGCAGTGTCCTCCTCGGAGCGATAGGGAACGGTAACCACACATAGAATGACATTCATGGCAATAACTCCGAAGACAAGTAATCCGTGGAAACGGCTGGGAAGGGTACCCATGTTGATAGCCGATGATAGTTGCATCTCGCGATTGTGGCGTGTGCGGAACAGCGGGGCATAGATCAAGTGCTCCTTGACCCAGGAGAATGTGCCGTGAGCGGGCACGAAGTATCGCTGTCTGTCATCGCCGAAGGTGGATAGTCGTCGGAGGTGGGCCGTGAATCGAAACCAGATCTGCCAGGCGAGATATGCGGCAGCGAGACAGCCGAGGGCGAGGATGGTGTATCGTGCCAAGTCATCGTTGACTGCTTCGTAGTACATTTCCATAGGGCTCTTGCTCCATCGCTTTTCGATTTCAGTTGAGCTACTGAGCCCCGCCAGGGATAGAGCAAGAACGAGGTATCGCATGATGTGTCGAGAATTGGATTCCTTTGAATTCTATAGGGAGAGTCCAGCTTTTCTGAGGGACAAGACCAGCTTGCCTGATGGGTTGGAGTAAGGAAGGGAAGGCTTGATATCAAGGCCTAGAAAGTGCTGCAATGAATGGTGGGCAACACTGCCTCAAGCAACACCGGGCTGCTACAAATCGCGAAAGAAGAAGGAAATGCAGTGAAGGGCCACAATAGTCAGGCGATTTTGTGATATAGCGCAAGGGCCGGTGTCGAAGGACCTGCCTAGCTTGCTGAACGTACGGGTGGAAATGTGGAAGACGAAGGAGTAAACATCAATTAATGAATCTCTTGTCGTCAAATCGTGCACAGCACCGCACCAGGAATGACAGATCGGCCGAAATGCTTGCCAGTGGTCTGGTTCTGTCGGAGGGCAACGAACGGAATGCTGGTGACCCAGTCACTGCAGAGCAAAAATCAGATGGAAGCTAATTCCACCGTCAATGACGATTGTCGGAGAAATAAAGAAAAGTGAAACCGAGAGAAGGACAATGACTATTGTCGTGAAAGAAACAAAGCCCGTCAAGGGAGAAAGGAGACAAAAGCACTTTTGGTCCCTGCGTGAAGGGTGGGGAGAATATGAGACAGGCCCAGTCCACCCTCGGGCAGGGCCATGATGACGGGATTATGTAGACACAAGCAAGGCTGGGCCGAAAAAAAGGTCAGACAACCGGGCTACTGGCACGAAAATCGAGTATCATCTCGTCCTGTAACCGATCATACTCCGTGTTCTTGGCGCCGAGCTCCTCAATCCACGGGTACGGTCCGATGAATGTTGACATGTCACTGGTCAAGGGGACAGACAGGACAGATCGAACCGGCCCGCTCACTTTACCCTGGAGTAGATTCATCAACCGAATCAAATGCCTGGAGACGGGTTCAGACACGGCAAGATTTGCATCTTTGCCATCCGCGGACGTGCGATAAGTAGGGGCTCGGCGCTAGAATGTGGCGGGACGCGATGCGCCGGTGTGACTGGCCGATCCTGAAACGCCCATGTTTCCTCGGTTTGGCTTAGAACAACAAACGCCAGTCCGCCGATCCTCGTCAGCGTCTGGTTGATTCGCGGTTTCAGGTGTGGCCCTTGCTTCATTGGTGACCCCCAATCCGTGGCGGATACCTTGAGAAAGGAAGAGTTGTGGGGAGAAAGTCGGCCTGGTAGCGCCCACGCGACAGTCCAGGAAAAGTGTCTCCGACTGAAACACATTTAGCTCCACGCTATTTTCCACGAACCACGCCTTCACTCGATTTAGTGATCTCGCTGGCCTTGGCTTCATTTATGCCAGACCTTAATCTCCCTAGATAAAGTATCTCCATCCGAGAAGGGCTCCCGGCCCGCAGACTTCCCTACGTCAATCCCGATTTGACGGCTGAGGTCTTGAGGTATAGCTGTAAATACTGCAGCATACAACAAATAGCAAATATTGATGCTGCTAAATCCAGTGTCTGCCCCGAATGGCGGCGCCTCCACACGGATTCCAAGTGATCCGGCATGCTACAGATAAAGTGAGGTACGGACACAGCCCGTGTCTGGACTTCTCCGGTTTCAGATGCCAATTTTTTAATGTTTTTTTTTTGGCTTGGAAGGTGTCACTCTTAAACTGTAGAACCAAACAGGGACCCGCCGGTCCCGAGTCTCCAGGTAGATCAGGACTGGACTGAACCATGGCGCAGACCAAGAAGGGGTAATCAAAAGACAAACGAGCAAAAAAAGAAACGCCAATCCGAAGCTAAGGGTATCATGTCGTAAAGTCTCAAACACCGTCTCCCAAAAATTGTGGACCGTCCTTGATCCACCATTTACGTCCCGGTCGAGTTCATGCTGGCTTGAGCTCCGTCGATCCATCCTCCGAGAACACGTCAATTCCAACGAGGTTCGTTCAAAATGCAGAAACGAGATAGATACGGCGTACTAGAACCGGACTCAAGAATCGCTCCAGATGAACGATCGGCCAGCCCAGCGGGGCGGAGAATCTGTCACTATCCCGATTCAGAAGGCGCAGACGGCTGCTACATGAAGCTTAGTTCGTCGTCGCTGTCATCCCCCGAACAAGGAATGATGGAACTTCGCTGAGAGGCAGGTCGCACGGCCATAGTGGGGAAGTCTGAAATTCGAGGTCGCCCGGGCCATCGTCGCTCCACGGCACGATGGACCTGTTTCTCATCAGGTCCCCAGGGGTGTCGCGCAGTTTCTTCGTTTAACCGAGCCTTTTTCTTGTTGAAAATGACCACCTCTATCTTGGATGCAGGCTTTGCGCTGAGAGCAGGTTGGCTAGCCGTGTTGTGATTCGACATCTCCCGCAGAATGCGACGCGGCGGAGGCACGGGTTCCAAAGAGGAGGATTTGAGATCAGGGCTAGAGGACCTGGATCCACATTGTCTGCCTTCTGAGTTTTCAATGACGAGCCCGCGAACGGGCCGCCGACGTTTAGCAGGGCGGAGAGGCGATGAGTCGATTTCCTCAAATTCCCGCTTCGTCCCAACGGACCCAACAGATGAGGGTGATGAGGTCAAACTCGAGGGGGGTGCCTCGAATCGATCCGACTCGGGAGAGCTGCTATCCGTGGAGCAGGAGATACATGGCATAGGTAGCGCAGCCGTGGAGCTTCGTCTTCCGGCGAACACACGAGCTGGGTTCACTTTGGCTGCCGGTGTACGCGCAACCCATTCTCCAATGCTTTCTTCCCAGCGGAACCCCCTGCGCTGCCCCAGTTCCTCCAGTTCATTCGTAGATTCCGGACTAGACTCCCCTCCATTCTGTAGTGCGATGATTATCTCTTGAATCTCAAGCGCCCACAAATGATCGTCGGGTTCCCCGGTGCTCTCCGCAAATCCCATGGCAGCCTCAATGGCAATTTGACTAAGTAGAGCGGATAGACACGAGGCGTCGGCCAAGCGAGGGAACTGCGAGATAATGCGGCGAATCTCTTGGGCCGTGTGGGGACGTTCATTGTCTGTGGCACTTCCAAAGCATCGGAACGCCTGCCGGACAAATAGTGCCAGTTCCTTCGTCAAATTGGCGCGCGATGCCAAAATCTCACAATACTTTTCGAGTCTGGGGCTTGACCCCATCACAGATTGGCTGACACTCATTAAAGTCGCATCGTTACACTGCAAAAGACAAGTTGCCAACAGGACGCACCCACGTCTAAACAATTGGTGAGATGTGAGGTTGGTAACGTGAGAGATTGGCCTCGATTCCATGTCTTGCTTCAGCGTAAAGGAAAGATAGTTGATGATGTGGCCCGCTTTTGTCCCGTTAAAAGTCTCCATATCCTCCGGGTCGCGGGACCGTGAGATATGCATACCACATAATGCCGCCAAAAGACTAGCGACGTGGTTGCTCAGAGCGTCTTCAACCGGCACGGGACAAGGTCGGGAAATGTCAGCTTTATCCGTCGGTGCCCCAAACGAAGCTCGAGTCGCTCTTCCACGAGCATCGCGGCGCTTGGCTGGATGTCTCCTTCTAGGTTTTGGTGCCTCGGCAGCCGGACGGATATCGCTGGCGGAGGCCAGTACGGCCTCGATCAACCGTGAAGCGGCAGCGCAGTCAATATCACCTCTAGAAAATGATATCGTGGCTCGGGTCATCCAACTGGTCCAATGTTTGGTCGCCATCCATTCTGGAGGCAGCACGCCACGTATAAGCAGCTTCGAAAGTTCGTCAAAGATAAAGGACCGGCTGGCTAGCCCATAGCGGGTGTACTTTCTCAATAATAGAACAGGGTCCCCGATACACGACTCCGTGACAGGGTTGAGGGCTAGAGGGTAAGGATATTTTGTGCGCGTTGAGAGGAACGTTGAGAGTAGTGATTCGCACGCGTCCAATTCGTGATATCCGCACTTTTCAATCAGTGCACATGCGATTGGGTCCGTCACCCATTTGTTCTGGATCATGGTAGATACCAAGTAGATGCCCTGGGCACGAACCGCCTCGCGGAGAGGCTTCCAGCCTCTGCCGTGGGGTGCGTAGAATGACTCCAGTTCCGTAAAGTAGGCATCGCACATATCTTCGTCGCCATCTTCCTCCATATCATTCTGCGCCTCCTGCTCGCTTGCAATAAACTCCGGCAGGCTGCGTACGACCATGGAGAGCAAGGAACGTGCACCGCGCTTAGGTTTGGCGGATATGCCATTCGTATCGCGCTTCGTGATCCGTGTATTGCAAAGGAAATTCTGAAGAACGCGATCGAGGTTGTGCGCTATGTTGGCAAAACCCGAGTCGTCTGACTGGTCGAGAAGCGTCTGCCACGGACTCTTGTGCAGCGGATATCGGTCACGAAAAGCTTGTCGCTGTTCTGGTTGGTTCGTTATCTTTCGACGGCCAACCGACGATTGGGATCGAGTGCTTGACGGGATCTCCCATCGCTTGCCAGTAATAACAGGTGTTGTGAGCTCGATCGCACCCGGTAATGTCCGGGGGGCTTCCGGGCTGTGAATTGACAATCTGGTGCGTTTCCTCCTTCCCCTCCCTTGTCCTCGGCCCGAATAGTTATGTCTGTTGCGCCGCTGCTCGGGCTTCCTCCCCGGGATCCAAACTGGCTCGTCCTCATCCGCGTCCGAGCCGGAGAGGGTGTCTCTGGTGCGCACAGGTCCGGCGATTCCCTGCGCATGCGCATCGACATCCTCGCTCGGGTGATTTATCCTTGTCTCGGCCGCGATGATCGCTAATGTTTCATGGTGTTTCTCGAGACGACGGTATATAGAGGTCAAAGGGCGCAGCATGCGGTTCGCCCATCGCGCGGTGGGTTGAACGTCGTCCATTAGGGATAAATGGGGATAACCCTATCTACCAAAGCCATAAAACTGTAGAAAAATCAGTCAGTCTCGTCCTCAAAACGGCAAGCCTTGAGGGGGTTGTGTGTCATACTGGAGTAACCTGGCCCCGGAACCAACTCTGCGATGCTGCATGGCAATCACCATGCCCAGCCTTCAAGCATTGCCAATTTCGGAGCACTATTCACCTAGAATTAAAGATAAGATATGCTGGAACCCAAAATAAGAGGTGCGTGTCAAATGGAATGCGGACGCGAATGTGAACACCGAGACGGAGATCGGAGGGCAAAACAAAGTAAACAAAGGTGGGTCCCGAATGCGGTCAAGCGCCGACGCCAACCGCACCTTGAGGTATTGTTCGTTGTTATATCGAGGATAGCCTCAATAGCAGTGTTTATGCACAGATCTAATGCAGAGGTATGTGTCTTGTTCTCGGGGAATCTGATAATGACCCAAATTGGAACTGCCGTATGCAAAACCCTTTAGTACAATCGCATCATGCACATCCAGATATCGGGCAATATAGTACAACCGAGTCCGTGAGCCTTCTCATTAACCAGGACAGGCTCATCACGTCCCAAAAAATACAACAGAGAGAGGAGAGAGATCTAAAATACAGCATTTTTCGCTCATCAAACGTGAAACCCCGAGCCCCTTCCGAAATCCAACCATGGAGTATTTATTGTTAAGACACGAATGATCAAGAAAAAGAAACCCTCGAAGCTAATCAAACGGCAATAGAAATCTATGCCTTAGACTGCTTGGAGCCCCGGAGTTTGGGGTTGGCAGAAGTGCGCTTCTTTTGCTTGGAGCGCGAGGAGCTGGCATCGCTACCCTCGATGAACTTCAGCAGCTCATCAATGCTGCGAGAGTCCATACCGGAAGCGGCGGCGCCAGCACTCTCGGGTACAGTCTGACCGACCTGAGGCTGGACACGAGTGCCCATGGTGGATCCACGAGGGTTAATGGCGATGCGGCGCAAGCGGCGGGCCTGGATATCCTTGGCGTGCTTCGCGATGGAGACAGCATTCTGGGTGAGCTGCTCGAGCCATGTCTCGGCCTCCTTGGTGTTCCGGTCCTCGGGACCAAGCTGAGCAAGGAAGATGTTGTAGGCCTCGCGCATCTTGCCAACGGCAGCCTTGGAGTCCTGGTCCAGAGCCAGGGCCTGAGCAAGTTGGAAGAGGATGGTCGCGGTGTTGATGGACTGCTTGCCGAAGAGATCCTCGCAGACAGCGAGAGAGGCCTCGAACCACTTGCGAGAGTCACCGTACTGCTTAAGGTGCTGCAACATCACGGCGGCGTTGTTCATAGTGGTGATAGAGTCGGGGTGGTTAGCTCCGTAGATGATCTTCCAGAGATCCATGGCGTGCTTGATATACACCAGGGCAGTCTTGGTGTTGCCGGAAGCATGTTCGAACAGACTCAGGTTAAGGTAAGCCAGGATGGTGTCAGCCGAGTCAACACCCAGGGTGCGCTCAGTCACAATAACCGCCTTGCGGGCCAGCTCCACGGCAGCCTCCTTCTCTTCAGTCTGGTAGTAGAGCATGGAGAGCTGGTGGTACAACTTGGCAACCTCGGGGTGAAGGATACCGTAGATCTGCTCGTGCAGAGACAGAGACTCCAGAATGAGCTCCTGGCCCAGTTGCTTCTGGTTCTGCATAAGGGAGATACGGCCGGCCTCCAGAGCCTCCTCGGCCAAAGCACTACGAGGAGCGGCGTCCTTAACCAAGGGCACAATGTTCAAAATATCATCAGCGCAGATGGAAAGGGCAGGCTTGGTTTCCACCACAGGGCGGCTTGGAGACTTCGACTTGTGGTCCCCACCCTTCTTGTTGTTATTCTTCTTCTTGCCGTCATTGTTGACATTACCATTGGCGCCGTTAGTGGGAGGAGCCTGCTCCTTGACCTGGGCCTTCGAGAAAGCAAAGTCACGGGCGCCAAGCTGGAGACCCAATTTGATCGAGATATCGCGCAGAAGCTGCAGGTGGCGCAGCGAGCTAACCCATCCCTGCTCCAGTGAGTAGCGGTAGCGGACAGAAACCTGCTTCTCGATCTCGGCCTGGAGGGACTCGGGAGTGACCTTCTCGAAAGAGAAATCACCCTCAGGGTAGACCTCACGCAGCGACTCGTCGATCTCCGCACGGGGGGCAGCGTTCACATCAGTGCCCAACAGGCAGTTCAGCAGATGCGCGATGCAGGGAGCAACAAATGGAGCAGGGACATTAGACAGGTAGTTGTGAGCAAGGTGCTTGAAGGCACGGGCAGCCATCTCCTGGATCAGGAGAGTGGACAGAGCGTGCAGGCGAGCACCCTTCTCGTTGGACTGCTGAGCCAACTTGCCCAGATAGCGGACGTTGATACCACGTTTGTGGAGGAGCTGGGTCAGCGACTGGCCATCCATGGGGAAGCCAACATCGCCATCGTGCAAGTCCTGGATCAGCTCGGGAATGACCTTGGAGCGCAGGTAGTCGCAAGCATCGCGCACCTCCTGCTCATCCTTGGCCCACTGCTCCTTCTCCTCGCTAGTCTGAGGGATCTGGCCACTGAAGACATCGGGGTTAAGAGACAGGTCAAATCCAGAGATGTCGACGCGCTCGTTGTCGGCGGACTCCTCGGTCTTCTCCTCAGAGCCTTCCTCGGGCTTGCCCTCCTTGGGGGCTTCCTCAGCCTTAGCAGCACGGCGCTTCTCCACCTCGGCCTTGACGTACGCGCTCATCTTGCTACGCCAGTACGCCTCGATAAGCTCCAGTCTAAGGACGGACATGCGGTGGGGGTACACATCGCTGCCATCCTCCTCCTGCCACAAAGCATCTAGAGGAGCAACGCGGTACAGATCCAAAACGTACTTCCGGCCATCAGTACCAAGGAGACCCTTGGTCTCAACGCTGCCCTCAAGGTTATGGCGCTTGCCATCCTTGTCCCAAACCGGGTGCGACTTAATGCGGAGAGCCTTGGACAGCTTCTCAAAGACGGGAACAAACTCCTCGTTGGTGGCCACAACCTCTTTGCCCTCAACACCGCCGTAATCGATTTGGTGCTCACCGGGCTCGCGCTGCTTGAAGATACCAGGAACAATACTCTGGCCAACAATGCGCTTACCAAGGTAATCAACGACGACAGTACCGGGAGTAAACAGGCCCTGAATATCGAGCTGGTTGACTGCCTTGATACCCAAAACGTCCTTGCCGACGGCAACGCGTGCAGCCTCATCACCGCCCTCGGAGGTGAAAGTGCCAACACCGTCAGCGCCAAAGGAGTAGAAGATATTGTTGTATACGAAAATCTGGGCATCCCGTGCCTCAGTCGGGTTCAGAGGAGCAATCTCACCCCGTGCAACCAGGACGGCACCACGGGCGGCGGCCTCATTATAGTCAGCGAACAGCTTGGAGGTCAAGCGTTCCCGAAAAACGCGGTCCTGAACAGTATCGCGGGGCAGTTCGCGGGTGGTTTGGAACTCCTCGTTCCAGTCACGCAGGGTCTCCGCATTGTCCACGCCAGAGATCAGGTAGCTCTCCTGTGAGCGAGTGATATCGGGCTGATGAGTGTTCAAACTGGATGAGGCCGGGGCAACGAGCCATGGGCTGTTGGGGATCGCGTTCTGGAAGGGGAAGGTAGTCAGGAGATCTTTCTGGTTGTTGGATTCCTGCAGGGCTTCGAAGGCAGTGTTGAACGAGGGCGACAGCTGAGAGAGCAGGGTGAGGAGGGAGTGTGCACTGCCGCTGATATTCTTTGGCATCACCTTCGGGAAAGGATCGAAGCGAGTGTTCGAGCACTTGTTCACGAAGAAGCCCGAGACGTGGGAGGTGATCTGGAACTGCTCACCCTCGTTGGTGGTGACCTGAAGGTATAGCAGGTGACCCTTCTGGCGGAGGTGGTACGGAGCAGGGTTCCACGGCGACAGAGAGATTGACTTGACGGTCTTCGGGAGGGGTGTGTCAGACTTGGGCAAAATGGTCTGCAGCGAAGAGGTACCGGTCAATTTATACTTGGTGAGCGAGTGGTCCTTCTCCGACTCGGCGGCAGCAGCGGCCTCAGTGGCGATGGCATCATGCAGGGAAAGGCCCGCAGAGATACCGTGAAGGTTGTCCACCCGGTCACCCGCAGCACCAACCAGCTCCCTCATCCTCACAACATGCATGCGGGCCTCCTTCTCGGTGTACGGGTCCTCCACCAGCACGATCTCGGAATCGGCCTTGAGATCCGGGACCTCGGACAGCTCGATGAAGTCGTTGATGCGGGTTCCGTTGTACTCCAGATGGAAACAGGTGTACTGGAAGGTACCGGGGAGCTCGACGATCGATTGACGGACATCTTGTACCTGCTCTTGGCTGGACACCTGTTGACGCAAAGGGTCAGTGGTTTCCCATAGGCCGTTGAGCCAAACCACTTACCATCACCTGGATCTTGTAAGGCTCATGAGGGAGCTTCACGGAAATCTGGAAGAGACCTTGACACGAGTCAGAAAACCAGCACTCTACTTGGCCATTTTTAATCCCACGTACCACCGGCATTCTCTTCCTCCACGCCCTCGGGGGCATTGCCGTTTGTTTGCAGAGAAACCTCTGTTGAAATGTCAGCGTATGCCTCCCCAGTCGAGTGTTGTTCGCGTAGTATGCTTCGATCCGATGTCTCGTGAGATAACGTGGTACCGAGGGCGGACGGACCTTTCGAGTGTTCCAACTCCCCATTGGATTGCGCCATGATGTCTAATCGGTATAGGATAGCTCCGGCAAAATCAATTTGCGATAGCTATCTCCCAGCGAGCGGAGGCGAAAAAAATGAGGACTGCGGGGATTCGGCAGGGGAGGAAAAAGGGTCGCTATGATACAGGAAGGATAAGGGCAATTGAAGCAGAAAAGTCAAAAACCCCGTACCCCAGATAGAGAGAGAGATGCAAAAAGGAAATAGTCCGGTAAGGCACGGTGGAACGGAGGAGAAAATTTCGCGGCGTACCCTCGGAAGTGCTCGGGCGGTGGGTTCGGGGAAGGCGCCGCGGAGAGTCTTCTCCACAACCTGGAAATCTTCGAATTGCTTCCGGGGAACAAACCCTTAGCATTGCTTAATTCGATGCTAATTAGAAAGAGGTTATTTGGGCTTTTATATCCCGGTTATTGTTCTATAAGACAGTAACTCGTGAATAGTAACTTGTCGGTTATGTGATGCCTCAGGCCTCAACAAAGTAACACGTAAAGAATGAGCTTTTTAAAATGATGTCAGGGGAGGTAATTCATAATTCATCGTTTCATTAGAATATCGATTCATAGCCACTTTCCGCGCATTTAAAGTCTCCTGAAACAAGCCCGTACTGCTGGATTTCGTCATTTAGCTTCGGGCGGACTTCCCGACGGCGATAGTGAAGCAAGTTTTTTGACGGACGTTTGAGGTGGATACTCAACCTCGAACTATGCAAAATTACACGGATTCGATGTACTGTCTGTATGTAAGTACAGTTCAGTTAAATTCGAAATACATACCTATATAGTTCGAAGGTGAGAATATTTCTAGGTAGCACGACTTAACCCGGTGACTCAGGAACCGTCCCACAGTTTGACTTCCTGACTAAATTCCAATTCCGGCATTGCATACGCATAGAGCTGATACGATTCGATGGTTTCCTACATGCTAGCTTCTAAGAACACCACCCGATTCAGCCGGGACTCGACTAGGACATGTTAAAGCAAGCCGAGCCTTGCCAAGCCCCGTGAGATCGAGGAAGAAGACTCCACCGCGCCTCAGCCACAATACCTCGCGCACTCCTTGCTCGCTGTTTTCACTTCATACTTCCAGTCTCTCGTTATCGCTTTCTTCTTTGTTCGTTGAAGCTTCTTCTTCGATTTGACATTCTTGGGTTTCCACCCGTTCACTCCCTTTTATCAGACGCGTCATCCCCTGGTGGTGTGACGCTGACAGACCTGAACCCTCGCAGTCTACTGTAGCCTTGCTGTGGCTGTTGCGCTGTGCATTAGATCGAATCCAATCTACAGATCTCAGTGTATACTGTTGCTTTGCAGACCTGCATCTCGAGAGATCCCTAATATTGTGGACGTCCGCCAAGACAAGGCGCAACCAAGATGGTATGGAAGCGGCTTGCCTACCCTCTGACAAGCTATGCCCGACAGGGCTTATCCGGACCTCTTCGGTCCAATGGACGTTTCATTCAGAACACATTCAAACGTTTCAATTCTTCCGACCCAAAAAACATGGGCCAGTACACCCCCGACCCAACTGATCAGAATGACACGGAAGATGGCAAAGGTCAGAGTCGCAAGAGCGATGACCCCAATCTGAAATCCACAATCCTAAAGATGCTGGAGACCGCTGCAACAACGGCGGCGTCAATTTTCATTTTAGGGTGGGTTTGCCTCTCTATTACGGGATATAACCAGGCTAATATTTACCCCACAGAGCGGCGGGCTACTCGTACCACCAGTACTACAAGTACCTGATCCTGGATAAGATGGACAATGCATTCGAACCAGGTGATCCCGCTCTTGAAGTCGCGGGTGTTGTGTCCGGCAAACACCAGTATACCCATGAGGAGCACTGGGTTCCGCGAGGCGAGCAAGCGCGGATTGATGACATTGTTTCCGGGCGAAGCCGCGGTCATTACTATCTCATCGTCGGCGAGAAGGGCACCGGAAAGACCTCTATGCTTCTAGAAGCGATGCGTAAAATCAACGGCCTCAGTTGTGCCATGTTTGAGGCACATGCAGACCTTGAGATCTTCCGCATACGTCTTGGAAAGGCCCTGGATTACGAGTTCCACGAAGAGTATGTATATCTTCTCTGTGTTTTTCATATGTTCCAGATTTTCCTGACGGATTCCACAGCTACATTGGCAGCCTTTTCAGTATCCGTGGCCCGCGTGATACCACCGCCCTGCTAGATATCGAACGAGCTTTCAATAAGCTTGAGAAGGTTGCTCTGGCCAGAAGAAAGAAGGGCACATCACCGCTTGTCCTCATTGTCAACAGTGCTCACTTGGTTCGAGACGACCACGACGGCCAAGACCTGCTTGAGATGATTCAGCAGCGGGCCGAACAATGGGCTGCAAGCGGCCTTGTCACTACTAGTAAGTTTCCAACCGTCATGACGATCGAGTATCACTGATACATATCTTTAAATAGTTCTCAATAGCGACGATTACTGGGTGTACGAACGCCTGAAGCGCTACGCCACGCGCATGGAAGTCATCCCGGTCACCGATCTGCCTAAGGACAAGGCCATGAATGCATTGAAGAGATACCGCCAGCAGTTCTTCAACGAGGATCTGCCCTCCAAGATCCTCGAAGAAGTCTATGACAAAGTGGGCGGGCGACTGTCATTCCTGAACCGAGTTGCCAAGTCCCACAACATCACATCGACTTGTGACGAGATTTGCCGGGCCGAAAAAACATGGTTCCTCAACAGATGCTGGATTCTCGGTATGGAGATGGATGACGATGTGATGGACGAGCAGAAGTATTCGGTAAGCGCCTTAGTCTGTCCTGGTTTCACAAGAGTATACTAAAACACTTCAACAGTCTGCTGCCATGGTCCTGGCTAAGGCTCTGGTCGACCTTGAAAACGAGATGGAACAAACCTATGATCCTGAGAGAGGCCACATCTTGCCCGAGATCCCGCTCCACAAAGCACGCGAAATCATGACCCGCGCCGACTTCATCCAGTCCTACGACCATGATAACATCTTCACCATTGACTCCCGAGCCATGGTGCGCGCTGATTCTGTTCCCATGCAGCGCGCCTTCCGAGAGATCTGTGCAACTGAAGGGTTCGACAAGCACCTGGACGGTACTCTGGAGCGCATTGGCGACATTGAGAGTCTCGGCCGCACTCGTGAGCTGACTATCAAGGACCTCTGGAATCAAGGCAAGTACAGAATCGTCGTGCGGGATACTAAAGGACGTGAGAGCGGGACGGTGGAGTTTGCCGTGGCGGAGAACGAGGGAAGCGAGGACGATTGATTGATGTACATTTTATGTTTCCATGTCACCTTTTTTGAACTATATTTTATGTTAAATTTTCTTGAAATCTAGAAAGCCTCTAGGAGCTGTCGAAAGGTCCAAAAGAGTGTTACTAAACGTGCTAGAATATGTCTAGAAAAATACCCTATCATTTAAAGCGATACAGTGTGACTTAGCTTTCAGCTATTGGTACCAAATGGGAAAGAAGCTCCTAGTAATGACATCATCACATATTCACCGCCGACCTTGGAACATTCCACTTCCCTGCCACTTCAAGTTTTTTTCCCCTGGTCGGTCCCCAATTGTTTAAATATTCGGATTATTGTCTTCAAGTCTCTGCAGCTCCATCATGTCTCCTAAAAAGAAAATCTCGTCAGAAGGCACCCGGTCGCGTCGGACTGACGATCCCAAAGCCGATCCCAAAGCTGCCCTTACAGCTCTGACGGCCCCTGCGCAAACCCGACTTTCGTCGCCAGCGCGGTTCTCTCTGGTAGTTCTGAGCAGTCTAGTTGTGAGCTCGGTCCTTTTCACTCTCACCAGCAGAGTGACAGTGGGTGATCTCGGCCTGGTCAGCAAGCACCTGGAAGAGTGGTGGGAAGTGGGAGGCTTGGTGGCATGGAGAGCCGTCGAAGTCGGTTTGGCCTGGGTTTTTGGACTTGACAGTGAGTTGAAACCTCTCGGAGAATCGATTCCAGCTAACAATGGTCTTTCTTGTACGCAGGCTGCGATGTCGCATCATTCCTCTTCTTGACGCACCTCCCAACGTACACCCTCCTGTCCTTCTTCTACGGTGTCCGACCTACATCCGTTCTGACTTCGTATGCAATCACGGTTCTCTCGACAGTGATTCCGTTCGCGCTCTTGCGCCAACCATCATCGGTCCATGATTTGTCTCAGGCGCCCTCCGGCGCGGTGGCCAATCGAGGTATCCTGCAGGACCGCCTCACCACCGTTTACACCACCCTGACCGCGACCTCTATCTTCAGTGTCATGCTATATGCTAGTTATGCATCCTGGCTGCCCGTCCAGCTCGTCACCCGTTTTGAGAGCATCCCCGACATCAGCGCTGCGCATGCGGGACCCAGTGGCCTTCCAGTTCTCTTCGTCACCCTGATCCCCGTCGGCTACGCTGTGCGCGACTTCTTATTCGTCAGCTCTGCTGGCCACTCGAAGAGCCCAGCCGACGACGTGAGAACTGAAGAACGCCCGGGAGAGTATTTGTTTGTGGCTGTCTATCGCAAGACCTGGGGTCGGCTGTCAGTGAAGGCC
The DNA here is from genome assembly GCA_037042055.1 of Penicillium sp. S103-07. NCBI lineage: Eukaryota > Fungi > Ascomycota > Eurotiomycetes > Eurotiales > Aspergillaceae > Penicillium > Penicillium sp. S103-07. Next base: position 262,746 of record JAXQJQ010000003.1, read on the forward strand.
AGAATTCTGGCTTCTCGCACGTTCCTGCTTGCATTCGTGATACTCCTTAATACCATTGTGCAAGTTGCAGGCACAATCCGAAGCGTCTCTGTGGTAGGCGCATTTTTCTGGGGCTCGATATGGGCCGTGGCGACCTTGGCAGTGGGTGGTGTCTTTGGCTGGGTTGAGGCTGTGGATGGTGTATAAATGGAGCCAGTCCACATGATATTAAAGGGGAGAGTTATGACAACTTCAATTATTGCTATGTGGTTTTTTGCTGGTGTTGACTTGATAATTTTGGACGCTGAGTTAGTATGCTGATGATTAGTGTAGGCTAGAGACAGTAGACAAGTATCATACCTTGTCTAGAATGACGGCTAGAACGGCGTACAATTGGACCCATACCAGAAACGGGGGTGGACGAAATAGGATGATATGTCGTTTCTTTCAGCTTCAAGGGATGGATAAATTTCTGTGTGCAGTAAATTCTTGATTCTTCGGTATTGATCTTACTAGCGCGTTGTTTCTGATCCAATATCCGAGTACACGGGATGTCTTTTGGTCTGCGGATTAATCACAATTCTAAGTTCATTATCGCTAAAGCTTCAAAATGGTCCAATCTGCTTCCCGCATAATATCTATCTGCAATTGTATCCGAATGGGACACAACAAAGAAGTATACCACGAAGAGATCACTGAGATACCGACGCGGGGTTCATCTCAACCTCGTCTCCAGAAGCCTCCCGCTTCAGCGTGTTGGTCTGCTCATCGCTAGGCAGAAGCCAACCCGGGTGCAGAACATTGAAGACCGCCACTGCAACAATCATCATGGCTCCATCCAGGCCAATGAAGTACCTCTCATGGGTAATCAGGTACCCAGACCAGCCCTGCAACAATTCGATCGTACGGTAGATACTCCGGGCGTAGATGCATAGCACGGAGAGGATCATCGCGCCAAGCAGAGGAATAACGGACCCGGTCAATTGCTGCAACAGACGGCGACGCATGGTGCGACGGATGAAATCGGCTGCGCAGAAAACGAAGATGGTGACGGAGAAGAGTTGGAACACGATACCAGCAACCATGATGTGAGTGCCGGGTGCGGTGTTACCGTGGACCTTGGTGGCTTGTCCGGATGCCATTCCACCACCAATTGCCTGCACGACTAGCGAGATTATATCGCAGGTGACGAAGATCCAGAGGTAGAGGCTCGGTTTGAGGATGGATGATTCGCGGCCGAGGCGCCGGATGAATTCACCGAGGAGAACATAGATGCCTGCTGTGAAGAAGGTGGGAGCTATGATAAGGTTAGCACACTGTGTTCTACTCGAGTCTTTCCAAGGCTACGTGAGGTGGTTTGTCACGCACCAATGATTAGGGTGGAAATCTGCATCAGGAATGCAGTCGAGTTATACGGGCATTTCGACGACCAGGTTCGGCCGGCCCATCCAATAATTTCCACTGTCGAACTGTCAGTCGCACTGGTCTTGCAACCCGGGGAGCTAGCTAATCGAAAATAGGAGGACTTACCAACGCACCCGATACTGAAAACGCTGGTCCACCATGTGCGCTTCCAGCACATTTGGGTTGTGTGTAGAATCATCGAGACTCCGAAGAGGACGCAGAAAGCAATACCCGCTCCTAGCGATGGGACATATCCGTATGAGGTGCCGACACCAGGAATTTTGGCGTGGCAGCCAATCAACAAATTTTGTTTATCCATGATAGGCGCGGAGAAGTCACACGAAACTCGTGCTGGTCGGGAAATTAATCGAGAAAAAGAAAGAAGATATGCGTAGGCGCAGCAATAGAATAATAGCTCGAAATATCGAGATGCAAGAAGTTGTCAGGCAGCCAGCTGAATAGTGAATTTATAGAATACGAACGGTTGATGCGCCGTTTGATCAAAATGATAGGAAGGGGTCCAAGTTGAGAAATTGACAAACGAAAGGATTTCCAAAAATCTAGGCTTCCGGTTCGGGGTGATAAGCTGGTAAAAAGGCAAAAAAAAGAGGCTGAGTTTTTAACGGGGGTGTATATAAAAGTCAGAAGGAATCATGGCTGAACGATGTGTAAGGCCCCACCATTCGAGAATGGCTTGCGAGCTATGGGAGGCCACCCATATTTGACTCGTGTGGTGTAACGGGTTTCATGTTCGGGGAAACCAATTCCGACTCTCCGTGAGTCAATGCCAACTCGTCTGGCGTCTACGGATCTAGCGAATGGTGGGTTAGGAAACGGGAGGAAATTTAACAAGTGGGGATTGTAAGCCAGAGGGAAAAGCGGGCCACCACAGGGCCATTGTATAGACAACCAAGACAAAATGACATCAAAGCTAGGAGCCATGCGACATTGGACAGATCTTGATAGGAATTCGGGCCGACAGAGACGTTCGCGAAGCATGGGCCTCGCAAGCTCCTCCCATTTGGGTATAGCCCCGATGGGCCCGGTGGGCGCTTGGCGGCCTCAGCGCGAGTCTCGGCGATTTTTCATCCTTTTCCGCTATGTCCGGCCCGATGTTCCGTGTTTGGCCCCCTACCGTATTTGCTGACGGGCTTTTTTATGTCGAGAGCCTTTAGATCAAAGGTAGCCCAGGGGACCTCCAAATCCGTTACATATGTCAACTCGTGCGTCAGCTGCAACCGGGATTCGTGTTTGAAAACGCCTACGTATCGGTTTTCCTATACCATTTCTTGGCCTTTCCTTTCCGATTTAGTGCTCACTCCTCGCCGCCTTTTGGTCACTGAGCATCACCTGATCCTCGGCTGAGCGGTCGGTCTGATTTGCTCACTGAGGACAACCTGGGTGGTGGATGAGCGGCCCGAGTAGCGACGTCAATAAACTAAACTGCAACACGCTACTCCCGTTCACGTAGGGGATATATTTTGTTTATTTTGACATTTGGCCCGCTTCAAAAACATCGACACTGTAGCTGGCATGTTAGCTTAGTCCACCGACCGATTGCACCTGTATTTGTCTTTATTTAAGCTGTAGTTATATTTTGTTTTATATAATTGAGTCTGGCACACGTAGATCTAATGTGTAAACGGAATCTGTTAACGATTTAGTTTAGAATTGGCCTTGTATAAGCTTAATCTTATTGCTTAAAAGATTAGCTAACCTTTGGCCGTCATACTATGCAAAGCTTGTTAATAGGGGGGACCCAAGGAGTTTCCTCATCTATTTAAAGCGCGAATTGTCTGCTTTCATGATTCGACATAACTTTGACGTGGTGCTATATATAGTATCTTGACAGAAGGTTATGATAATTGTCGCTAGCGCTCTTTTAATTGTAGGGTCCCATAGTGTGATGTCGCTGTTGATGCTCAGAATTTGCTGACCACATCTTATCAAGGTGAGAGAGCGGATTATTAGGCATCCTCCCATCCACTTAAAGTTCTTGCGTAATTCTGAATAGTATCTTGTTTATAACCAAGCATAAACGATACCTACAAAAAAATAGCATTAGGTAACTGCCTCATATAGTATAACGTTTCTTCCCCAGTAACGAAAATGTAGTGAATTTCAGCCACACGACCAATATATCAAATTATCCCTTTTATCTCCAGAATCTTCCCTGAACAAATTTCTTTCACCAGAACGTGTAATCATTTCATCCACACACCCATCCCGTTGAGAGACACCGTAGATAGATTCACTTGAGGCAGGGGATCCAAGACCATAATTGGTCTGGCCTTCTCTCCCGCGGCAACTCTCGATATATCGACCGAAACGACGTTGCCACTCTGTGTAAGCACGAATAGATTGGATCTTCCGATGGCTAAATCCAAGCCCCCGAGGGTTGACGGATCAAAGTTGACTGTATCGATAATACTCCCGTCAACCCCCGATATAAGAGTGATATTCGTTTGAGCAGCATCGGTCGTGTAGACAACAGCAGACGCAGGGTCGTACGTGGACCAACAAGTCGCTTTTTGATAGGTGATATTAACCGGCTGATTTATCTCCGCCATTAAGCCGGATGGTACACCAAGGAAATCTGCTCCGATTGCGGGGTCGGTCAACAGTAAATCAAAGTCAGATGAAGTGAAAGTGATACTGAAGTCCAGGATGAGACTGGAATTCCTGGTGATCACGGCATCTGTTGACACGTTCCCGTCGACGACGGGCCAGACAAACAGGGACCCGGTAGAAACGGGGTTTGTGACTGGTGAGCCTTTGACTGCGGCAAAAAGGGCACTGGACGAGGGATTAAATCTGATGTCTGATGCGGTTAAGAAGGGTCCGACCGGCGGGTTCGTCTGGTTCAAAGCACTCGAAATGCTTCGCGGGGCTTGATCGACAGCAGTCAAACCCTTTGCGGGATCAACGGAGAAGCATGTCACCCCTCCTCTGGTACCACCGTTGAGGACGCATGCTAGTTTCACGGCCTTAGGCATCTATCTCACTATGATACAAAAACTTTCACTACATGCTTACCCATTTTTAGAGCAGACGAGTATGCAACACTCATGGGAAAGTCTCCCAAGGTGTCTGCTGGGCTACCAACCAACACAGGATGCAAAGGATCCTGAGGCTGGATCGCAAACATAGAAACAGTGTTGGAGCCAGGGTTTACGGTGAATAAAAGCTTTGTAGCCAAAGTCAGACAACATCTCTTGATATAAAGTGGTCATGCTCACGTTACCCTCAACAACAACGGAATTTGCCCCGAAGAGACCGCCCACACCGGGCTGTCCTGGGCCAGTTATACCTACAAGACCTTTTCCAGCTGTCGATGTGTTTGTGGGTGAGGAGAGGGTTCCATTTCGACTGACCGCCGCCGCAATAATAGATGTACCTCCAGGGTCGTTGTTGAGGATATAAATGGCGTCAGAAGGTGCTGGGCTGGTATTCTGTGCCTGTGACAGCAATGTAGAAGCGAGAATTGCACCAAGTAAGAGTGATTTAGAGAACATTTTAGTGAGATGTGTTCGATAACTAGAGTATATTTTTAAAACTTGAAACGGATACAAGAAGTTGAAAGCAGATGGCAGCACGATATTTAGCTACTAATTATCGTACTAGCATTGGTAGGCTGCCGGATTATCCGATCTGTGATATCGTCACCGGTGTTAATGTTTAGGACTGTTTGGAATCAATAGACTCATACTCGCCCCCGGTGCCCTCACCGCCCTAACGGTTCGCGAGAGAGGCGAGGGCCACGCGAGGGCCACGTGAGAGCGGTGAGGGCCGCGATGAGTCGTATAGTCGTATTGATTCCAAACAGTCCTAAACCTTAAAACTGATGACGATATCACAGATCGGATAGTCCGGCAGACGACTTGCTCAGCCACGCTGCTATTTGGAATTCACCATGGTTTCCATCATCCGGGCGATACGCCTCCCGGCCTGACTCTTGAAGTCTTGAGGTCCCAGAACATGCGTAGTTGCCTAGAGATCTGAAGTTGGGAGTCTATTTCCTGACGACCTGTCACTTGCCTCTTGCCCTTGTCCTTCATATATTTGCATCGCTACTCCTCCCTTGTCTCATCTTAGTTCTAGTTCATTTGCTAAGGCTTGAAGATTTTGGGTCTCGCTGCTTGATCTCCAACATCCGCATTGCACATAATTGCAGTGAACTTGGGTGATCTTCATATCTCTTCTTCCAAGAGAGCTATACCTTCACAAGTATCTGTCAATCTCACACCATGAGAGTACTTCTTTCTCGCCAGAACTGGTGAGTTATTCTATGCAGGCAGAATTCAAGCCTTCGAAACATTTTGGACACACTGCCGCTAAAATGACATGCTAACTATTACCACAGCTTCATTGACGGTGCTGGATTCGAACGATGCGATAATTCGGCCTGGGGTGGCTGGGTTCGATGGGTCGTTCTAGCTGTCGTCGTTGGAGTCGCCTTGGTGCTCTTCTTCCTCACGTAAAGTCGCCCTTTTCACATTCTTCCACTCATAAATCGTGTTGAAGCTGCTCTTCAAGAGCATCTGGCTGATATTCTGACTGTGTAGTTTCTTGTCTGCGCGTTCTCGCCGTCGTCGCGGGCTTAAACCCCGCCGCGGAACTGCATGGATGGCTCCTCCACCTCCGTACACCCAACAAGACTACAACGCGGTCCCTCCTCAGTATACTCCGAATCCCAATCAGAGATCTGAGAACTATCAGCAGACGGGGCCCGAATTACAGCAGCCAGCAAATGTGTACAAGCCCGAGTCGACGAACCCCGTGTAGGCCCTCCTCTTGGGTAGAGTTGGCATTCATTGCTCGAAGCAGGGAAATGTGCTCAAGCCAGAGTGTATGTAGCAGTTTGTTTCATAATGGGGGAGGGTATTATAATAGGCCGAAGCCTGGTAAAGATTATATGCCTCTATATAACCCACGCCCCTTTTGTCTACTTAGATATTACTTTATATTCCTTTTCCTTAAGCTTTTGGATAACTAACAAACGGCCTAGCTAGATTGAATTTAAGTCTGGCTTTAGCCCTGCACATAGGGTGCTCCTTTAGGTATAGACTAAGTGCTCAGTGAACGCTTATTAGCATCCCTGATATATCAAATGCTAGAAATAAGCAGGTCACTGAGCATGAGGCCGGACTGAGATCTACTCAGTGAGCCTGACTCTAAAGGTCCTCATAAAAGCGGGGGCAGCTAAGAAAGGAAAGACCCACTTAGCAGAGGAAGTATAGTACGTAGGGTGACCTAGATACGAATACGCTGCGCCCCTGGCCCCATGCAGCGTAATCAATGCACATAGTGCAGATTAGACTTCACGAATCCACCGCTTAGGGAGTGGCACGCTCGAAATACGACCTGTGGCTAGTAGCCAAGCGCTTATGTACAAGGTTCATGGCTGAAAAGTCACTTGATTTCAAAATTGAGCGTCAGTCGCATCTACATCCTTAGAACTCTGATAAGGTCTAAAATCTCAACTCTGGGACTTCCAACATGGGAAGCAAGGTTTGTGATTTTTCTAGACCTTCACAGACTTTACAGGTCGTTTATAATGATTTTTTGTCGCGTATTTGGTCTCAAAACCTCTTTATCGTCCTTTGAAAATACCAGCAATATATATCCGAGATGCTGGATCAGAACCAAGCCGAAGGTCATTCCGTGACTTTTTCTTTTTGACAGACATGATACGCGCTAGGATGATCTTCCAACCTTGGTTGCGATGGACCCACTACGTGCGTCAGATTTTGACACATCGGCAAACGGTGCGAACGGTGGGCCAGGGCTACTCGATACCTGACCTCCTTCATTATCCATGGGGTTTCCTGGCTACTGGAAACGATGGCCCCTTTGAGTCCATCTCATTTCCTCTATATGAATATACCAGTGTGGCTTCGATCTAATGAATAATGATAATTGTCTGCGACGAACCATGTAACAGGCTAAAAAGTCTCTCGCTAGATCCAGGGCAACGCCCGCGTTTTCTTCTCACCAGTTCAGGCAGCGCCTATGAGAAACTCGGTGTGTCATATGTCTTAGGAGGATCTACAAACCGATTAGCATCGAACAGAAACAGAACTGGAAGAAGTTAATACTCACCCTGCTGTTGCTCGATAATGTACTTTCTCGTCTCAACCACCTTCTGCTCGAACTCGGCACGCAGCTCTTGGTGGTGAATCCTAACTTTTTCATTACGCATTGCTGCACCATCGACAGCCGCCTGTGCAACATGATAGCGCGAGGTGTGATTGACAAGCATCATATCAAAGGGCGTGGTGGTGCTGCCCTCCTCTATGTATCCCGCAATCGAAACACGGTCCAAACGCGGGCGGCCGAATAGCAAGCCCTGCAACTCAGTTGGATAGCCGTGATAATTGTAGTGAATAGGCTTGTCTGCGGTGAAGAGGTTGTCATACCGTTGAGTAGACAGGGAGTGCGGGTGCTGGCCCTCGTTCTCAAGGATCATGAGGTCTGTCACGTTCACCACACGAACGCGCAGATATGGCGCTCGCTCGCGCAGTATCGCCGCAGCTTGGATCACCTCAAACATGACCTCGACACCAATGCCTACTAGGACCACGTCTGGATCCAAGCCGTCGTCGGTGCTGCAGAACTTCCAGACTGATGCTCCCGCACGGCAGTGGTTCTCGGCTTCATCGGGGGTGAGATATACCGGAGTTGGCTGTTTCGAGCCCACCATCAGATTGATGTAATTCTTTGACTTCAGACAGTGGTGCACTGTGGTTAGGAAAGTGTTTGCGTCCGGTGGTAGGTAGACGCGAGCGGCGTTGGACTTGAGCTTGAGTACAGAGCCGATGAATGATGGGTTCTGGTGGGAGAAGCCATTGTGCTCCTGGCGAGTCCAGGTGCTGGTTTCGATGTAGTTGATGCTGCTAACAGGGCCATGCCAGTCGGTCTCTCGGGCCTGGACAGACATCAGTTAATGAATAGGACGTGACTGAAAAGAGAGGCAAACTCACCATTTTGATAAATTTGGAGTACTGCACCATCATCGTGTGGATGATCCCCAAGAAACTCTCGTATGACGGGAAAATACCCACACGACCCGTCAGGGTGTATCCCTGCAAAAAGCCCTGACACATATGCTCACTCAGGACCTCAATAACGCGACCGCCACGCGCGTTGGAAAACTCATCCCATTGGAAGTTGCGGCCGGTTTTTTCGAGTACAGCGTCAAGCTTATTGCTTTCCAGCTCGTCCGGCGAGAACAATCGCACACCGTGCGGGTTCTCCACGAAGACCTCACCGATCAGCTTGCCAATAGCCTTCATTGCACTTTCGTCTGAGCCTTTCTTCACGCAGAACTTCTTCCAGTCCGGTAGCTTTGGTGCGACATAGCTGTTGTAGGATTCGATGCGCTGCCCCAACTTCTTTGCATTCTCCGTTGGGATGACCGATTTGATCTCATCGATAACATCGCCGTTTTCCGTGAAGAGTTCTTCAGGCTTATAGTCCGAGAGCCATTTTTGCAGTAAGCCCAATTGCTGGTTGTCGGTCTTGGCTTTGGGGAGGGGCACTTGGTGGGAATTGAATGATCCCTCGATGTATTGACCGTTGAGTTGCTTCGGACCGGACCATCCCTAGGATATTGTGAGTATCATCGATAGTTTCTTCCGGCTGCTCAGCTTACCTTTGGTGTTCGTAGAATCAACATTGGCCATCTAGGTTTGAAAATTGGCTTTCCGGAGCGAGCGGCTTGCTGGATCTTCTGAATCTCATCCACAGCCCAGACCATAGAACAATGAAGGTCTGTATCGATATCATTGAGGTCTTCCACAAAGCGGACCTGGTACCCATATCCGCTGAAAAGCGCTGCTAGCTCCTTGTGATCCATACACCCGAAGATTGTGCGCTCGCTGATCTTGAAACCGTTAAGGTGGAGGATCGGAAGAACTGCACCAGACTCCTTCGGATCGATGTACTTGATTGCATGCCATGAACTGTTTACCGTCAGAATTGCACTTTCAGGAAAGGTGCCGTGGGACATACGTAGCAGTCGGCCCGGATTCGGCCTCGCCGTCCCCAATTATACAAGGGACAATCAAATCGGGGTTATCCATCACCGCACCAAAGGATACGGCCAACGCATAACCTAGCTCTCCGCCTTCGTGAATGGAGCCCGGGGTTTCGGCATTAATATGACTAGAGGGCAGAACTGTTAGCATACGTGGATATCAGGGGAGTTGGTGGAGCTCACCTGGGAAGGCCGGCCGTTGTACTGAACGTAGAAACAAGCTGATGAAGACCTTTGCTGTCGCGAGAATACTCCGGATAGAACTTCTCCAGAGACCCTTCCAGCCACAGTGCAGCTAATATTGCGGGCGCTCCATGTCCCGGACCGACAACATAAAGTAGGTCGAGATTTCTCGTCCGGATGAGATAGTTCAGGTGAGAATACACCATAATGAGACCAGGGCATGTTCCCCAGTGACCTGCCCAAAAAGGCCTGTTTAGCACACAAAGCGACTATAGCGAAGAGTACACTAGGTTGAGCTCACCGAGCAACCGAGGCTTTATATCGCCGAAAGTAAGGTCTCTTTTCAAAAGAGTATTATCCTTCAGGAAAATCATCGCTATGTGACAATTAGTATTTGCATCACGAAGTATCCCAATTGTATAGTGCACTTACCTGCAGCGACGTAGCACGCCGCCCGGCGAAATTTAAACAGGGCATCGCAAGTCTTTTGATCCAGAGTCTCATTAGATAGGTTGATTTGCAAATCCTTCAAATAATCTGGCAAATGCGACGGCAATGGTTGCGGATTTGGCCGATCGATGACTTCGCCAGGCATGATCGCGAACGGGTGGATTCTTGGCGCGGGTGATCAACACTGGAGGGAAAAGTAAAAGGATCAAAAAGATAGTGACGAGCAACAATGGTGAATTGGGAAAAGAGAAAATAATTGACCGGATGCAGTTCAAGAAAAAGAAAGTACGGGTCATGCCATGGGGTCTCGCCATGGCAGGTTGGCTATTTGATCCGCCTGGTTCCCCTCGGCGACGTCACAACCCTTCACACTTGACATCACTCCCATCTGTAACAGGATAACAGGATAATCAGGTTGGCACACTACAGCAAACCTAATTGCGACAAATCTTGTCTAGCATTTTCAGGCACCCTTTCGAACACAGCCATGGCGAAAACTGTCCTCGCGGTGAACGCCGGCTCTTCGTCCGTGAAGATAACGTTCTACACGTTCGAGAACCCACCCAGAGCGATCGCCGATGCGCAGATCTCTGGTATCACGGCACCCCCGCCCACTCTCAAATATCAGCGCGGCTCTGTCAAGCGCAAGGAGGAGCTGCAGGAGAAGCTCGGCACGCCTCAGGATTCCTTTAAGTACCTACTAAAGCGTTGCTTCAACGATCCCGAGCTCTCCGAGGTCGCCAGCGAGAGCGATCTAGCACACATCTGCCACCGAGTCGTCCACGGCGGCGACTATCGCGATTCGGTAGAGATAAATGACGAGACTCTTCACCATTTGGAGGAATTGGAAGATCTTGCGCCGCTGTATGTTTTTTCCAGTGCCTCACAATTCGCCGTACGCTAATAAACCTGCGTAACATTAGACACAACTTTTCAGCTTTGGAGATTATCCGACTCTGCCGAAAAGAACTCCCTAGCGTACCCAGCATCACCTTCTTCGACTCCGCTTTTCACCACACGTTGCCCGACTATGTGCGAACATACCCCATCGACCAGCGAGTCGCAAAAGCAAATGGACTACGCAAGTACGGATTCCACGGAATCAGCTACTCGTTCATTCTCCGTTCCGTAGCGCAGTTTCTGCGAAAACCACAGGAAAAGACGAATTTGATCGTGATGCACATCGGAAGCGGGGCCTCCATCTGCGCGATCAAAGAGGGAAAATCGATCGATACCTCGTGAGCGATAATCCCCCTCGCTAGCATCCAAGCGTACTAACAGATATTACCAGGATGGGTCTTACTCCCCTCGCAGGATTGCCGGGCGCGACGCGCAGCGGCGATGTTGATCCCTCGTGAGTTTAATTGCTCGATAGTCTCGTGTTAAAGCTAATCGCGCTCGTGATCTCCAGTCTGGTTTTCCACTATACCAATGACGCGGGGAAGTTGAGCCCCGCCAGTACCAAGGAGATGCATATCAGCACGGTGGGTAGATGCTCCAGCCCCTTGCGGCGTTCAAAGTACTAATTCCTATACGCGATTTACTAGGCAGAAGAGATTCTCAACAAGAAATCTGGCTGGAAAGCATTGACGGGTACGACTAATTTTGCAGAGATTGCAGTTGAGAATCCGCCTTCGGAGGCGCACAAGCTTGCTTTTGATATCCTCGTTGATCGACTTTTGGGGTACATTGGAAATTACTACGTCAAGCTTGGCGGAGAGGTCGATGCTCTAGTTTTCGCTGGTGGCATCGGCGAGAAGAGTGCGCTGCTGCGCCGCACTCTATCTGAGAAATGCAAGAGTCTAGGTGTGGCGATCGACTCGCACGCCAACGACAAGGGGCCTCAAGATGACGAGATCGTGAAGGATATCTCCAAGGGCGCCGGCAAGGGGCCCCGAACGCTGATCTGCCAGACTAATGAACAGGTGAGTCAATAATAGGCGCTGCAGATACACGTTCGCTAACTCTCATCTCTCAGTTCGAGATGGCATACCACTGTATTCGGGCGCGATCCTAATTCTCCGGAGAGAGGTCGAGTGGAAGGATCTCGTGATCGCATAGGCAATAGCTTCAAATGCTCGGTACATAAATTCCATATCAAATGTGACGGTTCGGATTGATCCAGACTGCGATCACGATGAATGGTTGACTTGTAACCTCGGACGCGTCAAAATATCTCTCGATTGAGTTTGTTGCCAGGAACGCGCCGATACACATGTAGCTCAGCCAACGGACTTTTGTCATTCCAAGGGGAGAGACAGATCCCTGCATACCAATGCAATCCAACATCGGGCCCCCAATCTGAAGATTAAGGCGGTCTGGGAGTCCGTGGGTTCTATCATTGGGTGGCTGGGGAACAAGATCAAGAATGGATGTGATCCATCACGTCGACCAGGTAGTCGGATTCGACAGCCTGCATTCGGGGGGAAGGTGATACCCTTCCGCGATTCCCCAAAGTTGGGATGATCCCCTAGTGCAATGCATGATGCGGGAAGGGGTAGCAAATCACCGGGTCACGATCCGGGAAGACGATCGCTCTGGGGCCCGAGGTGAGGACCCATGGGTCGAAGAGCTGATCTGCAAGACGACGAGCCTCCCGATCTTTACTGCGTACTGCGAGCGCTAAACGTATTTGCATTCTGGTCTGCACGGAGGACAAGAAGGCATTGCATGATACAGAAGATCGATGCAGCATGTCACCGTCAACAAGGAGGGGGGTGGACAAGGTCATGAGATCGACACTGCAGAGTGTCGTGCTTTTGCAGCGAGCAGTCAGTGTGTCATAGTGCAGCCGTACAGAGACCGGTACTTTAAGGTACGGGCCCGATCTGGTCGGGACCAGGGGCAAGTGTTTCCCAACCTCGCATCTTGCGGGCGCAACATCTGAAAGCTGAGCTCCACCTGCCGGCGCTAGTGGTGTTGGAGACATTAGCCGTACATGTAGATTCTCCACTGCCTGCGGAATTCCTGGCGAGAACCCGTCGGGTGCCAGGAGAATGTGGTGGGTCACTGGCGGTAAGTGTATTCACATTGTACTCTGTATGGTTCGGTCCGTCCATAGTTCTCCCCCCATGCATTCAAATGAGCGTCACTCAGCTCGAAACCGGCTGCACGATGCGCATCTAACTCAGGGGCGACCCAGCAGGGGGGAAAAAAGAGGACGATCGAGCCCGACGCTGTGGGTGTTGGGGCCGCGGACCGGCGATCATCATCTCTTGAGGTTTTATCGGTCCGGCACCTGTGATGGACGTGGATTGAGGCTGTCACTTGCCAAAAATGGATCATATCCACTTCCTACTGGATGATTTCCGGCTGGTCCGTCACGAGTATTTTGCCTCACGGGTATCGCCGTGTGGCTTTCCGACGGATTCTGCTAGGCAGCGATTTCTTTGGCTGAGATTATAGAGGGAGACCGGTCGGACGCTTAGCAAAGAAGGAACCACGGAGCTCTAGACTCTCGGATGCATCGTGGATCATTGACGGGTCCCAAAATCCCGGGTGAGCGCCGTCCAGTTTACAGCGGAGTACGGCGGAATACGCTCCAGACCTCAGTGGATATTTCCCACTCGTTCCAGAATGATTCTCTTTACGGAGACCCAATTTCCAGGAGGACTCACTAGGATCGTCCGGCTTTGCTTCCGCGCAGCCCTATCACGCCACTCATATTGGTCCAGATGACTTGAAATGAAACCGGGAATGGGCTGGAGGTCCATCAAACAATGGAAAAAAAAACGGCCGTCACAATTCCGAGGGCTTGACACATCGATCGGCTGTCATAAAAACAAAAGAGAGCCCAACCCTGTCACGTGCTGTCGCGCAGTGAACTGATTCGATGTCAATGCGGCCGGCTCTGCCTCCCGCCAGTTTTGTTGCGGTGCCCCTGTCCCTGCAAGCGCCACTCTGTAGGCGCACTGCATGTGCGCACGGTAGACGCTGTGCCGATCCGATACTGGATGCTGGGCATGGAAACGACTTTGATCGAGGCTATAGGGGGTACACCTATATTATACATTCATAGCGTAGAACGGGCGAAATGGTAGGCTTGGCAAGCGGTTCATGCAATCGAAACCTTGTTTGAGAACTAATGCATCGAGCCGAAGTCTGGAGTTCTCAGGAACCCGTTGTGGCGACTCGGTTTTGTTTAGCTTTGCAAAGTACCAGAGCTCCGGATCGCCCTTTACACCTTGGGCCCCAAAGGGAAATGTTACTCCCAAAACTGGTTCCCAGCTTCCTGAACAGGGTAATCAACGGGGCAACGGAGCAGGAAGCCGGAGACCGCACTGGGGCCAACGGACCTACGACCTTCCAAGTTCTTTCTCGTTTCTAGCGCGGTTCTAGCTGTAATATGGAGAACGGGGTCTTCCCGAGGCCAATCCATGGAATGGAGGCTGTTGCCGGGTCCACCAGGGGAAGGAAAGGGAAGCTCGTTACCCTTTTCTCAAAGCCCCCAAGAAGATACCGTATCGGAACAGTTCTAGCGCATCGATAATACCGTAGAAGGCCCAAATGATGGGGCCTCTCAACCGCGTGAGACCCACAGGGGATCATCGTCAATTCCCATCCCGACTGTCCTTGGGCCGTCGCCACGAATAGGAAGCTATCCTGGTCGATGGCTTGGGGTGGAGGCCACGATACAGAGCATCATAGTCCCTCTACTCAGTGGCATCACCAGCCGTGTCTCGATCTCGCTAACGGTCCCGGAGTGTGTTCCGCGGTAGATCACCAGTCCCGTTGCAATGACACAACTCGATTGAAACCCTCACCACATCGAATCAACACCGTTCATCCTTCGGGGCTTGCAGGCTGAGACAGGTCTTACGAACCCCATTGAGAGATGTGTCGGGCCAAGCGACGCGCCCCGTCGCATTGTGGCTGGATGGGGAAACGGTGCCTGGCGGCTCCAGTGTGGCGAATACTGAGAGCTGACGCAAAGATGTGCCCTGAATAGGGGATATGGGGGTGGAGCCCGGGGGATTTGTTTTGTGTAATTCCCGGATCACCGTATGGACGGAGAAAGAAGGAGTCCAGAATGTTTCCGTGGGGAATTTACGCTGTATCGCTATCGTTACATACCACTTCCCAGGGAAACCTAAAGAAGACCCAGGACCCCGGGAGACAAAGGAGACTAGAAAGGCTAGAAGACTGAAAGAATGTTCATACGTAACCGAGACTGGAAGTGGATTTGTTTGCGCGGATATGATTTGGTTGAATCGCGCTCCGTAACGATGGAGCCTGAGTGGCGCCCGGCGGTCCACCCCCTATGATGGATCCTCTCCTTTCCCCCAACGGGATCGCGTAGATACGTTTGCTGATCGATCCGTTGGAACACGGCGCTTCCCCGGAGAGAAACCACGAATGTAATGAGACCGCGTCTCAGGAGACACTCATGAGACAGAGGTAGGGGTCGGCCGCGATACTTTTTGACTGAGAACGATTGGGTTTTCGCTTTGTTCCACGGGACGGCGGCAGTCACGAATCGGACGCCCCGAACAGACCACCCGAGACCGCTCAGATAAAGCGTTGAGAGTTGGGAAGCGAAGGTGGCTGACGGGGCAGATGGCTGTCGATTGCCCGGAGGAGAGACCGAATGTTTGGTCTTGATTACCTCGATCATGGGAGCTACTATGTCCCACTGTCTGTTAGGTTGGCTAGGGGATGAACGTGATGCCTCGTACCTAGGCATCATATGTCAACGCGACCGGTGTTTTTCTCTGTTTTCTAGTGTCTTACCCCTGGTATTAGGGTTGGAAGGGCTAGTTCTCAACTCTCTTTGGCTAGCTAATACTCTTCCAGTTAGCAAGTGATCCATCTTGTCCGATGGAGCCCGACCACGCGAGTCGTATGTCTATCGGAAGTCTAGTTCGGATGGATCCGTTTTCTGTTCCTGCGGCTGTTTTCCCTGCCTCCCCTTCTCCACTCATGCGCAATGCCCGGAGATTCGGTACCTAGCTTCCACATGTGGAGAGCTCATCTGGGTCAGGTCCTTTTGCACCTTTTTTCGGGGGCTGCATCGTACTTTCGGATTGTATCAAGGGGGTGGACGATGCATCCAAGATCGATTTGTGACGGATCAAAGTTTGAATTTTGATTGATAGCAAAAATCAGGCCCGATCTACCTGGCGCTACTGCAACACTACTTTTAGCTAGACGTTGGAGAACGCAGAAAGGGGGCCCGCGGTCGCGTTCCTGTTCCCCGGGACCAGGGACGGGAGAGCCGCTCTGCTAAACGAAATATGGAACCCTCCATAAGCTTATGACTCTCAAAAAAGTAATAATTTATTTCGTGTTTTTTAATTTTTATTATTTTTTTTTCGGTAATTTATGATTTATTGATTTTTCGATTTTATTACCCTTTTTCGGATTTCTGCCAGCCCAAGGGAATAAGGGAAGATCCTCCTGGGTCCTTTCACATAAGCCAAGCTCATCCTATATCTACGCAATCATTTCCCCCCTTGTGCTTCTCTTCGTTCGTTATTTGACTTCCCCCGGGACATACTTGACAACATCCGCCCTACCTCCACCGCCTCCCTACCTACCGCCCTGTCTTCTCCCTTCTCCCTTGCGATACATCGCTGGTTTTCAACCGGATCTACCGGGCACAGTTCCGCGGCACTTCTCCTTTCCAGGGCCTCCCTTGCCGGCTAAGCTCCATATCCCTTCTGGCCGTTTCCTGGGTTCAGATCGCGATTTCATGGCCGTGATTCTGCAGCCACCCTCCCGCTTATCTTTTTAATTTTTTTAATTTTTTTTTATTGGCGGTGGAAAATCCGATTCGCGATCTCGCGGTGGCACAAATCAAATAAAAAGCAAAGAGCGGCGACCTGTCGAGCCAACCTTGAAAAAGCCCGCCATTCTCATTTGTCGGTACTGTGTCGTCACATTCCTGCCCTACTATCTGCTGGCGCCCGCATTGTTCCAGCGGTCATCTTTAAAAAGGATCGCCTTTTCCGATCTCGACTGCACCTGCATCCATCCATCTGCGCCGCCCGTCCTCGCCTAGGACCTTTTTTTTTTTTTTCTTTTTTTTGCGCTTCGGGGGGTGGATTGGGAGCTCGTTTGACAGGCGATTCCCCAAGTTCGAAAAATCTATAAGAACCGTTCGTGGTGTTTCGTTGGTGAGTTCTTCATCTCATCCTCATTCCTGACCCTGCGCGTCACATTTGCAACCCTCGCATCTCAAACTCGCTGCACCGCACTTCTACCGTTGTCAACTTGTCTAACGATGATCGCCTCCGCAGAACTCAACATGATTCTCCGAGATTTATCGGCCTTCAACATGGGGCGAGGTGCCTACGACACGACGGGTGTCAAGAAGCCTGGCGCTCCTCCACCACCTCCGAAATAAACAACGTCCGAGATACCCATCCTCATATTTGTTCCCGCTCAGCGGCAATGCTTTGGATTCTGTCTGGCGCCCACGGATGCTGGAGTTTGATGCCTTCTACGTTTTGGAGTTTGCACTCTTTCGGTGAGTTCCTTCTATGCCGCGCATCACATTGGGCATCAAAACTAACCGGCGTGTCCAGACACCTGTATCACTATTTACTTTGTCACTGTTGATTTTTTTCGGTCATATCTGCTGTTCATTCGCCACTGGCCTTGCGCGACCTCATTATACCCTTTTAATTCGTGCTCTCGCATCGATTTTTGGATTTTCACCGGCAACGCTTCTTCTGTCGACCTTTTCTTCCTTGTCTTCGCATCCTTGTCTTACCATCTCGGATACCCTCAACGTCTTGACTCCGCCTCACCTCATACCTCTCTCCGACACGACTCCCGAGATTTCAACCGTTCGATATCTCAAAAGTGCCTTTTTTGTTGATTTCTTTTTCTGATATTGGTTTTTTTGTTATTATTCCCACGGCGTTATGGCATAGATGGGATGGATATTATTGCATGGGAATGCATGGGCTGATACCAGAAGAACCTAGACCTTCGACCTCGCGGTCAATAGCACGTTTTGCTGATTCTGATTCTATTTTTGGCTTGCGCATTTCTGTACTTGTATTTGGTTCTTGATGTCTGTATAATACTTGCGCAATTGAATCTAAGCGCTGATCAAATTTTGCCTTGGCTCCACGGTCTAGACTCGCCGCTTTGCGCCATAGCACAAATTCCCGTAGGCCGACTGTCGTGGTCCTTTGGGTTTGACGGTGTCCCAGGCAGGATGTGTAGACCGTCGGGCAGATTTGCTTGATGACCGCCGAGTCAGGAACCGCCAGCCCGATTTACGATGGTCGTCGTTGCTGCTTCGCTAGATAGCGCCCGAGCCCGACCAGGGCTCCGCTGGCGCCCGACATCATCTCACATGCCTGTTGGGCACTAGTCTCCACTGTGCCTACTGTAGGAACGAGGTTCCAATGCTCATAAGAACGCAGCCACGTGCTCGGTTCCCAAATCCGACCCTTATAATCGTATGTCATGGTGGGTCGCACCTTATTTTCGCCTAGTGTAGAGACTGTATATCCATGGTGGGTCTTTAGAATACGGAAAAAATTCGCTACAGATCCGTGAGGTCCCGAGGTTGATGTTTGTCTGATATTTTTTCTAAGCTGCGGAGTCCTTTTTTTTGAGCAGCTTATTTCCTTTCTTTGCTTGGCTCACGACATCAGGAACACTAGAGTTCTATTTTAACGCAGCCGATAGGTGCTGCGTTTTAGATACCAGAGGTATTCACTTTTTCGAAATGAAGGTCGAGACCGAGACATACTTGAAGCGCCGATGTCAGATGTGACATGTTTCATTCAAACCATATTGCTAAGGAATCCTATCATTAGGTGGCCGTAACCGACGTATCAATCAAATGTTTTGTGATCAGATATGATATATAATTCTACGGAGGCTACGAGGATCTGACAGCAGTGAAATCAAAATTGAATTAAGGGAGCTCGCGTGGGCTTCATATTGACAGAATAGACAATTTCCGTAGTACGAATAGACTGTATCAGATACGCTTCGGGATGCTTAGCAGTTGGTGAGTGAGAACACTGAAGCCAACTTCATATTGTATGTGCCTCAATCGGGCAATAGTGAACAGGGTATAACATTTGAGAATCTACTCGTCTAATTGGGATATCACCGACAACTCTACAACCTAAGGGCTCCGCAGACAACTCCATTGGTCTTGGAATGGCTAGCGCTTTTAGAAGGTACATGGAGTCTTGGTTTGTCACTGTATCTTGGACGCAGTGGTCATGATAGGGACGCAGTATGTTCGTCGTATGAGTTGTAGGTGACTGACTCATTTAGTGAGTGTACTTATCTAGCTAAGCTGTTCAAATGTCAGTCTAATGAGCCCCCACAGGCAAATAGAGAAAACGAAGTAGACTCAGTGTGAAATCAGCGCTCTGAGAGAGATTCCTCATACTCGGCCCCGTCAAAGTCTCTGTTTTTTGAATATCCAATTTAACAAATGTTGTGTGAATTTCTGTAGTTTAAAAGAGCTTCTAAGTATGAGAAACTACGGGATCACACCCGGGTACCTCTGATGAAGCCGCATTCGAAATGATTTTAGGAGCAAAAGGCAGGATCAACTCTATGCTACATTTGAAAGAGCTTGGATGTAGGTTACAATACTAGGCTTGAGTTTCTGAATCTAATTTTAGGCTGACTCAAGAGTGCACTGCTTGTGGGTTGCACGGCTTCCAAGGTTGAATTTGGCCTACATGGGTCACAGGCGGAAATGTGTCGAAAAACAAAAAAGAAAAAGAAAAAGTCGGCGAATAATCTCTGGAGGTTGCTTAGGTATCGCTCCGGTGTAATAATTTACCAACTTTCAAGGGTTCCAAGGTAAGAAGTGAATATCCATGGGTAGTAAAGAGAAGAGAGCCGCAGTATATATGGGGCATATGTACCTTGGCTTGGCAGCGAATATCAGCAATAAGGATAGGTCCCCGTTTTGCTTCCACAAATAAGTGACTTGGTTTGGCTCGGACAAGAATTTTCAGCGAGATGGAAAGAACACTCGGCTCCTTGAATACTTTGAAGGGGTTCATGCAATATACAGTACTTGCACGGACCAAATCCCGTGACTGCCGGGTTCTGGTGGTCGCGCTAAACCGGATACGGAGCACAACCATCATCATCGACCTCCGCTTCACGACCTCCAGTCCCTCCAAACCTCCTTAGAGTTGCGACATCTTCCTCTCACCCCACAAATTCAAGAGACACGTTTCTTGTGTTCCAATTATTGTCATTTCTATAGGGCCCTGCCCACAGCGCTGAGTCACAGCTGAATCCGCCAGCTCAGCCTTCTGCCTGATCGACCGATTGTTTGACAGGTGTCGCACTCTGCACGACTGCCTGACCCGAGATTTCTGTCATCCTCACTTTCATCTCTCTGTCTCAGTCATGTCCGAACCAGCAGGTGCCAACGCACCGAAGCCGAGCAGCAGCGTCAAGCTCGTACTGCTGGGCGAAGCTGCGGTGGGCAAGGTACGCTTGTTCTTAGCTCGTTTCGCAGGAACCGATAGCTGACCTGAGATTCTTTCTTAAAGTCGTCGCTGGTACTTCGATTCGTCAACAACGATTTCCAGGAGAACAAGGAGCCTACCATCGGTGGTAAGACACCCCTAATATCCGCAACACCCCGAGCTCGAGACTGGCTGCACCGATGCTGGTCTATTATTATCTCTGAATGGGAGATGTGTATGACACATCACTGGTGCATCCAGCATATGAGCCATTCGTTCTCAGCTACAACACTACCTCGGAATGACCGGCTAACGTCATTATGCAGCTGCCTTCCTGACACAGAAATGTACCCTTCCCACGCGCACGATTAAGTTTGAGATTTGGGATACGGCAGGCCAGGAGAGATTCGCATCGCTGGCCCCGATGTACTACCGCAATGCGCAAGCCGCACTCGTCGTCTACGATGTCACCAAGCCCTCGTCGCTGACCAAAGCGAAACACTGGGTGGCTGAGCTGCAGCGCCAAGCAAGCCCCGGTATTGTCATTGCTCTTGTTGGTAACAAGCTGGACTTGACTAACGACGGTGGTGATGCCTCGGCTGCCTCCGAGCCTGAGAACGAGTCTGCTGGTGCTGACGGAGATGAGGGTGCCGAGGAGGGAGAGGAGCATGATGCCACTTCAGGTGATGCGCGGAAGGTTTCCACCCGTGAAGCCAACACCTATGCGGAAGAGGAAAGCTTGTTGTTCTTCGAGACTAGTGCTAAGACCGGCACCAACGTGACGGATGTGTTCACGGCTATTGCCAACGCGATTCCGGAGAGCAGCCTCAAGACCGGCCGCGGTGCTGCTGGATCTGGACAGACTGCTCTGGGAGGACGATCCGGAGAGGATTCCCGGGTAAACCTGGGCGAGCGAAATGCTGCGACGGCCAAGGAGGGCTGCGCTTGTTGATCGGGTCTGTTCTTGAAATCACCTTGCAATTTCCATGGGTGAAGGCGTCTGCGCTTCCGTGTTTCTTCTCGTTTTGTGTTGCTCCCCATGGAGACATACAGCCTGTGCTATATCCCTATTGCCTGCTTCAAGTATCTAGAAAGAAATGTAAATGTTCGAGCCAATCAGATCCGCGCGAGAAGACCATGGTCACGGGACTTTGATCCCGTGACCTTGCAACCCCTACCTTAATCAGCAACAAATGGCACTAAACCCAAACGGGCACAAGCGCGCCCTAAGCGAAGCCGCCGATCCCACAGCAAATTCCCATCGCTTGATGAGAGCACACCTCCCCTCCGTCGACACCTGCAACCAGCACTTCCGCCCCGTCGCTCGCAATCATGGCTGCCATCAACAAGATTGCCCTCAACTCGCCCTCCCGGCAGCACCCCTCCGAGCTGGAGACCGCCATCGCTGGCGCTCTCTTCGACCTCGAGAGCAACACACAGGACCTGAAGGCCACCCTTCGGCCCCTGCAGTTCGTCTCTGCCCGCGAGGTAAGATTCGCAATTGTTTCGCCAATCGACATCCCTCGGAATCGAGTCGCAGGAATTTTGTGCGCGCAATGGTGATATCGGGTCGAAATTTAAAGATTTTGTGGGCATTGTGGACTTGCGTCAATTCCATGCTACACCTGTCCCGGAATACAATGCTCGTGCCAAAGTCACTTAAAAGATGAACGGAACCATCAGCGCAAGATTCCTCGACATCGTATCTGGAGGGATTGGGATTTTTCACATTTTGTGTGCGAATGGCATTTTCGAGATCGAGTTCTGACATGCCACAACAGGTTGAGGTCGGCCACGGCAAGAAGGCCATCGTTGTCTTCGTCCCCGTTCCCCTTCTCCAGGGCTTCCACAAGATCCAGCAGCGGTAAGCCGAAATACATCGACCGCCAACATGGTCTCCACGCGCCATAGACACGGTGAAACTAACGCGAATTTTGTTCTCAATAGTCTGACCCGCGAGCTCGAGAAGAAGTTCTCTGACCGCCACGTCCTCTTCGTTGCTCAGCGCCGCATCCTGCCCCGCCCCAAGCGCTCCGTCAACTCGCGCACCACCCAGACTCAGAAGCGCCCCCGTTCCCGCACTCTGACCGCTGTCCACGACTCCATCCTTACCGACCTCGTCTACCCCGTCGAGATCGTCGGCAAGCGCGTCCGCACCAAGGAGGACGGCAGCAAGACCCTGAAGGTTATTCTGGATGAGAAGGAGAAGGGCGGTGTCGACCACCGTCTCGATGCCTACGGCGAGGTCTACCGTCGTTTGACCGGCCGTAACGTCGTTTTCGAGTTCCCCCAGAGCGGCGCTGAGTTCTAAGAATGTGCTCGCGTTGTTGCTAGTTGCGATGGGAAGGATGTCCTTGGTATTATGGGTTACTTGTTTCTAGGTCTGAAACTCACTAGATTCAAGGAGAGCATGACGGGTGAAAGACCAAAAAAATGCATTCACGGGTTTTCTTTTGAGTTATGTGGCCCCTTCTTCCATTGACTGTGCATGGTTTGTCCTCCGGGTCTCAATTTCCGGGCGCGACGGAGCTGAAATTCCATCCGGGCCGTGTTTCTCTAATGAGGATGGGATGGGATATGTGATAAATATTCCAATTGAACATTTCCGACTTTCAATTGCCTCCGCGTAGTATGGAGATAGACTGCTAGTTCCTCGAGGTACGATCACGCATACCCTATACTGTCCATTGAGTATAGCTATGAGGTTGTCGTCTCAAGTCTACTTGATCAAGGCCAAACTAAATTGTAAGGCAAATCCCAGCTCTGATGTATGTGCAACTCAATACACTCCGGGGGGGTATGGAAAAAAATTAACTACAAGACGAAAGTCTTCACGTCTACAACGAAGCCTGGATTCTCCCCACGCCCAGCACCATCCAATAGGCCAACTCCCGAGCCACCAAATCATCCGGCTTAGACGCCTTTCCGACATTCTGTTGCTCGAGCTGGGCTTCGGCATCCCACTCCATATGCACAAATACTGGGATCTCCAAAACATCCTCGTCCTGTTGCACCAGAGTACCATCCTCGCCTGCGACGTTACCGCCCTCGGCTTCAGAGCCAGGAAGTGTCCCAGGGACAACCTCCAATACCACTGTCGTCCAATTGCGACCTTTGTCCCAGACCTTCCCGGCTTCTGGCACGCCACGCAGGCCCGCAAGACGAGGGTCGTCTGTCACAGGCGCGGAGGCGCCTTGTAAAGCTACATCCCAGACGTCACTGTTAGCACCGATGTCGAATTGCGGCGAAAGAACAGTAACTCTGCTGGCCACACGACCTGGAGTGACGGATGGAGTTGCAAGAGTGATGCGAACGGGGTCGAACATGTGGTTCTTCAATGTGAGTAGAACATGGATTGGGCGAAGAGGAGGCAACGCATTGAGATCCGGTACCGGGGAGGAGACCGGAGACGAGGATGAAGGAAGTGCAAGAGGGCGTAGTGTTGGGAGAGGAATGTAGCTGAGAGCAATGAGGCGGATACGGAAGCGGGTGGACTGTGGCTTGGTCTCGGGCTTCACGAGAATATGCTTGCAGGACTTGCAACGCTTTGCACGCTTTGTACGGAGTAGGCATGGCAGCGGGAGCAAGTCATCGGTGAACCGGACGTCGGGCGATTGCTCTTTACGCTGGTCGATGGATGCAACGCCGTCCCAGCCGCATTCGTGAGATCCGAGCCGCTCGATCACATCGGCATCGCCTTTTTCTGGGGCAATGCGGAGACCCTCGCTGGCGGTAAGAGCTTCCCGCATGACTGGAGGTTTAGATTTGGGTTTTTTGCTGCCACCGTAAAGCCCTCCCAGACGGGAGGATGAAGCATATAGAGACATGAGTCGGTTCAGGGCCCCGGGCGATGAGAATCCAAGGTCCGAGCCAAGAGGATCGCCGGGTGAGTTTGACGTTTCCGAGATCTGTGTACGGTAAAATGACTTCAAGGCTGCAAACCGAGCATCTGTGCCAAGATCTGGCGTGGGTGTCTCGTCTTCCTTTGTTGCAGACTGCTCTCCGCTGCCGTCACGAGAAGCCGATTGCTCGTCGATAGATGCGTAGCTGGAAAGAGGTGACTTCAAATCACCAAAAGTACGCGAAGCCTGCCTTGACCTGTCCAATGTAGGTGCAGCGGTGGCATCGGTCATCTTCTGCAGCTGGTTGCGGATGTTGGTCGGCTTGTCGAACTTGATGCCGATGTCGAGCGTTGTCCACATACAATAAGCGCAGGAGAGCACCCAAGGTCCTTGTTGGCCACCGGTCCCCGTAACGTTTTCAATTGTGCTCACAGCAAGTGGAGCTGTGCAAGTTGGACAATTGAAGCAGTTTCGGCCACAGCTGGAGGTTGTGTAGTTTAGCATTTCCTTTCTTGTATGGAAGAACTGAGCTCTCGAGTACGTACCGGTTACCGTCACTACGGACCATGCTGCTTGGGGTTTCGAATAGGCAATTTGGACAGTACCAGCTCACAATTTCTTCCGTTATGCACCGAGGACACTTAATTTGGTGGCAGTCCTCGCAGTATAGGAGCTGCTCGGGAGGATAAAGCGAAAAATTGGAACGCGGCGAGCGGGGGTCAAAGGTCTGTTCTTCTTCATCCTCATCTTGATTTTCTGCTTCTTTGGATTCCTTATTATCGTTGTCGACATTTGGCTGCTCGGGGGTCGGTGATTTCTGCGGCGAGCCCCTCGACCTCCGCTTCCTGGCCGGGTCAGGCACAGGGGTGTCGGCGCAGGGACATGAGATGTAAGTGTAAGGAAATGGACGCGACATTATGGGTTAGGAAAGAGGGATTTGGGTCGAGGTAGCGCTTGAGTGCAGTGTTCGTTTCGCTCTTCAAATCATGCTCTTGCGTCGGCGGGGGTTCAGGTATGAGAGATAGGGGGCGGACAAGCGCTGATGGCAACGCGTGACGAAAGACAAGAGGGCTGTTGCTAGCTTATATCTGCTCGTAGTATTAATGTGCATTCACAGCCGAGCTCAAGTATTGTGTCTGGCGAAGCGCATACCTCGGGCGGGGATCGAGTCCGCGTCGCTGCACCAAGACGTACAAGGATATCGCGATGGGCAATGGCTTTATCGCACTCGAGCTGTACGAGGAAGCCAAAAAGAAACACCCTCCGAGCAGCTCAGGCAGATAGACTCTGCTGAGGCCCAATTGTTAGCGCGACGAAAGACAGTGCGCGA
Source organism: Penicillium sp. S103-07 (assembly GCA_037042055.1). Lineage (NCBI taxonomy): Eukaryota > Fungi > Ascomycota > Eurotiomycetes > Eurotiales > Aspergillaceae > Penicillium > Penicillium sp. S103-07. Next base: position 288,384 of record JAXQJQ010000003.1, read on the forward strand.
CCGCGGAGAAGAAGCTGCGAAGGTTCCGCATCAACAATCGACGTCAGAACAAAATTTGGGACTCGACTCATCTTCACCTTCACCTCCCCAAACCAGTCACGCAGAATGGCCTAAGCCACTCAAACCCTCATACCCGACCAGAATAGACTATATAATTCAGCTGCCATGTTCTCTCTACACCCAATTCGCCGCAGCCTTTCACGGCGATGCATCGCCGCAACCTCCCTCCGCACATACGCCAGCCAGACCCCCGGCAACCCCATGCTGGAGGTTTTCAACCGCAAGGCCAAGCATTTACAGAAGGACCGGGCCGCTCGGAATGTCGAGGAGAGCCGGAAGGTCGATTACTTGAAGGATGAAGTGGCATTGCGGTTATGCGAGCGTTTGCTGGTAAGAAACCCCGACGAAACACGGCGGCTCTGAGCGGCTAAGAAGGCAGACACTGACTCGACTCTGTTTTGCATACAGGACATCAAACGCGACTTTCCGAACGTGCTCGACCTGGGCGCAAACAGCTGCAATATCGCGCGGGCGCTGACGACACCAAACCTCGACATGGCAGCACCGGAGGGCACGCTGACACCGCCGCTGGCAGAGCGCATTTCGAAACTGACATGCGTGGAGACGTCGCGCGCATTGCTGCACCGGGATGAGGAAATGCCATTCAATAAAGAGATTGATATTACTCGCGACGTGATCCCAGATCTGGAGACCCTGCCGTACCAACCGAACACCTTTGATGCTGTGCTATCGTCACTTTCTATTCACTGGGTCAATGATCTGCCCGCATTGCTTAACCAGGTCAACTCTATTCTCAAGCCGGACAGCCCGTTCATTGCGGCTATGTTCGGCGGTGACACCCTCTACGAGCTGCGTGGATCACTGCAGCTGGCAGATATGGAGCGCCGTGGCGGTGTGTCACCACACGTCTCGCCGTTGGCTGATGTGAAGGATGTGGGCAGTCTTTTGAACCGTGCTGGATTTAAGATGCTTACAGTCGATGTCGAGGACATCGTCGTGGAATTCCCGAATACCTTTGCTCTGATGCAGGATCTGCAGGCCATGGGCGAGAACAATGCTATCTTGCACCGTGAAGCTGGTCCCTTGTCCCGCGAGGTATTGCTTGCCAACGAGGCCATCTACCGATCCTTGCATATGGAGGAGGGTGCTCCCGGCATTCCTGCAACATTCCGAATGATCTATATGATCGGATGGAAGGAAGGCAAAGACCAGCGACAGCCATTACAGCGTGGAAGCGGTGATGTCAACCTGAAGGATATCTTGGGTGGGGGTGACTTCGAAAAGCCATAAGAAGCTGCAAAACAAACGGGGGGCCATGGAAAGCGCTCGCTATAATGTCATGTATCTCAACTGTAAAACTACGCTGAAAGCAATACAAGGGGGAGGTTCGTGAAAGAAATAAATGTATGAAATGCAATCAAGCCTCTACCAAAAGAGCAAATAAAAACGTACAGACTCGTTTTGCTGCCTCCACTTAAACCGTCCGGCGGTCCGTCATGACACGCACAATCGATCCAGTTCCTGTCAATTCCACTAGCTTCTCGTGCCAGTTCAGCAGGACGCTCATCTGCTGGCCACCACCGCCTTCGCCCAAGTTGCGGCCCTGGATCTGCGAGAAGCCGCCTGTGCTCTGCGGGGAGACCGACTTGGCGGGGGTCCGGGTACCGCTGCTGGAGCTGGAAGAGGACATTCCCTTGTAGCTGTTCTGAGTTAGCGCATACTCCCGTAGTCATGAAAGAGCTATTGCAAAGGGCCACACGTACATATACTTCATTAAGCAGTCTGCTCGCTCTGCCCCGCCATCTGAGCCACAGACACCCTCCAGGACACGGGTCATCTCGCCCTGCCGAATTCCCTGGAGCACCTCGATCACAGTAGCGAGGTGCACCTCCTTGGCGCGGTCGTCGCCGCCCAGCGGCGCTGTGTCGAGAGCGTGCCGGAGTGCGCCTTCGGCGTCACCGCCGCGCAGCAGCTGGCGCACCTGGGTTGCGACGTTGGCGGCATCGCTGGAGGTCTCGGGCTGGGGCAGCGTAGCTGGGAGGAGGGTTTCCATGGGGAAGTTGACCGACGACTCCGGGTCGAGCTGGTCGATGTTGATGGTGCGGTAGTTGATTTGCGACATGGTGGCGGGTTATGGTGGGGTATGATTCGGAAAGAAGAAGACCGGAAGGAATTGGCTTTGAAGAGTGGCTGAACACAGTTTCGAAAGCAACGGCTATGTCGTCGAAGCTTGCTTGTTGCCAGGAGGCGTGTTGGGTATATCGGTGGAGGGAAGCGGGGGAGACTGGGGACGGGTCCCGGGCGGTGCGATGTCGAGGTTGAGGGAGACGAGAGAGAAGAGTTGGAGGAGGAAGCTAAGGCCACTCTAGTCACTCTCAAAGCGAAGCGATATCACTTGGTTGCAATGGGAATTAGGGATGTTAATGGGGAGGTGGAGCTGGGCACTCGCCGTGGAGGTGACGGGGACTTGGTGCCTGAGGCAGAATATCCGTCCCGCCTAAATATGGATCTAGGTATTGATGCGTTTTGTAAGGTGGTGGACGAAACGGAAAATTGAGGATTAGTTACATGAGCTAAGATGTACTGGATTATACACTAGGGTATCTATGACGTTCGCCTTGTTCGGTTGTAGGCATCTGGGTGAAGTGGTGAATGTCGTTGACATAGACGTGTGTTTACAGACTTGCAAACATGCAAATTAATTTCCCATTTTTGGTTCAATGACTATGTTCTATATCCCAAATAGCCAGTCCGTCGTAAGCTCATTATACAGACGCATCGGTAAGACGAGGGGCTTGAACAAGCCCTACCTTCGGAAAATAATGACTGAGATTGAAGACTTCTGCATCAACACAGCAACACCAATCTTACAATGAATTGCAAGTTGCCTTTACATCCTCGCTTGTAGTTGTCTTCCCATGCATCAACGTGAAAAAGTTTCTGACACTACATAAAACGGATATAATAGAAGACTTAATTCTGCCTTTGTGCGTTTTCTAGCTCCCCAGCTGTTTCGTGAGGATTTCCAGATGCCATTTCCTGGGGTGAGCTGTGCCCATCCAGCTCAGATATTGGCTGAGACTCCGCAGCAAGCTCCCGAGATCCCCAACCAGGCTCATTCGGGCTCTCTGTAGGCAACTCAACAGGAGTGCCCATATCGGTAGAGGACCGTTGACGAAAAGCGTCCGAGTTCAGGATATGCATCAGCGGCTCAGCTTCTGGCGGCGGAGGAATCTCCCCATTGAGCAGCTGCATGGCTTTGAGTTTGCGTTCATACATCTTCTTGTTCGCAGAGGAGCGCTCCAGGATCACACTGCTTTCAAACGTGGCACCACCATAAATCCCACGAGTCTTGGAGTAGGCATAGATACCTGCTACGCCGTTTGTTCCGACGATGGCTCCGGACTCAGCACTTCGGCCTGGGCCTAGGGCCATAGAGACGTTTAAACCCATGGTAAGGTTACCGGATTTGAGAAACGTCTTCACTGCCGCGTCTGTATTCAGCACAAAGACAAAGTCTGTGAGCTCTATGCCAATCTGGCCTCCAATCCCTAGACCAGCGAGCGCTATCGCCGAGGGCGCTGACCAGCTGCCGTCGGACAGACGGGCTACCATCAGGCCAGAACCGAATCGGCCAGAACCCAGGAAGCCGGCTCTAACGACTGTGCATATTACTAGGCCCTAAAACCAAATCAGTTCGGATCGTTCAGTCTGACGGTTCGACCCACCTTGGCGTTTGCAAGGATCTTACGAGGAATCGCAGTCTCCCCAGGAGTATTGGTCAGTGTCGAATTGACAAACGAGTATATGATCTTGCCCGCCTTTTTGCACTCGCCTAGACATGTTTAGTGCCGTCAGTACTGTGAGTCGTTTCGGGTACTCACTGGACAGTGAAGCGGGAAACGGGTTGTGGATCGGGTTGCGCAGACCCGACTGTTCTTGCGTGGTCGACATCGCACGAACACGTACGCCTCAATTCTTGACGGAATATTGGGAGCACACAGTTTGCCGTTTCATGAGCCTTGGATCCAGGGACGTGGAGGTTGCACTCATGTGCGCCAGGTCCTGAGGCTGATCAGGGGGCTGAGTGGGGGCTGACTCCAGCGCTACAACAGCCGCAGAGATAGAATCTCGTGTATGGAGTAGACTTGTCCTGCTAGACTACTAGCTTATTTCAAGGTTACTTAAGGAACGCGTTCCTAATTTTCAATCCTACAAACTCTTCACGATTGCGTATCTGCTTCGGAGCAGGAACTATGGTGGATTCGAAGTGTTTTTCTATTTGCCCGTGGGGTATTTATAAGTACAAACAATCAAGCAATCGCTAGCCACCCAATGATATCGCTTTATAAAACAGACATGAAATCATCTAAGGGGATGTCGTAACAGTAATAGGAGGCACCGCGATGGTAGGCGCCGTCGGGGGACGTTCGTGGCTCTCTAGTCGAGCTAATTTTGTCGAAGAATGGGATTCTTCGTCTGAAGCAGGAGAATCGGACGTCTCAGTCGATTCAAGAGGGGTATCGGTGGCCTTCGAGTCTTTTCGGAAGATCAAACGGCGAATGAACCGTGTCACAGGCTGGAAGAAAGCCTTGATACCGCGAACAAGGGCCTTGAATGCCTTGGACAGTGGTCGCAGGATGACACTCGTCCCATCGACAACTGCATTAAACACAACGCCAAAGTGGCGGTCGGGGATAATGCGCAAAACCACAGCCCATGGGAGACAACCAAGCGCGCAGATCAAACAAACAACCCAGAGGATACCGGAGATCCGAGTCACGCCAAATGCCTGGCCGCCGACGAATATGATCATGACTTGGCCGCCGACCATTACAAGGTTGATGCCCAGGAACCAGTAATTCCGGAACATACCTTCGAAGATGTTGAAGCGATTGTCCAGACGGCGGTTGTTGAACTCGTTGAAGATCTGCATCCAGACAAAGGTATTGAAGACGACCGTTGAGAGCTGCTTTGCTCGCAGGGCTGCGTCGTTCTGGTCGAGGTGTGCGTTGAGAAGTTTATCGCCGGCGAAATAGAGCATAAAGGTCACAGCCAGTTGATAGACTGCTTGGCCGAGAATCATTTTCCACATCGTCAATGTGAATAGGGAAGCACTCTTGGGCACGGGTTTCCTCTCTAGGATCTTCGCGGTCGGGGCGTCGGTAGCACTGTCATCTTGTTAGTGGGTGAAAAGAGCGCCAAAATAAGGCAACTTACAGTGCAAGGGCGGCAAAAGTGTCCATGATCAAGTTCACCCAAAGCAGCTGCACAGCGTTCAGAACACTGCTATTCGAGCCACTGGATACTGACGACACGAAAGTCAAAGTCACAGCTGTGATATTGACGGTGATCTGGAACTGCAGGAACTTGGCAACGGCATCATTGACCGCACGCCCCCAAGAAATCGCAGTGATTATGGAGCTGAAGTTGTCATCCAGGAGAATTATTGAGCTCGCTTCCTTGGCCACCTCGGTACCCGCAATACCCATGGAAAAGCCAACGTCGGCAGTCCGCAGAGCAGGCCCATCGTTAGTGCCGTCACCAGTGACAGCAACCGTCTCACCAAGAACCTTGAGTCGCTCCACAAGAATGCGCTTATCCTCTGGTGAAGACCGCGCAAGGACTTGCAGGCGGGGAATGACTTGATCCATTTCATCATTCGACAGTTGTCGGAACTTGGGACCTTCCATGACCAATCCGTCTTCGGTCTTGATACCGCAAGAAGTCGCGATCGCAGTGGCAGTTGCAACATTGTCACCAGTCACCATCTTGACCTGGACTCCTGCAGAGTGACACTTTCGAATGGCAGAAGGGACTTCGGGACGAAGGGGATCTCGAATCCCCACTACTCCAACCCAAGTCATGTCGTGGAAGATACTGTCGAAATCGGCAGCAGATTGGTCGTCTTCTAGTTTCTTAGCCTCCTTGGGCGGCCAAGACGCAAAGTCACCATGAACCATTCCAATGGTGCGAAGGGATCCCCGGGCATATCGCTCAATGGTCCCAAGAATCTTCTGTCTATCCTGATCGGAGAGTCCTTCCGTGTGGACGGTCTTCTTGGACATGTCGACCTCTGTGATCTGGGTAGAGCAAGCGCCGACCATCAACTCGGCTGCGCCCTTAACTAGGAGGCGGTATCCAACACCAGGGTGCCGATATACAACGCCCATGCACTTACGTGCAGAATCGAAAGGGAAAAGCTGGACAATTTCGGCAGATCCACGCTCCGAGGCGAGATCCATACCCAAGTAATCCTGGGCCAGCTGGAGAAGCGCGACCTCGGTCTTGCTTCCGACAAATTCTTTGTATCCGTCTTTATTTTCTTCGAAAGCAGTCGAGTTCAAAGCAACACTTTTGACAATCAGATCGCGTACCAGAGCAGAACATTGCTGAAAGACTTCTGAGGTGGTCATAGCATCGGTGTCGGTCTCACTCTCAGACGGCTGGCTGAAACTTTGACCTGAACCCCAGGTACCGGCGACCACTGTCATTTTATTTTGTGTCAGGGTACCTGTCTTGTCCGAGCAGATAACAGTGGCATTTCCCATTGTCTCGCAAGCTCGAAGTACACGGACAAGGTTGTTTTCCTTGACCATGCGAGTTGTAGCAAATGCCAGAGCAAGAGTAACGGCCAATGGAAGTCCCTCTGTAGTTAAGCGTTAGATTTATGAAGTGTGTTATACTGAAGAGATACTTACCTGGGATAGCAACGACGATAACAGTTACAGCAACAATCAAAATATCCACAAACTCCTTGCCCTTCTCAGCAGGGCTAACATTGGGATGATTCGGAAGATCGGCAATAAATCGGAACAAGAGGATGAAGAATAGAATGATGGCGGCACTTTATAATCGTCAGTTCTGGAAGTATCCAAGGTATTAGATGGTGAGCTTACGCTGAACCCCAGTACCCAATCCAGTCAGCCAGCCGCCCCAGCTTCACTTGAAGCGGAGTGGGATCATTAGTCGTTTGCAGAGACAACATGATCCGGCCATATGTCGAATAAGGCCCGACACTGGTCACTAGGTAGGTACCGACACCTTCAAGAACCTTACTGCCGGAAATCATGAACGGATCGAGCTTCTTAGTTGCGCGGCCCTCAACGATCTGCAACCAGACCTCCTGGCCGGCCGTCTTTTTCATTTGATCGGACTCGCCAGTGGCAGATGATTCATCGCATTTGATACCATGGCCTGAGATCAGAACCCCATCTGCGGGAATCGAGTCACCAGGCTCGAGGTGGAGGACGTCGCCGACTAGGATATCGTAGACAGATATCATCATCGACTTGCCCGAGCGAACCACTTTGACCTCGCGGTCGTTATTCTGCTGATGTTAGTTTCATGGCGAGCCATCGAGATGGAGTTTACTTACCCGCTTGTTCAGTTTCGCAAATTGCCTCTCTTTCTGCCAATCATTGACAGCAGTGACGATGGTGACGATCAAAATAGCCACACAGATGGCCACTCCTTCAACCCATTCCACACCAGTGCCCCCAGACACCGTTTCATATATTCCAAGGGACAATGACACGATGGCGGCGATAGTCAAAAGTATAATAATCTTGTCGTTATAAGCAATCCAGAACAGCTTGAAGAAGCCAATCGACTTTCGAGCCGGTAGTTTATTCTCACCGAACACGCGAATGCGGTCCTCGAAAGTAGCCCCATCACCAGTCGACGCAGGTACTGTTGTTGCAGGGCTAGAGTCCGGGGAAGGCTTACTTATAGAGCGTCGCTGGTTGTATACAGACGGAGCCACTTCCTGAAAAGCGACAGCGCCTTCTAATCGACCCTCATCGACAGATAGACCCGCATTAAGGTCAGTGCGAAGACCGCGTTCAAGTCCATGCAGCCCACCTAGAGCATGTAAAGCAGCAAGAGACTTGGGGTTCTGCATCTTATTCAACTGGCCCGGCGAGAACGCGAAGCGATTATCGTCAACCTGGAAATCGGCCTCGTTGCGAGGATCAGGCGTTAATGCCTCCGCCAGCGGGACATCATCGTACGCTTTAGCAGCAAGAGCGGCGTCAACCTCCGAGTTTGCCCTCGAGCGGACCGTCATGTTCGCAGTAGATGCGAACGAGTCCGAGCGCGGACGTAATGTATCGCCGTCGATCGACGATGAAGGTCGATGCGAGGCTGGATGGACCATCAGCCGTGCTGAGTCTTGATGCCATGCCATATCTGGTGATAGAGGTGATGTGGGAGAAGTCGGACTGTGGTCACGGTCTGTTGGGCCGGACCAAGATGACGATGCTGCAGCAGATGAAACGGATAGAGATCGCTAGCGAGACGTTAGCATGGGTTTGCCGCCCAATATACAAATGGTCATCGGCTGCCACTCACGTCTCTTCCATTAGGATTCGTCACCACGACGGGACTCAGGAAAGAGCCCGATTGGGGATCGTTAGATGAGGCCATAGTGCTAGTTTGCACCTGATGGTCGTTTTTGGTCCCTGCAATAGGGAAAGTAAATAACGAGAGTAGTTCTTGGGAAAAATCGGATTCAGATGCTGGGGGATTCGCTTGATATCACCCCCTCAGTGGCTGTGTCAAGTGCCCAGGAAATGCCGAGCAATGGGAGCTCTGGTACTAAGAGACGAGCTAAAGAAATAAAGGCCATGCCAAGCTTGAGAGAATTTCCATACCCCAAACGATTGATGGAGAAGAGAGGGGCTCGATCGTGAAAAACGAAGCTCTTGGCCAGGATGTCCCGGATCCGATATTACGTGGGCAGAGCACAGCCCCGGCGGCGACAACCAGCAGGTTTCACCAAGGCGTGTACAGCGTTAGATGAAATATAGAAAGGGGCACGCGACATCCATGCCAAGCTAGGAGTCGTACTAAAGATCAAACACAACCAGGATGAGAAGTGATGTGATAGCATGCGACAGTTCGCTGGGAATTAGGCGCCGACGAGCTCATCCTGGAACATTTGGGACGGCGAAGCGCCCGGCCTCGGGAGACGACCCCAGTCCAAAAGAACGGGTTCCACTTGGCGAATAGTCCAATGCGATAGTTACAATGCGAGTCTAGATGTGACGGCGGTTTGGGTTGTCGCCAAGTCCATGGGTTGGGTCCGACTGCGCCTCATACTTGCATCCAATAGCCGTGCAGCCCAACCATTCCCCCACCTAGCTCTATGCGCCAAGTTGAATATGGAGGGGTGTCATCATCGGCTTTGACTGAAAGTAAGGAGGTGGGAACTTGCTCGTGTACGTCATGGCTTTGTGCTTCGGATAGCTATTGCGTGCAGGTACGAGGTGTGTCCGGTCAGCTAGAAGAAAGCCATCCATCCGCGTCATCGCACCGATCGGGCTCTGCAGAGTAATTTTCACGATATTTGCAGAGATGTGATTCTGATACCGACTGTGAGAACTACAGAGCTGCTGTGATCGTTGCTACTACTCTATGGAGGCTCGACGGCCATTGCCATCCGATGTGGCTGAGTTGTGGCGAGTGACGAATATATGTGGCGGTGCTATGATGTGTCAGGTGACTGCTCGTCGTAGTTGTCCATGTAGGCAGCGTCGTGGCTCATCCTCGATGGAAATTGTGGTGGCTTATACTGATGCGGCTACAAGAGACCCCACGTGTGTACTCACTGCCTCACTAGGCTACAGTCAAGCAGTCAGAAAAAACTCCAGGTTTCAAATATTACATTATCCTAGATTCGATAATGTCCCGGCCGATGTTAGCTCATAACCATAATCAGCAACCGGTGATCCAAAGAATAAAGACAGAATGAAGACGAGAGAAAAGCAAAGAGTATTATTCACGAGGAATATGGGGAGGGAATAGGGGGTATCTAAAGGAAACAAGAGACAAAAGCAGATGTCAAAGACAGGCAGGATCTCTTGGAGACCCTATAAATCGCAAAACAATCGAACAGAGTGAGATCAAGTGATCAAAAAATTTAGAATCGCTGCAATCAAATCAGTGTGAAGAATCGGTCGTGGCCCATCTCTCGGATCTCCAAGTCCCGTATCACGTCGGCTTTATCGTATCACATATCCCGTATCAACAAGTACATCCTCCATTAGAGATCGATGCTCTCCGTGAAGCGGCTTCCTCTGCTTCCGTCATGACTTGGATGACTTCGGCCTAACCCGTCCGGCCGCGCCGGTAATACCGGCACGACACTCTGAGGTTGGGCCAATGTATGCGAGGGGATCACGGTGGTTGGAGAACCGAAATTGACCGAACTGGAGACAGGAAGGTGGACTGGCGATGACCGAGTTGGTGTTATGTGCTCATCGGCCTCCCGCAAGTTGGTATCCAACGGCATGCCGAATGGTGATGCCGGGGGAGGTCCATACGTCGACGGGGATGAGAGCGGCCCTCCGCCAGGAGATATAGGAGAGAATCCAGGAACGGTGGGAGAGTCGCCATCCAATTCACCGCCAAACCCGTCGCCGCCGTGGGTGAGGACTGGTGGGATCTTGCGGCCGGAAAGCTTCTGGAACCCTCGCTCACTCGTATTAGACGAGGACAGGGTACTCTCTGTTGCCGTCGTCATAGTCGAATTGCGCCAACGTTTCATGAAAGCAGGCGCAAAATACGATGCCGAAAACAAGGGATCGTTGTCGTTGCTCAAGGTTCGTTCGGACATGCCACGCGCCCCAGCAACGTCGGACGGAAGGGTTTGAGCACTCTTTTGTTGCAAGAACTTTCGACGGCGGAAGAGGTAGAAAAGAAGGAGGAAGAGTACGGCGAGACCGGCAACACTTCCTACGACGCCGCCCACGATTTTGTGCGTGGTAGCATCGCCGCTTGATCCTGATCCTGATCCTGAGGAGGGTTGTGAATTGCTCTTGGACGGCTCCGCTCCACTACCCGTGGCGGTACCAGTCTCTTCGGATCCTCCAGTCACAGTCGTTGAGCCATATGATGTTGTGCTGGAATACGGGCTCTCCCAAGAGCTGGAACTGGCATGCCAACCACCATCTCCTAAATAGACTGATGAGGTGGTGGTCGGTAAAACCGTAGTAGAATTTGATGGCGCAACCAGTGGGGTCGATGTGTAAGGGATTGAACTGCTCGCTGAAGAAACCCTTGGCGAGGAGATTGGTGCTGTCTGAGTCTGTTTGGACGTAAGAAGCGGTGTAGTCTGAGTTGTCGACGTTGCCGGCGGGGTAGGAAGCAAATTTGTGGGAAGAGTCGATGAGTACGGCTCTGCTGATGCCGTCTGGCTGCTTGAAAAAGTGAAGGCGCCAAATGCGGGGTCTGAAACAGTCATCGGAAAATTGGCCGCAGTAGACACCCAGAGGGTATGGGAGTTCTGATCCACCACTTGAAGAATGGTCTCGACCACCGTGGTGTGGGGTGTCTCAGCCTCTTGTCGTTTGGAGATTGATACTTTCGGTGTATCAATGCTATCCTCGAGGCAGGTGGTGTTTTGTAAGGGATCGCAGTGATCAGTTGATATCAAATCGGAAGGTGATAGACCAGGGCTCTCGAGTGCGTCAACAGCCTCGAGTAACTTGGACTTGGCGTCCTCAACATCTGCGACCCCTGCATCTTTCTCCTCCAGTTGATGTTTATCTGTGATGCGCTTGCCTATCCGAGAGTGGCGGTAATGTCCATGTCCATGGCGCACCATTTTGAGAACCGTACAATCGTGGGTCAGAATAAGGCAAAGTCGAGGTCAATTGAAGAAGAGGGTGAAGTTTCACTGAAGTCGGAGCTGGATCGACCAACTGCACGATGGCGAATAGAAGTAGTTTCGAGATCGCTTGTGTCGGATGAATAGCGGGGACTTGCCCGCGGGGGCAGCAGAAACGAATGAAGCTGGCCGAGGTTCCCGGAAAAGGAGAGACCGGGGAAGAGACAATAAGGAGTGGATGTCAGCGGGATGTGTCGCCGACGAGTAAATCAGTAATGAATGAATGACATTCGGCGCAGACTTGAATGACCTGGAGGATTCATCCTGTCAGCAACGGGTTTCTCAATTGATCAGTCTGCTACGGAGGTCTAGGCTCCCCAGCCAGATCAATAGGACTATCAGGCAGCCTACCAGAGAAAAGAAGAAAACGAATGAAGGTGAGTGAATAGGAAGCCAAGTAGGTAGTCGCCTAATCCATAGTGTCGACAAGACCCCCCAAACAAGCGAAAGGAGACAGAGGAGTGATATCAGGACCCCGGGAGACCAGCGGGTCTGATATGATAGGCAACGGCGTTGCGACACTCTTCTGAGGTCTGAGTCTGGGGAACACAGAAAAGCTTCCAAGCCCGGCCAACTCTCTAGAGGTTGGGAAGAACGAAGTGAAAAAGCGAAACGGTGGAGCGCGGACCCAAACTCCCCTATCGAAGCCAAGACGACCCGCGTGGGTAACGAACTAGTGCCGGGGCCGGGGCCGAGACCAATGCTTTTTCTTTTGCAAGAGGCGCCCGGGTACAGTCTGACCCCGAGAGTGTGAGATGGTAAGTTTGGAGTTATTGCCAAAGCAAATACGCCCATTGAATAGTCATTTTGTTATTGTTTTTGGTCGGAACGCACGCTTCTTCTCCTCGCAGCGTCCATCGCCCGTTCCCGAAACGAACTAGCGGTGATGCAGGTACACGCGGTCCATAGCCAATCAACGGTCACTATATATGACAGGTGGGGCCACACGACAGTCTGGCCAAGACTAGCGCGCTGCAGGTTTAATTATCGTCCTCCGCAAGGTACGGGCACACTATTCCTGGCTTACAGGTGTGACTGACTATTGTTAGACCTACATACTGCCCGAGTCCCACGCCCTTAACTAAGACGTACATATTTACCTCGTACCTTTAAAAGGTAGTATGGACAACACTTTGTTTGTTACCTCGGTACTTAGACACAATGATCGACAAATGGTTGCCATATGGTCATGCGTGTAATTCACTATCTACTCTCTCGTCACATCTCAGGCGGGGGTATTTAGTATTGAGACGTTTCTCGTGCTCGGGCCCGATCCCGTTCCGCTTAGAACGTCTCCAGGTCGTCGGCCACGACCTCCTCGCCCTCCGCGGGAATCTCGAATCCGTCCTAACAATCCATTAGCGTTGATCAAAAATATAAAATTTTTTTTGAAGGATACTCACCTCGGTCGAGTACAGAATTCCCTGGATGTGCTTCACAAGTGAGTCTTCCTCCTTCTCCAGCTCGGGATCCGCCTCAATGGCGCTCTGCAGCAGCAACTCGATGTCGCGCAGCTTGGCAAAGTAGAAGTCCCGTTCTTTCTCGAGTCCGGCAATTGCCTCCTTCTGTGTTGCAATTTCCTGCTGCAGAGCAGAAGTGGCAGCGCCGCCGGTCGCAGCGGCAACCCGGGGACCGCGGGCAGCAGTAGTGGTCGGGGTCGCTCCGCGTCGCGAGCCAGCCGAGACGGTACGCGCAGCGGGGGCACCGGCGGGGGCACCGGATGCTTTCCGGCGACTTACGGCGTCGTAGTCACCGCCTGGGTAGTGCTGGTCCCAGTATCGCTTGGTCCACTGGAGGAATTCGAGGTTATCCTGCATGCGACACTTGCTAAGGGACTGAACGGGAATGGGTTTTTCGACGGCATGCTTGGTAAAGACATCTGGGACGAACGTGACGTTAGAAGGGTGATCGTGACGATGGGCGGCTTCGTGACCGTAACCGATTGTCGGGACGTACTCTGGAGGACCTTGAAGTTTTGGAGGTAGGCATATTCGGTGTTAACGTTGAACTTGACCCGGGACATGGGCACATCCACTGTAGAAAAAAGATTCTTCGCATCAGTATACGCTTTCACAAAATCTCGGACGGCTTGACCGCCTCTCTGAACACTCCGCAATCAAAGGTCACACTCACTGAATATGGAGTCAAAGATCTGGCATAGTGCAGCACTGTTCATTTCCGCCCGAAAGCCGTGTCAGTCGATTGTCATTTTCCGCCAATCCAAGGTGTACCCCTCCAGGAGAGGGGGAGAGGGTGGTCGATCCATCATACCCGGTTCCACACTGCTCGATCTTGGTGATGTTCAACTGCAGCAGGTTGTTCAACCATGCCAGCAGCTCTTGTCTGAAGATAGACCACGTTAGCCGACCTTTTCCATGAGTTTGAGAGGCCGATTGTCGATAAGGGGGAAAAGCCGACCTTGATTCACCCATGGTGGGGTAGTGATAGCCGCAATCGGAACCCTGGAGGGAACGACGGAAGACAAATAAGAGACAAAATTTGACGAAGAGCCGATAAAGGAGAAACTGTGGAAGATCAGGGCCTCCTTGCTGGGGTCTGCCTGTCCGTGTTGATGGAAAACAGCGTGGTTTGTTTTGATGCCAAAACCCACGGATCATTCGCGACGCTAGCCACGGATAGCCAATCACGGGTTCTTAGGTAATTTAACGCCTGAGGCATGTCTTGGGTCTTTCTCACTTGAATTCAAAAATGGTTCGAGGTTATATATACGATTTGCGTGTGTATCGGTCTAAAGCAATAAACCAGAGCGCTTCTATGACCAGTTCCGCCCCCCAGTCCCTATATCCCGATTTCCCAAATATTTCCAACTCCCCAAAGTTTATGCCGGCGTACCTAAAATCAACGCTAAATGAAGAACAAAAATGGGCGTAGACAGATGCAGCAATTATCACTCTTCCAACAATTCAATCCCATCTAGACCGTAGCCAAAGTCCATTATGACGGTCCGCGAGTCCTGGCTAGTCGCCACAATCCGCCGGTAGTCCGACTGGACATTCAACATCCAGCTGGTGGTCCAGCCGGGCAGATCGATAGACAACTTGCCAGTTTCGGTGTCAAATACCTTAACAGTCATATCGTAGCTACCGCTAACGATACGCTTGTTCATGCTGTCAAGGTGAAGCGACCGGATCAGCGAGGAATGGCCACGGAGCTCATTGACCATCTCGCCGGTATTGGCATCGAATTGATAAATAGTCTTATCATTGCCACCGGTCAGGATCGTTCGACCATCATCGCTGAATTCAACGCATGCAAGGCCACGGTCCTTGCTGGGGAACTCTTTGATGCAGTGACCTGAGGCGACATTCCACAGCTTGGCCACGCCATCTCCACTCGCTGATACGACGAGATCACCGCGCAGTTGCACAGCGTTCACAGGCCCGGTGTGGCCGGATAGTTGCTTGAGAAGCGCACCCGTCTTGCGGTCCCACACGCAGATGGAAGTATCCTTCGAACAGGATACGATATACCGGTCATCGAAACAGACGTCCAACACACCAGCGCTGTGGCCGATGAGACGATGGATGGGCCGATAGTTCTTCTTAATATCCCACACGATGCAGCTGAAGTCTGAAGACCCGGTCACCATAATTTCCTCGTCGAACTTCAGGCAAAGGATTGAGGCACTGTGGTAGTCCGACGGGTGCTCCATCGGAGCAACAATACCCGCGGAGGGAGTCGATGGCGGGCAGATGGTGGCAAAGGGAGACTTGCCCGTGGCCTGCTGTGCCGGGTTGTTCACCGGTCCAGTGATAGCCAGATCGCCCGGGGGTGGGCCGATGATCTTCTGGCACGACCACGGATAGTGGGCGTCCCACACACGAATGGTCCGGTCACGAGAGCCAGTAATAATTTTATTTCTAAAACGTTTGTTAGCAATGAAACATGCAGCGATGGGGTCTTCTATCAACGTACTCGTCAAATTGCGCACAATAGACGCTGTCTGTATGTCCATGGAGATAGATAGCCGCAGCCTTGCCCTCCTTCCAGCGGTGCTCAAGAGCTCGCCGAACAAGGAACATCTTCTTCCAGTCCTGGTTGGGGATTGACTTCCCCAATCCGACAGGCTGCTTCTTCTTGGTCGCAGTGGGGCCCACCGGGCGCCGAGGGTATGCGCCACGGAAAACGTGCTTCCAAACATGCGGAGAAGAGGCTTGTCGGTGCCATGATTTAGATACTGATTCTGAATCCATGAGGGATGCAGGGTCCAAATATGAAAGGATATGGGCCGAGATCTCGGCTGGGAGGTAGGAGACTGGATCTATGGACAACGTTAGCAGCTGAATTAATTTTGCTCGAGTTCATGATTCTTACCAATGCGGACACAGCTCAAGTCAGATTTATCGGAGGGGTCACGCAGGTCAATTCCAATACCGCTCTCGGAATCCTGTGTCACCCTCATTTCGGATTTCCGAATATCCCGCTCCGCCTTAGCCATTTCTACTCTGGCCGATTCATTTTGCGCAGCGGCAGCAGCTCGAGCGGCCGAGCCCGCAAACTTGTCATTCGGAAGAATGGGCGGCTCTAGTCCATGCCCCGGAATGGGACCTGGGACCGAAGAAGTTGGCGCATAGAAACTCTGAAGAGCAGAAACACTGTTGAGCGAGGGACGACGGTTGATGCTGATGCCATTGGACCAGGCGCGGGATCTAGGAGCCCAGCTTCCCGACACGCCATTGCGCTTATGACTCGAACCATGGCTAACGGCATGGTGATAGTAGCCACTTTCGCAGCTGCACTCGCTATCGTCCTCCAGTTCCTGAACGTGCAAGTTCTGCTTTGAGGACTTGTTGCGCATCGACACGGACAGGCGACGGCCCAGGGCCACTAGACCATCCATTGGATGACGCAGACTCGAGAAGCTCTTGGCCGCACGGCGTCGAGGCACAGTCTCTGGAAACAACTCCGTGTCTTCCACCGCCGAGGCAGTATAATCGTGGCGAGCCTCCGGCGAGGAGGCCTCTTGCCACTGGTCGAGAGCGTTACCTTTCAGCAGGGCAGCCGAATGAGCCGTAGTTCGGGAACGAGGGCGCAGGGAGAGCGAGGCGCGGCGCCGCATGGAAATGCCAACGGAGTTCTCGCGTGGCGACATGACGTTGGTGATCGCACGGGCAACGGAGGCAAATGAACAATGGCGGATTCGATGCGGTGCGATGCGATACGATGCGATGCGCAAAAATGCTCGGTGCTTGACTGGACAGGGTATGAATGAGATTGGAAACGATTGAACTTTTTCCCGGCCCTGTCTATGTGTATGGGGTCGATCGAGGAATGCAAGTTTTCAGTGAGCGTCTCAGGGAGACGTGTCTAATGTATGAAAAACAAGACAGGAACCAAAAACAACACCGAGGGAACAAATATAAGAGAGAGAATGAACAAGGAAAGACAGAAAAATCAAACGAAGGTGCGCAAGGAGAGAAAAGGGAGAATCGCCAAAGCAAAAGAATGAGCGGGTCTGAGAGTCGGGCGGTGAATTGCGGAGGAGTGATTGGCTCTTGGGGGAGGTCCTTGAAGTACTCTATACCTTAGATGTCTTATAATTGTCCTGTATTACGATGTACTAGTACTTCTACTTCATCTTCTCCTGCAGGGATTTAAATTTTTTTAGCATCCCGGGGGGCAAATCATGGGGGATTTACATCTGTGCGGAGTACTGGTACTGCATTGACTACGCCCAATGGCCGTGCGGAGAAGTACCGATACATCCGATTGCGTACCGTCAGGTGCGGGTGGCGGTTCAGCCTTTCCGGTTCCAGTGATACCGTTAATTCCGCTGACACTCGGGTAAAGTAGGGCTTCCAGGGCATATTTGACATGCGCTAAATCGAATATTGAAGACGCCGCCGATCCGGTTCGTGGTTTATGTGCTTTAACCGTGATGTGGGTCGGTCCACTTTCAAGAACGTTGCACCGATAAGTGGCCCAAGACAATCCAAGACAATATAATGCAACTATCTGGGGGAGACGTTTCAGTTTCAGTCCGGTGTCAAGGGGGCTGAGAGAAAGCGGCACAAGCAACAGAAGTACCGATAAGGGACCTTCGGCCATCTACTGCAAGTATTTACCACAGTGGGCTCAGAAGCATATACTACCTGAGCATAGGTAAAGATCATAATAATAATCATTGTTTGTTTTTCAAATTGACACCTGAATACTCTCATAGAATCTCTCCACAAAAACACGTTATACATCACCAGAACTCCCCAACCACCCTTGTCTCAGAAACACATAGCATTCAACTTCGGGGCTGTTTAACCAAAGACCTTCTCGTACCCAGTCAGTGTGAAGCGATAGTGGACATCACCCTTCTTCATCCGCAGCATAGCCTCCTTCAGGCCCTCTTCCCCAATCGGGATCTCTTCCACCCAGCCCTTCAGCCCCTTATCCGCTGCCAACTGCAGCATCTCCAGCATCTCCCGACGGCTGCCCAGGTGGCTGGCACCAATGAGCACGCCGTTGGAAATCAGATTCTGGGCCTTGATGACCTGGCCCTCTTCCTCGGGCAGACCGACGCTGACCCAGCGGCCATGCACATCCATCATGGACAGGTAGCGCGCAAGATCGAAGCCTTCGGACGAGTTGGCGCAGTTGATAATCAGATCAAACGAGAACTTATGCGGCTCTTCCCAGCCCTCCTCCGCAGTAGCAATGTACCCATCAGCACCCAATTTCCGTGCATCAGCCTCCTTAGCCCGAGACCGTGAGATCGCCCACGTCTCAGCTCCGAGCGCCTTGGCGAACATGATGCCAAAGTGTCCGATACCGCCCAGGCCGACGATGCCGACCTTCTTACCGGGCCCTGCGCCGTTTCGCACCAGGGGCGAGTACGCAGTGAGACCGGCACATAACATCGGCGCCACGGTGTTGCTGGATAGTGCCTCGGGAATGGGGAAGACCCAGTGCTCGTGTGTCCGAACATGCGATGAGTATCCTCCTTGGCTGATGATCCCGGTATCCGGCCACTCCGATCCGTAGGTGTCCATCATCTGCACGGGGCAGTAGGTTTCGTTCTCGTTGCGGCACTGCTTGCACTCGCCGCACGAATATGACTGCGCGCCAACACCGACGCGCTGGCCCTCCTTGACGAGGGTGACCTTGGGGCCGACACGAATGGCGCGACCAATAATTTCTGCGACTCATCAGTGATTTGGAACGGCGTTCATGTACTGGTTAAATGATTACCGTGGCCCACGCACAGCGGGAACTTCTGATCTCCCCATCCACCTGAAAGACGTGAGCTGAGATCAAGCTTGTTCGTTCATGATTTTCCTACCGCTGATCGTGTGCACGTCACTGCCACAAACACCGCAGGCCTCGATCTTGATATCCACGTCTGTGTACAAGTTAGATCTGATCCAATCGTAGCACAACAGGTCCCAAGTTACCATGGTCACCAAACGGCTTCAACTTGTACTACAGCACCTCGGGGAACACCAGTTAGACAATCCTACAGACCCGCGGCATGATACTCACGAAGCGCTTGTGGAACTGGGTAAAGGTATCAGGTCCATCAACCTGGAAACCCTCAGCTTCCTCAGGATACGGCATTGTGTTGAGATATAGTCAATTGAATTATAACAAAGTGAAATGTCCTGCACGAAGCTGGCCAGACGACAGACTTAAAAGTAAACTAGAAAAGAAGGAAAATTATCTAGCGCGGGGGTGAGGAGGGGTATATCCAAAAAAAAACCCCAAACAAAGTTCCAACTCCACCAGATTCCAGCAAAGCGGCATGCCATTGCACCCGAATACACTTTTGACCCCAGGTGACAACCGACCCGCCACCGTGTCGACGGCCACAATCGGAGATGGCCCGTGAAGTGGGCTCCATCGGCCAAACTACTGGCTCAGGTCCGGGAATCAAAGCGGAAGATTCTCGTCCGAGAAACAGCTCCTACTAGAATTGACTCGAGCACGGTAGATCCCTCGAGTTACTTACATCGTGGTCTCATGCGGCATGGTTGGCATGCGCATTCAATGGGAGTACTTCAGGTTGTTGCGCTCGGTGATAACGATGTTTGGCTCGTATCGACTCCGATCGTCTATTTTTCCACCTATGAGCTGCGCAGGAGAAAACAGATTCCGGAGGGTTACCCTATCGTTTATCGTCGATAAGGAAGCATCGTCCCCCCTGCAGTAGGGCTTGGGATTAGGGCTCGAGCTGGGAATGACGACGATTGACGTTTAAAATATTGATTACGTAGGATATGGGAGAGAAATTGAAGTCATGGCATGATCATATGCGACGTAGTAATCCTATCTGTTTTTACAAACGCCCTTTCCATAGTCATAGTTACGCCACATCGGGCAGCGACAGCTCCACCTCCAACGCGCCCTTGATCTTCTCGGCGATCGTTTGGGCCTGGGCGTCACTGAGACGGGCTAGCGGCCGACGCGGGAATCCTCCATAGCCATAGTAGGACTGGATAGCGGACTTGGTGCCGGGGATGGCGGCCTTGGTGAGGACCCAGTCGGCATCGCTGAGCTGCTGCTGGGCCTGCATAGCCTCGGCGAGCTTGCCCTCGGACCAGAGGTTGAAGATACGCACGCAAAGGCGCGGAATAACGTTGGCACCGCCGGCGAGGATGGCGGATCCGCCAGAGACGAGAGTCTGGAGACTGAAGTCGGCGATACCGCCGAAGGCAACGTAAGGGTGCTTGGCGTCCGGCTTGGAGACGGTGGGAGCGGCGCGCTGAGCAGGGGCTAGAGGGGAGGAAGGAGTGATAGCACCGAGAGCGGTTGCGACACGGGTCAGCTTGCCGGTGTTGGCGCAGGTGAACTTGGTGCCGACGATGTTGGGGTGCTGGGAGATGCGGATGATGAGGTCGGAGTCCATATCGATACCGGCGACGGCACCGGGATAGTTGTATAGGATGATAGGCACGGGAGAGCTATCGGCCACGGCAGTGAAGAACTCATACAGAGTCTCGTCGTTGCCGACGGCAGCCCGGTAATAGCTGGGCGGCACGATTAGGGCATACTCGCCACCGGCCGCGGCGACCTCCCGACACAATTCAATGGTGCCGCGGATGCTGTTCTCGCTGGCGCCGGCGATAACTGGCACGTTGGTGAAACCAGCCTCATCGAGAGCGGAACGGGTTTCCCGCGTCACGGTGGCACGCTCCTGGCGCGTCAAGTGCACGGCTTCGCCGTTGGAGCCCATCGTCACAAGACCGACGAGACCGGCCTTGGCCAGACGCACGGCATGGCGGCGGATCGAGGCCACGTCGAGCTCCTCGGTCTTGGGATCGAAGAAGGTCATAGTTGGCGCATAGACGCCGGGGCGTAGAGAAGTGGGCGACATGATGCTGTAGTCGTTAGTCTTGAGAGTGTCAATCAAATGAGTGTGATCTTGGCTTACAAGGAGATGTAGGTTTAAAAAAGTATCACAGAAAGACAGCCGCCTGTTTTTATTTGACCGGCCACCTCCCTCTAACTAGTTACTTTTCCCCCACGTCGGCGAATTCTCCGATGCGATTTGTATGGCGGAGTAATCAATTCCACCAATCAACACATACGTGTCAAATGTGGGGTGACATTCGCGGAAGAGGGGCGCATAGCGTGTTCAGCGGGATGAATGGTACTGCGCTGGACTGACTATGATCAGAAGACCAAGTGTGTAGCTGTTAGAGAATGATAGCTACTAGGTAGATATATACCACAGTTGATATCCTCAATCATACAGCGCAGACAGCGTATCCTCATCTTCTCGAGTACACCCCGCGCCGATAAGATATGACATCGTCGGCTATTGACATTTTTCAAACGCCGGAAGAATTACGTCCAGCACCACATTTACCAGGATTCCCCATTATTTCTCCCAATTCCTCTTTTATTCTTCTCATACCCCCAATTTCACCTGGCCGTCCTCTACATTGATAGGAAATTCATCATGGCACCTCCCAGCGTATTGATGGTAAGCGGCACAAGCTCCCGTCGCATACAGCGCATGTTAATCGCATCAAATAGGTTGGCACCGGCGAGTACACCACTGGTTATGTCGGCGGTGGTGCTTCCGGTTCGGACAAGAAGGTCGGCGTGGTAGGCCTGACTCTGTTTGACCTGCGCCGCCGAGGCAAGGTGGGCGACCTGAGCATGGTCGGCGTATCGGGCAAGAAGTTCCCTGGCATTCGTAAGTATACCCGAAGGAGCAGATGAACAATCAGGCTAACGGAATATCCATAGGCGATCACCTGCACCGCAACATCTGCCAAGTGTACAACAACCTCGACACTTCATTCACCTCCTTCCCCGCCGACGACCAGACCGACCCAGACGCCTACAAGACGGCTATTGACGCCCTGCCCAAGGGCTCCGCAATCACCATCTTCACTCCCGACTCAACCCACTACCCGATTGCCCTATACGCTATCGAGCGCGGCCACCACGTGCTAATCACCAAGCCCGCAACCCAGCGCCTGGCAGACCACCTCGCACTGGTCGAAGCGGCGCGCAAACAAGGCGTCTTCGTTTTTGTCGAGCACCACAAGCGCTTCGACCCTGCATACTCAGATGCTCGCGCCAAAGCTCGTACTCTCGGCGATTTCAACTACTTCTACAGCTACATGAGTCAGCCCAAGAGCCAGCTGGAGACTTTCAAAGCATGGGCGGGCCGCGACTCGGATATCTCGTACTACCTGAACTCGCACCATATTGATGTATGCGAGAGCATGGTTCCGGATTATAAGCCCGTGCGGGTCACGGCTACCGCTTCTCAGGGTACTGCGGCTTCACTGGGCTGTGTTCCTGAGACGGAGGATACTATTACTCTTCTGGTGGAGTGGCGGCGTAAGGACGATCCTGCGAAGATTGCTACAGGTGTTTATACGGCCAGCTGGACGGCGCCGCAGAATGCCGGTGTGCACTCGAACCAGTACTTCCACTGTATGCTCCGGATCCTGATTGAAACCATGATTGCGACTGACGTGGGACATAGATATGGCTGCCAATGGCGAGATCCGCGTCAACCAGGCCAAGCGCTCCTACGACGTCACTACCGATGAGCAGGGCCTGATCTGGGTGAACCCGTGAGTGAAGGTATTCTCGTCAAGCAAGACCATATGCTAACTTTGAGCTCAGCTTCTATATGCGTTATGCCCCCGACGAAGAAGGCAACTTCGGCGGCCAGACTGGATACGGCTATATCAGTTTCGAGAAGTTCATTGACGCCGTGACCGCTGTCAACGAGGGCCGTTTGACCCTCGACCAGCTGGACGCGCGTCCGCTGCCTACTCTCCGAAACACAATTGCCACCACAGCCATCCTGGATGCCGGCCGGAAGTCGCTGGACGAGCGGCGACCTGTGGAGATTATCTCGGATGATGGGAAGTGGGAGCTCAAGTGAAGTCGCTGAAGTAAATACAAATTGTGAATACCATAAAAAATCGACCCCGTTCAAAGCCATTTTCGAATATGGGTGACAAATGTTGAAGTAAAGAAGCAATTGTAGATGAAACTCTTCCTAAAAGCTCATGACGCCTTTGATGCCCCAACCGTAAGCAAACTCCGAGCTCGATTAAACTCCGTAGCAGACCAGAAACCCCAGCAATTGAAGAAATGTCCCGTGGTATCATACAAACGCTTGCGATCTCCCTCAGATTCAACGACGTCCTCCCCTGACGATACCGTCTGCTCCTTTATGGTACCTAACGCGGCAGTTGGGACAGTACCATTTAGCCGTGCGCGAAGGAACCTCCGACAGACCAACACAGTCCAGGTGGAACCATTCGCGATCACACTGTGAGCACGTTAGCATGACTTACTGTTGACAGGGAGAGGGAAGAAACTCACATCTGGATTCTCGCAGCAAATCATCGTGCCAAAACTCACATCCCCGCAGATACAATATCGAGGCTCATTTGCATCGATCTCCTCTAGCACACCATCTTCATCGATCCGAACGTCTTGCGAGTCTCGAATGCTGATCCGTTTCTTGCCCGGCTTGGCCTTGCGTCGACCGTAACTAACAGCCGCGCCGCCATCCTGACCATTTGAGACGATTCCTGGGGCGGGTCGCTTGCGCTTCCTAGCGGGCGCCGGGAGGCTTGGTGCATGCGATGCCTCCCGGATTGGAGTTTTGCGAGCGGGTGTCGCACTCTTAATGCGAAGATCTCGCCCGACGGGCCCGGTAGTGGGGAGACCGCCTAGACCACCTAGTTCAATCGACGCGGCAGCGGCAGAGCGCCTTGATGAGGGTCGCGTCGCAGGTGGAGTGGCTGTTCCGGCTGGCTTCGCAGCCGATCGAGTGGAAGGACGGGACTCATTAGGCGAGGCCAGAGCAGGTTCGACTTTGGTTTCGGCTGGCGATGTTCGAGTTGCAATTGCAGAAACAGGACCACTGGTCGCTTCTCCCGATGATGTGGTAGCAGCTCCACGGCTTGATCTGCGGCGCTTGTGGGACCTCGAAGGGGCTGGAGCCGGAGCGAGCTCAGGAGCAATGACTTCCTCTTCCAATTCATCCTCATCTTCGACAGCAACCTCCCCCCGCTTCCTCTTGCGCGATGAGCGATTCGCCGGGGTAGCTTGGACAGAAGTTTTCACCGGAGTTTCTCCGCCGTTCAAAGCTGCCTCCCGTGCCAATTGTTCCCGTTTTAACTTTTTGGCTTCGTTCAACTTCATACCGCGGTTGCTTATCTTGGTCTCCTCCAAATTGCCCCCCTTCTCGCCGCGGTAGGTCTCCTCGAGGTTATCGCAATCAATGAATTCTGCGCCAGTCTGCTCAGCCAATGCCTTGGCCTCCTTGTAGGCGTCCCAGCCACGGCCAGAAAGCGCAAGCTCGCGCCAAACCATGACCTCACTGGGTTGCCAAACAGCGTTCTTTTTCATCTTCTTCCGTAGCTTGGTCATCTCCCACTCCGTCAAACGGATCCACGGCATGTGTTCGCTTCCGACCTTCGCATCCGCAGGAGGAGGTTTGAGCAATGCAAGCGCGTTGCTTGTAGAGACTCCCGCACCCGAGCTAGGGCGGCGTGCTTTGTCCTTCTTCGAGGGCCTGGCAGGCTTGGGTGGGATAATGTCCAACTCTTCGGCATCTGATTGTTCGGTACTGGCGATAGGGGAGTCAGGGTTGAAGCGCGCCAAATGGTCCGCCGCCACACCTGAGCGGCGCGACTTCTTCTTGTGACTGCGCTTGGGGTTCTCCAGTCGGAGGGTGATACGCGTCGTTGACGCGTTGTCCTTCTTCCCGGGGCGCGCACGTTTCGGTGTAGGCTCTGGCGGCGGCGGTGTTGGCTCCGTAGAAGGCGGCCTTGGTAGTGCATCAAGCTTCTGCCTGATACAGCTCAACCGGTCAAAGTGGCGATCGACGACATCGTAGAGGCGGCATGCCTCCGCATATGCAGACTCGCGCGCATTTATCGCGCGATCAAGCTGGTGTGATATATCCCTGCGCAGAGTGATAGCGCTCGGTTGCTCATCGGGTGGAAGGTCTGGTAGTTGGCCGTATGTATTGGTCAGGGAGTCTACAGAATGCGCCGAGTGGAGGTAGCGCTCATCCAGACCGCGTATCATAGTGAGGGAGCGAATGAGATCGGCGGGGAGGTATTCAGTGTAATCAATGTAGTCAGTGACAGTGGCCTGGGCATCTGGATCGAAAGGACCATCCAGAATGACCCCGCCGCTGTGGTCGGTCTCGTCGGTCATGGCCATCTTGCGGGTCGACATGTGCGCCGTCTGGGACCACGCAGGATTCACCAAGAAGCGAGATACAATGGGGCTGATAAAAGGAAATAGCCGAGATTCACATTCCCAAAGCCACAAACCAAGGAAGGCGACGGCGTAGCGACGGCGAAACGACGACGAGGCATCGGTGGTAGCTGAGGAACAAACAGCGGGTGATCTTTGTTCCGTGAATCACGTGGTTTACGTCCCAATCGGGTAATATGCTATGAGCCGCAGCATATGCAAGTCGCATCTGCGAATTATGGCAGGCTTCGTATGCCTGTCTCATTTGCGCATGGAAAATCATGGAGTCCCACGTTTAAGGGCTTCCGGACCCACTTTTGGCCTCTTCCAAAAACTCTCCGGCATCTGGTTGCTTCGGAAAGACATAAAGTCAAGATTGTATAGATCTACACGAAAACACTTGACAGTGGGCGTGCAGTAAATCTACATGTCCACCAGGTGTATAGTTGGATATTACGCCGAGTGAACTGGGAATGAAGGTGGATCAACCGTTCGCGCCTCCTGTATGGATGCCACGCCGTTGATAGCCTGGCGTGCAAGCAGCACCGACGTCCCGCGACCGATCAGGGCATGGCTAGCGACAGCCAACTTGTTAAGGCCGGCAGTGCGGTGTTCTCAAACTTTGAAAACGCCGGATCGACATCTTGGTGTTGTAAGATACCAACTGGCTGTGGCGAGTCATACGAAGCACGGCCAATGTCAGATCATCTCTCATCTACTATCTTTAGGACGTCCAATTCACCGCAGCACGGGTCCTTTATCTTCCACGTCCAAGAGCGCCACCAGCTTGGTTACAGCTGCAACAACTCCATCCCGATTTCCTTAAGTATCAACGGGCTCCTGAGCCGACCAACTCTCCCGTTGACTTCGATACGCATCATTAGCCACACAAAGGAATGGTCCCTGATTTCCAGGCATGTACCATTAACGACATCCCTGCTGATGTATGAAAAAAATCAGATAAGCTTAAAAGTCAATCTAATCGCTTTATCCATTATCATTTAAGCTATCGTTATCACTGACGCCATAGCCACATCGTTTGTTCTTGCGCCCCACCGCAGCTCCCTTTGATAACACTACCCCTCCAAAAACTATCCATCCCACATCCACATCACCAATTGATCACATCAATCCCCAATACTCCCCCAGAATGACTAGCCAAGGCCCCCTAACGGCCTGGCTGCTCTCCGCAACACCTCAAGCATTCAAACGCGCAACAACACACCCTTTCCTAGCCTCCGCCGGCCGCGGAGACCTCCCAAAATCAACTCTCTCACAATGGCTCGCCCAAGACAGACTCTACGCCCAATCCTACATCCGCTTCATCGGCCTTCTCCTAGCAAAGATCCGCATGCCAGTCCAACAAGCAAACAGCACCTCCCCGCTAAAGCCATCCCCGGAACAACATGCCGTCGACATCCTAATCGACGCTTTGGTTAACATTCGTACCGAACTCCGCTTCTTCGAGTCCACGGCCCACGACTACGGCCTAGACCTGACCGCCATATCCCCCGAAGAGTGCGGTGCAGGTCTCGCCGAGTCTGGTTCCGGCGGTATCACCACGTCCGCAGGAATCTCGACCGCGGGCTCGGGGTCGTGTCCCGGTTCTACGGGTATAGCGCGCGCTGGTAAGAGTATGTCCACTGCCGCCGAAGGCGAGGGTGACGTGAGAGCGGATCACGGTAGCGAGGGACATCAACTCTGTGACGAGCAGGGTGAGTGTCAGATGCAGGCTGGCGGTGACGTGTGTAATCCGCCTTCGACGCAGGATCCGCAGACAGGTACGGATGCCGATGAGTGCGAGTCGGGAGTTCCACCTGGTGGACATCCTGCTTCTGCGGCGCCGTTGGAGTCGGGTGGGCCGATTTACTTTGCGGCGACGCGAATCACGCGCGCGTATATAGATATGTTCATGTCGGCGGGGAGCTCGGGGGTGTCTGTATTGGAGGGAATGGCGGTGCTGTGGGCGACCGAGGTGTGTTATCTTCGGTCGTGGAGGTATGCGGCGTCGTTTTTGAAGTTGAGAGAGGGAGAGAGTAAGGAGGATGCTGATGGTGGGGCATTGAGGGAGAAGTTTATTCCCAATTGGTCGAGTGCAGAGTTTGAGAAGTTTGTTGATCACATTGGGGATGTGTTGGATGAGATGGCTGCGCAGGTTAAGGGCGCTGAAGAGGCGGAGATGATGCGTGCACGGTGTTTGGAGTGGTGGAGGCAGGTTATTTGGTTGGAGGAGAGGTTCTGGCCCGTTATGAATTAATTGATCCATAAGGGGGCGGTATACCGTCGGTATTTAGGGATTGATATGTCTTAAAAGTAATTGTTATTTTTATGTGGATCAAATTGTATGGATGTATCATACATTGATGGCTTCGTACGTACAGAGCCAATTCTAGGCTAGGATGGCATAAACAAGTAAGTCAGACAAGTACAACAAAACGAACCGACAACAGAGGCCACGCTTTCCAAATCAGAAACCCCGAAAACTCCTTTCTCCGCTGCATGGCCGGCAAACAGAAATACAAGAACCAAGTAAGAATAGAGCAGCAAAAAAACAATCTGCCAACACCGGTGAAATGCGGAGTTTCAAAAAAAAGGGAAAAAAAAAAAAAAAAAAAACACAAAACGCAAACACAAAATAAAGTACAATCTGTGTCGAGCATGTTGTACATCATAGACAACGCTTAAGTGGCTGTAGCTCGGGCAGCATTGCTTAACTGTCGATGGTAGGAACCGATGGGTTGGAAGCCACTGCAGGATGAATTAGTGGTTGTTGGAAAAGGATATTTGACCGAGGATACATACCGAGCCAGGTCAAAGCCTGCGTTGCCCTCGTCGTCCTCGTCTTCCATTCTCTGCTCCTCCTTGCGCACTACATTGGGCCCCATCTCACCGCCATCCGACTGCAACGGCGGTAATGTCCGGCTGGAGCCAAGACCGTTTGAAGTGCCGGGTTTACTAGGACTAGCCAAGTTGGGGGGCGGTGGACTGCTGCTGGGGAATCCTCCAATGATACGGTCGTCAAGCTCACCCTTTAACGGACTCATGTCCGGGACGTGGCGGGCCGGCGTGCTTCCAATATCAGCAAACTTCCAGAACTGAGCTGGCGAGCTCATTGGCATAAACTTTGACGGGATCTGCGCGGTGCTGGGCGGCGGGAGTCGGGGTTGTTGGCGCTGGGGTGCCGGTGTGATCATTGAAGAAGGGCCCTCGTCATAATATGATGACGAGAGCACTGGTGGTGACCCGGCCACATTGTCCGAGAGCCCGTATGTGCGGCTGAGGTTATTGGTGCTGTTCTGTGCCTGGCTAGAGCTGGCATTGCTGACATGCGAGCGCGCTGGTAGTGGAGACGGCTCTTCGTAGTCCCGAGGGCTCATATGTCGCAAGGGATGGTCCGAGCCCATGCCCCGACCGATGCGCGAACCACGCTCCGGAGTGTAAGCCTCCACAGGGGCCACTGGGAATGAACTGAATCCTGGAGACGAGACGGGCGGGGATTTCTTGGCCGTGGCTGAGAATGAAGAAGTATCCAACGAAGGAACGGGCGCTCCACGCGTAGCGGACGATGGTGGTTCCTTGGTGGCAGGTGATGAGGGAGCAGAAGATTGTGTACCCTTTCGCATCTGCTTCTTGCGGTATTCCTCACGGTGCTCTGCTGCAATCTGCCACTTCATACCCTTTCCAGGCTCATCCGTCCTGCGGGGCACTTTCTGGAACGCCTTGTTCAAAGACAAGTTATGACGGATGGAGTTCTGCCAGCCACTCTGCGAGTGTCGGTAGAAAGCATATCGTTCCATAATCCAATTGTAGATGCTGTTCAGCGTAAGCTTCTCTTCTTCACTAGAGAAGATAGCTTGCGCAATGAGCGTGGCGTAGCTGTAAGGCGGCTTCAGGTCCTTGGCCGCGTCCTTGCTGTAATCGATCTCTTCCGTGCTCTCCATCATCATACCGCGGTTATAAAGCGGTGACTGCTTAGCCGTGCGCTGGCCAACAGTATCAGGCGAGCGCGGGGGCGGCGTGACATTGCGATTGAGGAACTGCGGCGGCGGCGCTAATGAAGGGCCACCGGAAGACGAGGGTCTCGCCGACTCGGTCATCTGCGACGCCTTGGGGTGGGAATGTTGCGAAGCATCCCAGGCCTGCGTAGCCGGGTCAGGTTCCTGGCCACTGGCGATGCGCTGAGCGCGCTCGATAAAGCTCGGATGGATATTGGCGTCGTCACCGGGCGTCACAAACATCATCTGGCAGTTGGCCACCTCGATGATATCGCCACAAGAGAGAATGGCATCGACACCGCGTTTCAGAATCGCATTGTTCAAGCGGACACCGTTGCGGCCGTTAACCCGGATATGCCACGCAGGCGTCTGTTCGCCGTCATAAAAGATCTCGGCATGTAGGCGCGAAACAAACTTGCTTGGGCCCAAATCGACATGCACGTCGGGGAGCGCACGGGCAGCAATTGTAACGGGACTTGATTGTTCATTGGATCTCTGCTCGCGGTCCGGTTCGCGGCCAATATTGACATGCAGCGTCTTGACATAGTAGGTCCAGTTGCGGCCGGCGATCTTGGCGTAGGCCTGGATACTCTGCTTGTTTTCGGTCTTGGTGTTGGAGTGGTCGCGAGTGACGCGCAATTCTTCGCGGGGCATGTTTAGGTACGAGATTACCAAGTCGACGGTATCCTGGTGGGTGGAAGTATCATGGTCCCCCGTTGAGTCCTCGGCTTCGTCGCCGGACTCGTGCTTGACAGCGGTCCGTGAGGGGGAGGCACGGCGATCAACCTATTGTTTGCGAACCGCAAAGTCAGCCTATACTGCGCACCGGCCATTTGGTCTCAGACCGGGACTCACCTTGCGCTTCTTTGCGGAGGGACGAGTGGGCGACGAGTCTGGTGCCTCCGCATCGGACGTTTCCTGCAGTTGAATTTCCTTGCGCCGCGCGCGACGGCGATTTGACAACGGCATTTTTCCTTGTAATCCGGAGAGGGTGTTCAAAAGGTTGGAGGATAAAAATCAACAGATATGGCCGACGCAGCAAGCGCGGAATGCGAAAATTGTGCGAAGTGCAAAACAGCCAGAGTCAGTTCGCAAACAACACAGAGGCAAAAAAAAAAGGCAAGTCGGAGGCAAGATTTCAATCAAACAGCGAAAACACAACAACTCTGGATCCGGATTACACGCCCCAGTCTCGGAGGCACGCTCAGAGGCAGAACCAAAGAACGGCGGTCGTCAGAGCCACCCGATTGAGCGGATTCGCCACCGGGAAAGGATGGCGAGGGAAAAAACAGAGAGCCGAACCAAAGAAAAGTAGAAACAACAAACAAGGGAAATAGAGAGGCTGAAGGAAGTGAAGAAGTGTGTGGCTGGAGGTTTGATTATCGATAATCCCTACGATCGACACGCGCGATGGCGTCTGTTTGGGGCCACCGCCTTGTCGCGTGGGGAGCGTGCGAGGTGGGTTTCAACACTACGCACACAATAGAGGTTGAACAATTTGGAGTATATGAGGGAGGAGGAAAGGTAAAAGAGGGGAAAACCAGGAAAGAGATCCAGAAAGGAGAAAGAAAGGAATTAATGAAGTGTGAAGTGCGAGGTGCGAAGGGCGCCCGTTTGGCCGTAAACAGTGGTGGAGTCTTGTTCCGGCGGTGTACTGTACACCGTACATGACGGGATTAGGCTGCGGGATCTGGGTGAGGGGCCGGTATTACCAATACACCCATTACGTGCTCGGCGCTCAGCGTTCAACGTGGGATCGAAGATGTTTCCGAGTGCAGTTGAGATTGCTCAAATCCCAATCCCACGTTGATCTGAAGTGTGGGTAATCTTCCTAAATATGCGATCTGACGTTCTGCTGCCCCTTGATCGCCATCCCCCGCCCTAGCACGTATACTGTTCTTATACACGCCTGGACAGATATCTAACTGGAGAACTACGTAAGAATACAAACATTCACACATTCTAAGACACCTTGATCACACAAGCTTCACGACACGGTCCTTGCAGAAGTCTACTCACCCGTTCCCCATTTCGTTTGCGTCACAGGTCCCGGATGGAGTTTAGCTTGGCCCCGTTGGAATGTTGCCTTGCCTCTTTAGGGTTTGACATGTCGATCCGCAGCCGGACTTGGAGTTTACGTCCCATGAACCCCATGTAACCTTACTGGATTTAAACTACGACTTCAAGATCAGATCGGAAGTTGGATCGAGATCTTAGACGCAAACAAACACCGTAAACAAACAGCCGGCCCTAGTCATGCAGATCCGTTGGTTGGATGGGAACAGGTTCACCCAGTTTGATTCCAATTGGAAAATAAAAAGGTAGAGTAAATATAAAAGAAAGTAACAAAAGAAAATCGGTGACAAGAACCCTGCCGGAATGCCGACACAAGGAAATACAGTGGAAATAGACTAGTGATCTCGGGAGATAAGTGGGAGAGTGGAAGACACAAAACAAATAGTCGTGACAGCGTTATAGAATTTCAAGCCCAGGCTGAGAAAAACCTACGCCCCGTCGCCGGGCATTTTGGCATCTCCGTCCTCGTCCACCCCGCGCAGTGTCGGGTACAGGACTGCCTCGGGCTCCTGTTTGGTAGGCTCCTCCTTGGGTTGCTCAGGAGAAGCAAAGGCCCGGCTGGCGGTCTCGACTCCCTCCATAGCGTCCATCCCTGATGCCGGAGACTCACTTCCACTGCGGCTTCTCGACTCTCCAAAGTTGTCCTGCTCCAGAAGCTCGGATACCAGGCGACGAAGGTTTTCTAGCAAGCGAACCTTCTCCACCCACGCAACGTTGACGTCGCGATCCGCCACCTCGGTGGCAGCCTGAGCAGTGCGCTGGGCAGCCTCCTGATCGGGGTCGGGAGAAGCGCCGGACAGGGCAGGGTCAATCAAGCTAGTAGCGATAGAAACATCGGGGCGCTCCTTAGTAGGAGTGCGCTCGGGGTCCTCCTTGCCGTCGTGAGAAGTGTCCATACTATTCTCATCGAGTTCTCGCTCCGCGGGGCGCGCGCGCTGCAGAGTGCCACCAGTGTAGCGGCGGCGCTCATCGTGATCGAAGATACCGCTGAGAGTGGAAGGCGGGGCTGCGCTGGACGCGGTCGGGTAGCCGGCAGCCATGCTATCGGACATGGTGGTCGACGGCAGGCGTGGATACATACCCGCGCCGTTCTCATGGGGAGGTGAGACACGGTGGGTTTGGGACATAGAGATCGGCGAGCGGTTTGAGGTGTACGACTGTGCGCTCGAGGGCGGTGTCAGGGCAGGTGTGCCGGTCGAAGGAGAATGAGCCGAAGTCGCCATCATAGGCGCAGAGGTGGCCGCGGTGACATGGGTGGGAGGGAGTTGGGACGGAGGAGAATGGGTAGTCCGGTAGTTCATGCCACCTTGCACGTAGTGGGCACCGGGTTGAGCTACGCCAGCGGCAGCCACATTCTCGTCGCTCTCATAGATTGTGTTTTGCATCTGCTCCAAGAACTGGTCGATGTTGATCAGGTCGTTCTTGGTGCGGACGTTCGACATGGGCGGGAGATGGTAGGCAGGAGCAGGAGCGCCGCCGGGGCTGTAGCCGCCGCCGCCGCCCACTGCGACACCAGCCGGCATGGGCTGGTACTCGGGGACGGGCCCGTTGAGAATGGGAAGCTGAAGTGCCTGAAGACCCATTAGGCGCTGGCCCACAGCGGCGTAAGAATTGGGGTCGAATTGGCGGCGCTTGAGATCCCCGAAGAACTCGTTCAGGGCGTCATATCCG
Organism: Penicillium sp. S103-07; assembly: GCA_037042055.1. Lineage (NCBI taxonomy): Eukaryota > Fungi > Ascomycota > Eurotiomycetes > Eurotiales > Aspergillaceae > Penicillium > Penicillium sp. S103-07. Next base: position 321,522 of record JAXQJQ010000003.1, read on the forward strand.
CGCTTGCGATCGTAAGCCTGTTGACCGTCTTGGCCCTGGCTCAGGGCATAGTAGACATTCCCGTATGAGTGGGGGTTGGCGGGCTGAGGAGGCGCATGGCTCTGATAGTACTGAGGAGCTCCATGAGTATACGGCTGTCCCCCGACGCCGTTGATCGGGCCCTCGAAATAGTGAGTGGCAGCGGCATAGCCTGCATTGCAATTGGCAATTAGTTAGCAGTGGTTCAAGCAAGGAGCAAGCTTGTGTAGTCCATAAAAATTCATGGACAAGAGAGCCCGGTGGTAACAAATTGACCAGAACAGGTGCCTGGAAAGGGAAATCCAAAACCAAAAAAATAAAAAATAAAAAAAAATAGAATCCGAAAACGAACCTTTGGGATTCGGGGGGAACATCATGTCGGGGTGATGTTTCAGGCCAGGCTCGGGAGAGCGGATTTCCGAGTCGTCGGCATGGGTCTTGACATGCTTCTTCAGATCCTGGGGGCGTTTAAAGGCCTTGCCACAGAAATCACATTTGTGAGGCTTGAGAGGCACATGGACTCGGATGTGGGATGTGATATGATCGCGCTTGACAGTGGTAGTGTTGCATGTTCCCCACTGGCAGGTCAAGTTCAAGTTATTGGTACTCTTGCGACCGACATGGCGCTCGCACACGTGTTCCTTTTGTCGCCGAAAGTCATTAGTATACTGCGCAATACCGAAGCAGCAATAGCCAAGCTTACGTAGAGTGCCTCCGCAGTGGGAGACTTTTCGGTGCAGCCCACCCACTGACATGGGAGCTGCTCGCCCGCGCCATTCATCGAGTTGTTCACGGCAGCGGTGGCGGCGGCAGCCGTCGCCGTCACCGAGGCGGGCGCGGTCGCAGGCATCTGCGAGACGGGGTGCGTCTGCTCGCCGGTGACAGGCACGGGGGCGGGCGCCGCCTGAGGCGTTGAGGTTTGGGGAAGATTGTTTTCCGTCATGATGCCAAGAAATGGATCTTGTCGTGCTGGCGGGAGCCCAGACGCGACTTTTTAAAGGGGGGTAAAAGAGAAAGAGGCAACCAAACAAAAAAATACGACAATCAAAAACACAGTCAATCGTCGCCCGAGTCACACAATCAGGTAGTAGAAAGTGATCAGGCCAGAGCGGTCACGGTGGGGGGTAAAAGAAGAAGAAAGAGAAGGGAGAGAGCGGGTGCCTAGAAAACGAGACAACGGGGGAGACTCCACATAGGCATTCACAAGGGAGGGAAACCACAGAGCCGAGACTATGCCCAGAAAAAGCCTGGGGCGGAGGGGGCGAGGGACAAGAAAAGGACGAGACTGGCCGAGACTGGGCAAAAAAAAGGGACTGGGACTGGGACAAGACCGGAGCCAAGAAATGTGCGGGCCTAGCGACCCGAATGGCGCTGCTTCTTGGCTGCTGACTGGTGGAGTGCAAAGTCCGCCCCCCGAGGCTGTGCTGCATTCCTGTAATATTACGTTACTCTTTTTGAGTAATGAGCAGAATGATAGTGTGCTACACAGACTGTCTAGGTACCTAGGCGATATCGTGTAGTCTACCTGTCTGCAGAGCATCTTAGTGAGTAGTATACCTCTCTGTACTCCGTCCTCCGGAGCTCCGTAGAGACATCCGGTCTCCCCCGATGTGGACAAGCGCCCTACTCCAACTTCCCAGGTCTCACCAATCGCCAATGTTTGTCCTCGGCTGGCTCTGGTGGAAATGAAAAGTGGCGACACCTACCTCGAATCAAATGGGGCCGTCAGATCTGCCAAGAACCCGCAGCCCTGGCGATGCTTCTTGGCAGCCAAGGTTTCCCTCGTTCCCGCTCCGAGCGAGTCTTGGGTCTTGGTATCTCTCGGCACAAGGAGTCCCTTGGCACCCTTCCTCCAAATCTCGCTGCCTGGTTCCCCCCGGATTTGGTATTTTCAGTGTGATGGGTCAGATGTGCCCGGATCGATCTGACCAAGGAGGAACGTCTACCGTGAGGTAGGAGGCTTGGGGAATGAGAACGTAGTCTGATTCACGCAGTGTTCCATTTTGATTATAGTACAACCCTCTATCCCTCTATCTATACCTATCTAATAGTGTAACACGGCGCAACATGGAGGCCCCAAGCATTCCGCGACACGCTCGCCGCAATGCTTGGCCGGGGTAACCCCAAACATCCGTAAACCAAGGCCTCCCGGGGCCAAGAATTCCCTCCACCACGGCTCGGACACTCTTTCATGTGCCCTTCTGGCTCTTCCGCCGCGGCGGCTGATACCAGCTCCAAATATTCAGCCCGACCTTCGTACCCTCGGTCACCGGGAACGCAGCGTGCCACGTCTCCGGATACCCGGTCCCATCGGGGCGCAGGTTCTCCCAGAAGATCGCATTCCCCTTGATCGGTTTGAATGTGATGCCCTCCTGGGTTGGTTGGCCCTCCGGCTCGCACTCCAGGAACCGACACCACTGTTCTCCCGGCGGCATGCGCAGGCGCGGAAAATTCGTGCCTCCGCCCACGCAGTCGGCTCCTAGGTACACCATAAACGTGCTGAGTCGGTCGCCGCCGTGCGCAAGTGATCCCACCCAGTCGTAGTGGTGTCGGTAGTGGCCCGAGGCGTTGTATCGCTGTGCCCACATACGCTCGATGTAGAGGTGTGGTCGCCAGCCCTGGAAGGCACGCGCGCGCTCTTCCAGGCAGCGGACGGTGTCGTCTCGGTCCAGGAGGGCGCGGTCGGAGAGGCGTTTGCTTGGGTCGACGCGCTCGGTGACGCCATCGTAGACGATTGAGGGACTGTACTTGTTGAGGCTGAGTTCTCCGTTAGCTCAATTGCCTTCTCGGAAGAGACAAAAGTAGTGTTACCTGATATCGACCAGATGGTCGGCTTCTTCATCGCTCACGAAGTTCTCAACGTACATGATGAGTGGTGTTCGCGACAATAGGTGCACCTTGTACCCAGGCGCCTCGGCGGGGCAGTTTGTGGGCACACCATCCTCTGGACTGATGAAGCTATCATCTTCGAGATTCAATGCCGGCTTTGTGTCCTCCCAGTCGTCCAGAAGGTCCTCGCTTTCCCAAGTCGTCACGTCGGAGGGCTCGGCTTTACCGGGGAAGATAGGGCGCAGGATTGGATCGAGGACGAAGATGTACACTGGGATGAAGTATAGGATCCACGTGAAGACACTTGAGAGCTTTGGCAAGGAGGCCATTCTTCCGCATATGTGCCGCGTTTCGTAAATTAATTTTGTACAGTATCACGTAGGATCAGGCCCGCGTCGGATGCGACCGCGGCGGCCCTGGAAGGAGGTTTCGGATCAGACCTTAACTGATGGAAACAGTGCAATTGTCATGAAATATAATCAATCGAGAACGCCGCACTCGTTTCGTCGTAAAGGGTCATGTCGTTGGGAGTGTCGCAGGACCGACGGGCGAGACTCGGAACATGAAAATCCGAGTGGGGTCTGGTTCTGATCTAAACCGATCATGGTAATGCCGCGATTAACCACGTACGAGTGAGCTGATATCATCGAACTACGAAAGGTACGATCCTTGAGCTGGGTTATATCATTTAAATTACTTTCAATTGTACCGCAATCTTTAGATCGCCTATGTATTTCACAAAATCAAATCAGAAATGACAAAGAAAAAGAACCATGTGTAGTCCACTGCGCCAGCCAGGTATAAACAGATTTTCTTTTTTGCTTCCTTCATAAAGTGCATATCGTCGTAGAGAGCAAGAGCAAGGATTAGACGCCGGCATTCATCCACTGCGTCCATTCATCATTAGGCGCCCGCGGTCCAGGTCGACAGGTGGCGTCGTTCCCGAACAGATCGTCAAATGAGATGCCCAGGTCCATGTTCATGGCCATGGTACTGTCATCAAGCCCGATGTTGAGATCTCGGAGACCGTTCGGAAGCGGCTGATCCTGTTGCATCGTCGTCTCTGCTCCCATGTTGGTACTTGTAGGTTGGAAGTTGTATCCTTCCCACACGAAATTCTGGTTCGGGATCGAAACCAAGTCCGGGCTACTCAGCGTTTCACTCGGAGTCTGGCTCTGCGGGATCGGCGAATGGAGCCGCGAGGAGTTTCTTGAGTGACTGTTGGCTTGAAGTCGGCTTGGAATCGACGACTTAACTCCCGGTGTGTTCCCAATGGGGAAGTTGGGCAAGTTGAAGGCGTCAAAAGTGGGCGTGGATACACTTCCTCCCGACAAATCGCTGGAGGTGCTTGTGGCCATTCCGGTTGGCTGCTGTGGTTTTGAGTCGAACGGGAACTGCATGCCCGTGCGATCGTGACGGAAATGATCATCCTCCAAAGTGGACATGGGCTGTGTGGGATACGCGAAAGGATCGTCAGACGGGAACATGATAGGCATGAGATCTGGAAGGTTGTTCGGGTTGTTGAATTGCTGGGACCAGGCCAGACTTGATGGCTCCTGGTTGGCAAACGAATGATTCATAGGTGTCGCAGACATCGCTTCGGGTGTTTGCATACTCTCCGTGAGCAGCTCCGGAGTTGACACCATCCAGGCAGACTGGGTGCCGTTATCTGAGGGTTGATTGTTACCCATAATCCTAGTATTGTCCAAACTCCTTTGTCGGCGACCCGAGTCTGATGTGCTCAACTGAGACATTACCTCGGTCGGGAATGTGCTTGAGCGGTGCGGTAAAGTCTGTTCTGGCAGAGCGCTGACAGGCTCCGGCTCGGCAGAAACGTTAGATGGAGCGGATCGCTTCAGATTGACCTGGGGTTTAGAGCTCTGACGACTCTTCAACATCTCCGGCAAAGACTTAAACAAGCACTATAAAGCATAGTTAGCTCGAGACTTCTTTCGACAATGACGGGGCACACCTACGATCAAACTCTGGGAACACCGGTCGGCCGCCATACTCTTCTTAGCCAGTCCAGCCAGTGTGTTTTTGCCCTCCATGGCATCCTTCAATACACCATCTTTCGCAGTAGGTGAATCGGGGTTCTCAACCACGAAGAAAATCAGCGAGAGAATCGCGAAATAAGTCGTATACATCGTGAACCAGAAGGATCCATTCAGAAGGCCCCTCTTGTGCATCCCGGTCGTAATATGAACAATGTTTCGGGACACGCTCACGCAAGCTGCGGCGCAGGCGTAGGAACGCTTGTCTACGCCACGCGCCTGTGACCCGCCAGAAACGTAGTGTAGGAATGGACGGTACATGACCATCTGGACATGGGCGTAACTGATACGCAGTAATTGACGGATTCTAAGGAGAACATTAGCTCGCGTTCTTCTCGTCTGGGTACATTTCTTGTCATGGCTTACCGTTCCAGCTGTGGCGAGACTTCCGTGCCAGGGCGCAGGGCCGGTGGAAGTTCTTCCATCCAGGTTTGAAGATCGCGCTCGATTTCACGAATCTTGGAGTGACTGACCATGTATCGCTGGTCGAATTTAGAGCGATATCGGGCATTCTTCACCGGGTAAATGTACTTGACAACTTTCAAGATCACATTGCAAAGGCGGGTGTGCGCATTGCATCCCGCCATCAGAGGGGTATAGTCGGAAGGCATCTGCTTGATTCCCTCCGCAGTAATGTATTCTGCATCAACCTCCATCGGGTATTCTTGATCGATATCATCGTCACTCAGCATCTGGGGGAGACCCAGGAGCGTGCTAACGTAGACGTCCATTTTGCGAATCACCCAGAAGATGCGCTTTCGCAGCTCTCGCTCAATTGGATTGAAGTCTGCCGTGACCGTGCGGTGAAGTCCCAAGCGTAGGGCCGAGCGGAGCGCAATACCGACGTAAGAATAGCAGGTGCTCAGCTTGGCCGAAGATTGCAGGAAGAGAACCATGAAGCAGATTGCTTGCAAAGAGGTCAGATCTCTACAATCAGTGACTTCGAGCAGCTGCCGCCCTGCCTTGAAAAACTGGAATCTATAGTTGATAGTCAGTATACTATTTCTGCGTACTCAAGTCGTGGTGGCGACGTACCCTTGACCAATGGCACCTTCGTAGCCAGCCAGGTCCAAAGTGCCGGCCCCGTCATCTGAGAACAAACAGCCAACCGCCATGACAATATACAGAAGCGGCAGGAATGAATTCTCCTCATTTGTAAACTGTTCGGCCGGGGTATCATAGATGCGCTCCAGACTAGCGAAAAACGAAGGTTCATGTACGAAACGCATTAAAGAGCACGCATCGTCCAGCGCATTGTGACACAGGCGGCGCGCAACCACTCGAGGAGGTAGGTCGTGGGTGGGAGGTAATGATGCATCCTGGGGCGAATCCGAGACGGATTTGGGGCTGTCGAGCATCTGTGTCATGCCAAGCGTTGGTCTAGTGATCGGCATATCGGCGGCGCCCAGTTGTTTGCGTAGGCGGCGCACGAAGATGATCCCCGACGTGTGGCCATGGTAGTCCCAATGGCCCTGGTCGTCGCGATCCAAACAACCCGAATTATCGACCATGGTCTCCAGTAATCCTTCTTCTCCGCCCTCCGGGCCTGTCTCTGTTGGGCCAGCGGGGTTAGGTGCTGCTCCAGGTCCCTGGAGGGGGCCCCGGAGAGGGGTCTGCTTCTCTCTTTGGGCTGCGACTTGTTGCTCGGCCGCATGTACGTCCAGCTGCGGATCATCAAGGTTGATGTCGGGGAGGAGGGTTCGGAGAAGGGCCTCTGCCTTGTGCATACGGGCTTCGAGGGCTTCTACATACTGCGGGGCGGGGTTGCGACGGCGGTTGGACGGTTGATCGTACGTACACTCTATAGGGAAATGTCAGACACGAGCGGAGGTTCAAAGAGCAGTGAGGCGCACCATAGCTGTACACTGTGCAGTGTGTGCAGGGCTGCTTCCCGTCACACTTGATCTTCTTTCTACGGCATTCATCGCATGCTCGACCAACTCGCCGTCTCTTCTGCATCGGTAAGGGCTGGCCAAGCTTGGGGTCTGCGGGGGAGCCATCCTGGCCCGAGTGCGAGGGGTCGTCGTCGTGGTAGTCCACGGCGGAATCATCCTCAGTCTCTCCTGAAAGAGGATCCACGGTCGCCATGGTCAACGAAGTTGAGTCATGTAAGGGGAGAAAGGCTTGGCGGGCGATCAGATACGAGGGTTCATTGATCGCCCCGGCGCGGTCGCAAAGATAGTCGATAGCGTAGAGTTATGGAAGCGACGAATGACAGGCGGAGCAAAAGGGACGATCGAACAAAGGCTCTCGGGCCTTTTTTCGATTTGTGATGATGAAATGATTATGTCCGAAAGCGGTGGGCGAACGGGATTCCTGTCGAGTCTCCAAGTCGGAGTGCTAAAGCTAGGAGAAAATACAAAGACAAGTTCAAGTCCTCAGTTCCGTGCTCTACGTAATTCCCCGGTCCCAAAGGATCAAAGTGGACTAAATGTCGGAGGTTCAGTGTGCGCGGGTCCGACGCCCTACGCACGGGGTTTTCCAGGGTTCTTCTATTGCGGGATTTTCGCTCTTTGGCAGCTGGTCCGATGGTAGAATTTTCCCGCGTTTCGGTCTCCACTATCACTGGTTGTCGACTCGGCTGGAGTCCGGTATCCGCTGGGCTCTCGGCGATGGGTCTGTAGAATGCCGAGGCGAACATATCGATGAGTGGATCTGCCGAGTTCGTCGGAGGTCGGAGCTAAAGTTTTCAACTATATACTTTGTACAGTGCCCTTCGGACGGTTTCCTTTGCCAACCCGGGGCGCATGCATCACCCAGTCAGATTGAGAATTGGACGGCCGCGTGTCTTTGGCAGATGTCCTCGTATTCCAGTGCATCCCGCACACTGGGACGTCGGCGAATTGGCGCGTCGCCGAGCTCCAATGTTCCTACTAGGTTAGGGCTTGTGACCAACCTTGGAAGGGCTCGTTATCATGGGCGCAAGTGCTGAAGGGGCTCCAAGTATATCCATACTATTTATGTAAATTGGAATCTCCTGCATCTTATGATTTTCATTCCTTTGTTTCTGATGCCTGTCGATCGGTACGTCAGAGCTGTTGAGGGTCAAGAATAAGGCTCGCCTCCAGCACGGGAGAACATGTACAGCATCAAGGACCCGGCATGACAGTTACGCTAGGTACAGCATATGACATGAAGGGGTCAGTCATGTAGGGCTAACACGACCTCCTGCGACGCGACTGGAAGAATGCGCGGAAAGCTGAAACGATAAGACGATTCCTCGGTCGGAGAGGTTTAGAGGGTTTGGCCAGTCTGTTGGTCTCCGCGGGTCCTCTGTGGCTCCCAAAGCGGGTTGTCTAACGAACGATTAAAGCTCAACGTCGGCCTTGCATGGCCGAAGAGGCCGATCGGCACGGAAGACGAAAGGGGCACCGTTTCGTCCACTAGTCCTCCACTAAGCAGGTCCCTCACGTCTCGCATGACATTCACGTAGTTTCGGGATCGATTTACCCCCTTGGGCACGTCCCACTTCCCCATGGATCTGCACATTCTACATGGACGCGTGAGAAACCGGTTCTCCTGGAGCTGACTCTCTGCTTATATGGCTCTTCTTCACTCTGTCGAGCTACGACTGGTTCTAAGAATGCAGCTGCGCTGGGGAGAACCATGGCTTTCATTTTAGTCACGCTCTGCTGCACCTTTGCAGGCCTGGGCTCGTTCCTCTTTGGCTATGACTCGGGTGTCATCTCGTCGAGTATTGAACAAAATACCTTTATAGAACGATTCGGCTCTCCCGATCTTTCTGAGGCTGCCAGTGGGGGCATCATCTCGTCATATACTGGTATGGCACCCGATCTTTCATCATAATGATCAGTATCTAACAATCGATCTCCAGGAGGTGCAATCGCGGGGTCGCTACTCGCCTTCTATATCTCTGATTCCTATGGACGCAGAATGATAATCTTTATTGGCGGTTTCCTTGCCACTCTAGGTGCTGCACTTCAGGGAGGCGCTGTCAGCATCGCCATGCTAATTGCCGGTCGATTAATCGCCGGGCTCGCCGTTGGCCTGATGTCTGCCACTATTCCTGTCTATTGCGTATGTTGAAGCATGAAATGCGCAGATCAGTGTCATTGTGCATCCATGACTAACATTGTCTCAGACTGAGATTGCTCCGCCTCACATTCGTGGCTTGCTCGCAAGCATGCAGCAATGGATGATTGGAGTGGGACTTATGGTTGCCGTAAGTAGCTCGTCTTTACTAAATTTCCAATTTAACTTCACTGACAATGCCACCAGCAATGGGTCGGATACGGCTGTTCACTACGCACGGGCGAATTCACGTGGCGGTTCCCTCTATCTCTGCAAACGGCACCCGCCCTGATTCTCGCTTGTGGTATCTGGTTTCTCCCAGAGTCACCGCGCTGGCTGATTGTAACTGGCAAAGAGCAGGCGGGCCGCTCTGTGCTGACCCGTCTGCATCTGACCCGCGACGCAACGAACAACCAGTTTGTTGAGCATGAACTCAACCAGATCCACGAGAGCATTTATCATAAGCAGCAACCAGTAGACCGCTCCTGGCCCCATATTTTACTTTCCAAACAATGGCGCTATCGAATTCTTCTCGCGTGCGGCCTACAGGCATTCACTCAAACTTCTGGCGCAAACGTGATCCAGTACTACGGCCCCAGGGTATACAAATCCCTGGGACTGTCGACATCCACTTCTCTTATGATAATCGGAGTCTGGGGTGCGCTGGCAGTACTCTGGAATACAATTTTCATGCTCTTCGTCGACAAAGTTGGGCGGCGAAAGCTTCTCATCCTATCACTGCTGGGTATGGGAGGCGCCATGTGCGTTGAAGCCACTCTCGCGCGGTACTTCGATTTCAGCGACAGCGAGGCCAACCGAGACGCACTCCGCGCAGCCATTGCCATGTTCTTCGTCTTTTCTTTCTTCTTCACCGGCCTCGGTCTGATCTCTTGGATCTATCAAGCCGAAATTTTCCCCACGGTAATGCGAGCCCGTGGATCATCGGTGGCTACCGCAACGAACTGGAGTTTGAACTTGATTTTTACGCAGTGCTCCCCCGTTGCGCTCGCAAGGATTGGGTCTAACTACTTTTACTGTTTTGTTGGATTCAACTGGGCCGCGGTCTTCCTGGTTTGGCTCTGGTATCCAGAGACCATTGGACGGTCTCTCGAAGAGGTGGAAGATGTATTTAAGGAGAAGCATGAGCAGCCGGAAGCCACAACTGGCGAGCTATTCCGCGAGCGTGCGCCATCTCGCTCGCATGTTAAGAACAAGAGCATGGATCCTCTCTCCATGCATCCGACTACTACGATTGGCAGTTGGAGTAGCAAGAGCGGATCTTCTCCAAAGTTATGGAGCAAGAAAGTGGAAGAAGTATGAGATAGATCGATGCCGGCATGATATAAAATTATACCATTCTTGTACTATTTTCAAGCTCTTCTCTCTATTGCATCTTCTCTCTATTGCATGATATGCCGCATGAGTCGACAATGTCCTCAGCACCGCCCCACCATCTAACGGCTCCAGGCCACGCAATCATATTTTGCGTGGAGTGTAATGTCCATGATAACTGCATCGTGTTCGCGCAACACAGGACACAAAGAACCCGTAACCCACGCCAAGAAACCAACTGGGTATTGTAATGATACAAATTATATACAGAAGCAGACCACTGCGAAGCACTACTCCATCAGCGAAGGCATAACATAGCTCGTCAACGGCGCATCCAGTATCTCCTTCCGCAGATCCGCCTCCCAAAGATAAACACTCGATTCAGTAACCCGAAGCGTCAAACAATCGAAAAGGAAGTCATTGATCCGGTGCCACGAGTCCGCGCTCAGTCTCTTCGCAATCTTTAACATTCTTCCCGCGAACCAGGGGCGAGCAGATGGAGATGTCGCGGTGGGTGAGTACTGCTTAAAGTCCGGCACATTTCCCGCAGGCCCAAGTGCAGCACTACCGTCGACGCTAGTCGTCCAGTTATTAGGCCGGCCATCGTTACATGCTAATAGGATCTGGAGGATGGCTTCGACGGATCCACTCAGGTTGACTTCGCTGTCGATCATTTCTTGTTCCAAGGTGCTGAGAAAAGAAGGTGCAAGGGTTGGTGTGTAGCGGTAGTCCCAGAGGGCGGCGTTCAGCATTATGATTGCTGTAAGTCGAGCGACCATTTGCTTTCGGTTTCCGGATGCAGTGAACCGTGCGCCTGGGGGTGCGGCCAGGACTTGGTATAGTAGAGAAGATGTTTGTACTGCTGTGTGACGGGCTAGGTCGCAAGATCCTAGGTTATCTCGTTGGTAGAGAGATAGTTGTTCGCAGCGGCGAAGGAAGTCGAGGAACTCTTCGCATTGGAGTCGGAGCTCATCGATGGGCGATGTTCTTTGAGCGGTCTCTGTAGGCTCTGGACATGCCGCGAGGTCTGAGAGGATAGAAGAGGTGGAATTCGGCGGAGATGGTATGGAGTAGAGGTTGTGAGAGGGGTGGGATGGAGGGTACTCGGGTTGGGAGATGGAAGTTGGCGGTTCGTTCTCAAAAAAGAAGCTTGGCCCATGAGTTTCGTACCCCGATAAGATATAATCTTGCCAATTGATCAGCATCCCGAGTCGGGTATTTGCGAAGGCGGCGGGTCCGCCGCGAGACCTAATCATCTCGCGAGCTGCACGCATATGCAACCAGCTGATCTCCTTGTGGCCCGGTCTGGGGTCAAAGTCTTCCAGAGCGGCGGCGCTCAGGCAGGAAATGATCGCGACGTCGGAGTCAGCTCCAGGGTTGTCGGACAGATGCTCTCGGAGCATTGTCAAGGCGCGATCTCGGTGGAGGAGAGTGCTGGGAGTTTCGGTCTCGTTGCGGACCCAGGCCCAAGTATTGGCGGCATGAACAAGGATTGTATTTTGGAAGGCCACGGCACCTTTCATAGCCTCCGGGATAAAGACGGCCGTGTACCAGTTGTGTGCTTTGGGAGATCGGAAATGGGCGCCATAGGAGCATGCCGGCATATCACTCACGTAAAAGTCGAATAGTCTTTGGCCTTCAAGATCCAGCTCCATCGGGAGGCTACTGAATGGATCTGTCCGTGCAGCGCTTAAAATTGTTCTCGGGGACCGTGGATATTCGAGAGGAGTAGTGGGAGCAGACGAAAATGATCCAAGACTGGAGTCTGTCGTATAATTATGGCTGTACGGAATGCCCTGATGTGGGAACTGATGGCCTTGGGGCAGGAGAGGAGGCGTGTGGTGAGATAGAGGAAGAGTAGAGTCAAGAACTGGAACCGCTAGCGAGATAGTTGAGGATGTAGAGGCTTCCCGCAAGTGAGGATCCTCAATTTGGGCCTGTGCGTCTTCAGAAGGGAAGATTTCTTCCTGTGACCCATCTGGAGAGCTGCTTTTTTCGGCCTTCATTGCAGATTTGCGCTTCGCAGCCCGAACCTTTCTGGGTCGCCCACGTCTCGAAGTATGGACGTGCTCTTCTTCGCTTTCGCTGGTCTGGCGAGAGCCACCTTTCTTCTGGCGCATATACTCCTGCATGACGTGGCGCTTCACCTGCGTCAGGTTGCTCCGACTGTTATTCGAAGAGTCGATAAACTGCCATCGCGTGTTGGAGTTTTCGACATTGCTGGCCCCTTTCGCGGGGTTTGACATTATTGTGTATGAAAGTGAAAGCGTACAGGGAAAGCGCAGTGTCCTTGAAAATGCACGGTGGACAGGGCTAAGAGGTGGACAATGAAGTTTTAACGTTGCGGGAAGGATCGATTAAAGAAAGGACAGCCGGGGCTATAGGGCAACTGACAAGTCTTCATGCACGGGCTTAAACCGCGAAGGCGACACGGCGGGGGAGGCCGGGGGTCCAGATAGTGAAAATAAGCAGAGCTCAGAACTCCACAGGCCCATTACGCATTTGAACCAAGATGGAAAGTAAGATCCCCACCGTCGACTTCAACCGCGATGAACTATGACCGAAACGGAATAGGGTCCGGCATGCCGGATACAACACGTTTCGAGCCAGTGTGCAAGAGAATGCCGGGATCTTTCAGGGCGAACCATGGTGAAACATCTCCCAAAGTGGAAAGAGGCGGAAGAAGTGCGCCATCTTTGGCAACAATCAGTGTCCGATAGATCAAATCGCGGCTCGCGCAGCCATCGACAGGTATTGCTGGCAGGTGCATTTGTCGACGCAAGTGCAAAACCCAAGAAGACACCAAGCAAAAAGGGACGTCGCTCGGACTCGACACCACCAATAGGGTTAGATCAAGATCAGCGGCTCCAAAATTTAGAGCGCACTCGGCTCCATTGGAGACTTGGGGATCGAACGGTCGCTGCCCTGGGCCCAATTATCCCGGTCTGGTCAGCGGGACCTGGGACGGGACTTTGGAGACGGGAGGCTGGAAACCGGAGACGGGAGACGGACCAGTTCGTCCCTTTGCGCCTCGCTGCTTGGCATTTCTTGTTCAAACTTCAGCTTGCCATGGGAGCGCAGATGACCGGGCTGCCTGATGTCGGGCATGCTCGATCAATGCCGAGACCACGTATTCGTCCTGCAGAATACGGAGACATAGTTTGCCGACGGCTGCAGCCGACCAAATCCTGCCGAGCCTGCAGTAGCGCGACTTTTAGCATACCCCATGAGAGTCAGAACGGAGTCTTCCAGGGTTGTGGTTCAACGCCGAACTCGGGTCCGAAGCCCGACGACGGTGACACTATCAAACTCTTGGCCTTGTCAACCGCCCGTATCCACCGTATCTCACGATGGGACTCCACTTACCATCAGCGACATACCATCTTCGGCATAGTCCAAGCTGATCACTAACGGGAACACTCACTGTGCCTATGCCCCTAATCCATCACATTGGAATTCTACTTCCTGGGATACGCTTGGACCCGGATACGGCGGGCCCTATATTCATGCCCCGAATCGTGCAAGATGCAGCCTTAGGTTCACGACGCAGATGTAGACTTCGATGCATGGTGATTGACGGGTCCGGCAGTCTCCAATACACGTGCCACATTAAGATCCTTCGCCTTTGCACCTGGCGATCTTCAATGGCGATCCAGGAGTTAATCCTGGTTCCGCTTACATGTAAGCGTTAAAGTGGGCCGCCACAGCCCTAATGACGGAGACATCGGGATATGATTATGTACCGACGCCAATGACTCCAAATTACCCGGGTTGATCTCCAACAGTTAGTTTAGTCTTACCTGCGGACTCTAAACATGGTTCCAAAGCATGCTGATGCACCATGTATTTCCCTATTTCAGGATTTCTCTGAGCTCCAATTGCCCCCCACAGCTCCAGATTGCATCGAGGCGATGTTCTATACATGCTCTTTGGGGAAGGCTGAGCCGATGGCGTCGGCATTGTGTCTACTAAACTGTCTTGACCCCCGGGGTTTGCCAAGAATATAGACCATCTTGCGTCCACTCTGATCCGTCCTCTCCACCTCATCTCACGTTTAATTAAAGATTGTGCACATGGCGGCAGACGCACAACCTTATCCAGACCTTCCCTGTTGCTGTTGGTACTAAAGGACAATGGCGTGGAGGTAGCCAATGGGCATAGAGTATATCTACCTACTCTGCCAAGACGCCCAAGAATAATCTTCACGATAGCTCAAGCCCCTGCTACCGTCCATTAGCGGGAGTGGTCCGTTTCTCGTAGCGTCGGCATGGTATATCTGATACATTCGGCTTCAAGGTGTGACCTAAAAGAGCAGAAGCATATAAGATAACTGAGTAGCAGCGAATTCTAGATACAATACATCACGGCTGTCCGTGTCATTTCACGGCGAAACTTCATATTAAAGGAGCAAGCAATTAGTCTGATGAAAGATGTTACCTCAAAGAGAAGTTGGCGAATGCCAGCTGCGAGATCTGTGTGCAACTTAGAATGACCCCCATGAAGTGTCCTTAAATCTGGGTCAATGCAGCACGATGAAACCAAAGCGCGACCGTCGCGTGCTTGGACCGCCCGGCTTCTCACCGCCTTCAGTTTGTGCCAAAACTCCGACACGCCGATCCGCGTTTGCGATTCAAGGCACTCGTGATAACTCTCTTGTGTTTGATGCTTTACATGTTCCAGAACCTGTTTTGAGGTTTTGTTTGTCAGTCTATCACTGTGAAAACACCCTCGAAGGCGAATTGGAGGAGTGACACGTCCAGAGTGAGCGGTTGAAAGGAGTGTGATCTGCTCGAAATCCGCCCGCCGACACAATCTGCTCGAAATCCCCCGCTGGTCGCGTGCCGCCTGTCGCATCGGCGTGAACGGGGTCTATACTGGATCTTGAACCGACAGACACGTCGATGCAAGTCCAATGATGCCGCTAGCATTTCCGACGAGACCTGCGTGCATTTAACTCAGTCCGCGCCTTTCGCTGCCGTGATCCCTTTGCTCCGCTCAACCCTGACTTTACACCACCCGTGTGCCATTTGACGCACTTGGCGACAAACCACATAGCCTATTGCGCTCATTTACGCGGCTTTGGCCCTGGTGATGGAGATGGAGACGAACACAAATCACTTGAATGGGTCCGCCGAGATCGCAGGCACCACGACGACCGTCAATCCATACGAAACACGGCCAGAATACATCCCCCGAGACGATCCCTTCCTTGCGCAAAGCGCGCAATATGGACGCTACGCCCCGCACCGCGACGATTTCACCCCTCACTACAAGCACTGGTACCAATCGGATCCCAAAGCGAATGCTTTTTGGCAGGATACCGCGACAAAGTTCTGCACTCCAGAGCACTCTCTTGGTATCTCGGGGCCAAGGGAGGCTTTTGCTGCGGGCAGTGTGATCATTCGGGTGGATTGCGAAGTCGCCGACGGTGCAGCTGCGGAACGATACTCTTGTGTGAATGCGAACGAACTATCAGCAGCTCGGAAAGCCGAAGATGCGCTGCAGGAGCTTGGCGTCGCGGTTCCAGTTATATGTTTTTGTGGGACAATCGAGGGAAGAAATGTGACGGTGGAAACTCGAATCCCTGGTGTGTCGCTGGATGTTGCTTGGCGATATCTCAGCGCCGAGCAAATAGATGTCTTCAAGAATCAATGTCGCCAGATCCTGCAGCAACTCAGGGCGATCGACCCTCCCTCGGACGAACCCTCCTACGTATGCCGCGGGCTCAATTCGCAAATCCCACCATCTGGAAGCGAGCAGGAGCGAAGCATATTGTTTGCAGAAAAGGCCGCAGGGGAGGAATTATGTCTTACACATAACGATCTGGAGCTATCCAATATTATAGTGAAGGATGGTCGGATCGTGGGGATCGGCGGATGGCGACAAAGTGGACATTTCGGACTTGCGCGAGCCCAAAAGATTCATCGGTCATTGAGAAATCCCGAGCCTTCCATGCAGCAGAACGGGAGCGACGCTGAAGGTGGAGCGACGTGGATTGATCTCTACGATGGTCCTTTCGACGCCAGCAAGAGTGCACCGTTACCCCGAAACACGGACAGTGCTTTACCACCGGTGAAAAACGAGATAATGAGCTCAAATTTGGACAAAATTCCTGCCAGTGACGATTTCGAAACCAAATCGCTTGGGCTGGATGGCATAAGCGACCAGCCGACGTCCAAGACACTCGCAAATCTCAAAAACGGACCATCTTCACGCGCATCGTCAACCGATCGATCATCCCCAGCGAACTCGGTGAAACTTGCGTCAAATAAGAAGGGTTCCGCAACTACCAAGAAAGGCACGGCGAAGAAGCCTGCAGCAAAGAAGCGCAGGCCGAACGATGACGCAGACAGCGTTGACGGGCGCTCCAACACACCAGTATCCCGCACCGGCAAAATGCCCGGTAAAAAGCAGAGCTCTGTATCAGTGGCCGGGTCCCCACCACCAGAGAAGAAGAAGAAAAAGAAACCTAGCAAGGCACCAGTCAATGAGGATGAGGATTCATTCGAAGATGAAAACGCATTATTCTGCATTTGCCGACGACCTGATAACCATACATGGATGATTGGATGCGATGGAGATTGCGAGGATTGGTACCATGGAAAATGTGTCAACATCGATCCCCGAGACGCCGATTTGATCGATAAGTACATATGTGAGTGTCCTGTCCAAACCCCCTTCAATGGACTCTCTAACTAGTAAACCAGGCCCGAACTGCAGTAAGCGCGGCAAAGGTGTCACAACATGGAAACCGATGTGTCGTCTCCTGGACTGTCGCAAACCGGCACGCGTCACGCGCCAGAATCCTAGCAAATACTGCTGTGACGACCACGGCCGCGAATTCATGCGCCAGCAGACCCGTCGTCTCAAGCTGGGACCTGCCCGGAAACGTCTGGAGGACTTGGGCAGCATGGGTGGGGTTCTCACCGCCGGTGATTTAAAGGCCGTGATCATGGGAGCTACGTCTGTGGAGCAATTCCGCACGTTAGGTGACCGAATCATTTCTCCACCTCCAGAGTCCACCAAGGAGGAAAGCCCCAAGGTAGAGATAAAGAGCGAGACACCGCAGGCCGGGGACAAGCTCAGTTTCGATATCGAATCCAGCGACCTGGACTATTCCCCCGACGAAGCAGCAAGACTTGACAAGTTGCGCAACCTTCGAGACGAGCTCGTCCATCGCAAGGAGATGCTCGCAGCTCGGTCGACATTTGTGGGTCTTGTGCGCCAGCGATCCAAGGGCGTGGTCGAGAAACTCAAGGCAAACGACCCGAAAGGCGGATGGAAGGACATCTGCGGCTTTGATTCTCGCCTCTCCTGGTCCGATGAGGAGTTTGACGAATGGCGGTTGTCGGATGCTGGCAAGAAAGCCCTTTCGGAGGGTACAGTCGAGGCCCTGGCCGCGAGTTATCCGACAACCACCGATGGCGATGGCGACACGGCCATGGACGGGGAAGAAGATGAAATGACATTCTGGACCCGCGGCATTTGTACCAAGAAGCGGTGCGAGCGACACAAGCAGTGGGTTAAAGTTCAGCAGCAGGACATTGTCTTTGAAGAGAGCACGGCGGACCAAGATCTCTCCAAGTACGAGTCTGAAGCTCGTTCTGTAGCAGAGAGAGCCGTGTTGAGGAAATGGGCCGAGAAGGAGAATATGCCCTCTGAGGCCCGGTGAACGATCCTGAACTGGAACAAAAAGCTTGATACCCTTTTTACAGAGAGAGTGACTCATGGGTCGGAGTTGATATTTTGAAAAGGATCACATTGCATTCGGTAACTGGCGCACTATGAGGCGGATCTAGTCGCACGTTTGATCGTTGAATGGGCGTGTATGAGGAGCGATTTGCATCAGATAGATGAATATGAAACCTTCTATCAAGAATTATGGCCGACGTAGGTCTATTTTGAGGTCCATATTCCCCATTTACCCAGTCCGGTGCCGACGCGGTCTTTGATCACTTCTGCTACCTTGGCTGACTTGACGTCGGAGAGCAGTATGTGTGTGTCGATGCCTTGGTCCAGGGTTTTCATAAGGAGATTAAATAAGAGTGAGGGGCCGGGTGTTTGGAAGATCGAGTGGATGCCACCGTCATGAGAGAATCTTGTATCTTCTTCAACAGGAGCTTTTTGCTTCTCTGATTGCTGGTCGGATTTGAAGTTGGGTGGGCCGAGTCCGTTGGTATTGACCAGTATCACCGAGAGGAAGGAGGCGTATGCTCTGGATAACCGAGTCAGGTTTCGTAATGTGGCAGCTAATAAGGCGGTCCCCTTGACCGGATTTGAAGCTCGGATGATGCCTTCAGCTAGCGTGTCGAGGCCGACGACGATTAAAACGACGGAATGGTCGTTTTTGCGTCGAGCTTGAATCTCTTGTAGCGAGTCCGAGACCTTGCCGATTGCCTGGACGGCATTTGGGAAGTTGTGAATTGGGAGTAACTGCACGGAATTAAGCCGCTCGATTGCATCTTCTCTTTTGAGAGGCTGGCCAACAGATGACTGGAGGGAATTGAGTAAGATCCTAGGTTCAAAGGCATGAAAATTGTTTGGATAAATGATGAATGCGCTTGTTTCTGATGACGGAGGTACCCGCATCAAATGTTTTGTTAGAAGGTGGCGAGGTATCTGAGTTGATTTAGCTACGCCTTTGGTCCAGAGGGCCTCGTTCATACCTGAGCGATGTATTCGTCATTCTCTTTGCTTCGGTTCCGCAGTCTGGAGAAGCCGATGACAGTGCCGCATCGGAAGGTACCAACCGCAGACTGGATACCGGCGTCCCAGTCATCTCTGAGGTTCCAGTCATGTGTACCTGTTGTTTCATGTACAGAGCGCGTCGTATCAGTCGTCCTGGGCTTTGATTGACTGAGGAGGGAGCTCGCAAGGACCGGGTGTGCAGGCTCCGCGGAATAGACATTAGGAGCAGTGGTCATTCTGCGTGATGATCTTAGCTCAGGGATGTTCAATCAGCCTAATACACGGCACATCTTGGGGGTGTCAACGCGAAACTGAAGAGAGGTGGGGCCGGAAGTCGGGGACGCGATCGGCCGCTTTGTGCGCACCGGCTTCCCGAGACCCACGGCGTACGCTACAATTACACTGCGATTCGAATGTCACGAGAGTAAGATAACTGCAAGCCCTTATGTACGTGATGGTATTCGTTTCCAAATGCTGTGTCCATCATGCTTCCAGCCCGATTCACCCAGAGAATCCTCCAGAATCTGAGATAGTTCAGAGCGTATAGCGTCGAGATGAAAGTCTCCGCTCCTAAACTCTACCAGGGAGGTCTTTGCATTTACTTCAAATCCTATCAGGGAATACGAGGTTGCAAGCTCCATCCAAGGATCATTAGGATCCATGGAACCGCGCTGCTCGGTCTCGGTGATATGGCTGTCCGCATCGGGAGCTAACTGCATCTTCAACACCCGCAATTCAGGCATACCGGCAAGCGCATCGAGCACGAGCTTGACGTGGTTGTAAAAAGGGAACACGGCCGTATAGGAGAAATACGTTAACCCGTGGAGGGTTTCAGGTAGCTCCAAGGAAGGAGACTCCTGAGGCGCAAGTTGCACTCCCCACTCCCCAATTACGGAGGGGACTCGTGAAAGAAAGTACTCGTAGTGATTGTAGGCTTTGAGGGAGGATGACTCGTTAAAGGACATGGATGTCCATCGGCGTGTGTCAAGCAAGTTTTTACAGTTCTCCAGGTCCAGCGGCTTCGCCGAATGGGGAAATGGATTGTGTCGCTTCAACTGCAATACCTGCAGCTTGATATCAAACGCCCAGCTATGGCCATCCATGATCGGAGTGTTCAGCATATTGCCGATGAATGTTGGCGGCGCTAGGACTGTCACACAAGCCGGGTCCACATAACGAAGAACCCGGCGCCACCAGCCTTGATCGGCTGGATCGGCCGACGCATTTATTGTAATGGCCACGAGGGAGGTCACGTAACGATGGAGACCGGATCGTAGGACGAAGGCAAGGAAATCGAATTCATCCTCCAGCTCCAGGCATGCATGGGTGAAGAGTTGGGGTCGCACGAGACCCAGAAACTGAGACGAGGACTGTGCCAGGTGCTTGAGATCCCTGGTCCGGGACCGAGTGAAATGGCGGGTCGGGGGCCGATGGAGTCGAGCCCGCGAGGGTGGCTCTGTCGCCAGGTACGAGATGATGTGATCCAGCAGCTCGTTGGGCAGTCGTTCCAGGGCGGACGGCATCACCAAGCTCACATGACGGCCTTCTTGGCGAGGATCTGATAGCGAACGCGGCCAATATTGGGCGATGTCGACGATCGGGAAAAGCAGTGAGGATGAAGTGCCGGGGTACCCCACTTCAACCTCCTCATCCACTTGGTTCTTTGTCAGCCTTTACTCAGCGTGCTTGTATAACTAGGTGGCGAATTCTCCAGTTTGGGGGGTGAAAGGAACATCGTACCGGATACGAACAATATTGTGATGTTGGAGGAGATAACGAAGTGCTCTTGTCGAAAGGTTCTCAGTTATGACAGTTAGGGAAGAGCTCGGCCGGGGGATTCCCGGCGTGTGGAGCTCGTCGCTTTGAACCGCAGAGTTGGCGGCCACACTACTTCTCCAACTAGAAATTACAGGCCATTACAAGAGGTGCGATGCCGGAGCACACCCTGTAGTTCGATTTTAGGAAGTTTCCAGACGCAAGCCGATTAATCCGGCCCCGTATATCCCGGGCAAATTGTATAGACGGAGATTCCTCGTCAAGTTGAAGATACTGCGGACTGGGTTGCCTTCGGCGGCAGTTACAAGTCGTACATGTACAGGGACGGCTTGGACCAAGGAATGAGCAATGTCTGAACTCCAATAGGCGGAGGGCAGAGTGTGGGGATGCTCATCTTTTTGCCTGTGGGGCGTGGATTGTAGGTCCGCGAGTTCGGCAGATGCTATTGCGATTGCCCCTCATTTAGTTCTTAGGCCTGTGGTTTTCTTTCCAGACTTCTTTTTGTCTGCACATAGTCACTCCGTGAGTGCCATCTCCTCACGGCCGCTGCATTTTCAAAGCTAACATTGGGACCGCATAGTCTCTTCCACAATGGCTCCTCAACTTCACCAGAGACCTCCTTTCCGCGCTGAGCACTTGGGCTCGCTTCTTCGTCCTCATCAGCTTCTGGACACCAAGACTGCGCAGGAGAAGGGCGAGGTTTCCGAGGCTAAGCTCGCCGAGGTGGAAGCCCAGGAGATCAAGAACATTGTCAACATTCAGAAGGAACTCGGCTATGGCGCAGTGTCCGATGGCGAGTACTGCCGCCACAGTAAGCATATCCAAAACAGTTGGAAGTAGCATGGGCATAATTGACGATATCAGTGTTCTGGGGTACCTTCTTCCCCGGCCTGGATGGCTTTGAGGAGGTCACCGAATTCGACCAAGACATCTTCCGCCCTTACGCCCCCGATATTGCCGCATTCCTCGAGGCCGGCCACAAGCCCGGTGAGACCGTTCTCTGCACGGGCAAGATCAAGCACGTCGGCAGCACCTATGTCGACCAGTTCAAGTACTTGGCTAGCCTGGTGCCCAAGGAAGAGGTCAAGAACCTGAAGATCACCCTTGCTGCACCCAACTGGTACCACCTGCGCTACCGCGAGGGCAAGGCCTACCCCAAGGACGTGTACAGCTCCGATGAGGAGTACTTTGGCGACATCGCCAAAGCCTACCAGGCCGAGCTGAAGATCCTATACGATGCCGGCTGCCGCAACGTGCAGTACGACGACCCCAACTTGGCCTGTAAGTTATACTCTCAAACTCTTCGGAAACCATACCAACACAAGTAATAGACTTCTGCTCCGAGAAGTTTCTGAACGGCTTCAAGGAAGACCCCGCAAATGTGTACAGCGCAGACGACATGTTCGAAAAGTACATCAAGCTGTACAACGACTGTTTCGCCAACCTGCCCGCCGACATGCACGTCGGAGTGCACCTGTGCCGCGGCAACTTCGTGGGCAGCCGCCACTTCTCCGAGGGCGGCTACGATCGCATCGCCATCAAGCTCTTCCAGGAACTCAACGTGCACACCTACTACCTCGAGTACGACACCGAGCGTGCCGGTGGCTTCGAGCCGCTCAAGCACCTCCCCACCCACAAGAACGTCATCCTGGGCGTTGTCACCAGCAAGTTCGCCACCATGGAGGATAAGGAGGAGATGAAGAAGCGTGTCGTCAACGCTGCTAAGATCATTGCTGAGGGTAACAACATCTCGCTGGAGGCTGCGCTCAACCAGGTCGGTGTTAGCCCGCAGTGCGGCTTTGCCTCGCACCGTGAGGGTAACGCTATTGACTGGAACGGCATGATCAACAAGCTCAAGCTGGTCCGTGAGATCGCCAACGACATCTGGCCTAACCAGGTTTAAAAATTGGATTTCATCGAATACCCATCTGTATATTTGTCATTCGTCGTGGGGCGCCAGGCTTCAGTTGCCTTTTCAACAATGTGGCGGGGTCTGGATATTTGCTTTTGTATAGCGTGACAGTGGGATGAACGTCATGATCTTGGAATGTCAACTTAACGTATTATTTCTTGGATACAGTCAAATGGATAGCGAATCAGTGCTGATGCTGAAATGGATGGTGCTCGTGGGAAATGGGACTTGCTATAATGCAGTGTAGAAGATTGAACTGTGGGAGCTGGAGAAATTTGGTCAGAAGCAAGAAACCTTCAAGACGGGGTCCTTGCTTCTTAAAGCACATGGAGAGTGTCGCCCAGGGTCCTCAAATTCTGACCTTCGGGTCACAGATGGATCAGAAGGGTAGGAACATCTCCGAGGCGGTTCGCCTTGGAAAATCTTCCAAGAAACCCGCGAAGTCGCTCATTTGCCGGCGATATATTGCACGTCTCGTTCTATCGTCAAGTTTAGAGTCCATACGCAGCACCGCTCAGTCAATTTTGTGTCATTTGAGTTCAAGTTGATTCTCTATCCTAGCTCTGCATCCGGTTATCGCTTCGTCTTTCTATGTAATCAGTCAACTCTGTACACATCGGGAATCCACAAGAAAATGACAAGGGAATCGAACAATGGCAACGCTGATGATGAGAACCATTATAAAAATTAAATAAATAAAGCGGAGCTCTTGACGAGTCCGGGTAAGAACAGAGGGGATATCATAGAAGGAAATGGAACCAAGGGAGACAGAAAAAAGAAGATCGCGCACATAGGGAAAGACCCAAGGAGAATAGAACAGAAAAAAAGCCCAAATGCTGCGTCGTCTTGTCATCAAACACGGACATGAATCGAAAGAAGATACTTGTCGAAGGATCAAAGTGTTGTACACGAGGCTGGTTGGGCGCCTCTCGAGGTCACGGGGCGGATTTATTTCTGCGGCTGGGTTTTGACGTTGTTGGAGAGCCAGGCCTGCGAAGTGGAGCCATGCGGGTCAGTGCTTGTTTTGGTCCGGTCAAGGGGAGGGGAATACCTACCAGGCCCTCGAAAATACCAGTGCCGTCCGTTGCAACGCTGGGTGCAACGTACCACAGCTTGTCCTTCAGCTTGGTCAACTGAAGCTGCTGGGTAATTTCCTCCGGGCTCAGGTCTGTGCAATTGGTTAGCGTGGGACAAAAAGGAAAGGGGCAGAAATCACGTACGGCCGGAAACATCTTGCTTGTTGGCAAAGACCAACAGGAGAGCATCCTTCATTTCGCGGTCGTTGATGATCTTGTGCAGTTCCGAGCGAGCTTCCTCCAAGCGGGCGGTATCGCTGGAGTCAACCACGAAGATCAAACCTTGTGTACCGGAGTAGTAGTGTCTCCAAAGAGGCCGGATCTTGTCCTGGCCACCAACATCCCAGACATTGAACTTGACGTTCTTATAGGTGACGCTCTCGACGTTGAAGCCGACGGTGGGGATGGTGGTCACGTCCTGGTTGCTGAGTTTCAATTTATAAAGAATAGCTAGCGAGTATTAGCCATGTTCGTGTCGTCGTCCAGCTCCAGAGGGCCTTACTGGTCTTTCCAGCAGCATCCAAACCCAGCATCAGGATACGCATTTCCTTCGTGCCGAAGATCTTTCCCATCATCTTGGATACTTGGCCACCCATCTTGGCGACGCGTTTGGAATTGGCTGGAAGGGAAGTAGGAGCTGCCGCGCAGACTTAAGGGCGCAGAGGGGGGAATACACGTGTCGAGTCGAGGCCAGCGAAGGTGGGAAATTAGTGAAGACACGAGGCGGGGGAAAAGGGGCAGGCTGAGTCAGCTGCCCCCAGAGGCAGTGTTTACGCGGATCCACTTCGGGGTTATCTGTACAAAGTATGAAAATGAACTGTAACCGGGTTAAATATCAATTGAACCTTCTCAAGGTATGCTAGTTGGTATAGTTTATTTGTTGAAGTTGGAATTCACGAACCGTGGTTATGAGCGAGCGACTCTCGACGTCATGATCGAGCTACGTCAGTACTATTTGTACTCGAAGATGTACTCGGAGTAATACCTCCATTAATTCGCACCAGTATCCCCTTCCTATTCTATTATCATCTATCACCATGCCAAGCGACGGGCAAGACTTCCAGCGCCGTGGCTCTGTCGCCCGGCAGCGCCAGCTATCGCAGCAGTTCCAAAACTACGCCTGGTGCGCACCTCCGTCAGATGTACGTGCAGCTTCATCGAAGAACAAGTAGTATAAGCTTGCGCAGACCTAACAGGCCAAAGAACATTTACGCAGGCATTTCTGCCTTCTTCGACGACCGCCGCGCCTCCGTCATTGCCATCTCCGTCCGCGACACAACGTACCTGCTCGACTTTATCGAGAAAGTATTTGAGCAAGGAAAGAAACCATCTGTCGAAGATGTCACCGAGTTTATCGTCTCTCAATTTCGACATTATGGAGAGAAACACCTGGAGAAAATCATCGGAGCGGCGATGCCCAATCATCTCGCGAACCATTGCCCTCGACTTTGTTCCCGCCTATGGGCCGAGCTCGATATCATCCCATTGGTATTGCCAGAATCCGCCGGCTTGATGGATCGGTATACCGTGGGGGAACTGAATCGGTCCCAAGTGTGGGATGCCAAAACGATCGATGAACAAGCCGAGGCCATGTCGCGGAAATGTGTTCGGTGAGTGAGGATCGGCGAGCTGTGGACCCCCAAATGCTGATCGCGTGCGCAGGCTGTTCGGACCGGAAAACATTCCCTTGCTGCAAGTGGGTTTTATGGGCCTCGTGGAAGTGGACACGGCTTTCCACGTGCGGCTAGCGAACCTTGAAGATTTCCAGAACTCGGTGACTCCCAATACGTGGGCGGCCGTGCAATACTATGCCGAGGATCTCAAGAAGCGGAAGGTCCGGATTGCATTCTTTAGTGCAACACCGCAAGGAGGAGGCGTAGCTCTGATGCGGCATTCCCTTGTGCGATTCTCGCATTCCCTGGAGACGGACATCAAATGGTGGGTCCTTATGTGAGTAGGGTTGATGCAGAGGAAGACTGATTCCGTATAGGTACGTCCCGAAGCCCAGACCGGGCGTCTTTCGGGTAACCAAGAACAATCACAACATCCTACAAGGTGTTGCGCCCCCGGACGAACGCTTGAGCCCTGAAAATAAGAAGTTATTGCAGGACTGGATCGGGGAGAATGCGAGGCGTTACTGGTCCTGCCATGGCGGTCCTCTATGTGCCCCATCGGACGGAGGGGCAGATGTAATCGTTATTGACGATCCTCAGATGCCGGGATTGATTCCTATAGCGAAGAAAGTCGCCCCGAACCGACCGGTTATTTTCCGGAGTCACATCCAGATCCGAAGCGATTTAGTTGACACGCCGGGCACTCCGCAGGCGGAAGCATGGGAATTTTTGTGGAATCAGATCAAACTTGCCGACGTTTTTATCAGCCATCCAGTGAAAGCGTTTGTGCCCCAGGACGTGCCGACTGAAATCTTGGGCTATATGCCAGCCTCGACCGATTGGTAAGTGACCTGCTCAATATGCATAATCTTCCTACTCTTCCTAACCTGGCGCAGGCTGGATGGATTGAATAAAGACATGCGTGACTGGGATGTGGCACACTACGGCCGCATTTTCAACACTGCATGCAGGAATGCGGCCATGCCGACTATCCAGTACCCAGACGGTACGGAGACTTCTCTCCCAATTGTGCATGAGATATATCACTAATCCAAACGTATCAGATCGCTACATCGTGCAGATAGCACGTTTCGACCCGGCTAAAGGGATCTTCGACGTGCTGGACTCGTACGAGAAGTTCCACAATCGGCTTACCCAGAACCGCCCGGATCTCAAACCCCCGAAGCTCTTGATCTGTGGACACGGCTCCGTAGACGACCCAGACGGAGCGGTGATTTACGACCAAGTGATTGATCACATCGAACACAAGATCTCATACATCCGTGATTACATCTGCGTTATGCGTTTGAGGCCCTCGGATCAAGTTTTGAACGCCGTTCTTTCCAAAGCCACAATTGCACTACAGCTTTCCACCCGGGAGGGATTTGAGGTAAAAGTATCCGAGGCGATCCACAAGGGCATTCCAGTCATCGCCACGCGGGCTGGCGGCATCCCACTTCAAGTTGAGAATCTTAAAAACGGGTTCTTGGTGAATGTCGGCGACACCGATGCTGTGGCGCGGCATTTGTACGATTTGTGGACCGACGAGGCACTCTATGACCGCATGGCGGCGTATGCGGTCAGCCATGTCTGCGATGACGTTAGTACGGTGGGTAGTTCGTTGTCTTGGTTGTATATGTTCTCCATGCTCACCCAAGGCGAGCCTGTGCGACCGCATGGGCGCTGGATCAATGATATGGCGTTTGAAAAGAGCGGTATTTCCCCGGACGAAAAGCATCGAATGAAGCGAGCGGTGGAAGTGAATAAAATGGGATAGCAATGTACTGGTCATGTTTTTCGGTTGCTACGTGACTCTCTACCCCGAGGGTACATCTGTTGCCAGTTGTATCTGAGACTATGCATAGCAGACGCAAGTCATTCCAAGCCATTCCAAACCGTAGCCAGAGCCTATGCAAACAAATCGTTGAAAAAAAAAAAAAGGGGGGGGGGGGGGGGGTATCATTTGCAAAAATCACAAAAAAAGAGTCGCGATCAGAAGCCCTTCTATCCCGGCCTCCCAACAACCCGATATCTTTCTCGTGCCATACCACCTTCAGCCCCCTCAACACCATACCCCTCGCCGACCTCACCAACAATCCTAGCAGGTCGACCACCGACAACACACCAACTGGGCACAACCATACCAGGCGGAACAGCAGCGCCATCAAGCACGACTGCAAAGTCCTTTAGGATAGCCATACTGCCGACAGTAGCCCCCGCGCCAACATGAACGTGGTTCCCAAGCGACGCAGCCTCGATAACAGCAGACTCTCCGACAAAGACGTGATCGCCGATCTTGAGCGGGTAGTACGAGTGTACACCGCGGTGCAGCCTGCTGGGTGGGCGCAGGATCGCGCTCTTGGAGATGTAGGTATAGCGGCCGACGGTGATTGCGACGCTTGGCGCGTTGGATGGTTGTGGGGGATTGTTGGGGTCTGTCGAGGCGGGAGTGGAGGGGAGTCGGTAGAGGTCGCCGCGGATCACGGCTTCGGCTTGGATGACGGTCTTGCCGCCTAGGATAATGTGCTGTGTGCCGTGGATTTGGGACCGGCGCGAGATCTTGTTTCCCGTGTCCTGTTGCGCGTGAGCTGCGGTTCGAGAGGCATTGGGGGCTTGTGTAAGGGCCTTGACGGTTGGATGGGATTATTTGGGAAAGCACGTACGGTTTCAATGTACTCGCCCTTGGCGGCTTTGGGAGGCATCTTGGAGGTGTGTTTCTGTATGTTGTCGCTGTTCCCTGATGTTGATAGACGCGGGTCCCGAAGGCGGTGTGGACCTGAAGTATACACGAGCTTCGCTCAAAGTTATCTTTTTACAGTGCATTGACTTTGATTTGAGATTTTAATTTCACGTTGAGTTTATATCGCAGTATGGACTGATCCTTGAATCTGTTTATACTACACCACAACGCTATGTGCCAGTCAATGAAAAAGCTACACTGACAAATATTGGAAATTGACAGTCTATTCATGTTATGTCACTTCACTTCGAGTCTTAACACCCGTAGCGGTCCATGATGGCCCTGAATGAAGGGTCTCGCAAAAGTTCTATTGCGGTCGGCCGTTTTTCCGGGTCGTAGATAAAGACTTTCGACATGATAGATTGTACATGTTGCCGCTCGACCGGATCAGCATCGGGACGAAAATATGCTATTTTCGCAGCAAGGTCATGTTCGAGGTCGGGAGATCGAGACTGATCTTACCATGAATCAAGTCCGCCGGGGTGTGTGTAGAGACCTTTCCACTGCTCAGGTAGGGGCCCTAAGCATTCAACCATACCACTCACAACTCCACCCTCGAGAAACGCGGGAAATGGAGGAAATGTAAGGTAGAGCATAGAGAAAATAGCCATGTAGCTCCACATATCGCAAGCGAAACTTGGCTCTTGCTTATGAAGTCGATCCGGAGAGCAATAAAGCATAGGTGGGTAGCCGCGTTGAGTAGTGAGGTCGCCAATTTTCTTTGCTAAGCCAAAATCACAGAGATAAAATTCATCTGTGCGAAGGTCTTCGGGAACTTTGACAGGGCTCACAAGCTCGCCTTTTTTCCAGAGATCGACAAATGGTATTGTCTGCTTCAAAGGCCGACCGAGTAACTCATACTTTGGCGCTTCTGCTGAGACCATCGATAGGAGTCATTCCCCACATACAGTTCCTTGCATTCAAATCTATAGCGTTTCTATTAGTACATAAGAAAACGAAATAAGAGAATGCCGACTCACCGCGATGTATGATTCCAGCTTTATGTAAACTTGCCCAGGTCTCCAGTAATTGTCGAGCAGCAAACATACGAGAGGTCATTGGAGTCCTTCTTAGGGTAAGGGTGCAGATGGATGGCCCTTTCATGGGGAACACCAAGACCCTATGGTAGCTTTTATCGTCTCGAGGTAGAAAGAAAGTCGCATCATATATAACCAGGCGAGAGGTATTCTGTACCGTTTTGATAATCTCGTCCTGAATTCGAATTTCCTTATCGCCCCATTTCCCCGAGGCCATGACTTGGAGGGCTACATTTTGGTTCCCCTCTGTGTCGTACCTATGCCATGGCTCAACAAGCTCTTCGAGATCAAGTTCCTCTTCTTCATCCTTCACGAAGTCACCAAAACCTGTCGTATTTCCGGTGGATGCCTCAGTGTTCGCCATTTCAGATGAATGTGTGTGGATGGCAGAGGGGATGGATAAGTTCACCACCTTGGCACCTATTTATTTCCTTCCATACATATCTCGAATTTCCCAAACTTTGGCTTGAAACACCACGAGTGTCCAGGTGACCTCGAGAACCTCGGAATACTATCTCCAATGACCGGTCACAAGGATACGCCACTATTTTGAAAAGATGATGGACAAATTGTATGTCAAGAACAATCTCGTGAAAAACTATAGACTACAGTTGCCAGACCATAACTAAAACACAATTTCTGGATATTTTGGAGAACCAAAGAGTCTCCGAAAATCAAAAACAAAACGTAAACCATGGCCACCCAAAGGAGCCGCACATTATTTCACATGCTGGACCGTAGTCCAGGGCTATAGTTTTCATTCGGTGCAATAGACCGTTTAGAACTTGGGAGGGAACTCGCCGTCCCAGTGGAGCTTGAGTGCTGTATCGAGTCCGTTAGAACAGGTATTTTAGAGAGTTGAGAGGTGGAACTTACACATCGGGAAGGGGAAGTAAGAAGTGCCATCCTGGCGGAGGTAGACGTAGTAGCCGCCCTCTTGGATAATCTTCTTCAACTGACCCTGAGCACCGGGGGCACGACGAAGGTTCTCGAGACGACCGACGACGCGGAGCATGGCAACAAGAGCGATCTTGGTAATTTCCTTACCGAAGCCGGTGTTGGGGCCCTGGCCGTGATTGATGTAAGAGTCGATGGGACGGTCGAGCTTGACCTCGCTGGGCTCGGGGTAGACGCTGGGGTCGTGGTTGGCCTGCACGAAGGAGGCGAAGACCTTATCGCCGGCCTTGATGTCGACAGTCTTGCCACCGTCTTGAACGGTCGTGGTGGTCAGGGCCTCGCGGTATGCGCCGAAGGTGCCGTTGATACGGATCGCCTCCAGGCAGTAGCGGTACAGGACCTCGTCGTTCTCGGCAGAGTCTTGCTTGGCAAGACGGTTGATCTCAGCGAGGTGCTTCTTGCCTTCGGGCGAGGTGTAGTACTCGATGATCTGAGTGAACACCTGGCCTTGGTTGGGAACCATGCCGACGACGAGAGGGATAACCTGGGACCAGGTAATCTCCGAGGCGCTAAGGCCGGCCTCCTGAAGACGGCGTAGGGCACCGGTACCGTACTCACGGAGAGCGTTGTCATGCGGCCGGAAGTTGTTCATCAGGCCGCTGATGATACCGTTGCTGGTGTCGGCCTTGACGGTGGCCTCGACAACCTGGCCGAGCTGGGTAGCGACGGCGGTGGAGGCACGGTTCAATGAGTAGGACTTGGTGGCATCCACGTCGAAGAAGAGAGCAGAGAAGATGGTGGTCAGGATCATATACAGCTCGTGCTCGGTGAACAGACCAGAGGGGTTCTCCTCGGTCTTCAGGGGTAGACCGAAGACAGTGGAGGCGAAATGGATGTGAGCCAGGTTGCCGACGTCGCGAGTAATGTCGATCTGGTTGATGCCAGCCAGCTTGGCGCCCTTCTCCGAGATGAGTCGGATGGTGACATCCTCGTAGAACTTCTTGACCAGCTTGGGGAAGTCTTCGGTGTTGAAGGCCTGGCCCACAGCGGCGCGCTGCTTGGCATCCCACTCGCCCTTGCCGAAGAGGTCATCCATGGCACGGCTCCAGGAGGCCTTGAAGCCCTGGTTCTGCAGGACCAACTTGGCATTCTCGTGCGAGACCAGGTTGACGCGGGGAGCGCGGTAAGCAGGACGGTCCCAGGTGTAGTCCTGCTCACGGCCAAGCATCTTCATGATGTTCTTGTTTTCACTGGGGATGGTCATGGGGTAGTGAGCGTAGATAGAGTCAGGCTGGAACCAGTTGGGGAAGGCACGGGTGGCCAGCTTGTAGAAGACACAGCCCTGGTTGATATTGAGGTCGTAGCGGCATTCATTGTAACCCCAGTTGGTCAGGTTGCGGGGGTTATAGTCGACGGTGTAGTGACGGTCACCGCGGACCAGGGCCACCGCGTCGGACAGCACAGCACGGGAGATGGTGTACGTAGGGGCAATACCGACACCGGGGATCATGGGCTCCTTGGCCTCCTCGGAAACAATGCCGGGGTACAGCTCGACGTAGTCGGGGTGCTCGTACAGGTGGCGCAGGGTGTTGGCAATATCCGGATCGGAGTTGATCTCCTCAAAGGTGTCGTAAGTTTTCAGACCGAAGTGCTTACGGAACTCGTTAAGGGAACCAACGTGCCAGCGGCGAGAAGCCTCGATACCGAGGATCTCGATGGAACGAAGAGCCTTGGGGACGTTGCGGGGGCCGAAAGAGCTGGCAACATCCTCGGTAGCGTGGGTGAGGATCTGAACAAGCTCCTCGTCCTTGAAGGTACCGTCCTCTTGGCGCTTCAGGTGGGCAAAGGTGCGCTTGGAGGGATCGGCATCGAGCATGCCCTCGACCTTCTTCATGCCCATCAGCAGCTCGGGCATGGTGACCTGGTCGGCGGGCTTGCCCATAAGGTCATAGTAGACCTGCTCGATCCACTTCTCGTCACCCTGGGAGATGGTTGAGTGCCAGCGGTAGGCCAGGTTGAACTCGACGGAGCACTGGTTACCAAGACCGGAGGGGGTGGCTCCGGCCTTCTCCATCTGAGCACGGGGGTCCAGACACCAGGTGGAGTTGGTGCGGTTCAGGTTGACAATGGTGCGTAGGTAGTCATACAGGGTGATGTTAATGTACAGACCGCAAGTGATCAGACGACCGGTCTGGAACAGGTCCTCATCATACTTGGCCCAGGCCTTCTTGGCCTCCTCCTCGGGCAGACCATCACGGGGTTTAGTGAAGCGGCCATTCTCGTTGATCTCGGCCAGCTGTTCGACCACATGATTGTGGAAACGGTTCAGCATGACCAGGAGAACACCGCAAGCAGCGGGAAGAGCCTGCAGACGACCCTCGGAGAAGGTGTCCGGTTTCAGCTTACCGTCCTTGTGGGAACGGATCATATCCTGTTGCTCCTTGTAGTCACCGTACAGAATGGACAGATCGAGGTAAGCAGAGGTCTTGTTCAGATGCTGCTGGCGGTAGTCGGTCTGGAAAATGTCTATACAAACAATCAGCATCCGTACACTCAATTAAGCGCAATGACAAAACTTACCGTGAATAACGAGGGAGGCCCAGTCGAAGAACATACTGGAGACGCCGTTGGGATGGGGGTTGAACTTTTGCCGAGCGTACAAGCTGTCGAAGATCAGACCGGCGTCAGGCAGACCACTGGGCTGGATGGTCAAGGGAGGAATGGTGCGGCAGTAGGGAGTATTGGCAGCACCAAGCCAGGGAAGGGTAGGGTTGTTGTTGGAGCCATCGGCGGAGCGGTACTTGTACTCATCACCCATGTAGCTGTTCATCGTATTAGAACATGATCACTGCGGGCACAGTTCAATGGCGGGGGATCTTACGAGAGAGGGGGGTGAGGCAAGGAATTCCACAGCTCATCCAGGAACTGGTTGGTGAGCTCGGTACGGTTCTTTGAGTGACCGGGCATGTCGGCAACCATCTGCAATGGAAATCTACGTTAGCCCACTTCAATTGCGATTGACCGTTGGCAATGCAGTCCGTACCTGAATAATGCGCTCCATGAGGTAGGTCTTGTCGTCGACCAGCTCACCGGAGGCCTTGCTCTTGATCAGGTCCTTGACAGTGTTGATGTCGCGGAAACCTAGAGACTTGATGTCGTTGATCAGACCGGAGGACTGATCATGCTTCAGGTAGGTACCATCGCCGGTCTGGTTGGGCAGAGGCTCGCGCGAGGCGTGGATAGCCTGCGCATACTTCTCGAAGACAGCAACAACCTCGGCGCGCTTCACCTGGTGGTTCTCCTCGTTGGAAACGGATTTCCGGGCAGGCGCAGCCTTGGAGAAGCGCTTGCTGCCATTCTCCTTGGTCTTAGGCTCGGCATCACCATTGGTGTCCTTGTTGCGCTTGAGCTGGGTGGATAGCCTCTTCAACATGGTGACTGTAGAGCGAATCCGCTCAGAATATTACTCGTGGGGGGTATATAAAAAAATAAAAAACACAACAATTGAGAGTGGGCAACCTCGGGCCAGAACAGGAGAGGAAAAGAAACAGGAAGAGCTTCGCGTCTGCAACACCCGGATTTAAAACGAGTTGTGCGGGCAACCCGAGTCAGCTGCAGGACTGTGGAGCGTCCGGGGCTGATTTGTTATCGCCATTAGTTGATTGACTGTCAGTTCGAGAGCTGATTGGGGAAAGGTTCGACAAAGAACAATAGCTTCGATCTGCCCGGGACCTGTGGCTCATAGTCATCACCGTGGCCTATCATGTCGAGAGCCCCGCATGGAACGAGCTCGCGGTGGTCCGTCGATGATCCCAGGCCAATGACCCTGGTTTGTTTCGTCATGAACAGCTGAACCGAGTAAAAGATCACCCCGCACGCGTTCCGCAGGTGGGGAGCTTTCAGGTCTGTGAAAAGGGGTGGGCCAGGCAATTGGACGCGGCACGTCCCTTCACTCGCATGTATAGTTACGCCACTCCATACACGTCCCATGCACCCGGTCAACAGAAGGGATTGCAGGGATCAGATCCATATTGACGCGCGAATGGAACGTTGACGTCAAACCGTGATTCGTACGCTGGAAGCTTCCCTTCAGGGGATGCGATGGACGTCAACGGGGCGCGGTGTACCACATCTCGGATGGAGTCCTGGCGGCCCACACTAGGATCGCAAGATCCAGCCAGATGGGCCCGATGGGCCGTGGCAGCGCGAAGTGGGGCTTTGTTTTGTTTGGGAAACCTAGAGAGCTCCAGGTGGCTGGCTGGCAGTCGATCACGGAGAACCGGTTTATAGTTGGAAATAATGGAGGAGGCTGTCACACCCATCGACCATTGACGTTTTACGGCCACGGGAAGTAAGGGGAATGCAAAGCCCGAGCAGCAGCATCACGTCCTGTAGCTCAGGCACTACCCTTTCGGGTCGGCTACGTCTGAACCGTAATTACTCGATCGACCCTGAACCCACCCGTTCGCCCACTCGCTACGGCCATTAGCGTTGCGCCAAGCTGCTCACGGGCCGCACAGCAGCATGAACCGCATTACGCCGGTCCTGATTGGATACCGGAGCTGCCAGTCATCGTCAGGAATCAATCAGAACCTGATCTATCGAGTCCCACACCTCGGGGTCCTTCGTGAGACTTTCATTCCCAGTTTCGTGGCAAAAGAATGCGAGTGCGCACGATGCGTAAGGCCGAGGGATGGTGAGATCGACCCCGATCTTGAGCTTGGAACCTCCCCGAGTTTCGCCCACTGCAGAACCACGGCTCGGCCAGTCTGGGGCGGCCGCTCCCGTCGTGGCTTCAGTGCCACAGCTGTGGGCACAAACATAAAACACAAATCATCTCGCGCTAGGGGGTATTTTATGCAGTTAGAGGACTATTCTGGAGGTTGTATATCCGTAGCTGAAGCGGTCCCGAGGTAACAAATTTAATTCGCGGAAGTCTCGGTCCGCGCC
This sequence comes from Penicillium sp. S103-07, assembly GCA_037042055.1. NCBI lineage: Eukaryota > Fungi > Ascomycota > Eurotiomycetes > Eurotiales > Aspergillaceae > Penicillium > Penicillium sp. S103-07. The sequence goes on from JAXQJQ010000003.1 coordinate 356,476, forward strand.
AGAGCGCGAACGTGGGAAATCCACGACATCACAATCTAAGAATCTTCAGATGACGGCCGACAGGTGGGTCCCGGGCCACGACGTGCGACTCGGTTAGTCTCGATCTGAAGGCTCCCTCTGAAAAAGACGAACACCCTGGGCCCAACTCATTGGTGAGGCGATTTCCGCAGCCCTCGGCGTGGAGATTGATCATCCGTAATTATCCCGAGCCCATGTCATACTAGTGAGCTCATAGGCCAGGCCTACGTGCCTGCTGCGGCTAATAACTAGGGTAACCACTACTGAAGTGCGGTGGAATTTGTCGCGTAGCAACGGAAAGAAAGAAAAAAAGAAAAGAAAAAAGACCCTGCACCTGTAATTGTTTCGGCGTAAGACGTGCCTAGAAAAGGTGCTCGTTCCTACCTAATCAGGTAACCGATCGTCCCACCTACGCCAGCCCCTCGTGAGAAAGCGCGTCGGGATCAGCCCAGATCGTAAAAGAGCAAGGAGATCCGAGCAATCGTCATTGGATAGCATGCGTCCCCGTTGTAGAGTTGTGGCTTTCTGTACAACCTGAGCAGGGGCGAGTCCTTGGAGGAAGCTTCTTCGGGTCTTGGGGGGCAAAAAAACAAACGCCCCAATAGCGAGGATGCAAGAGATCCACCGGCATTCTGGTGTATCTTTCCCATCTGATCGTCCCGACGGGTGACATGTTTGGAATGGATTCTTATTGCCCCCTCCACTTGGTCACCATTGGCTCCCCCTCTGTGCATCAACCGCTTCCTTGGCTCGGAGTTCTTTCGTATAACTTACGCCCGCGTACCCCTAGAAGGTCGCGAGGGAACATACTTTCGCAAAGATGGCGAACCCCCTGCACCATCACGTAGGGCCGAATCCCAACCCGAAGCAGTTCGTGCTTTGCTTCGACGGCACCGGCAACAAGTTTGCCGGCGACGAGTCCGATAGCAATGTCTTGAAGATCTTTCGCGTATGTTTGGTTCCCTTCCGCGGGGTATGAAGACTCACGAGGTTACAGATGCTGGACCGCAGCAAGAGTCACCAGTACCATTACTACCAGCCGGGAATCGGCACCTATGTGACTTCCAAATCGCTCTCCAGCCATGGTCGCATACAGCGCATCAAGTCCTGGTACCAGAAGGCCAAGGACTCCGCTATCGGCTCGTCATTCGACGAGCACGTAATGGGCGGCTACAAGTTCTTGATGCGATACTACTCCCCGGGGGACCAGATCTTCTTCATCGGCTTCAGTCGCGGCGCGTACATTGCGCGTTTCCTGGCTGAGATGCTGGACTTCATCGGCTTGCTCGAAGCCGGAAATGAGGAGCTGATCCGTTTCGCCTGGAAGACCTTTGCCAAGTGGCAGCAGCGCTCCGGCGACTCGGAAGAAGACCAGGAAGAGAAAAAGAAGCTCTTCGAATATATGAAGGCCTTCCGTGAAACCTTCAGTCGTCCCATCTCGCGCATTCAGTTCATGGGTCTCTTCGATACCGTCAACAGTGTTCCCCGCTTCGAGAACGCTTGGATGCAGCGCAGCAAGTTCCCCTACACCGCGCGCAGTTCCGCCCATGTGATTCGGCACGCGGTTGGCATTGACGAGCGTCGCGCCAAGTTCCGTCAAGATTTGATCTCCGGAAAGCGTCCTCACGACGCGAAGCACAAGCGTCACCGTCCTCATTTCACCCCGCACCGTCTGGAGAACCATCTGGCGCGCCATGTGGATGCCCAGCACCACCTGCATCTCCGCCACCAGGACGGACAAGCCGCTCAAGCTGCCCAGGCCCAGAACCCCGCCGTGCCGTCCATTCAGGTGAATGACAACGCACAGAACGGTCAGGCCGAGAACAAAGGTCTGTCCGAGGCAGCCAAGACCCTCGAAGAATTCGGCTGGGGTCCCGGCGTAGGCGAGACATACTACCGCAACCCTCACGAGGGATCCTCTCACCACGGAAGCGAAACCAACTATGGAGCTGATAAACAAAACCGATATCGTGCCCCATCTCCTAATCGGAGCATTAATCTCGCTGTTCCCAGCGGCACTGCCGGCCCTGCGGACGACAACCAGTCCGTCCATAGCGGGCACTCCGGCAACATCTCGATCCAAGTTCCCAGCCATGCCGGCGACGACTACCTTGACGAAGAGGACCAAGATATCCATGAGATCTGGTTTCCAGGCTGCCACGCAGACATAGGCGGTGGTTGGAAGCTAGACGGCGGCGAGCTGTGGGCGCTGAGCCACGCGCCGCTGGTGTGGATGGTGCAGGAAGCCCAAAAAGCCGGCCTAGAGCTGGACGAGCGCAAGATGAAGCAGTTCCAATGTCTGGAGGAGTACGACGGTGACTACACCCCCATCCAGGAGGAGATTGCCGCTCGCCGGCCCAGCCAGATCTGTCGCGAGAAGCACGGCGAAAAGGACGATCCGGACGCCTACCGCGAGGCTCCGGACGACAAGCAGCGCTCGGCTGCTAGTCGCGACTTCTGGCATGCTCTACACACATCCAGCACCAAGGGTATCCTGCACGACTGCCTGGAGTTCAACCAGGGCCTGCCTATGGGCTCGGTCCTCTCCTGGCGGATCATGGAGTGGCTTCCCTTCCGCCGCATGGATCTCCAGTCCGATGGACAATGGAAGCCAATCCGCTGGCCTCTTCCTCGCGGTGAGGTCCGTGATGTCCCGCTCGACGCGGAGATCCACGTCTCCGCCATCAGACGTATGCAAGCGGACCCGAAGTACCGCCCCGGCAACGTCATCGTCGGAGGCGGTGGTCGTGGAGTACGCATCGCGCCCGAGGAGTACGGCATGGGTGAATGGGTAATCCTCAAGAACGAGGGCGACGCAGTGCGCGAGACGTACGTCCGCAGGAGCGTAGCGAGTAAGTGCAAGGAAGAGCAGTCGCACCACCACTAGTGTGCCTCTTCGATGATTTTTTTATTTGTCTCTTCCTAATACCTAGAACCTATACCTCCTGTACCACGAGTGCTGTCCTGTGTACTGCCAGCTATATTCAGTTAGTCAAGTTAGTCAAATGTATCATGTGAAATTTCCAGAGTCTGGAGCTGTCTAGAACGCTGCGGTCTGGATCAAAACCGCTGCGCCTTTCCTTGCGTTCTTTGCTGCGTGGACGAATCAGCCGAGAGCTTGTACGCACGTCGGGTCCACTGCGTGCGTTGCGAGGCTCGGGGAGAGCGATAAGAATGGAAAGGGAAGGAGGATGAAGCTGCGGCCGAGAACAAGGTCCAGTCTTGGCCGAGAGTGAGCCATGGATTGATGACTCGGTCTCGACGGAATGTTTGCTCCACTCCCGGCGGCGCCGTTGTGGGGTTTCAGATTGGAATCCAGGGTTCTTCGGTGAAAAGCTTGGCTAAGTAGTTCGAATGCGGTGGAGGGGATGGGGTGATCTCGAGTCTGCTCTATCTTTAGAAAGGGAAGCCAGGATATGGTCTATAACGGAAACATCCAAGGGCTCCGTGTGATATTCCGCAGTCTATTCGAAGGAGACCCGGCTTTCCCTACATTATGCTCGGTGATAATTCATGGTAGCTCCATCCCTTGAGGTGAAGGGTGAAGGGTGAACGTAACCGCCCTGGTCCTAGGGATGACGCTCTTCACTCTTCGCTTCGCACTTGACTTCCTGGGCGGTGGTCGGTTCCAGGGTTCAGAGCCTCTTTGTCTGGGCAAGCATGCCGAGGCATGGGTTTTGGCCAGAGCGGACTATATAATATACTGCGTGTTATAGACCATGGATCTGCGATATCTGCCAAGAAGTCTCAACGAGCGCATGCGCAGAGTCCGGCCATAGTCATCGCAGCCCGTGGATATACAGGTTCAAGTATGGGTGAATTGTACTCCTGTGAAGGAGAAAACTCGAACGATGAGGATAAGAGGTTCCAAATAAACGCGATGTAACGGTGCGATGACTGGCCGGGGGGAAGTGCTATCTCCGTGGCGAACCCGTGGATGAACACCCGGTGCTCCGGCGAAGTGCAAGAGGCCGTTCAATCAACTAGGGATCTTTTCGGGGACTCAGTAGACAAGAAGAAAGAAAAGTCTGCCTCGTATACCTCACCTACCTTAAAGAGTATAGAAGCCGATCTTACGGAGGGCAAGATCCACGGTCTGGGCCTTGCCGCGCAGTTTCTCATTTACCTCAATTTTTTCTTCAGAACCTCTTTCTCTTCCCCCCGACACCCGTTGCTTCTCGAAGCTTGGCCGGTCCAAGGTTTTATTGTTCTCGCCCCTGCCTTTTACATTATGCGCCCGTAACTTCTTCACCTCCTTCCCCCTTCATCACCATCGGCGCCCCCCACCCCCTTTACCTTGCCTGGTCGCCTCGGTCACAGCCATGGACGGGTCACAACGATCTGAGCTCATGCGCTCTCCTCGATCTGACTCCAGTGATCGCTCCGGATACAGCTCCGGAAGTGCCCCGGAACGAGTGGGAAAGGAGGACGTCATGATCACTTTGTCGCTCTCCCCCGAACCGCCGGCGCCCCATCGGAACCGATCCCCTTTGGCCCGATCGCATCTTCGCTCTCGATCACTGGTTGGAATCCCCGGAATGCCGTCGATGACGCGCGCCTATTCTTCTCCAGGGATGGACTCCCGGGGAAGATATATCTTCGTCAATGGCCGCGGGGGTCCTACACCCTCCGTGGATGGCGCAAACCGGACCACGATGCCCTTGCATATGCGCGCCGACGATCACATCGAGACCCGTCTGGGTTCGCTCAACATCTCCGAGACTATTTCAGAGAACGCAGAGCTTGAGACTGCCCCGCGGTCACCCACATCGCAGCCCGGGTCCTCGCCGGTGCTGATGCCACAGACCTTCCCCCGAATCGGTCGCATACGCTCAACGTCTCCCCTCCACTTCCAGCAACCCATCAGCAGTCCGCCTTCTTACCATACCTCACCCACGCTCGGCGGCAAGTACAACGAGTCGTATCCGACTCATTCGACGTCTTCCATTTCATCCATACCCTCTACTCCGACCAGTCTTCGATCCCGGAGCCCCAGCATTTCGTCGCTGGAAACTATTCCCGACATTCCTGACGAAGAGGAGGAGGCTATTGAAGACGATCGCATCGCTGAACTCAAGGCTGCCGCCGATGCCGCCGATGCCGCGGGCAACACAAACCGCCGCCGCGGCACTTCCGATACGTCATCGTCTCCTGTCTTCAACACGATGCGCGGCGGATCCAACGCATATGCCCCACGCAGCGATAAGCGCAAGCGATGGAGTGTGTGCGGTGCCGAGCGACGGCAGGATCTCGACTTGGAGACCATCTGGGAAGATTGAAGGATGACTTCGCACATCCAAGCGCCCCTGTATTCAATCTTCCAGACATCGTCACGATCACTCCATCTTTTCCGCCGCAGTATCACTACTGTCCTTCGAAGCCTCATGCTCATTATGAGCACCTGTCTCCCCAACTGGAGTTGATCTCCACTTGGCTTGGCTATCTCTTGCATCGCGTCACCTTTGCTCCGCGAGCCCTCGCCTACTTGATACCCCTCCTTCCATTGTATTCGATACGTACATATCCCTCGACATCTATCTTTGCACCGCGACATCACAAAAGGAGTTTTTCTTTTCTTGTCTTTTCTTTTCTTTTCTTTTTTTTTTTTTTTTTCGCGGGTGGCGCTCTTCTTTGTTCTCGGCGCGCTGGAGGGTTGATTAGGCGCATGGCTTTCCCATTTATTATGCTGAGCATAATCCCTTTCTTTTCTGTGTGCGATACCATCACCTCGATGTATTTGATGCCACTGTTTTCGCTTTTGGCCCCGAGTCTGTAAGATTCGAAATCAAATGAAATGCCATTTCAGGCACACCTTGCATAGTTCCTAGATCCTAGCCCTGTCCATATGATCGGATATCTCGGAATTTGTATCGAATCAACACGAATCCTGTAAATGGCAGGTCGGACGACTGCCAAGAGCGCCCCCCATAGATCGAACGATAGCCAATCATCCGCCCACTTGGGGCCCCCGCTTTCTATCGACATCAATCGTGGGATCCTTCATCAACTTTTTCACCCGACAGGGATTCTATGCTCAGAAAAGTGCTCGGATACATACACAAGATTTTCTTTCGTTTCCGGTCCGCTATACGACTCGTTTGGGTACCATGGCTTCTAAGCCCCACGTCGGTGTCATTGGCGCGGGCCTCTCGGGCCTGCGTTGTGCCGATATTCTTGTTCAGAATGGCGCCAGGGTGACCATTCTAGAAGCTAGGGATCGCGTTGGCGGGAGGGTACGTTCTTATTCACTTATCTTTAACGGTTAAGACTGTCCATGATGGGTTGGATGGAACTGATATCGTTGTGATTAGGTGCATCAAGACGAGGTGGGTGGTCATTTGGTCGATCTGTATGTATAATGATCTCAATTTTTCCTTTCATTATGGTCTTTATCATTTGATTGTACACGGCCTTAGAAGTGCAAGGCTGACTGCGTTTATTAGCGGGCCAAATTGGATCCACGGCACTGGCGAGAATCCGATCATGGCGATTGCCGATGCCACGGAGACCGTAGCCTATGACCCAGAGGGCCATAACATATGTATCTCGCGCGATGGACAGCTTGTGCCTGAGGAGGTTGCGACGAAAATCTCCGAGTTCATGTGGACTACCGTCGAAGAGGCTTTCGAGTACAGCAATGCCCACGGGGACATCATCCCGCCGGAGCGAAGCCTGTTCGACTATTTCCAAGAAAAGCTGGAACGGACACAATTCTCGCAGACGGAGAAACAGATGTGTTTGGATTCTTGTAAGCTGTGGGGCGCGTATGTGGGCGATCCCATTGAGCGACAGAGTCTCAAGTTCTTCCGTCTGGAGGAATGCATTGATGGAAGCGAGTACCGCCTTATACTCTATCAATGTGATGGATCTGCTAACATTTTTATAGACAACCATTTTGTGGCTTCTACCTACAAGCGCATCTTAGCGCACGTTGCTAGGTCTGCGCAGACGCACGTCGATATCCTATTCAACCGGCCCGTTGTACGCATCGAAACACCACCACGGCACAGCTCTCACCCAGACGAGCACCACGTCACCGTGTCTACAGCCGCAGGAGAACAATACACTTTCGACGAAGTAGTCGTGACTTGCCCACTCGGCTGGCTCAAGCGCAATACAGACTCATTCGTCCCACCGCTCCCAGACCGACTTCTCCAAGCCATCGACAGCATCTCCTACGGACGCCTGGAAAAAGTATATATCACCTTCCCACGAGCATTCTGGCACGACACTACCAATAACAACACCAATGGATCCTCGCAAGCGCCAAAAAACCCGGTCTTCGCCCAATTCCTCGACCCATCCTACACAGACCACCCCCACGGAATCCAATGGAACCAAGAATGCCTCTCCCTCGCCTCCGTCCCAGACAAAATTGCCCAACCGACTCTCCTCTTCTACACCTACGGGCCATGCTCCACACACATCGTCTCCAAAATCGCAAACCTCAACCCCTCATCGCCAGAATACAAAAACACACTCATTGATTTCCTAAAACCGTTCTACACCCGCCTCCCAGGTTACAACCCCACCTCTCCAGACTGCGTACCCAGCGCCGTCCTAGCAACACGCTGGCAAACAGACCCCTACGCAGGGAACGGATCATACTGTAACTTTCAGGTCGGGTTGACCCAGGCGGATAAAGATATCGAGACGCTACGATCTTGTGTGGGCGTGGGCGAGGGGCGCGGGTTGTGGTTTGCGGGTGAGCATACGGCACCGTTTGTGGCACTTGGGACGACCACGGGGGCTTATTGGAGCGGGGAGAGGGCCGCGATGCAGGTTTGTGAGAAATGGGGGCTTGCGAGTGTCGGGGCCAATGATACGAGGGATGATTCTTTGCCTTCTGCAGGTAAGAAGTATAATTTATAGATACTGGCTGTGTATAGGTAAAAGTATCTTGAATAAGACACCATTTAGCAGTCTTCCTTGTATTCAATCTTTTTCGGCGTCCACATCATGATACCTCCCACTGGTGGGCCAATGATCAAGGAGAATGGTCCTCGCATCCGGAATCCAAGTTGCCGATAGAGCTTCTCCCCATCCCCACTCGCTTCCAATCCTACCACCACCCCTTCATCCTGGGCCCTCTGTAACACCTCGCCCATTAGCATCCACCCGATTCCCTTGCGCTGGTACGGCGAGGACACCACCACGCTTTGCGCATGCCACCGACTCCCATATCTTGCCTTCATATCGGGTGAGTTCCAGTACTGCTGATCGTCGTGCTCAGCTGCCTTGTCGAACCGGCGTAGTGCATCGAGATCGATAGATCGGTCGGGCCAGAAGAAATTCACTATCGACGTCTTGATCTGGAACCACCATTTTTGCACCGTGCGCCAGAAGGAGCTTTGCTGGGCAATCAAACGGAGCGCGGCCTCGTCATTGCCTAACCGGATGAATTGTGCATAGGCTATAGGCATGTGTGGGCTTGAAGGCTTTGCAGCTACGAAGCCAATGCTCCGGGCGTTATAATACCGCCCTAGCATCATTTGTTTGAAGCGGCGCACGAGATGATCGGGGTATTCGCGGCGGCGCGGACAGAGAAAGGCATTGAGATCGGAATCGAAATATTCAGTGACAGCTATGCCAGCCATCCATGGAATATCCGCCTGTTGCATGCGGCGGATCAGAAAAGTTTCATCGCTCGGCGAGGAAGGTGACACCGTTAAGCCCTTAGCAGAGTTCATGGCACACTGAGTTTGTATTTTTGGACGGTGTGTTCTTGAGGGATATACTTGAAGCATCTGAATAAATTCCAATCTCTTACAAGTGGTGTTAAAGATCAGAGATTGCCAGATTTATGAGTCACATATGGTCGGTGAATACGAGGTCTACTATAACCCATTCGACCCAATTAGGTCGCCGAAAGCGGTGAGGGATGAAGCTAACCGTAGAGCGTGAATAGTCACGCGGCACTGGAAGCTACATGTGCGGCACTTTACTGTAATTCACGGTGAGCCATTCGATGGGAGTGTCAACGTAGCCAATACAGACGCTAATGAAACTGAAACTAACCCTGTCGTGATACGGACTGGGAGACAATTAATGAGTGTTTCAATGAAAGGGAATCTGTTTTCAACACCGACTACATACTCTGCACGAATCTAACGACGACCAGCGCTCGGGTTGACTACTAAAGGGATCAAGGTCTCTTCGGCACTGTTAAGGAGAAGCTATTATCGCCTTGATTGTTTCCTTGCTTTGCGTGCATGACTCTACAGAGTTCTATGGATTCTTTTTATACCGTAGAGCTAACATAAAAACGGGAATGTCATGATAAGGACCAAAACGAGACGGATTTGATACTTTCAACTCTTCCATGCTAGAAAAATGACGGATCTGCCAAGTTCTGAAATGATGATGGGTCCCAGAGATCAAAGCTGAAATTGTCATCATCCAAAAGATCTAGGCCAAGGTCGAAGGCTGTAGGAGTGCACGTTATTTCCTCTTGTCTCCAAGCCTCGGAATTACCGTCACCGCCATTACTGCTTGGATCTCTCGACATGCTGCCCAGAATGGACTCGCAATCATCCAGGCTTTCGATTGCAGCATTCTCCATAGCTTGCTCCTCCGGTAAACCATCAAACACAGCCTCGGCTTGGGCCGTTGCTATCTTCAGAAACAGGTACCCTTTCACGTTTGTTTCTCCTTGGCACATCCGGTCCTTTGCATATCTAACGACCCGATGAGCATCTTTAAGTAATGGCTCTTGTCGGGCGCGATTTCTTCTCTTGGCCAGAATTGAAATATCTGACTCGTGACTTTTGTGCAATTCCAGGTAAATCATCAATGCACCACGTGTGATGATATCCCGAAACATGCCACTCCCATTGACCAGCAATCGACTGTAGAGTTCATCGTCGAGGAGCGATATCAAATCCAAGGCAACCTCAAGACACACTTTATGTGAGTGCTCGTAGAGCGGGTTTCGTGTCGCCTGCATCGCGTATTTGAAGTGAAGACAAAGAAGGAACCGATTCAGGAGATGACTGCAAAAGCTATATGCAAATTGGTTTCCCAACGATATATGCTCCTCTGAGGGGACGTGGGAGATCTCGACCGCAGCATCGCGACAGGCGGAAGCCAGCTCATTTCCGAGGTCTAAAACCGACTGATACGAGGGTTCTTCCTGCAAGCTGTTGATGACTCTAGTAGCCCTAAGTCTCAGAGAGAAAGAATTGGCCAACACGCACTGAAGCGGCCGCCGAGTCGAGTTCGAAGCTGTATTTTCCCGGTCCTCGGTCACAGCAGAATCTAGGTCGGCATCCTCTATCCCAGATGGTGGCATAGTGTTGTAATCGCTCTCCGTAATCATCGGTGCCATCCCCGAGTCCAAGGCTGCCTGGATATTCATCTCGAGGATGGTATACCATAATCTTCTCCGAATCTCTTTTTGTCGAAAGTCCATATCACCCAGATAATTGGGATCTTGATGCAGGCCCATCTGCATGGCCATCCTTACTAGTGATCCCGCGGAGACCCAGACTAAGTCTGCTCCTATTCGGTTAACCTGGCGGGAAAGGAGCAATAAGCAATATATCTGAATGCCTTTTAGTGTCAAGCGGTCTTTCTCGAATGGTGCAGAGAGCCATGTTTGCGCAATATAGATCCAATTAATACTCTTTTCAGCCATCTCACGGCGAGTATCTTCGTGACTGTGCAACGGACCAGCAGCGGAAATTATGAGAAGAAGCTCCACAACGAAGGAGCTCTTTGCGCTTTCCAGATGATCAATGTAGCGCTCGTAGTCCGCCTGGAATGAAGGGCGATGGATAATGCGATAGCATGATTCAAAGCTTGCGAAATATTGCTGAACGAGATCGTTCATGACTTGACGTTCGGGGAATGAGCGGTGGATTCCAGTGGGAAGGCTCCTTCTGTACGGACGCTGCTTCTTGATTTCCCGGGCCAGCTCTTTACATTTGGCCATCTTCTGCGAAACAGGCTCCTGGGTTGTATTGTTCGATGGTTGAAATAGTTGAAATAGTGTATTCTTATATTTCATGACCGGCCCTAGAATGGACAATTCGTTGGCCTTAATGGGCTGTCAACAAGGGGTCGACGACACGGAACAGGAAGAGACCATAACTAACCAGGGGTATTGTACTCATCCAATGGCCCTGTCCAAAAACTCGAGTCTTAGATTGGGTGCCATGGATTTGTATTTGGCCAGGTGGAGCAGGGATAGGTGGAGAGATATTGCTAGAGAGCGGTCCGTCAGGGACTCTCGGTGCCCTGTGTTCCTGCTGCTGATTGACTTGAATATCGTGCAATTCATGGTCGGATGTGGTGCGTCTGTTGTCTGTGAACGTGCATGACGGGGCTTTCTGCGCAACACACTGACTGCAAGGGTTGGCTCGATCGCATCGGACCTTACGACGGCGACACTCGACGCAAGAATGAGCCGGGCGCCGGCGTTTTCGGATGGCACTTTCGGGACTTTTCGTTGATGACTGCATCTGGCAAATGCTATTGGGCCCGTTTTCACTGGTATTTCTCTTGTGTAGGCTAGGGTAAGAACTCGCGAACTCGCTCGGTGAAATGCGTTGTAGTGAAGTGGCTCGGTGCTCGGTGTGTGATCCGATATCCCCGATGCCAAGACCTACCTGCTTTACGTATATGTACCTACAGTACACAAGAACCAGGGGTCAAATATTGATTAATTTGTCATTTATTGTCATGCTAGTCATAATACATTGACAAAACAGAAACAAATCCGGATTTTTATTGAGTCAAAATTTAGAAGTGCAATACAAAAAGGAGGTAAAGTAGATGTGGCTCTACCCACTTGAAATCCTGCTCGGCCGTAAGGCTGGAATTTACCGATAAGGGCCGATAGGGCCGATTACGCCCATCGACCGACTACATGATAATTACCGACAGGGTATCCTTTTAGTTGATGGCGTAAAATATAAATAGTCAGCTAGTCATTTCTATCAGTACCAGATCCCAATTTATCTTTGTGGATTCGGACGCAACCGATCTTGCTGCAGCAGCAAGAAGATAACCCCTCGATGTTTCTCCAGTAAGTAAATGCGTTTTTTCTGCTCTCTTTTACTCGTCCTTTTACGGGCAGCTGAAGCAGACTGGTGCATATAACATCCTCGCTCGGCTTCAGAAAATATACCCTTAATACAGGCAGCCACTTACACATAATCAGAGCGTCGAAACGGAACTTGAGCTGTACAAGCCTCGCGGCTCTGCAATCATCACCGACAATGCCCCTCAACGTCCTCATCGTGGGTGCCGGAGTCTGCGGCCCAGCTCTCGCAATGCTTCTCCAAAAGTCTAATCCCAAACACAACATCACGATTGTGGAGCGTTCTCCCTCTTTGCGCTCAACAGGACAGCAGGTTGACCTGAAGACTCAAGCTCCTCATATACTGAGAAAGATGGGCCTCCTGGACGAAATCAAGTCACGCTGTGTTAACGAGACTGGTCTTGAGATGGTGGATTCTAAGGGAAAGCAAATTGCTTTGTTTGGTGTTACTGCGTCCGGTCAACGTCGTCCTGGTTTGACAAGCGAGCACGAGATCATGCGTGGTGATTTGGTGCGAGTGCTATATGATGCCAGCATCAAACAAGACGCAGAGCTAAGGCATGAGTCGGGAAATGGGAAGGGAGTGACATATGTATTCGGCGAAACGATCACAGCCCTTGACGAGACCACCGAAGGTGTCGAAGCCACTTTTTTTGGTGGGCAGAAACAACGATATGACCTCGTCGTGGCTGCCGACGGACAGGGTTCACGTACCAGACGTCTCGCCTTTGGCCAGGAGGTTAGCGACGCAGCTTTTAAGCCCCTCGGCGTCCACGCTGCATATTACAGCATCCCACGGGTTGAAGGCGAAGGATCTCTGGCAAGAGGTCACCTGTCTCCGGAAAGAAGAATGATTATGACCAGAACGAGTGATCGTCCAGTCACCGGGGTGTTACTCTTCACCATGAAAGAATCGTCCAGGATAAAAGCATCTTATCAGAAGTCGTTAGAGAACCAGAAAGAAGCTTTTGCCGAGATGTTCAAGTCTGCCGACTGGCAGACTGATCGATTGCTAACTGGATTGAAGGCTTCTGAGGACTTTTATGCCCATGATATTGGACAAATCAAGATGGACCACCTATCTGCTGGCCGAGTCGTTCTCCTCGGAGATGCAGGTTACTGCCCCAGTCCTTTTACGGGCTTGGGAACCAATCTTTGCCTTGTTGGTGCGTATGTTCTTGCAGGGGAATTGGCGAGACAGGGTAACGACATCGCAGGAGCACTCAAATCTTATGAAGAGAAGATGCGACCATTCATAAATGATTGTCAACGATTCTCATCTACAACTTTGGGCTTCTTCTTTCCATCTTCACAGCTCGGAATTTGGACTATGCACAAAATTGCTTGGGCAGTGTCTAAAATCAATGAGATCTTTCCCCATTCCCAACAGGACGAGCATTGGAAGGAACTCCCGGAGTATCCCGAATTGAACCTCGGATTTTGATTTGGTTTTGACACTATGAATTGTAAATCATTAAGTTCATATCTTACAATTGCAACATTGAAAGTCCCTACGGCAGAAAACAGGTCAATGGTCGTTACACAGATTCATTCCAGGATTAGTAGATCTATACCGGGATCTCAGCCCCGCCGTCCAGTCCTCGATAACCACCAATACAAAACAGCCGGACATTGCAAACTCGAAATTATACCAAGTCGCCACGCCCTGGGCAAAAGGGCAGCAAAAGAATTAAAAGCCATTGGAGGAGGCAGACGGACTTTGAGAACAGGGGATCATAGAGGTTCACGTGACAGATGTGGCGAAGACCGCTTGCTGGCACACATCGCGAATCATGAAAAAGGAAGATACATCACGGCTGCACAAATGAAAACAAAGGAAATGAAATTTAAATGACAAGTCGGTAAGGACGAGTCTGTACCGGTCCTTTCGTCTCGTTCTTATCGCCATGCCCCTTGGCTCAGGGATAAGAGTCCCTGGACGCAGTCCAGATCGTCTTCTTGACTTCCCCCTGTGCCGCCGGACATGAACGCTGACACATCTGGGCTCAAGTCGGTTGGGGCTTTGCCCTGTGTTCCGGCTGGATATGGCCGATTGCGTTTCCCATTACCCACGGCGCTGACTCGGCGGTTGGTGTTGGCGTCGCGCAGTACCGATCGAGGGGCATGCGACGTTGTCCGTCGTCGAACTTGTGATGAACGGGTGCCAGGGACCCAATTCTCCTTGTCTGAGTCACCAGGGTCGAGTTCGAGGTCGGGTTTGTTGGACTTGGATGTCATCGACTTGGAGAGTTTCGATGGTAGGTTGGAGCCCTTGTTACGCTCGGTCTCTAATCTACCCAGAGAAGAAACGGTGCGGGAGAGCTTTCGCCTCTTATCTCCCATGGACTGGGAGATGGGCGTGCGGATGGAGTCAGCGTGAACAGATGTGAAGTTCTGTCGTGCTGACATGGTTCGGGACAGAGAGCGCTGGGACCGGGATTGGAAGAGGCCGGGGGATTGATTGGGAGCAGTTTGAGAGCTGATCGGTGTGGACAGAGCACTTCGTGCATCAGTGTCGAAGAAGGATTCCCAATTGCGAGGATCGCGAGAGCGACCAAATGCCCTATCCTTCTCGGGTATTCCCGCCCGTGGCGTGGCCGGGAAGATGGCACTACTGCTGCGGCGCAGACCCGACATCTTTGTTCGACGAACTGAGAACATGGCCACGCGGTTCTTGGATGGGGACGGCTCATTCTCGGCACGGATCACAGCCTTTCCATCCGACGACATGGCAATCCGCAACGCGCTCTTGCTCTTTGGAGGAGACGGCGTCATCTCGTCTTCCTTCCGCACCATAGCCTCGCCATCGAATGAAAGCGACAAACGCAGAGAAGGAGGAGATTTGACTGGCGTGGTGTTCACAGCCGCCACCCGCTCATCGCTCACGCCTTTGGCCCACATGTCTGATACCGACCGTTTTCTCTTCGGAGCTTGCAGCAATGATTCCTCCGATGTGTCATTCATGGCGTGTCCTGACTCATGTCCATGAAATTCCTCTTGTGTGGTGGGCGGGGTATCGTCAACAGCCTCAGTCGCCACACTCGTCTGTGTGCTCTGCAACAACTCCAACTCGTCCTTGTCTCCCGTCACCGGATCCGACTCATCAGACAACTGCAGCAAGTCTCCACCCCAAGATTTTGGCCTGTTACCCTCGGGTCGGTCCAGGACCTCAACCAGCTCCGCCCCACTCGAAGACCCGGGCTCCGTGAACGCGTTATCATCACTGGTCGGGTGACCCGACTCGTCCGACATACTGGATCTCGGTGCGAGCAGCTCGTGCGGCTGAAGGGGTTTTGATTTCCGACGGTCGTTCTGGCGGCGATTTTGGAACCAAATCTGTCGAGAAGTTAGCCACGCGGACACCGGGTGGAGGATTTTAGACCGGCAAGTCTTGGCATCGCCTACCTGCACCTCTTTCTCGCCGAGCGAGACGCGATTCACGATGTTTGTACGCGCGACCTTGTCCGGCTTTGGATTCCTCTGATACTCCGACTCCAGGATTGCGTGGTCCTCCGGGCTGTTCACGACGTGTTGGTTAGAAAAAAGACGCGTTATGGGTATCAATACCCGAGACGTACCTAGTCCGACGCCGCTTTTGGCGGGCTAGCAGTTTGTTATCGACGCGAGGAGGAAGGTTCTGAGTGAGGGTCTTCTGGCTGTGAACCAGAAAGGCATAGTGGAGGGCATTGGAGTCGGCGGCCGGGAGAGACGGTGAGGACGAAGCCGCCACCGCCGAGGGCTCCAGATCGGACATGATCACTTTGACAGAAAGAGCATGGAGAGAATCTCTCAAAAAGAGGAAGGGGAAAAGGTCAAGCTTGGGGGGAGTAAGAAAGAAGGTCGGGGCTGGAGAAGAAGCGAGCCGAGTATGCAGAAGCCGGCAGTGTATCAAATCGCGTCGCGATGTGGACGCGGAGGTAGAAGAACGTGCCCGCGCTAGTAAAGACGGTGCGCCTGCGAGGTCCCTGCTACTTTCATGGTACACGCGATTTTTATCCGTATACTTGCTCTATTATTTTACCACGCTCTACGATTCAATTGAAGCTCCTAGCCCTTCCGTAAACACTCCTTCCGTCCCATGGACGCGCCGTTGGGGTGGCCGGAAGTAATTCGGGCGTCCCCACTGGGTATGGCTGACGGGGCACCTCGCGTGTTCCACGTCACATTCGTGGAATGCGCGAGATCCCAGGAATTCCTAACTCTCCGACGCCTACCTAGATAACTGGTATCCAGCATTTTGCGTGTCATCATCAACCCACGGATGTCCCAAGGTTCTATGTATCTGATCCTCCCCAAGCTGCGAACGCGAAAAGCGCGTGTTCACGTGACGTCCGGGTCCACCAGAAACGTGTTGCTGTCAAATTTGGGATAATTGCTTTTAGGTATTATTCTAAATTTGCAAATTGTTGCAGTTAATTCTCGAGTATATAACATCTTGAATGGGGTTACAATCGAATTATTCCGGTATACCCCATGTTTAAATCGAAACTCAATTAGAGGTTATATGGGCGGGGCGAAGGTTCGACTCTGCGAAGACCTAGGATATACCTGCCAACATGTCAATGTTGGGGCCAAAAGGAAATGGTCACCATAGCCGATCAGATCAACCAATACAGTCCGCAGCGAGACACAATTATGCTCATAATGCCCCGCCAAAGCACTCTATCCTCGACGCTAGTCACGACGAGCCGTGCGGGGATACCCATCGGCACACCGGGATCGCTTTGGGGCCATCGGGCCTCCGACAGCGGTGCCCGGCGCCCGTGCCCGCCGGGCGCTGTGATAGGTTCTGACAAACCCCAACGTTGGTTCGAAAGGCGGGGAACTCGCAAATGTCACCCCGGATTTCTTCAACCCCTTTGGCGTTTGTGCTTCAGCTGCCGGTATTCATCCCCCGCTTTGATGGCCTATTAAAGGATCGGGATGGCCATCTCCTCCACATGTCGTGATGTAGTCGGTTTCCTCCGGATCGACATAAACGTGAGAGTTCGCAATGGGTCGGTTCTACTCGATCTCTGCGGCCATACTGGCGGCCACGGGGTCCTTCCTGTTTGGATACGATAGCGGTGTCATGACGGATGTGATTGACTCGCCGAATTTCTTGCGTTACTTCAATACTTCGCCGACGTCGGCTATAATTGGGGCTATCAATAGCACGTACTCGGGCGGTGGTAGGTTTCCCTGATGGTTGGCATTGAAGAGGAAGCTTAAGGTTAATGGATCTCAACAGCGGTGGTCGGCTCCCTACAAGGCGGATTGACAATGGATCGCTTCGGCCGCAAGTTCACCATCCAACTGGGCGCGGTAATCTGCGTCGTCGGCGCAACGCTGCAGGCGGCTGCACAGAATTTATCCATGATCTTGGTCGGTCGTATACTGGCGGGCTGGGCCGTGGGGCTGATGTCGATGTCGGTACCGGTGTATCAAGCTGAATTTGCCCATCCGCGGTCTCGAGGCTTGATAGTTGGATTGTCGCAGCAGATGATTGGTATTGGATTTATCGTCAGCACGTATGTTCTCTGGTCTATCATACTCGCGGTCGTGGCTGACTCAAGGAAGATGGATTGGATATGGGTCTCTCCATGCATCAGATGAGAGCCAATTCCAGTGGCGCTTCCCGCTGGCGTTCCAAGTCGTGCCTGCATTGATCCTGGTTGTGGGCATGATTTTCCTACCTGAGTCCCCACGGTACCTCATCGAGAAGGAACGCTTTCCGGAGGCGATGCAAGTTCTCCGAAAGATGCACTCGGATGGAAGCAACGACGAGTGGATCGAGACGGAGTACAACGAAATCTGCAGGGTCATCGAGGCCGAGAAGGCCATCGCTTCACCCGGATGGTTGCCCATGTTCACGGTTCCGCAGTGGCGCACACGCATGCTGTACGTGCAGCGCAAAACTCCTGCTTTCAACCCGTTGAAACTGACGAGTCGAGCAGCCACGGCCTCGCCGTTCAAGTCTTCACCCAAATGACCGGAATTAACGTGATCAGCTACTACCAAACGATCATGTACCGAGCACTCGGTTTTACGGGCAGCAGGAACACGCTCGTCGCGGGCCTCTACAACTGCGTCGGCCCGCTCGCCAATCTAATCTTCCTAGTCTATTTCCTCGATCGCGTCGGACGACGCGGACCCATGCTCATCGGCACGATCGCCATCTCTCTAGCGCTGATCTGCGAAGCGGCACTGAACTCACAGAACCCGAACGGTGAGCGCATCGGGTACAGCATCGGCGGGGTGTTTTTCTTGTTTGCCGTGTCGATCGCTTTTTCCATGTCCTTTGGGCCCTGCAGCTGGTGCGTGCCTCCTCGGTAACGTGAAAACGCGACTAACGTCCAGTAGGGTATATATGGCGGAAGTCATGCCGATGCAGATTCGCGGCAAGGGCAACGCCTTTGCTGTCGCGGTCGGAAACTGGGGGGTCAGTACGCTGTGGAATCAGGTGTCGCCCATCGCACTGGATCGGCTGCAGTGGAGGTTTTATTTTGTCTTTGTGGCGTGGAGTACGTTTTCCTCCCTGCCTCCTATTTCCGAGCCGAGCTGATTTATTTCCCCTCTGTAGATCTCTGCGTGTCGTTCCCCGTGATCTTCTTCTTCTTTCGGGAGACTAAACTGAAAACGCTCGAGGAGATTGATTTGCTGTTCGGTCAAGTGCCGGAAATCATCTCCGAGAGAGATGAACTGGGAATGGAGAAGGATGTAGGGATGTCGGCGACGATAGAAAATACTGCAATACACTAGGATCAAGTGCCGAAAAATAAAGTATGACGGGAGTGGAGAGCGGAGTGGAGAGCGGGGACCCCAGTTCCGGGTTGACTCGTCTCTACAGCTTCACCCGTGTGATGTGTAGATGCGTACGATGCGTACCCTGCGTAAAATCAGACCATCAGCAGTGATCGCCAACCGATCAACCGTGGCTCATCGCACGTTCCACAGAGCTGACCACCAGAAAGGACAATTCAGCCGATCAACATTCCCAGCCGCTAGCGAGTTGGCCCGCGCATCCCTTCGAGCGCCACGGACCACGATTGGTGCAACGGGCACAGGGAGGGGGCCATCCACGATTCATGATCCTATCATGCAGGCGACAGAGCTGTGAGCTGTGCCTCTCCCCGCTTTGGTCGATCACTGCTCCCCTGTCAAGGAGTCGAAGACTTTATGACCCTTGGCCTTTCAGCCATTTCTTTATCTAACGGTCTTCGTTTCCTTCTTCCCCTCTTATGTGACAGATCCGCGATCCGACTGAGGGGCGATGGCTGAGCATAACCTCAAGACGAGCCATATGGCCATCGTCTTGGGGATCGGCCTGGGTGTCGTGCTACTCATTATCCTGAGCTTACTGTGAGTTTTCGTTTCGAGATCATTCCGAGTGTTATTTCTATCCCCGATCTACATCTGTCCCCGCCTCTTTTTTTCCCTCCAGCTCTCGGAATCCTCTCCGGTTATCCTCCGTTCTGTGTAACGGGAAATCTCGCTAACGTGGATCCCCAGTCTCACTATCATTATCAACCGGCGTGATCGCCAGGCTTTTCTGCGGTCTCGGAAATCTCCGGATGAGCGCCTGCGCAATCTGGACGTTGTTGCGCAGACTCGCACGCTGGAAGACTGGTTTACCAGTACGAAAGACAAAATGGGTCTTTCCGAGGCCGTTGATAGCCAGTTTGTCTGGTAGGTTCCTCGCTTTGATTCGCGTACGACCAGAGACTGACGTGCATCCAGTGCCGTCTGCCTGGAGCAGGTCAACCGCTCGGAGGAAATCCGGGAGTTGCCATGTTTGCACGTGTTCCACCGGGAGTGCTTGGAAAAGTGGTTTTTGGGTGACCACTTCAACTGTCCGCTTTGTCACAGGGCCTATTTTGTGCCAGACAACCCGCCGCGGAGTGATTATGTATGGGTGGTGTGATCTCGGCCGGCTCGATGAGATGAACTCACGATTTTACTTGCCTCGCTGTTAATGATTATGAGACCATGATTCAAGATGCCTGTGCGTTTCAAGCGTAGGTCAAGGTGCAAACCCTCCCTCCGCGGGGAAGTACTCCGAGTTGAAATCCCAGGTGTTGTAATTCGACCAGCTCAAGAAACTGGACAAGTCGGACGTCACATCGTTCACCGTCTCTGCGTGCACCGGCCGCGGGTCGAGCAGTCGGTCGAGAATGCGAGACAGATTCTTCTCGGCTTCTTGGCATGTACGGTAGTTGCCATGACCGGGGCGTGATACCCAAGAGAGGAGCGAGATGAAGACACTCAGGTTGCGGATTAGCTCTGCTCGGGGTAGAACGACGGAATGTGGTCCCGGCTGATGCGATTGATGCAAGAGCTCGAGCAAAAGAACGCTGGCAGTGGGGAGGCCGTATGTGAGGGCCTGTATCTGTCAGCAAGGCCTGTCTTGGCGGGTGCTCGAGAGCGAGGCAAGGGAACATACAATCCACGAGTAGTGTCTGTCGAGGTCGACCATCGGGTTTCGAACAGAGGTAATGCTGATCACAATGGCCAATATTCTACGGGAGACATCGCAGAGAGCATCCTGCTTGGCACCGGCATGCTTGATCAAGGCTCTCTCCAGTAAAAAGCAGGTGTAGAGATAATTGAGATAAAGATAGACGATGTGCAGCCAGCCATCGTGGAAATCATCGTTCTTTCGACGATCATATCGGAGATGATCTGGTGCTGCATTCCATACATCGCGCACGCTTGCCTCGATTTCCCTGTATCAGAAACAGGCGTCAGTTCTGAAAATGGCCGTTGATTAGATAAAATTGCCTTACTTGGATTTGCGGATGAGGTCATGCGGCTCAAGTGTCCCTAATGCAATCTCCAGCGTTTGTTCTCTGTAAACCGAGAGCTGGAATCGTAGTCTGCAGGAGCTTATTCTCCACCGAGCACCGGAGGTGTTCCAACCGGCGTTGTCAAGTTCGGAGATAGCCTTCGTCAGAGCATCTCCTCCTTCCACGAGAACCGCATCATTCAGATCTAGCGGAGAAGCTAGCGTGCAGAATCGATAATTCATTAATGGTGGTCGGCCAACGAATGTTGCCATCATTTTATCCATGTAGAAAGCCGAAATAAAACATCCTCTTCGCCATTGGCGCAGGAAGAAGGGACAGTTGTCGGGCCCTTCACCATCCAGATGCAGCCCAGAAGCATAGATCGTGGCGACTAAATCGCCCAATCGGCGCCATGCTTGATAGCCTGGAGGTAATGTCAGTGAAATCTTCGATTTGACACTCTTTCCAATGACGCAAACGTACTTGAATCACCATATTGTTGCGTTCTTAGCATGACGTCGGCGTACTGCAGAAAGGCAAGTAATTCATTGGCCGAAGAAGCCTGGTCGCAGAAGCTCAGACAAACACTACTTGCCACAGTCACCTGCTCGAGAAGCTGGTCCTTTGCACCTGGATCATCGGATTCCTGAGAGAATTCGGGATCGTTGTCCGGCGTAATCACCAGCTGCTGTCCACATATGGTCAATATGTTGCCCAAAGCCTCCCAGCGGAAGTTAGGACCGGTGAACATGGCGCAGTACTCTTGAACAGACATCGCTTGATGTGTCTTCATCACTCTGGAAGAGTTCTGAAAGATCCGCGTGGCTAGGTCTTGCAGCTGCGGCTTTGGATCATTCGGGTTGAAGCTATCGAAAATATCCGCGATCGAGTCGAGGATTGCATCCATCATGATCTTGGGCACAACCGCACTCCAGCTGCGGAGGTAGTATCTATCGATCAACTGTCGACGGATGCTGAGATTGTATAGCAGCAGCAGCACTTCTACCCCGGACTGGACCCGATCCGGATCCACCGAGGGAGCCGGATACGTGTCTGTGATTTCTTCGGGCTCCAGTGGGATTTCATTGCGATGTTCGGCCAGAACAGCTGTGAAGCTCGTCGAGCCCAGATAACCGGGAAGAGCAGAAGGTGGCTCTAAAGGCGCATACAAGCGGCCACCACTTATTGATCCGGGGCTTGAAGCACTTTTTGACCGTTAATTTTCCCAGGTTCCACGGCGGGGTTGGGCGCATTCTTACTTGGAGGCTGGCTGGCTGATGAGCCGGCTCGACGATGCCCGCGACGGAATGGCATGGTCTGAAGGCCTTCTTCTAGTCATCGGAGCCGGGTGGTAAAAACACTGGTCGTTGATTCGCTTTGCGGCGCATCTGCGGCAGACAGGCCGTTCGTGGTCGCATCGCTGCTTGGACCGCCGGCAGGGCTCGCAGGACTGCAGAGCGCCATTACGGCGTGTAGCCGGGGACAGCGAACGGCGGTCATCAGTGTTTGTCATCGCAAAGAATCATGGGGATTATCGCGGACTAATGGAAAATATCTGCGATATCTAGAAATGGAAGGGTCCGCGGCAAAACTCCTCTCCCGAAACGGTTTAGCGTGTCCAATATTAGATCCTCAACCTGACGAAGGGCTTCTTGAGAGAGCGTACAAGGACACGATAATCCCACATAGAAGCGAAGGACCAATTTCTTTATCTGAAATGAAGTTTTAGACAACTTTTCAATCATTTTCCAAAGGTACCTTTCCAAGAATCTCTTTAAACATGTTTCTGAATGTGACGATGGTATTTTGCGGGAGAAGATAATTATAGACGGAATAAAAACTCCGAATCCGTATCAGGGGAATTTGGGTAGCCTGAAGCACGAATCTGAATAGACCGATTTGGTCTGAAGGACTGCAATTACCCCACACATCCCAAATCTGCATTAAGTAAGTCCATGACGCTCTGGTCGAGACTGTCCATCACATGACATCAGCATCGTATTCTAACCGAGTAGGTTGGGGGCCAGATTCTACATCTCAAAAGTGAACTGGATCACTCCAGGTTCTACCCCTGAATCACCGACAACCCCCACTATGAGTGTGTTCAAGATCGTCGAGCATACCATCCCGGGCCAACACATCCGCGAGCACCCCCACAGTATCAAGGGACGCCAAGAGGCAGTCTTGCAACTAGCGATCAAGCAGTACATTCCGATCGACCAGTCAGATCCTATTCCAGACAATGCAGTCACGGTGATTGGGGTACATGGAAATGGCGCACCCAAGGTGATGATTCCACCGCGGCTTAATGTTCGAATAACTGACCCATCAGGAATTGTTTGAGCCGCTCTGGGAACAACTCTATGCGTTCCTGAAGAAACGCTCGGTTCCCCTGCGTGCGATATGGATTGCAGACGTCTCAAATCAAGGTGCAAGCGGTGTCTTAAATGAGGGCATCCAGGGAGACACTAGTATGTCCTAGTCTTTCACCTCAAGGTCACGCTGACCCCCCCAGCACATTGGTATGATCATTCTCGTGATCTTTTGCACATGGTCAATCATTTCCGTGATGAGTTCCCACGACCGATAATTGGAGTCGGCCACAGCATGGGATGTGCGCAGCTGTTCGTACATATTCCTTCACGCGAGGAACCACCTACTAACCCTTCACAGCGTGCAACTCTCCATCATCCACCCTCGCCTTCTCTCAACACTGATTCTCTACGAGCCGGTCATCTTTGACTCGAGCTTCGGCGACTTCAATCCAGCCAAGTTCGTCGCCAGGAGACAAGACCTTTGGGAGTCCCGAGAGAAAGCGGAGGCAACCATCCGCAAGATTCAGCGCACATGGAACCCTCGGGTCGTCGAGTCCTATCTGAAATTCGGCATACGGCCCGTCCCAACACGGCTCTATAATCGACAGAGTGATCCTAATCTGCCCTCATCGGCCGTCACACTAACAACAAGCAGACACCAAGAGTCTTGGAGCTACACCACCCCCAACCTGGAACCCGAATCGGCCGACCTGGATCGGCTATTATTGCCAGACTGGGATCCTGAAAAGGAGCGTCCGCTTAGCTTCGGAAGACCAGAGTGTGCTGCTTCCATGCGAAGTCTCCCGTTTGTCCGTCCCAGTGTTCTGTGGGTGTTTGGCAGCCGCAGCTATCTCTCGGCGCCCGAGGCCCAAGATGCCAAAATGCGCGCGACGGGGATAGGCATTGGCGGTAGTGGTGGCGCTGCAAAGGGAATGGTTGAGAAGGTCGTGCTTGATAGTTCACATGTTTTAGTGTTTGAGCAGATCGACAGGTGTGCGGAAGTGGCGGCCGATTGGGTTCAGCGATGGTTCCAGGGTTGGCTGGAGGACGAGAAGGTTTTGGCTGAATATAAGAGCAAGAGGTCGGATGCGGATATGATCAGGGCTTCGGAAGCCGGTCTCCAAGTGACGAGGATGAAGTGGAACTCGAAGAGGCCTACGGCTAAGTTGTAGATTGCTGATTTAACGAATATACCGCTGTCATACTACGGACTACAGTTTCCCTTCTCGTAGGAGATGATGGGTCTTACAACCAAGTCTGCTGGCCCCGGATAAGACAGAGTTAGACCAGATTCCCAAAGTCCTCACAATCTCAATCTCCAACCTAAAATGAGAATCCCCAAGCATCTCCGAGCTAGCGAGATTATGGCCTGCGGAATCCGACCCGCGCTTTGGCTCGGGGTACGGCCGAGTCCACCCGTGGGCGGGCATTTTAGTCTCGAGCTTAATTGTGGGCGACGGAACCGTTCCCTCCACGACCCCAACAACCAAGCAGAGGCAGAGGCAGAAGAGATACACGGGCTTTTTTTACCATTCGCATTCTTATCTGAAATTGGTCCAATTGCAAGGTGAACTGGTCAGCAGCCGACGTTCACAGACGCCATCCGTATCCGCACAGGGCAACAGCCCGTCCCACACCAAGACAATGGGGAACAAGCCCGTCCAAACGACTCGGACAGCTTGGCATCCATGCTTTCTCTGTTTATTGGCTCGCTTCCGCGGGCTATCAGACACCCTTGGACTCCAGGGTCCAGCGATGCCCGGCCGAGGCTACGGCACCCATTGTCCCGCTGTTCTATTAATACGTTTCTTATGTTTCCCCTCCGGGTATCCATCTTGGGCTCTTTTTGTGTTTGGCCGATGCTGTGTTGCCCAGGACAAAGGCAGGGCTGATCCACAGGAAAGTGTCAAAGACCTCGACGGCTAGGCGATTATCTGGGAAATTAGTCGCCCATCGGCGCTTTGAGTCGCGGATCCGGCCTATTTCTTAAGCCGATATTTCCAGATAGCCATCGCTGTCAGATCTGCCGAGAATACTTCCTAGCACGCCAAGCCCTGCGCTCGAGCTTAACAAATGATCGAATCAGGTCAACTCGGACGATCTTTGTTCTCGTTAAAGTGAGTCAGAGATGCTCTATGCAACAGCCAGAACACTCTTCTCGACATGGTTGGCGTTCCTAAGAGTCAAGGGTGCCAAACCTGCATCAAGCGGCGTGTGAAGGTATGGCCTGCACTGCTTCCCATCTCCCAAGCCCGATAATTTGTTGCAATTATCTAATATCCCCTCAAATTAGTGCGACGGGGTACGCCCAGTGTGTACACAATGTCTAAAGTACGGCGTCGACTGCCCCGGCTATACACGCCCACACAAGTTCATGGACGAAGGCCCGACCCTACACCAACGTTTCGGCAAGAAAAGAACCCAACCAAAACCCAACACCACCGCCGAATCCATAGACGAACGAATCGTGCCCTCTCTAGCAGCCCAGTCAATGGGCAAACAACAACCGGTCATCTTCGGCTCCTTCGTCCTCACGGCCTTCAGAAGATGGTTCGGACTCAACAAATACCGGGTCCACGTCACATGGACAGCATACGTTGCGCAAAAGATAGGAGAGAGCCCAGCCTTCGATGCCTCAATCTACTGTCTCAACACTACATTCATGGGCCACTCACATACCGATACCACGCTGCAGCGCTCCAGTCGAGAGATGTACAGCAAGGCACTGCGGCTATTCGGCGACAGGATCCACGACCCTGACAAGATGAAGTCGCGCGAGAGTGTCGGCATAACCATTCTCCTCAGCTTGTTCGAGACTTACTCGCGGACTAATCCGGACTCGTGGGCCAGGCATGCTGGAGGGACAGCTTTGCTTATGGCGCACCGTGGTCCGGATGCCCATCTAACTGGTTTCGATCGCTGCCTGTACCTCTCCTTCCGAAGCTTCATTGTCGCCGAGGCTTTCGTCAATGGAAAGCGGTGCATCTTTGAACGAGCCGAGTGGCAGGCTCTTATCGATCAAGTCCGGGCTGAGGATATGGCCGATCCGCGTGTTGATGGTCCTATTGCGCTCTTCATCGATTTGCAAGACCGGATCTTTATGGTGGTTTCAAAGGTGCCGGGGTTGCTCTTCCAGGCTCGTCGGCTTCATACTACGCCGGATTCAGCCAAAGCTTCTAAGCGCCTAGTTTCTCAGTCTCTACGCTGCCGTCAGGCTCTTCATACGTTATCCGCACAACTACGTCTTGCTGCTGCGACGCAGAGCTCTCGGGCTGATGCTGCTCAGGATGGTGCGAAGTGGCCTTTCATTGGACCGATCCCGTCCACGTTTCCCCAGGAGTTCGCAAATAGTGTTCTTCGCGGCTCTGATGTCTGTCTGTCTATCCTGCAGCTCCTACTCGAGTATCTCGTTAGAACGGAATCTCATCTCATGAAGAGCGACCTCCCCGAAGACGTTTTGGAAGTCTCCGACCCATTGCCGTTTCGCATTATCTCCAAGCTGGGAGCCGGTATGAGTGATGATACCCCGCCTGCTGATAAATGGTGTGACATGGTGGCTGCATCAATGGGGCTCGAAGCATTTGACATAGTCACTTGCGCTAGCGAGAGCCCTGGCTCATCTGATAAAGGATGCTCAGAGCAATGGAGTACAGCGTTATCTGTGCGTTGAGTCTAGTAATAGGTACTCCAGCTGAGATATCTCATACAATTACGAGTGATGTTAGCGGAATAGAAAATTTATAGACGAGTTCATGAAACAAATTGTCATATCGCCGCAGAAAGTGAAAGGTAGAAAAGTCCCGCAAAAGAAGACCATGCCATGGGCGCAAGGAGAATCAGAAAGAAATGCAATTCAATCGGAATCAGCCACGAAACCCCAGGTCCATGACGACTTCAAGTCATGCAAGCATTCATTTATCGACAGCAGAAAACCAGACGCCACGCAGAACATGCCCAAAAACCATCTTCACGCCGGAAAAGACCCCGAAGAAACCCATGAGACGAAAGAAGAGAAGGACATTAAAAGCCCAAAATGCATCAAAAAGGGGGTATGCAAAAAAGTGTCCCGTGGGACGGGAAGAATGGAAAGTGTCATCACTTGAAGACAATGAGAGTCCAGGGGCTAAGATCCCGGCCCTTATTGGACAGCACGAGCAATGCGATTGGGGCTGGAGGTGCTGCCGACTCGACCACTGGGCTTGCGAACTCCTCGCGACTCGCTCTTGTTGCTGTCTGTTGCCCTCCGGGGGCTTGAGCGAACTTTGCTCACGGAGATGGGTTGACCGCCGCTCTTACGGCTGGTGGGCGTTTTAGGGGTCGTGGTCTCAACCCAATTTTCTCGGTCCTCGTGGATATCATCAGTCAGGGTGTAGCTGGCCGTGACAGTGGCAGAGTAACTGATGGAACGGGAGGTCGGAGAGGTCACGGGGGACTTGGACGCCTTCTTGGCTTTTAGCATGCGCAACTGAATTTCCTCTTCACTCTCGCTGCTTTCATTGCTTGCCCGGTGCTTGCGAGTTTGCTGCTCCTCATACTTGTTGCCATCGCGATCCACAGCTAACGAACCAGAGGTGGTGCGGGCATATGGGTGGTGACGGGAGTCCTTGCGATGGGATTTGCGAGGCTGGCCCGGAGTCGGGGCAGGGAGGTTTTCCTCGTATTGGGCAGCACCCTCGTTGTGATCAATCTCTCCGAGGGCAGCACGCTTGGAGTGGCTGTTGTTGGGGGGTGTGGAGACAGTACCATTGCTGGGGCGCTTCTTGGTCGAGACGCGAGGTGTGACCGGGGCGGACTGAGCCAACTTCTCACGCATGCTATCCTCAAACCACCATTCCCGGAAGGCGCCCTGGTTCAGATGCAACCAGTGCTGTTGGGGGCCGACAACCATGCCCGGACGCATGAAGCGCATGAAGGCAATGACCTCGTTCGCGGTGAAGCCATAGCGGTAGATCAGATAAGCACCAATCAGACATCCAGTCCGGCCCAAGCCAGCCTTGCAGTGGACAGCAATTCCCTTGTTCTTCACATTGATCATGTCGTGAGCGAGCTTGATGAACTTCCGTACCAATTGCAAGGGCGGGCAGGTACCATCCTCAAAGATCATGTCGATGTGAGAGATTCCCATGGCCGTGAAGTAAGAGGGACAGTAGAGTTCGGAGTTCAATCGCACCACGAGGCCGACATTTCGAGAGGCGAAGTGGACGAGGACATTCTTGAAAGGAAGAGGGAGCTTGGTCGAGCAGACCTCGGAGATGGTAGTTGGGAGGTCATCGTATTCGGGGGTGTTCAGAGGAATGGGCGCGACGGGCTGCTGCTGAGGAGAGGCGAAGGCAAGAAAGTTTGGTGTCACCCAGTTGAAGTCACCCATATCGACTCTCTCGAATTTCTCATACCTGAAACAACAGTTAGCGCCCAGAATTCAACTCGGCCACAACAGACGTTGGCGACATACTCTTCGAGGTTAAAATCGCGAAGGCCACACAGGCCCTGCTCTTTGGCCCTCCACACACCGTAGACGACATCTTGGATATTTAGGATGAAATCCGCTTGGCTATACCCCGCATCGCGGAAGGGCATGTACGGTGGATCGGCCTGCGCAATCGGCGCAAGGGCGAGGTGGGGTGGCCAAGACTGGATCAGGACCATATAGCATGCCACGATACAGGCAGCGTTTGCGCGGCTTCGCGGGTCGGTCTTGCTGTAGAAGACAACAGGGCGGTCGCTGTTGGCGGGGTCTCCGAGGATCTCGTGAAAGAGCACAGCAAAGCGATAAAGGTGACCGATGTGCAAAGGACCAAAATCAGCGTGGAAGGCGTTGTAGAGAAGAGTATCGTCAATCGTAAAATAGACGGGAGATCGCCGCTTGGTAGTCGGTGTAGTAGGCTGCGCCCGACGCTTGCTTGGAGACTTGGAAGCCTCGAGTGGGAAAGGGAACGGGGTCCTCGAGCTTGGGGCCGAGTCATAGGACGCCAGGTATAGGCGGTCTGTTGTTTGTTTTGCCATTAGATCCCATCTTTGCGTAAATGCGAGACATGAGACAAGCGCAAAGGCGGCAACTTACCTTGGATGTACTCAATCATCTGGCCGCCACGGCCAGAATCGGTGGTCATTGTGTCCTTCGTCGTAGGTCGCGCGACTTGAAAGGATGAAAGAAAGTGAAGGTAAACAATGAGAGTTTGACAGGCAGTGTCGTAAGACTGTCGTCAATGTTGTGGCAAGCCGGACGGATGGTCAGGATGCGCCTCGGAGGTTGTCAAGAATTGCTGCTGGTAAGGTCTCAAATGCTCATGGTCTGATTGATGTTCGGTCAAAGCAGAGTGAAAATAATAATAGAGTCCCGGAGGATCTGTACAGAGCAGAGTGGTTAAAGATAAAGATGAGGGGAGAATTATGGAAACAAATCTCATGTTGGGGCAACTGCCATGCCACGCTAAGCCGCTGTTATGTTGTGCTGGACCCCTTTGGGACTAGCGTTTCCCGTCGACCCGACAACGGGTCCGGTGCCTGAGGCCAACACAACGTCGGACTCAGGTCAAAGGCTCCGCCAAAACAAATGACAGCTCCATTGTTTTGGTGTGCTCGCGCTTCCAATTTTGCAGCCGCCAAAGCTTGCAGCTTTGGACCGACACACTCTGTTTCCTTGGTAACATTCAACCAGTGTGTCCGTGTCTGAACGTCGAACATCGTTCCATCACATTGTAGATGCCTAAACGCGGCAACCCATCAGCTCGACATTCCATGTGACCGGCAGACAATTTTGCTGGTCGATATCATCTGCCATGTTAGTGTTTGCCTCGCGGCTGTGAGGGCGGCTGATTTCCCCGCAACTGCGTATGTCATTCACATAGTCGCTTCCAAGTCTCGAATCTCCCCAACCCTTCTTCGAGGCCTTGCTCTTTCTTTAATGCTATAGTCTTAAGACAATGGCCATGCTACCAGATGACCCTGAGTGGAAACCCGTACTATTGATTACAATTGCATCCCTTGATGCTCCCGCTATGATATCAGACAGCAAAGCCCGGCCTAAGCGCGGACACGGTCACTCGCCAAATTGGGCAGACAAAACAATCGAAAAATACACAAGAATGACTGGGCAACAGCACATTTGCCACTGGTACGCGTTGTTTTGATGTTGTGCTTTGGGGCGGCAATCGGGCCGATCAACGGGAGCGGCAATGGATTATTAACTGGCTACCGCCTGTCTCATCTAGATCGATCTCCTTCTGGGGACCATGCCTTTCGACACTCACTATCTTAACCGGGTCTTAAGTGGTAATATGAAGATTCAGCTCGTCAAAAAAGCTCCCCCCATATCTACCCTGGCATATTTGTCTGTTTTCAAAGCCAGGGGTAAATGAGCGTCAGGGACCTCGGTCGGCGCAATGCAGAATTGACGCAAGGATTAAGAACGGTCGGCCAGTTTCCTCGGGTTCAGACCGCTATAGGGTTTGGACCCTGACAGGGCTCCGGAGGCACGGTTAATTGATCATCGGGGCACCGTGGAAGCTATTGGTCGACCTTGTTTACGCGCCACCCTTACCTGGCCACTCCACCGCGAGGGTCAGTGCGTCAACTCTACATCCCTCACATGGAAGATGAGATGAATCCCAAACGCTCCTGGCCATAGCCATGATGATTGCTTTTGCGAAGAACCAGTCCACAAGATGGGAGAATTCATTCCGAGTGCACCTAACAACGTGAAAGTGCCAGCGAGATCACCAACGTTGCAGGATCGCCGTCCTCCGTGACGATATCTCTATATCAACCAAAAAGCTGGACAAGCCTCCGGGAGCAGCAAGCGCTTCCCACGCCACTAGCGCATACACTCAAGCCAGCCTTGCACCTTGCCGGCCTCCACAGAGCTTGTCTGAATCGAGTAAGCAGCCATTATGGAAACTTTGACCGGCCTGCGTCGGGGGTTTTCATTGGCACCCATGTGGAACATCCCTTCTTTCTGCCGACTACTATCCACTGCCCTACCTTCGCGGAACTCCGGATGGCAGCTTAATAGTGTCGATCGTGATTAGTGGCGGGATTCAGGGCCGTAAACAATGACGGATGGACCATATACCCCCGATGATCCCGATAACAACGCATGCGAGGAGCTCACCGCGTGTAAGAGCTCACAAACACGCTGTCAGCACTGTGTACATAAGGTGCTCCTCGTCTCATTCAACAGGGTCTTCTCTCTCACTACTCAATCCATTCCTTTTCGTCACTCTTTTGACCTTCCACTCCGTTCTGTCTATACACACCTTGTCTCAATCAAGTCACTCTTTCGACCCCTTTCTGTTTTATTGAGCCGCAGTCATGAAGTTCACCAGATTCGCTGCTTCCCTTGCCTTTGCCGGCATTGTCTCCGCTGCCGCGCTCCCTCAAGCCCCCGGAATCGATGGTGCGGTTAAGGGTGTGGAGGCTGCCGCCGAGGGCACCCTTGCTGGCCTCTCTGCTGCCTCCAAGCGTCAGCTTGAGGATCTCTCTCCCATCGCCGATGCCGCTGGCAGTACTTTGAACGGTGCTACTGGTATCGCTGGTGGCGCCGCGGGTACTGCCGAAACTACCGTCGGCGGTGCTGCTGGTACTGCTGAGAACACTGTTGCCAACACTGCTGGAGGTACGTAGCCCTATATGCACATGGTGTGTTTTGTTGTCTGACTACTTCATAGCCTTGAAGGGACGCCAGCTTGGCGCTCTCGCTCCTGTTACTGAAGCCGCCGGCAGCACTCTGAACGGTGTTACTGGTGTCGCCGGGAGCGCTTTCGGCACTGGCGAGAGCACAGTTGCGGGTGCCGCTGGCACTGTTGAGAACGTCGCCACTGGCGCCCTTCACGGTACGTTCTTTCGTACATCATTTGAGCAATTAAATGCTGATTTATTCTTCAGGCCTCAAGGCTCGCCAGCTCGACGCTGTTGAGGACGTCGTTGACAAAACTCTTGCCGGTACGTTTTCTTGTTCACTCTAGACAAATTGTATGCTGACTTGTTTTTTAGGCCTCAAGGCCCGCCAGCTCGATACTGCTGAGGACGTCGTCGACAAAACTCTTGCCGGTACGTTTTCTTGTTCACTCTAGACAAATTGTATGCTGACCTGGTTTTCAGGCCTCAAGGCTCGCCAGGATCTTCCCATTGCCGGTGATCTTCCCATTGCCGGTGTCCTTGGAGAGCGCCAGCTTGGAAACCTTCCCGCCAGTCTTGACCAGACCATCCAGTTTGCTCTCGTCGGTCTCTCTGGCAACCCTACCGGCCTCTACGGTGCCCTCAACAACCTGCGCACCATCGTCAACGCCGGTGGTATCTCTCACGAGGACCTCACCAACATGCCCCAGGCCATCCAGAACGTCATCGCCCACCTTGCCACCGCCTAAACGCCTTTCACGAATGAAAAGGGTTTCGGATGTTCCTATGCATGGAAGGTGTTATGACTTTACCCCGGAGAGGCGTGTTTTATGTTTCTTAACTTCACTTCTTCGATACCTCCAGGGCTTTGTGCTCTTGGATTTTTTTTTCTCTTGCAAAAGCCATTGTACAATACGTGGATGAGTGTGCTTTTATATTTTGACGACTCCCGTATCTGAAACTGGGACATTGTCCCAGAAACTTCTTCAACAATACTTAGGTAATACCTATTTGAGTTATTCCTCTTCATTCGAAGGGAATATAATGTTTGTATTTTATTCTTCAGTCAAACCAATGTCTCCGCCCCTCATGCCGAATGTAGAATCCTTCCTGATCTATGTTAGTTAGTTATGGTCCAGTGCTGGTATTGGCTTAGTCATCATCACTGATGCCCCTCGTTTGGCGGGCGAAATGTTCGACTGAACACAAGACGCAATTTAGCCCAGAACGCCACAATCGAGAGATCAGCTCCTGACAAGGGCTCGGGGCCTGCTTTGGTTCTTTCTCGTTGTATCTACAATCATCTCGTCCACCATGGCTGCTCCACAGCTGTCCGACAGCGAATTCCCTGTCTCGATGTACGAAGCGTCCCCAACATGCATGGATATATCTTGAATTCCTGCGTGGTATACTTTCATATATGACAGAATACTCATGGATACTCTAGAACCATATCTCTTCCCTTCCCGACACAACGCCTTGCCTCCTCCGCCTTGCAGGCCATCGAAGTCGACACCGAGCTGTCCTCGTCCGTGCGACGCACCATGACCCTCACAACCCCGGCCTCCGAGAACGGCGACGAACCGCAGGAAAAGAAGCAGAAGCAGGATCCCGAGCAGTCGAAGAGCATACTTCAGACCACCTACCGTGCCACCACCAACCGCATGCTCCGAGTCGCTGTCAATGGATTCATGGAAAGCTTGGGGGTAGTTCTCGGTGTCATGAAGGAGCTGGATGTTGATGTGCTCAAGGCGGAAATGGAAGGCTGAACCGTGAGAATCCTCTGCTATTTCAGAAACAGATCTTACAGGCTGCGCACGAACTTGCGGTATGGTTTGGTCTACATTGCGATGGTCTCTGGAGCGGGCACGCTAGCCTTGGAACCTTGGAAGTCTGCGAAGCGCTCTCAATCTCGGTCTCGAGGGTCCCGTCTTGACATTATGCCCTCGGGATTCTCAGCAATTTTCTTGATTGAGCGATAGTTGTTGGCAGTGGAGACCCTAGGTCAACGCATATCTTCAGTCCACACCTGCCCTTATCGGACGATTGATTGGTGGTGATATCGAAGATGAATGTTTCCAGGGGTTCTTCATCATGTACTAGGGCATTGTGCTGCAGCACAACCCGCCCTACGTGCATGCCGTGGCCTGACGAGACGACGGGGAGGGTGGAGCCACCGAAGAAAAACCCAGGCCCGCAGAATCTTGTAAGCAGCAAGATATGCTTAACTGTGTATTGTACTCGAATTATACGCATCCATGTAGTTATGCAAGGCCAGAACCATTAAGATTAATAATGCAAGCCATAGAAGAAAAGGAACCGTTGAGAAAATCGGGTCTCCGCCAATGAAAGCGTATGGAATTTGGAATTTACGGTCGATAGGCTCGGGGCAAAGACGTAGCCTCGGACCTTCACGAATCCGTGTTTTGGCCCGTGGACAATTTACAATTGGTAACAGTCTTTTTGTTCGCCTCGGCTAGTAGAAATAATATAAAATCAGACCATGCGCGCCGTTGCCCTCCGTCAAGTTCGTCAAGTTTCCCGAATCGCGATTCCGTGTCCTCCCCGCAGCTACTGGACGACGTCATCCCAACTTCGAAGCTCCAAACTCTCCCTCTCTCCACGCCTCTCCACGCGATATCCTGCACAGTTCAGCACCATGTCTTCCGCGACTTCTTTCTATGACTTCGAGCCCGTCGATAGTACGTGCAACCGTAACACCCATTCTTTTCCCAAAGCCCTGCGCTTGCCTTGACGAAAGACCTGCGGCTAACAAAACACCCTCTCACAGAAAAGGGCGAGCCCTTCCCCCTCGCCTCGCTGAAGGGCAAGGTCGTGCTCGTCGTCAACACCGCATCCAAGTGCGGCTTCACACCCCAGTTCGAAGGCCTCGAGAAGCTGTACAAGAAACTGAAGGAGCGCTACCCAGACGACTTCACCATCCTCGGCTTCCCCTGCAACCAGTTCAACAGTCAGGACCCTGGCTCCAACGACGAGATCCAGTCCTTCTGCCAGCTCAACTACGGCGTTACTTTCCCCGTCCTCGGCAAGCTGGACGTGAACGGTGAGAATGCGGCCCCCGTCTTCGCTTGGATGAAGGAGCAGATGCCCGGTATCATGGGCATCAAGTATGTCAAGTGGAACTTTGAGAAGTTCCTTATTGGCGCCGATGGAAAGGTTGTCTCGCGCTGGGCTACTATCACCAAGCCTGAGACTTTGGAGGAGCCCATCGTCAAGGAGATCGAGAAGGCTAAGAAGACCAAGGCTGAGTTGTAAGCCTAAGGCTTTAGGGTAGGCTTGTTTGTCCTGTCTTTGTTTCTCTGTGTTCATATCCTGGCGTTTTCTCCGTACGACATACGCTCGTCCATGTGCTCTACGACACTTGATCCTACCGAGGTCCAATTAATGTTCAGTCAATGGGTCGGAACCCTCTACAGTGATACCATCCGGCTTATTTATTGTATGGAAGATGTAGTGTGGAAGGAATCTTTGTACTCGCAAGAATCAACCTAATTCCCGCGATATTGGTATCAAGTAAAATCCGCAAGCTCTTGTATAGTCGGGGTTTTTTTTATCAAGAGCCAGCAAAGCCGATTCCGCATCGTTTCAATCAAGCCGCGGCACCGCCCTTGGGAATCAGGTTCCGCAAGGAGAGGTCGTAGACGACGTCCTCGACCTTCTTGACCTGTAGCGGAAGAAGAGTCAGCCGGCGTCACACTTCCCTCCGAACACTCAATGAATAGGGCAAACTCACACTGTACTTGACGCCGTCGCTGCGCTTCCGCAGAATATCATTCTTCAGGTTGAGCAGCTGGAATCCAGAAAAGAGATCTTTGATAAAGTTGCTGATCTGAAGAGGGCGCTCGTAGTCACCAAGGGTAACCGAGTTGACAGCCAGACGCGACTGCAAGGGTGTTAGCAACCACGCCCCTAGAAATGCAGTACCGGTGTCTTGGGGTTCGTACCAGTTCTTCCACCATGGCAATCAGCGCCAGGAGATATTCCTCAATAGTCAAATGGAAGGCATCCTGTTCCTTCAGGTTGACAGGGACTGTAAGGGCGTCATAGTCAGTCTCAGACTCGGGGAAACTAGGTTAACGCGAAGATTGACTTACTTTCCAAGAACTTTCCCACTTCTTCGATTGTCATGAACGAGGCGGAGCCGGACTTGTGCTCCTGCAGTCCGCCGAGCCACGTACACAGCTCAATTGAAGCAACCAGGTTCTGAAGTTCGCGAGTCCACAGGCCATTGTACTTGTAGAATGGGTGCTGGTCAGCCACGGCCTTCAGGCGGAAGACCTCCTGCTTCTGGGCGTTGATTTCCGCGGCCGCATCATCCAGGACGGGCTTGACTATTTTCCAGAAGGTTAGTCAAACCGCAACTGGGATATCATTTCGGCATGGGCTAGGAAGCGGGAGAGCAATGGAAGCTCAATAATTGTCCTTCGACCATGGAGGAAGGATACATACTCTGATCAGATGGGGTCGAGTGTGCTCGTGCAAGAATAGCTGTCGTAGATCGACCTGTTGAAGCGATATCAGTCACGTCCTTGGCCCTTGGGTTCCGATAGGACCGGGCCAACCCCGCCAGCTAGGCAAAGGGCGCTTGTCGGTCACTCGGGATCGAATGGATCATACCTCTCCGTGCAAGGGTCTGAACAATCTCGTGTAGCTCCTACACCGGGTAAGTCAGCTTCTGGTTCGTGTTGTGTGCGCGGCGGCTCTGCTTGGGCGTGGGCTTGGCAAGCGAAGAATCCACTGTACGGGCAGCATGCCGGGCGCTGGGCAACTCACATCTCGGACAGTGGTCTCCTCATCGATCTTGGTCTGGAGGTCCTCGAAAATGCGTTGGTCGATCATTTTGTCGGATGGGGGGACGTTCAGCTGGTAAAGCGCTGAGTGAAGGGATTTCGGTGCTGCGCTGCGGAAGTGGTGATGCGAACTTCAGTTACGTCAAAATTGAAGGTTGACAACCACAATAACTGTTGTAGAGTCGGATCTCAATACATTGAAGTAAGTGAAAATATACTGAGTGCGGAATGATTGACTACGATTATTGCTGCTAGTTGAACTTGTGTCCATTGTCCAACGATCTACTGGTCCGTTTACATAGCTGCTTACCACTGACGACACAGGCCATCCACATGCCCCGATAATCAATTTCAAGGTATTCAGGCTGTGGCGCAGGCGATGATCCTGTTTTTCTTAATATACAGCGGTGCAGACAACATTTTACGTTGAGAATCCCTCCAGCAAATAAGTCGTTACAGCTTGGAATTTCCCAAGACTGGTCAGAACTTTCAAAACGTGTATTCCCACTTTTATTTCTCGCCTCCTCGTATCTAGCGATCGTAATCATAAACATCATGAAAGTGGCGACATCCATCAAACGCCGCCACTGGCCAGTGCCACCACTCTGCAGCTCAAGTCTCGCTCAGTACCGGTATCTCGTCGAGTAATCTGTAAAAGGTCAGCCACTGCTGATATTCTCTGTCAAAGCATTGAGAGCTTACCCTTGGGACTGACGACCAGACCGCGGCCCTTCTTCGCACCTTTGTAGATGGTCTCGATGATGTCGATCAGTTCCTGCTTGTCCTCTAGCACCCAATTTAATTTGTTGTTGTTTCCCGTTCCAAAATCGCACATCATATGTTTATTGCGGTAGAAATACATGATCGTCATCGGATCGTATAATTCGTACATGCCGTTGAAATCGGGTACCTCGTCGATGTCGCACAGGTAGATGACGGCGAAGTCTAAGCAACGTAGCTATTAGCAGGTAACCATGCTGGAAAGGAAGACTGAAACTCACTCTTGACCCGCTCGGCAATCTTGTATAGGACCTCATCTTGACGGATGCCTGTAGGCTGGTGGTTAGTCGAGCGACGGCGCGACAAGGGAGACAACTCACAGTCGGGATCGTGGTCGCGACCGAACCGGATCACCACGAGGCGTTCCTCCTCGGAAAGGATGGCCTGGTCGACGTGCCAGGCTGTCCGCAGGTGAGGCAAGACAATCGAACCCATGGCGGCGTTATCGAGCGATGCGAGAAGCGCAGGACGGAAAATTGGAGAGCTTGAGCTTATCGCCGGCCCCGCGCTGTGCACGTGACTGTTGAAGATTTGGCTGCGGCGGTCTCTTTGGATCTTGTGTCGGGATTTTGGCGTCGGCTGGCCTGTTTTGTAATACCTGGCATTTGAAGTCCCTGGGCAGCTTCAAGTTTACTGGGATCGTGAGAGTCGTGCAACGCAGTTTTGCCGTTGCCACTCATAACATATCGCGGCTACATTTTGACTCACGGCCCGAGCCACTGAGATATATTTACACTCCAACGTAAAGATTTGCGCGTTAGCTACACACTCGTTGTAGAACCCAGATCAACCGCAGACTCCACGTTGCTGTTCAGACCAATGTCGAATATCGGAGACAACAGGTCATACAGCTCACATGGCTGCAAGACCAGCACCGCGCGGCTTTCCTGGAGCATACATGATGCCTAAAACTCAAGGACTTGATTCAATACTACAATTTTGAAACCACACTGCACAGCTACTGTACATACCACTACAAGTCGAGCAACAGCACTGTTCACACAAGAAACGCTGGGTGAAGGGTCAACACACAACATTTAGATACAAGGGCATGGCCATATCAAAATATCTACAGCGAAAGTACTTCTTCTCCAAGCGATCGGACAAGCCGACACGGTTGATGAAAAAGGGGGTTCGCGTCGATCGGGGGTAGTGTAAGCCCGATGACACTGTGCGACAAGGCATGCGCAAGCACAGAGGCCAAGTCGCGGGATCCAAAAATGAGATTAATCAATGTGATGTCCTTAGACATCTTTCAGAGATTAAACTGAAAAGAACAGATACTACACTTGATCTAAGCCAATTGGCAAAGAGAGCTAAAGAAGAAAAAAAAGAAGAGGAAGGACGGCTGGGAACCTGGGTATTTAAGTAAATCAGGGCGGTCTGTGCGCCACTAGCTTCACTAGCCTCGTCTAAGAGACCCAATCAGAGACGAGAACGTACCGGGAGTCACATGACTCATCGAGAGTTCCCTGTCCCGTGACACCAGCACATGGAACTATCATGTGATTTAAACAGCCCCTGCCCTTACCTTCCCAAACAGGACTAGCTCACACACCGCCTGTGAATTTTCGAGCCAAACGGGCTCCACCACAGTACAGAGGCTCTTCTTTCGACCATCCCTCTCGCCGGCGCAGGATATTCACCTCTTTGCGACCTTTTTCCCCTACATCTCTCCACCCCCCATCATTCAAAATGGCTCCCGTTGCTGTACGTTGAATACTCTGTGAACCGCTTTGCTGTTCCCCCCCAATGGCCATGTCTCGACGGACACATGCATCTTGTTGAACGCCGGATATTGAAAAATCTATCCGGTGACTTTGCAAGATCAATGTCTACCGAGACAGCCACCGGGGCTCTCAACACTATGGAGCAGTAGGCTAATTCATTGTTTCCCCCCAATAGGCCCGTGGTCGCAAGGCCCAGAAGGTCACCCACAAGGTAAGCTTTTTGCATACTCAGGACGTCAGCTGCAGACAGTCGACTAACAGAGCTCTACAGTTCATCATCAACGCTTCGCAGCCCGCTAGCGACAAGATCTTCGACGTCTCCGCCTTTGAGAAGTTCCTGCACGACCGCATCAAGGTTGAGGGCCGTGTCGGCAACCTCGGTGACAACGTCGTCATCTCCCAGGCTGGCGAGGGCAAGATCGAGGTCGTTGCTCACATCCCCTTCTCCGGTCGCTACCTCAAGTACCTGTGAGTATACTCCGCACAGTTCCATCCTGCGGCTATCGGCTGACCGCATTCTTCTCTCCAGGACCAAGAAGTACCTCAAGAAGCAGCAGCTCCGTGACTGGCTCCGCGTCGTCTCCACCTCCAAGGGTGTCTACGAGCTCCGCTTCTACAACGTCGTCAACGACGAGGCTGAGGAGGATGAGGAGTAAATCCGCTCCCTCGATCTTTGACCAATCTTGGGCCCGACTGTCGGACGATTCGGACTCTCTGTACCTCGCCTTTTGAGTTGGAATAATACCTACTGGAGAGTGAGCCATAGGGGTTTGATCGTGTGGCATGTGGGGGATAGACTAGCCTCTGGCTACGAAATCAAAAAAAGTTTATACCCTCAGTCTATGATTTTCCACGTAGATCTTAAGCACTTGTATTATTTGTAGACCAGTAAAATGCTGGATATCTCGTGCTCTATTGCACACAGCAAACATAATGATTTGTTTTGAATGCAATGTCGCCGCCCTTGTGATCGATTCTTGTTTCTTGGCCTGTCCATGAGCCGCTGCTATGGATCTGCCTGTCTCTATACAACTCGGCCTGGATTGAATGCCATGATTTCAATGCCTTTTGAGTGAGAATTGAAAAAGAGGAAGCTTTCGTATTCGCCAAATGAAATACACCTTTAGATCATAACATTTTGGTATCAATGAAAAGATAAACACGATGCCGGAATCCAAAACTACACTCAGCAACGTGGCCTTCATAAATCACTTGGACTTTTCCTCTTGTGTCCGAAGTCATGGCCGAGATCCAGAACAACTTTATCCACATTCTTGGATGCTTGACCGGTCGTTGCAACCAGTGCATCGTTCTCAATCTTCCAGCCTTTGGCTTTCAGGCGCTGCCATAACTCACGTACTTTGACCCGAACCAGGTCGCCTGTGGCAATGGAGTCTTCCTTGGAGTCGTGGCCCTTGTCCCCTCCAGTTTGGATTTCACGATCGAGGAATCTTCGGGCAAGCGCTTTCAGGCTCATGCGGTTCGGAAGACGTCTTGGATGCGGATAGAGAAGGACTGTATCGATGATGGTGGGGTGGATCACACGGCAGGCATTGAGGTCGTTGTCGATCGCATGGCCCATCAGGGGTGTTTCGGGCTGGAGAAGTTCGAACAGTAGATCCCGCGCCGCAGCGGGTGACTCGACCACTTGTAGTGGTTGTTTGCCGGTTCCCTTTGGATGGGCAGAGGTCCCGTAAGGAGTAGCAGAGGAATAGTGCTCTGCGAACACGCCTGAAAAACGCGAGTTCAAGTCCAGAATCTCGCCCATGGGCTTGACGAGGACGTCGAGGAGTTCATGACCTTCAGGCCAGCTGGTGGCCGTGAGACGAATCAGCTCCATGCCCAAGGTTGTGTAGCCCATTTCACAGTCAAAGCAGACTGGATCCAGGTGTCCTTTATCGGGTTGGCTGCGGGTTGTCTGGAACTGGAGAATCGACGCAAGACGTTTGGTCTCTGACACTTTAAAAACATGTGTAGTGCCTTTGGTACAACCGGCAGAGGCCCCGACAGATTCTCCGCAGCAGGGAAAGTACTGTTCTGAGGAACCAGTGACGTTGTCTGTCTTCTTGCGGGGAGGGAAGATGGGTCGGTTAGGATGGTAGGTACATTGACCACCGCTTGCCGGCGCTCCGTCTTCCCGGCGACCAGGGAAGACCTGGAAACGTCCTGCACATCGGTCGCACTTCTCCCAACCTTTGGATTCTGCCGCGCCTTTCCTAGCGATCTTAATCTCTTCCTCCGTAGGGGCTTTGGTGACATAGCCGAACTGCTCGAGGCCGTTCAACGGCGTGACCAACTCAGTCGCAAGAACGATCTCCTCCTTGACTGTGAGTCCAGTGTCGATGGAGATGGGAGCATCCTGAGCTTGAGCTGGTTGAATCGGATTGGTTTTGTAGTATCGCATGTTGAGATGAGCCGTGACTTCTTTGGTCCACTCCTCCAAGGCCATCTTCGTCAATTTAACTATGCGAAGCTTGATAATGTTGGTGTAGACACCGTGGCTCTCCTTAGCCACTCTTTCTTCCTCGTCCAAAGCCATTGTCACAAGCTCGTCTTGGTTCAAAACAAAGACCTTGTTATTGTCATCTTTCTCTTTGGCCATTTTCTCGTTGAGACCACTCATGGCAGAGTGCAACTTTTTCAGAATGGCAGTCCGGACAGCATGCGATGCGGGAGCCTTGGCCAGCATGCGAGGATTGAGGGTTTCCTTCCGCACTTTTCGCGGAGGGAGCTTTGTCAATGCGTCCTTGGGAGAAGCAGTAGTGATGCTATTGAGAAGTTCACCACCAGTGCCTTTAGACCCTGAACGGGATGATGGTGGCGGAGAGACTGGCCTGGAGGCTGAGACAAGTTTCGGGGCGCCACTACCAGCAGGTGATTCTCTGCGATATGCTGGCCCTGGTGGTGC
This sequence comes from Penicillium sp. S103-07, assembly GCA_037042055.1. Lineage (NCBI taxonomy): Eukaryota > Fungi > Ascomycota > Eurotiomycetes > Eurotiales > Aspergillaceae > Penicillium > Penicillium sp. S103-07. The sequence goes on from JAXQJQ010000003.1 coordinate 398,462, forward strand.
TGAGGCGGTTGCTGTGCTCTCAGAACCATGACTTGTACGAGATAATCCGGATGTCTCCGTCAAAGACGATGGCCCGCCTTCAATTTTGAGCCTTTTAGATGCACGGGCATTGTCATCTCCTGACAGCTTGGTGTTGTGACGAAGCTGAGTCGTGGCAGGTAAGCTGCGAGTCTCGTGAGAGAACATGCATGTAAGAAGAGGACACTTCTGGCCCTCTGGGCAGGGCACGTCTGCGAATAGACCAAGTGTCGTGAACATCGTGTCCTGGCTTGAGGACTCTGATGTATGTCTGATCTCACAACGGTCGATCACGGTCAAGATCAGTTAGGTCCAATGAATGATTCTATCAACAGGTGATATCACAGGTACCTGACAGCTTAGGTCAAGCTGATAGTGATGCAATACCGACAGAACATGATCTATCGGATTCGACCAGCTAATCAGGCGATATGGGTGTAAACTCCAGGTAGCATTGTCGCTACCTGTAGATCGATTAGTTGATTAAAAGAAAACTGGGGGACTTTCACAACACAAGCAGCATGACCCCCCAATTATGCAAACAAAGTAGGCGTTGAATGAAGTCAGTATATGCGGAAAGTAGAAGACACAGCGATCAGTTTATCGAGGGCGAAGGTTGGGTTGCAAACTATGCAAACATGCAGCCTGGCGTGCATGGCCTTTATCGCACTTATCACCGGACTGGGATTCGGAACGGGCGAGTCTTAACTCCGGTAGGCACCTTTTATAAGTGTCTGACTTGCCACGCTCCTTTCTTCTTCGACGATGACGGCATTTTGATAGCGACATGTCTGATTCATCTACGAAATCTGACCACCTCTCTGTTTTGGTGCATGGGTATGTATTCTCCCTGGTACGAATGCCATCAGGATCGAACGCAACTAACTGCATGTCTGGACAGGCTGTGGGGCAAACCGTCGCATTTGGACTATGTGGCCTCTGCGCTGAGAGAACGACATGGAGATGACATCCACATCCTATGTGCGAAAGAGAACAGCGGTAATTGGACGTATGATGGGATTGAGCTCGGCGGAGAGCGGTTGGCGCATGAGATCGAAGAGACCCTCGAAGCGCTGGACAAAAAGGGACAGAAGATCCAGAAGCTGAGCATTGTTGGCTACTCACTGGGTGGTTTGATCGCGCGATATGCGATTGGCTTGCTTCATAACCAAGGAGTGCTCGACAGGCTGGAACCCCTGAACTTCACCACATTTGCGTCCCCGCATGTTGGAGTGAGAACACCGCTCAAGGGACTCAGGAGCCACATCTGGAATGGCTTGGGAGCGAGGACTATCTCCATGTCCGGTCAACAGCTGTTTCTGATTGACGAATTCCGGGACACCGGGCGTCCCCTACTCAGCGTTCTGGCGGATCCAGAAAGCATCTTCATCCAGGGGCTCAAGAAGTTCCGCCATCGGAGTGTCTATGCGAATATCGTCAACGACCGGTCTGTTGTTTTCTACACCTCGGCCCTCTCCAAGGTGGATCCTTTCCACGACCTGGAGAACATCAATATCAACTACGTCAAAGGCTACGACGATGTCATCGTCGACCGTGACAATTACTTATTGCCTCTCATACCAGAAGATTCGCATGGCGGATCTTCTCGATTTTGGAAGCAATGCAAGTCATTTGCGTCTGGGCTTCCTTTCTATCTACTCATTCTTATCTTGATTGGTCCCGCTTCGACGATATTCCTTGCGAATTCAGCCGTGCAGACAGTTCGTAGTCGGAATCGAATTCGTTTGCACGGCGAAGGGAAGAACGGCAAGCTCTTCGGAAGATATCGGGTGCCTTTACTGGTGCAGGATGTTCAGCATGCCATGGAGGAGGTGTTTGAGAACGTCAATGCTCGACAAGAGCCTGCCTATCTTTCGGGCAGTGAAACCGAAGGGACTGAACCATCGAAACGGCACTCGGGCATCTCGAAATCAGACAGGGCTGGCGAGCGTGAACTCACTCCGGATGTATCCGCTGAAAGCTCGTCAAGATTCCCTACACTTGCCCTAATGCCTGAACAATTTGCCATCATCGACTCACTTAATGCTGTGGGATTCCACAAGTACCCTGTGCATATCCAGAAACACCGACACAGCCATGCAGCTATCATCGTCCGCACGGTGAAGGACAGTTTTGCAGAGGGTAAAACCGTCATGAAACACTGGTTGGATAATGAGTTTGTGGTATGATACACATTCTCGTCTAACAAAGCATAATAGAGAGAATTTGGGCGGCTGCACATTCTTTGCGTTTGCACATCTGTACTTTACTAGCCTGCGCATCATTTGGGAAACTCGATAGACTCTGTACAACGTCTACCCTCTAATCTATACATAATTCCTCTATACACTCCAAATCCTTTTATAACTTCGGCTCAACCTCGTACGAAACCCGACTAACCCCCTTCTGCCGACTAATCTTCCGTATCGTAATAGACCCAACCAGACCAGTACGCGGAACGTGTGTCCCACCACAAGGATTCTTATCAAGCCCACCAATACTCGCAACCCGAACAGGTCCATCCCGGTCCTTCCCCCGACCTTCAACATCCTCTAGATCCGAAGCGTCCTCAACCCACGAAAGCAGGATTGGCAGGTCCCGCTGAACGAGTTCATCCACCTTCGCTTGGATTTGCGGCTTATGCTCGTTGTACAATAAACCCTCGTACTCCATGCACGCTTCCCCGGGGAAATGATTTGCTTTGACTTTTTTCATCTCCGGCATGAGGAGTTGCATTGCCAGGCCGACAACATGACCGCCCGTGTGCAGTCGTGAATGGTAGTCACGTTTGGCATCGTCGACTTTTTGGATGACGGATTGGCCTGCAGAGAACGTGGTGGTCGGACTGGGCTTGCCAAAATGGAGAATTCTTCCGTCCGGCGTCTTGCGCACTAGAGATACGGTGAATGAAGGCTCTTGGTCTACCGGTGCGATTGAGCCCGTGTCGCTGGGCTGTCCGCCACCCTGCGGATACAGGATGGTCTGGCGTGTCGTGATGGCCGAGTCTTCTGGCGAGACATTTTTGGCGAGGAATTGCTCTTCCTCGTTGAGCGATGAGACTGGTTGACAGGACACGATCTCCGTGGCCAGAGTTCTCAGAGATGCGTCGTAGAGGTATACTGCCTCCGTGGGCTGAGCCTGGTCCGAGTCAATTAATGCGTTCGTACTAAGATAGCAGGGGAGCTTACCATTTTGGTGACATGCAGTGTGCTCATTGCCAATGAGAGGAGTTCCACCTCTGTAACACAAAACTCAGGTATGACTCGTCCCCCGCCCGCTGTGGGGAATTGGTTGTAGTTGGTGACAGGCGGGTGCTGCCGCCTGGATTCTCAGGCTACTACTGGATGAAAGTAGATATGTTGCGAAATGAAAGATATCCGGATGTTTTTTTACCCACTTTTCTCTGGTGGCATGGCTTCCACAAAGTACGCTAAAGATACAACAAAAAAGCCTTCCACGCAGGTTTCCGGGCCGTAGTAAAGGGATGACATGTATAGCAAACCCCCGCAAATAAACGTTAACTCGGTGCCCTCAACCGGGGATTCGCCCCGCCATCCAGATCCTTGCAACCGGGGGCGATTTATGTGGACAACCATGTTCAATGTCAGATTCCAAACCCAAACTGGCCTACGACCCCCCGGGTTGCCCAATGCGTCGCTTCCGGGATCCCCCATTGATACTCGTTTGATTTCCAAGTTTTCTCTGAGCAAACGACCCCGGGATTCTCAACACCTGAGTCAAGGACCTTTCAGCACAGTATAATTTAATAGGTGACCTTGATTCATAGGTGGTGACATCATTACTTGGAATACTAGGCTGGTTGGGAAGGTTTACTGTTGATCCGGAGTAATTCCTGGGGACACTTGAGTGGGATAAGATAAACTTTACGTGTGCTTTGCGTGGGCTCTGCGGCAGAAGAAACAGTGGTCTTTGAACACAATTCTTTTTCTAGCGGACGCCAGATGGAAATATAATTTGGAAGGTCTATCATTTCATTGTTCATTGTATTTGAGGTTCAGATGGATCCGACGGTGCGGATCGAATAATCATAACGGGTGGGTAATAAGGATACTAGAACCACGAATTGCAAAAAGCTCAGATGGTATTGAATATCGTGGACGGCATCATGTCAGATATGACGTGGGAAGACATAGCAGTTGAAGATATTGGAGGGCATGGATGTAACCGGCGAGAGGAGGTAGTCAAGGGGGTAGTTGGCAGACGCAGTGATGATATACCAGCCAACAACACAGTTATTTGTCCAGCTGGATCTTCTTGATATCATCCGTGAACATGCTGAAAGAGGCGCCGCGACCACGGAGCTTCTGAGCCTCGCGGTCAATGGCGAATTTGACTCCCTCGAGAATGTTCTTGCAGATCTTCCTGGGAGGGTAACGGGGGATCGTCCCCTCTTGCCAGACACCAGTCGCGACGAGGACGGAGTACCACTCGATCTCGGAGGTCTTGTTGAACTCGTTGGTGCCACAAATGTCGGACTCGGGAGTATCACCGAAGAAATAGACCGTGGCCGGAGGCTTGTTAATGCCACAGGACTCACTCCGCCATTCCTGGAGGAGGCGCGTTGCGAATGCGAAGGTGCCCATCTGCGGCTTGCCAAATGCAACCGTTTTGAGTTCCTTTCCTCCAGTGACAGCCTTGTAGAGAGCCTCGAGCGAGGCTCGCAGGGCACCCATGCCAATACGCGAGTGCTCGTGTGAGGTGGACCACAACACGTCGTTGTGGGAGAAGTAGACAGGAGGGCCCTCGTCGAAGGTCTCCGACCGCGTGTTCAGTTTTCCATGTTGCGTCATTAGGACATCCAGAATAATTTGCTGGTCACCGGCCCAGTCGCGGCTATCGGCGAAGACGAAGACGGCTTCAATTCGGACTTTCTCCAAGTCGAGCTCTCGGGAATTCTTGTATTCCTCGTCGGTCAGTTTGCGGAAGGGGGTCGCGTCGTGTTGTGTCTTGATAATGTCTCCGGGAGTGATGACATCCTTAAATCCATATCCCTCGGCCACAATGCGACACTTCTCGCCTTCACCACCGACGACCAGGACGGTGCCGTAGTGCTCGGCCATTTCTCGCATAGGAGTGTGTCCACAGATGAACTGGCCCGGGTCAACTTCGTATTTGAGCTGGCGACTGAGATCGCGACATCGTTCCTCTTCAGTCTTGCCGCCGCCGTTGGTAAGGAAGATGTAGGGTCTGTGGAGGAATTCAGTTAGCAAGGTACTTGACCCTCTCATGGGACCAGGTCAAACAAATAAAAAAGAAAAAGAAAAAAAAATAAAATTTGAAAAACCAAAAACTCACACTTTAATTCCGTACGGGTTTTCGCCATTGATATACTTCATGGCCTCCAGCGCCTCCGGAATGGGCTCTCCGCCCTTGACGAAGACGCCATCGATATCGAAGGCGAGCGCAAAGTCATCGCTGGTGACAATTGGCGGGGTAGAAGAGGGGGTGTCAACCTGGGGAGACTCTTCCTCTGAGGAGACAACTTCGTCTTCGATGTGCTGTTTTGACATTGTTGAAGAAGACAAGTTACGATCGTAAGGAGCGGCCATTAAATGACTTGGGGGAATGACGACGTTAGGTCCACCGTAAAGGTCGGCCCGATCGGCGTCTTTGTGGATCCTCTGAGACCCGAACCCTTCGGCCGTGGCCATCGTGAGATATGAGCGGGCGAGAAGACGGTGTGGGTCTGTATTGCGGGTCTTGCGATGATCGCCTCTGCGCGTCTATTTCTAGATGCTTGCTCGTGGACCTGTCTCAGATGCAGGATATGAAGAAGGAATGCGCACTCTGCAGTGATCTCGAGAAAGGGCGTGCCAAATCGTGTCGAAAGCAAGGTCGGGATGGGGCGTGTGGGAAAGGGCCATTAATATAGTATCAATCCCGCGCTACACATTCTCAAGACATCTGGTTCCAAGGACCCCACCCTCTTCATCTCCAGAAGCGTCATTCTTTTCCGTTACTCGTTACTCGTTACTCGGCTGACGTCCTACTGGTAGCGCGGGTGCAAGTGCAATTGGAGGGGTAGTCGGTTCCTGTGGACCCACGGTCTTTCTTTTGCCCTCGGCGCACTGAGCCATAACCACGAGCGTCGTCGCCACCGCTGATTTGTTCGAGTCCAAGGAAAAAAGGGCGAGGGCGTAGATGGCCCAGAGCGCGTCTAGAGTTCACCGTGTGGAGTCTGAGGGGCCCCGCTGCCATCTGTGAATGGACCGTTGACACTTGGATGGCTTCAATGAACACCGGATTTTACCAGACAATGACGGCACTTTGTAACTCGGATGGACCTGACTCAGTTTCGTTCGGAACCGGTTCTGCCTTATTTCGGCGTGGCGGGCCCAGAAAGACGTTACTACACCGATGCCCATCCCCGTTGCACCCCTCGCGTTCCGCCCAGCTCACTGGCCCGTTGGCCTGCTGACTTGTAACTCATTGTCAACTATGCGATTTTGAGTATCCCGTTCCCCGGCGTCGTCGGTAGGGCATGATCGTATCAAGGCGGTTCGCCGCGGGGCAGAAAGGAGAATGACGTCACGCAGACCCGCGTGCTGACTCAAACGGTCTCAGGAACCGGATACTTTCGATGGGTCCTACTGGGGCTATGATAACATCAACCAAGCCGAGAATCGGCCTGTCCATTATCCCGGTTGGGGTATCGAGGCTATGCCGCATTCGCGTGGCCTTGTCCGGGTGTCGTGCTGGGTAACCAATCAACGGAGGGCATTGGGCGGTATGTGGCGGCGCCAAATTGTCTCTCGGATGCGACGTCGACTTGACGCTAGAGCTGCTCACTCTTTAGGAACATAAGCCGCGACTGCAGATTTTCAGGGAAGCTGGAGGACCCTAGATCGTCTCGTCGCCAGGCATCTTGCAGGAAACATACGGAATTGAATGAGAAATAACTAGGTCCAGCAGACTAACAAACAATAACTCGAGTTCGCCGTGATGTTTCTACAATGTAGAAATGCCCAAATGCGGACATCCAGGAATGTGCTGGAGTGGCTTGGGCTAGTGTTACCGTGCAGGGAAAGCCGTGACCTCCAGGCCCTTCTTCCTCGATGGCTATTCTTAAGCCGGGCCACGAGCATTGGACGTTACAGGCAGGGAGTAAAAAAGTAAAAACGCGGTAGGTCCATGTATGTCCGTCTGTTCCTGTCTAGTTACAGCCCGTTGCCAGCCAATCCCAGCTGAGATCTGAGCGGGAAGTCGCGAGTCGGGACGCCCTGCATGGAGGCGCACGATTCGTATCTGTATCCTTCCTGAACACTACATGCGCACGGCCTATGCAAGGTAACTGGTGAGTAACACGTGAAGGCAGACATCGAAGAAGACCGAGTCTGCTGACCAGAGCATATGTCGCCGTTCTCCGCATCCCAAACACAATACAAGCCTCGTTGGCGAAGGAAATAGCTCGAGCGCTACCTTTCCCTATTACTAAAGTGGCTAGAGACTACAGGCTGGAAGAAAGCGGATTCAGTACATTCTAAGACTCTAAAATGAATCCTTTATGGAATAAGATATTGCCGGTAAAAGAACTGCGTATTCAAGATGGTAGTCTCAACTACAATCTGTTATACAAACAGACAGAATTTCAATGACACAAAAAATAACTCTATTGATACAGCTGCGTTCATCAATGTGCATAATAGCAACTAATATGTACAACCAATGCATTGCAGGCCCAGCCCAATGCTAAAGGAAAAAAATATATTAAAGGAGTGGGTGCATCAATCCACACGCAGAAACAGATCCTGTCCCCGCCTTGAAGGCGTCAAGTTGCGACTCGTCGGCGATACTCGCTTCGGCGCATCCTCGGGTTTCTTCTTGGGACTTGACGGGTATCCAACAGTACCGGGATTCACTTCTGAGGGATATGGGACCCCGCAGGATGAGGTACGTAAATCCCGTCCACGGCCTCGTTCAAGCCACAAGTCATCAGGGCCCCACGGTGCTCCTACCTCGCTGGGTGGACGTGGGCTGCTGCGGATTTGGACACGTTTGATAGCATCGCCGCGGACGATGCGTGGTCGGGATACTATCTCCGCAGGTGGCCCTAGTGTCCTCGAGGGAGTTGGTATTGTAGGACAGGCTCGTCGATGATTACCGCTCAGGATGCGGCCTTGAGCGGTACCGAAGGGGCTTGTGAGGGGTGTGTTGGATGATGTATCGTGCGATGAGCCTGAGCTGTCTATTTGTGTGCAGGTGCTGTTTGATGTATCGGATCCGGGTAGGGCAGGCCTGGCGAACGGTGATGCCGATTCGGCCGCGATAGGATCCGGTGTTAGGTTTCGACTCTGGTTTGGTCGTTGTTGACCAGGGGCACGGAGGAATTTTTGAGCTGGAAATCCGTCCTTGAGCGCGCGAGGGTTGGCTGGCAGCCCTGTCATCACATTTGGAGACCCTGATCTTAGGGCGGCATTCTGTCTTCTCTCTATCACGCCCTCTTGAAATTCATCCTCTTCAAAGAGCGTCTCCTCGCTAATAGGCCGGTGGGTCCATCTGAGAGGCTTGGGATATAGTCCAGTTCCCTGGTTTGGCAGGAGCTCTGAAAGTGTGGCTTGCGATGACAATGTCCTAGGTGATGAACCCCACTCTGAATCTGAGCTGGCGGCCAGTCCTATGCGTTCTCGCCCACAGGGCTCTGGGCGATCGTCTTCATTGTCAGGTGTAACCAATCTCGGTGGGCGCTGAGACCCTGGCTGTAAGGTGTGTGATGACTGAGACATTTCCTGGCGATTTGCAACAGCACCAAATGAAGAAGGCCCTGGCCTTGGACCCGGTGTTGAGCTCCGTGATGAAGATCGTGAGAAGCCAGGAGGCTCAGCCATTGCACCTCCAATCTCAAAGTCAGAGTCAGGGTCTTCGATGCGGTTATTTCGCCGCCATCTCTTGCAGAGAAAGAACACCGCAACACCAATGATGAAGGAACCCGCCACGCCCGATACGACGGAGACTCCAATCACAGTACCAGCGCTGACGCGGTGATCGGTTTTGTGTCCTGTAACACTCGGACTACTCGATGGAGATGAAGAGCTAGTCGATGTCGGGGAGGGTGTTTCAGTGCTGACGACAACTGGGGCCGCTCCGGTTTCGGACGAGGTTGGATGATAAACGGTGATTTCGGGAGATGCGCTAGAAGTTGTAGAGGTTGTCGATTGTGTACTAGCCGTTAGAGCAGTACCTGAAGTTTGGGAAGCAGCTGTAGCGGAGTCGGTTGTCGCTGCCTCGGTTATAGTAGTAGACAACACGCTGGGAAAGGTCGATGCTGTGATTGTTCTATGTGTCTCCGCGATAGCATCCGACACCGAGTCGCAGATTCGATAGACATCGGCAGAAGAGCTTTGTACAATCGTTTCCGGGCACAGAGCATAGATACAGCTCAGCCCGGCCTCGCCAATAGTGAGACCGCTGGGTGTTTTCGTCCGACACAAACACTCCACATCCGACGTAGTGCTGCATTCTTCGGATGTGTACTCGGACTTGGCAAAGTTTTCTAAACACGTCTTCGCGCATCCTGGGACAACATCCCATAGAGACGAGGCCGAGCCATCGCTGGAAGTATCCGAGCTGCTGGCCGAGTGTATGAAGACTAACGGAAGGACCGCAGCGAATATCCTGTATGCAGGATGGAAGAGCATACTGCGGAGGCTCTGTACATCGCATCAGTCAACATTTCTTCCCCTCTAACTTGCCATCCTCGACTAACCTATTTCAATGTTGCATGGGAGTGACTACCCTCGAGGCCATAAGATCTTTGAGGTTATCATCATCGAAAGCAGTAGAATAGCTGCAATAGTAGAATTATCGAAGCAAAGACAGCGAGGAAGAAAAGAAGAAAAAGCCCTCCAGCCTCAACACGGGCTCAGGCATAGTTAAACACGAAAAGTGAGCGCATCGCGACAGTAGGCGCGTAACGATTGCATCCATGACGCCCGAATGAGGGGCCTTGTTCACCAAGCAAAAGGACGCGAGGCGACTCTGAAACCCGGCCATCAAGGCGGAGCATATGCAGGCGCCATGGTGAAACTAAATGACATCGCAGGCTGTGAATTCGTCCAAGCGAGCGAATCCTTGAGGTGGTAAAGCGCCCTGGGTCCGGTGCCGGTTGGGTCTCTGCGCCGTGGGCGCCTGCGATACGCGCCGGGGCAAAGCGTGGGCGCTTACAGTGCAGCGCGAGCCACCGTCGCGCCGGGGTGTGTTTCAGGTTCTTCTGGTTTCACTGATCACTTTCATCTCGTGCTGATCATTTTTGGGGACTGGAGAGTCGTTCGTCCCCGTTCCGGCTTTGACGGTGCTTCAGGGTAGCGTTAGCTACAATGAAGCAACGTCTCTCGCCATCATGCATGTAGGCCATTTACTGGTCCCCTCTTTGCGACGTGTATACACTAGTTGATCTTACTGGTCCCACCTGTGCGCCTGGTACCAAGTTGGATAAGAAGGCCTGTTAATGGCCCAGCGTGTACAAGAATGTCATAGGAATAGCCGGTGTGCTCTCAACCCCAGTGATTGCTCGGACTTCGATTTCTGTCTGGTCGGACCAATTTTGTGGCAGGGCTGCAGGTCTAGGGGCCATACAAGTGCTATTCCTTTGTTTTGCACGGTGGATCCTGGGAATACGCTTTGTCAAATTAGTCTTCGTTTCCGACATATTTAAGTTAAAATATGTGATTCAAACGCATTGTTCATACTTTGAGGATAGAAAATCGAGTACCAAGTACGAGTAGCTCCGCGAAGCCCGATGCGATCGAAAGCGGTCCAATCTTCGATTCTTAATTCGACATCTGGGCTTCTGGAAAACTTCCTCGTGATCGACGCAAAACATGACAAGCGAAGATCGATGATTTGCATCTACGTTGGTGGCGTTGCTGCTGCCCTGTATCGTCCAACTTACAGACGGTTCGTCGTACCCGCCTCATCCGATAGGGCCGCCAATCAAGCGTCACACCACCCCCGTACTGCAAATCTGGGGATACTACATCTCTAGCACGTAGCAAGTACCGAATTCGGATTTTCAAATAATTGCCATTCCATCAAGAGTAAAAGCTAACCGACTACGAGCCAAAATCACACAGCCCGACAGCCAGACGATATGAGGTGGTATCATTTGAAAAGCAAAAACAAGACCGGCAATATCGCATCAAAAACAAAGGAAATGAGAAAAAAAAAAAGAGTAAATGGTGACGATGTGCACGCGCGCGCAGAGACCGATATTAGGCAATTATGGGCATCGGGCTGATGCCAAGTGGGGGGTACGCTGCAGGAGGCTAGTCTCGACCGGACTTCAGCGGAACCACGCTAACGCCGGCGCTCGCTGGACAACTGCATCGCTGCACTTGGAAAGAGCAAGGGCATTTCAAGTGCCGGGCGGGATAGGCCTGGACGACACGGCGTGGCTCGTTCCGTTGCGCTTGACTAGTATTTGAAAATGATGTAGCTGGAGAGACCGTTAGTATTTGTTTTGAAGAGCCACCAGGGGTGAAACTCGGGTCGAAGGAGAGCGAGAGATCACGTACAAGGCGTGGATGACACCGGGAATCCAACCCAGGATGGTCAAACAGATGTTGATCAGGAAGTCAGCACCACATCCGCGCTCCAGGAAGACACCCAGAGGAGGCAGGATGATGGCGAAGAAGATCTTGCAGATGTCACTGCAGTGGAGTCAGCTATGATGTTCACTCGAGTGCGACCGGAACCAGAAATTGGAAAGCGCAGTAAAGTCCGCTCTTCCAGTTCCAGAGCAAGGACGACTTACGAGGCAGTGAAAGGCATGATGGTGGTGGGATTGAGTTGACGGGTGAATCAAGGCAAAAGTGGGAAGGGGTTTTGGGAGGAAGAATGCGGAGAGTGGCTTGCTTTAAAGGAAAAGGGAGAGTTGCAGCTTTCACTTGGGCGGTTGCGTCATGGACCCGCCACCTGTGGCTCAGCATTGCATGATTGGTGCGCGTCTGTGGCTCGGATCGGCAGGGTTTCCTTTCCCTCTGCCCAGTTGTGGCTGTTTCTAATTATTCTAATTGCGATAGTCGCCCGTCCAAGGTACCAGCTCTGGTACCTCTGCGATCTGCCGCACGTTACGACCGAGTCCCAACACCCCCCCTTCCATTATGCCCAGAACTACCTAGGGCCTACCGAATGCCGGGCCTATCCCGAGTCCCCGTTTGCCGGCTGCCTGAAACTTGGCTTGGCAACATGTATCTCGGTGTGCGACGGTCTCATGATGGTCGATCCTTGGCTTCCCACTCTCGTTGTGACGCTTATTGCCCAACGGTCCAGCCCTACGTCCCCGTAGTCCCCACCGGCCGGGCCACGCTGCATGCCTTGTTATGGGATTGGCTCGGCATGACCTCATTGAAGTAGCTCTTACAAGTTCGTGCCGTGCAGGCGCTTGTCGGAGTGGCTGGAGTTTCACGAACGGCGTGTTGGGAAATGATGGCTGTGGCGCCCCCTGACGCAAGCCGAATGTATTGACGATCCCGAAGCGATCGGATCGTTTCCTCATTCGGAACAACCTTCTGGGTGAACAGGCAGAGACCTTGGACAGCTTGACGTTTTATATTTAGCATCCTAGTACATATCGAGCTGAGAGGTAAAATCAACATCGTCGAGCAGTGCGTTCCACTGTGGCGCATCGAGATCGGGGGCCACAGCCACAAATTCAGACCAGAGATGCTCCCAACCTTCCTCGCCAATGTCATTGATCGACCCGAAACCCAGGGCACTGTCGCCAATTATTGTAGAGGAGGGCTGTACAAATGTTGAACTTTCGCCTTCGTGAACTGTCCGTGACCCACCAAGAGCATTTACCAGTTGGCTAGTTGGCAATGTCTCATGGGAAGGATCATTCAGGGCGGGGCCGGTTACTTGCGACCGCTGCTTGTGAAGTGTAGACATCAGGGTCTGTAGATTCTTCTGGATTCCTTCCATCAGATGCATCGATTCCTGCTTCGATCTTTCTAGAGTCTCGTAGGCAGCAAGCACCTTCGCCTTTCGAGCCTCGGCGTCTGGCGCCTCGGGATTGAACGACACGTCCATCGCCAGAATCACGGCCGCGAAGAACACATGGTGCATAACAGTCCAGAACCGTGCTGGCTTCAGTCCGATCTCGGAGTCCACCTCGTCCATCGAACGTCGCAGTTCGAGTACTGCGTGGGCAGAGCGGATACACGTCGCGTGCGAGTAGGCGTACTTGGGATTCGTCACACCTTCGAGATGATACGGCCTGTGGAGTCGACAGAGGCGGGTGTGGATGCTGAAATGTATGGCAATCCGTTGTGCGGCAATGTAAGGTCGCTCTTTGCAAATGGCCCTGCTCTGTTCGATGCTCTCCCGGTCCAGTTTGAAGAATACCGGAAGATTATCCATGAGATCGTGGAAGCGTCTGTCCAGCTGGAGGACGGTGTCATACTCTGGCTCTTGAGAATCCAGCAGGATAGACGGTAGGGTGTCAATAACCTCACGGCAGACCTCCGACGTCTTGACTCTGAAGAAGAACGCAGAAATGCTGGTAGGCACGGACAGGGGCAGGTTTTGCTTAACCTCTGTGCTTGTAATAAATTCATCATCCGTATTACTCGGCAGGTTCACATTCATATGTTTTGGTTGAAGAGTGTATGCACCTTCTTGAGGCCCGCCGGAAAACGAAAGAAGCCTGAGACTTGTCAACATACTTTGCATGTACTCAAGAACCCTCAACTTACCAGTCAGATGCTACCATGCTCCACCAGAGACGTCTCTGAACCTCGACTTCAATCATATCACATCCCTTGAGCCTTCGTTCTTCTCGTGCTTTCGCTGTATCCAAACGATGGATTCCCAAGTCTCTCGACATCAACAGGCATCGATTTCGAAGCATATGAACCTTGAGAGGAAAGCCGTCGGTATTCATGAGCAGATGAGCCATGGTGCCAGTGGCCACAAGGGCCGTGGTCGATGACTGTAGGATCTGACGAGGATGATCCAAGATAGCCAATGCAAAGCGAGTATATGCCATGAAAGCCGACTTGGCTTCCCATTGTGTTGCGTTTAGCTTCCTCAGAAGTTGGGGTGTCCAAACAAGAGCAGCTCCAGCGAAAATTGCAAAGAGAAGCATCAAGTCCGCCGCTGGAGGTTCTTCGCCCTCCAGGAAACACTGATAGGTGTGCTCCATCAGGGCACGAGCAGATGGAATATGAAGAATGCCGAAAGTCGGCTGCAGCGTTGTTGCAAAATTATCGAATAGGCCTTTTGCCTCTCGTAACGGAGGAAGTTTCCGAGTAAGGTCGACAATACTTGAGTATTCACTGTGGTTATAAGTATTTGAATTTTCTTCAGAATGCGAGTTGAATGGCATGACATAGTGAGAGCCAAAGGCCTATAACGAATGTCAACGACTAGGTCCGTTACATGATTTAGAGCAAGAATATACGTACTGGTTCCGAAGTGGGTGTTGAGGGTGAAAATACCCCCTGGCGTTTGACATCGACCTGGGGAGACACAACGGATCTTTCCATGATCTGTTCTTCCAATCTTCGAATGCGACGAATAATCATCTCATCCATGTTGCTTTGGGATGTTAGCAGAGAGTTTCATCAAACTAATAGTTGGGACACAAAGCACTCACCGGTTGTTATATTCAGCTGAGTTTGCAGACTGTGCCCCAGTGACCTGACCAGAGCTAGCAATAGATGCATGTGAAGCCTCTGATGGCCCTAGAGTCTCCGGGCTTTGCCCAGCATAGTTGCATGTAATGTCTCGGAGCACGCAGTTTGAGCATGGCTGAGCACGATCACATCGCCGCTTCTTTTCACGACAGGGCAGACACGATAGAGGTGGCCGATTCCATCGGTGTGTGACCTGGACCGGATTGCCTTGATTATCTCGTTTCATGACTGACCATGTAATTCTGGACTGATCCGACTGCTGCGGGGATGCAAATCTCAGGCCGCGGAGCTCCGCGGGGCTTGCTTCTTAAATAGCCAGGGAGCCCAGATCATTTCATGTCCTTCAATTTTGCCAAGGCTAATGAAATAGTGTACACTGCACTAGACCGACAGACTGAGGATAAGACAGTAAGGCGACATGCACGAAGTCCGCGGATGTCCGCGGCATAAGCTACCAGAAGCGGCTAGTTCTTCCTGTAATATGTGACATTTATTTCAAGATTACAAATGGGAAGTAATGTAAAATATACAGGGTATTACAGAACTTTTCCGCCTCTAAATCGCGCGCATCCGTGACGACTCTCCGCAGCTCCAACTTTCTCTCTGTTTGACATTCTGCGTTTGAAGCCGATGCCCAAATGTCAATGGCTTCCAAATATGGCTTGGACACCGTGGTCTCCAGGGTGGCCCCCCGATCAACGCCACTCTGCCTTATGCGCAGTTCAAATCGAGCTCGGAGCTCGAGTGTCGCAAACCGTCGGTTTGGGACAGAGACCAATCGCAAGATTCCTGCGAAGAACTTCGCACCCTTTGCTTACACATGGCTCACGAGGACACCGGCAGCTATCGTGAGCTTTTCAATTTTCCACCGTTGTGTAGCCGTATACTAACTGGCCCAAAGAATCCCGACGATGTCTTGTCAACTCTTCCCTCCACGCCGTCCGTGAACGCCGCCTCGGATTCCGTGCCCCTCCTTCTCGTCACCCCTAGCTTTGCCCACTGGATTGACACCGCCAATCCATTCCTCGAGTCCTTAATAAGCCGATTATATCACAGTATTCCGAAGTCCGCTCCTCTCTACGCCGTTGCAGCAGTTGTTGATAAACTTCCCAACTCTACGCAATCTGATATTTCAACCTCGGAAGGAAGCGTCGACTCTACCTTCTCATCAGAGTCCGAGGGTTTGTCTCTCTTAACAACCCAAAAAGAGAATGTACGAGGAAAAGCAGCGCCTGCTCGTCGCATTGGAGGTCCCGCTGGCGAGGAACCCGACCTTGCGATTTCCATCCAAGGCACAAACGTCTCCGAAGGACCCGCGTATGAAGTCGGTCTACGCCTTGCAAACACCGTCTTTATCAATGGAAAAGAATCGACACTTATCGGCATGCGCTGGAATTATAACGATGCCGCCGGCGCATATACCATGGATAAATCAGCGGACCTCACAAGCTGCTCTGTCACATCTGTCTCTACTACTACGGATCCCAGTCTGACTCTTCCGCTCGACCCCGTAGGTGAGAGGAGGCGGGTCATTACGAGTATGGGCAACATCCTGCGGCAGGTTTCAAAATCGACAGACCCAACTTCGGCCGATCCAATGCCCGCTTCCTCCGAACTGGAGACGGCGCTTCCACGCTACATTGACGAGCATAATATTGTCGACCAAAGGGTCTCCGTCTGGGCCTTGGTTGAGAAGCCGGACCTGGTGGTTGCCGACTGGGAATCTTCATCCACACAGGATCGAGTTGTCCAATCCTTGCGTCAGGGTGGTAAACTACACCGCGTCATGAGCGGTGGAGGCGGATGGGGAAAGAAACAAGGCCTTCTTTCGCTGGATCCAGAGGTTAGCTTTCCGGGGATGGCGCGTTC
Source organism: Penicillium sp. S103-07 (assembly GCA_037042055.1). Lineage (NCBI taxonomy): Eukaryota > Fungi > Ascomycota > Eurotiomycetes > Eurotiales > Aspergillaceae > Penicillium > Penicillium sp. S103-07. Next base: position 415,003 of record JAXQJQ010000003.1, read on the forward strand.
AGATGAACTCTTCTCCTTGGATCAAATCTTCAACCCTAGCGCAAATGCACCTCTAGAGATGCCGGCATTCCTTGCCAAGGGGATGATAGGTGACGATCTGTCCCTGTTGTCGCAGGTCGCCACGGCAGGTGATTTTATCCAATTCTTCGTCGGGTTAGAACCGGAACATTCACAAGACGAAGTTTCAAGCGACAATGGTGCGAAAGGATCTGTGACTTTCCGGTTTGGTGTCGTTGCCGACGCCGACGAAGTGGATGTGCAATCTCTGAATGAGAAGAAGCACGACCTTGTCGTTGTGCCGAGTTCTTTTGGAGCGCTGTCTGAAAAGGCGATTGCGTACTCGCAGCGAATGGTGGATGGAACAGAAACATCCAATTCCAGCACCAAGCTGGATATACCAGGATGCCGAGTGATTATGAACCCTGTACAATAACGAATCCTAGACATGTGTAAGATAGAAAGGGAAAGAAAAAGCCAATTGAAGGAGACATGTATACAAACCAGAGACCGATGTGGAGCGTCTGCCGTGCCAAGAGCCCTTCACGTGACTCGAAACCAGCGTGGTGGCCTCTGACCTCGTAGCACTCTCCATCCTCCCGATTACCGCAACCTCCTCATCCACGGCTTGAGCCTGCACTTCTCGGGTCTCCTATCATCCATTCCAAGCAAGGTCCTCCTCCAGAGAAGCTTGTCGAGCCTCCACACCATCAAAATGGCCACAGAGCTTTGGTAAGTCGCCTTGCAGCCTCCCAACACCCCTGGGTGCTTGACAGCTATGGATCGTCGGTCCGCTGCTTTGCTCTCGGGAGGTTTCCAAGCATTGGTGAATCCTTACTAACTGAAATGCTCTAATAGCCCCGTCTATGCGGTGAGTCCAGCTTCCTCGATCCCCCCGAGTCCACCCCGTCCACGTCTCCGTGATTTAGAAGACCCCTTCACATCCTCAACCACACCTGTCACGCTAGCCTGAGAACGATACTGATGCCATGATTCTAGCCCTTCTTCGGTGCGCTGGGCTGCACGTCCGCCATCGTCTTCACCTGCTTCGGTGCCGCGTATGGTACCGCTAAGGCCGGTGTCGGAGTGTGCTCCATGGCTGTCCTCCGTCCCGACCTGATCGTCAAGAGTACGTCAAGCTCCAAACAGGCTCGGAAAGTTGCGATATCACGTCGTGGTGATATCCATCTTAGTTTCCATGGTATTTTTCGCTAACTGATCTTAGATATTGTCCCCATTGTCATGGCTGGTATCATTGGTATCTACGGTCTGGTCGTGTCGGTCTTGGTCGCCAACGACCTGACCCAGCAGCTCCCTCTGTACACTGGTTTCATTCAACTCGGTGCTGGTCTTGCTGTCGGTCTGGCCGGTCTGGCCGCTGGGTATGTGCACACTCGATTGATCCCGACTTATCAAACTTTCAATGACTAATGACTCTGTACAGTTTCGCTATTGGTATTGTCGGTGACGCCGGTGTTCGTGGAACTGCTCAGCAACCCCGTCTCTACGTCGGAATGATTTTGATTCTCATTTTCGCTGAAGTCCTGGGTGAGTCTTGCCGTCCAAGGGAATCCGTATCGTTCATTCTAACCGCATTCCTTCGTCTAGGTCTTTACGGGTTGATTGTCGCTCTTCTCATGAACTCCCGCTCGAAAGCCTCCTGCACCTAACGAGAAGCGTCTCGTTGCACTCGGAAACCGGACTCTGAATCCAGCTATCTTACTAAAGTACCTGGTGACTTATAACGTTTTCCGGCATGTCATTATCGACTTCCGTCCCCGACATAACAACTCACGGTTTCTCTCGTATTATGCCGGGTGACGAGGACAGTGGTGCAAGGGAAAAATGATTTTGGCTATGATAAATTCATTTTTTTGAACTCTGAACGGGATTTCTTTTCTGGTGGTATGTAGAACTGGAAACCTTCCGAAATTGGTTGGTCAGGTGTGGTAGATATTGGACTGTCTTACATTGCATGAACGCGCGCTGGATACTGTACTTTATATGGGTCTCGCTGAGCTGGGCCCCCGACTTGTTTCTTGTCGGTCTGGCTAAGCTGTGGATTTACACACCCTTTTTTATTTTCTCTCGGTTTTGGCTCTTTCTTGTCCTTTCTTGGTTGTCGGGTCTTGTATTCGGTATGATATAGCAATCCCGATTTGTGCATTTCAAGTCTCTTGCTGTCATAGACCTTGGGAGTACCTGTCAACTGCTGTATAGGATCTATTCCTACGTAAGACCTGGCAAAGTATCTGTGTCAAGGTCTTCATTGCTTCGAGCTACCCGTGGACAGCATCTCACGGAGATGGACTGAAATATCAAAAGAGTAAAATCTATTGGGTAGTCCGCAATGTATGAGGGCCTTGAATGCCACACATAAGAAAACAGTTCAATGGCCACAGAAGTGTCTCAAAGATATGGCGATGATTGGATATTTAGTGGAGGGTAGGAGAGTAGAAGAGAGACGAAACATAGAGTAAAAAAAAAAGAAAAAAGCGAATTTCGCAATGTACGATAATAAGTAGGATATATGCCCTGAAAGTCAGACAACACTAAGCCTCAACCCAAGACTATGCAAAGACGCGGGCCAAAGATGCATCCGATAAACCGAACGAGAAAAGCAGAATGGAAAAGCGAAAGAGCAGTCTAAGCTTTGTCGAGTTTCCGTCTAAGAGTGCGCGTTCTCCGCATCAGCTTCTTGAACTTGTGCTTCTTCATCTTGACCTTGCGGCGGCGCTTGGTGCTGATGGCGTGGACGGTCTGGTTGTGGCGACGACGTTCAGCGTAGGTCATGCCCGAGACCGAGCCGCTGGGTGCGTCGATGGTGATACCCTCGTGCTCAGGATTCTCCATGTCACGGACAAAGGGACCGGTAGAAGCCTCGTAGGTCTTGCGGCCATCCGAGTTGCGAGTTTCCCGGATCGTCAACACAGTCGAGTAGGTCGAAGTTTCGTGCTGGCTCTGGGCTTGGGACTCCATGGTGTCGGGGCTAGGGTTCATGTCCATGGGGATCGGAGGCGGAGGAGGGTGGAACGGACGCAGGCGTCTGACGAACTCCTCCACGGACATCTTGGCCTCGGGACCATCGAGCATCTGGAGGTCTCCGTTTGGATCGCTCGTGAAGCTCCGCTGAAGCTGGCCGAACTGGTCGTCGGACTCGGACATGCCGTTGGCCATGGACTCCATGTTCTGAGCTGTCGAGGAAAGGGTGAAGATAACATCGTCGGGCTCATTCTTGAGGAACTTCTTTGACGAGAAGATCGCATCGAAGGCTTCTGTGGACGAGGTCGGAGGGACCGTGGTGGTCACGGAGATAGGGCGGTGAATGGAGAAGAACGAAGCGACGTGGACGTCTTGAACGAAAAAAGTCAGCACCGTACACAAACTTGAATAGGAGATAAAGCTGTAGCCAAGGCACTTACCATGTGGCTGTCGGTGCTGTGTCGAGGGGACACTGGGAAGCTTCGAAAATGCGGCGTGCTGCTGGTTAGCCTTCGAAGACCCGTTGCGGGCACCGTTGTCCTTCCCACGGCGGCGGGTCGTCTTGCCCTTCTCACCAGACGAGTTCACCCCCTTTTCCGGAGTCGAGGTATCCAGGCGACGAGAGCCATCGCTGGGCGGGACCGGAGGCTTGGAGGAGGAGGACGAGTACCGGCGCTGGTGCACATGTCGGGTCGCACCGAGCAGACCGGTCGAAGGAACATTCTGGGCGGAACGAGGTATGCCGGACAGAGGCGCCCATGTGGCCCGGCGTAACGACGTTGATAACATGGTTGGCGAGGGACCCAGCAATTGGGAAGAGTTGGAGGTGAATCTGAATCGGAGGCGAAATCATCGGGTCGGAATTCGGCGTCTCAGATCATGCGGACATTATGTAATTGTATGCCTCAGGTGTCACTTTCATCGCATGTGAGCGCTAAATGAAATCAATCATTCTAGTGCAGCAGTTGCCTACAATTAATGCTACCTTGCGAGATCCAACGAGTTCATTGATGAGAAGGAACAATAATGAATTGTGATATTACAGGGAACAGTCATCAGGTATCACACATCTGCAGCGACAAAAAAAGTGGTATCATCCTGCATAATCAATAAGAGAAAAGAAAAAGGAAAAGAGAGCAAAGACACCTTCGCTGAAACCAAAGCACGGCAATGGTTGGCGAAATCGAACGGGCTTTTGGATGCAACGTAATAGACCCAAGGATGCGGCAGAGAGCCGACGACTCCTTTATATCAAGACGCCTCATGAAGAGATAAGAAAATGAAAGAGAACAGGAAAGACAAGTTCCGATAGTGTTGCAGAAGATAGGAAAATGGAGCCGCCGAGGAATGCAACAGAGGAAAAGGCTAGAGAGCTCGACAAGAAACGAAAATCAACTTCGTGGCAACAATGACGTTCATCATAAAGGCCACCGGTATATCTGAATGCCGCTGCCTTATAGTATGAGGGTATGAAGGTTCTTCTGGATGATCATGTCCTGGACGGAATCCATGGTCGCTTTCAGCAATGTGGTGTCTGTGGCGTTGGTATAATGGATATAGATCTCGCGGTCTGGGATTCGGTTGATGCCGCGGAAACGGTCGGAGAAGTACCGTGCTGCGGCATCAAAGTCCGTGTTGGAGCCTGTGTAATCGGGGAAATGCTTGGAGATGGAGGAGATGGCGAGTTTCCCCTTGAAGAGATCGATTTTGTTGAGGAAAAGGATGATGGGTTTCCGCTTGAACCACTCGCCGTTGACCAAGGATTCAAAGAGCATCATGGCTTCGTGCATTTGGTTCTGGGGCGTAAATTAGCGACTGATGGCCGAAAAATGGCAAAAGGACTCGCGGACATACCGCGTTCTGGTCTTCAACAAGACATTGGTCGTATCCAGACAGAGCAACCATGAAGAGCAGACACTGAACACCCTCGAAGCAGTGGATCCACTTCTTCCGTTCTGACCGTTGTCCACCGACATCCATCATACGGAAGTTCATCTGCCCAAGCTCAAACAAGGTTTCGGTGATACCCGTTGTGCGGAGTCGCGCTTGCAGCATGTCCTGGTTATCAGGAAGCCAGCCGGGCTTGAAAATGCGGTCCAAAGAGTCATAGAAGCTATAGGTCATGGTTAGAACGGGTGTGTATGATGGGCACGACTCGGAAGGTGGGCTTACTAAACCAAATTGTCATGCAGGGCGAATTCGTGACCACGGGCGACTGCCTTTTGAACGCCGGCATCAAGCCACATGTTCCTCATCGCGTCCCGGACCGTCAAGTCGGAGAAGGCTTCATCCGAGCCCACGTCCGGGTCCGTCTTGTCTAATAGATCGGCCAGCGGCTTTGATGGGTGTTAGTTTACATTCTGAATAGCCAGAGTAGCTCGTGTAAATTGTACCTTTGTCTTCTCTTGCTCAAACTGTATGTTTTCGGCGTTCATAATATCCAACAGAACCTTGAAGGCAATAACGAGGTTCGAGTAGATGACGGCCCGTGTTGTGTGACGCTCTTCCTCGGGGAAGCCTCCACTGTGAATGATGCGCATTTGCTTGATGATCGTCGACTTGCCCGACTCTCCAGCACCTAGTATCATTGTTAACGTATGACAAATGACGGGGACCGTGGCATTCAGAATTGAGATCGCCGAGCATCACGCACCCAGTAGCAAGATCTTGATAGTCCGGTCCATTGTCTTCTTGTCATTTTTGATCCCTCGATCTATGCGGGCATTACGCTGAAGGGCATCCTTGTCCGCCTCGGCGGGTTTCGAATTGATGCAACCCATGATTCAGGAACACGATGGTATATCTGGAAGGAATCACCAGTCGTCAGCTATGAAACGAAGCTAAGTGCCAGAGAATCACAGTCGCGCAATGACGGTGCCAATGCCAACTCGATCTGAATCAGGGGGACACGATGGTCCCGCGTCACTCGCGAGTCCTCCCAGTTCAGAATCAGAGACAGACAATGACTCGGCCAGACTCGATAGGGCCGTGGCACCGGCAAAGCGCCAAGATGTGATAGGTGTTGCCCTACCTATACAGAGACCCTTGTCCACCTTTCAGCGACCCACGCGACGAATGAACGGCCGTCGGCGCTTGTTCTGACCACGCCGGGAGCTCGAAGCGGTTCTTTCTCCACACCCAGAAGCTGCTGCCACGTTCCGTTATAAACGGCGCGGCCGGGTATCCAATTGGACCAGGTAATCCTCCGAGACAAAACCGCAGTCCGTAACGTGGTAGGTCCGACGTCGGGTTCGCAGCTCGGGGATTCGAAGGGGTTCGAGGGGGAAGTCCGGTGACTGCCGGGAGCGCGTGGTGAAGTTTGGTTACAGACTTTTGCGGGGGAACGAGAACCTTGAGGGGCGCGGGAATCGAAGAGCCAGGATTTCCAGAACCGGCTATAGAGGGTGAGAGAGACCTGTCACCAAGGATCAGGTCGAGACCACTGGTTCACGAAAGGGAATCGCGAAACCGAAGGGGTGAAAGAAGGAAGAAGAAAACGGGAGCAGGATAGTCAGATCAGTAGCACATCTCTGCCGTCCCAAGAGAAATCCCACAAGCGGGGAGAGCGAGTCCGGTTCGCAGGCACTACTTAATCTTAGGTTGATCAGCTTCCGCGAAGCTGAGCTGAGCTTTCGGAATTCCAAACTCAAGCCTCGGAATGTGAACACGATGACCGTTGGATCTAACCACGCACTATTTCTCCATTTCACCGTAAACCATGAAAGCATTTATTTTCGATTTTCCTTTTCCCCTTCACTCAAAGAGGTCGTACAGTACTCAGCAGGGGCGCCGGGTCGATCCACCACCGGATGGGGCCGACTCCCCCTGTTTGATTTGCCCGCATAATAGTGTGCGATCATAGACCGGGATTATTGCTGTATTGGAATACCATTCCATGTTCACTCGGCCTATCGCCTATCTACTCGAGCCTGACATTTTCAGAGGGGGTTACGGAGGACCGTGGTACCTTGTGTTTACCACGCGAGACCCAAGGGGGGAGGCATGTATTCCCGCGCGCTTCTCGAACCATCATGTCCCAGGTGCCCCGAAAGGCTAAATGAGCATGGGCTGCCTGCAGGGGCAATCTGGCTGAACCATACCCTTTCATTTGACACTATTGGACTCGCCTGGAGGCATGCGAGGGGCCAATGAGAAGCATTGCGCAGCTCGACGATTCTTCAGGTTGCGCGACCCCTGAAATCCTTCTGGATGAAGGCCTACGTTACAGTCGCTTGTCCGCTACTCCGTATTCCGTACTCCGTAGGCAACCGGGGCCAGGGTGGGGTGGACTGGGTGGACTCTTCGATGGTGCTTCGCTGCCATGCGGAATGCACGCTGCGGCGATCACCGCCAACTCAGGCTGGTATCGATGCAAGGAAATTTCTGAAACGTTGGGGATTCCGTTCGCTCACTTGCAGCCCAGGAATCTTCTCCGTCTCCGGGCACCCCTCTTCGGTCAAAAGTACCAAGCAGATCTGTCTTTCTCACCGTGTACGGAGTACCGAGGCTCTGCTCGGTAGGTCTTCGACGGCACCTTCAATCAAGCAACCTTGATTGAGCTAGTAGCGCCGTTTCGCTTACCGGAAGACGCCAGGGTCGCTCTAGCAGACCTGACAAATTTGAACCAGGGAATTGGAGCAGTTCGGCAATACTCGGTGGAGCTTATCAAAGTAACTCCACAGCCAAAAACACCACCATCCCGTGTCCGGTAAACAAGTGAGCCCGTGCTCGCCGTCGTTTGAGTTCGGACTCGTACGCCGCACGAGCTAACTCTCGAAATGAAATAGCCCTGCCGTGACACGAGGGAATCCTTTTTTTTTCTTACCTGTATACTCTGCCCCCCCGCAACGGCCGGTATCTCATTCCCCGGGCCTCAATATCGTATCTTGAAACGAGGGTCCGTTGGTTCACCGTTGCCGGTTTCACAATTTCGCTACTCGCACGCCGCCGCGGAAACTAAGGCAGGGGGTCATCCTGCCCATGCCGGAGTGTGGAGACAGGTTCCCCTAACGTAGGAGACGCCCGGGTTGGATCGACCGCAGCCCGATCTGGGGGCGAATTATCTCCGGGCACGAACGTGGCCGCTTAAACGTGCACATGGTAGTAGTGCTCTTGGCACGTCGGTTGGAGGCCTCTGTAGATCGGCGTTCAGCCTACCCAAACTGGTAAATGTCCGATCGTGCCAGCATGACAGGCTCAGAAACGAGTGCGAGTGGATTGAGCTTTCGGCAAAGAAGACATATCTGGATGATGGGGTCTCGCTTGGCATCGATCCGGGTGTCGAGCCAGAACCATGTCGTTCCGGTGACGAGTCTTGCCTAATCGATCGATAGCGGCTCGGAAGAGGGGTTCAAGTTCGTCACGGTCAGAGGACAAGCCTTGACTATCATGTGCGGTCGAGCCCTTCGGACTAATTTTGGGGAATCGCGGAAGCCACATGGACGCCTCTGTCAGCGGCGATCACCCATCCTTGATTTCGGCCAGGCTAAATACGTTAATCGATGTGCAAATTGGGCGTTTTAAAGCTCGGCATCTGCCCGAAGTTTGTGCCCCCCTGGCTGTCAGAGGAGGCGGTGGCTGTTTGCAGAGCTTCCTAACGGGTGAGCTTCCTAATCGGTGTCCTTGCACGAGAGGGACAGCCGTTGCAGACGATCAGGGAAAGGTGCAACGGGCGAAGAATCCAAAGACGTTGGCCGGTGGAACCTAGCAAAGTAAACGTTGTCGATCAGCATTTGACAGCAGTCCAGATCCTGGCTTTTCAGGGGTCTCTGGACACCGGCCGCTCGGGATTTGCTCCGGGGTGGGGATACCGATCCTGAGTACAGGTATTTATGCAGCATCTCGGAGAATTTGTTTGATATGTAGCATATTTCGTGGGTGAGATTAGCTTGTCAGTCCGAAGTACGTTACACATGTACGTGATGAGTCAATCATAGCTAATTTTGGCTGTGGCTTGAGTCATGAACTTCTTAGAGATCCTGATTATTGGACTTAACGTTGGCTTTCACTGGATATTGGGGCCCGATGATAAAGGAATCCTTGACATTGTTTGAAATACAGGCACGCCCCCGGAACGGCTCTTTTTTGGGACAGGCGAGATAACAGAACCCACGGAACTTCTGAGCTCTTGCCAAGATCCATGCGAGCTTCTTTCCCCGCGATCAATGCTGGGGCCGCTCCGAAGCCATCCCAGTTCATACTATGTACTATGATTGGCACGCTTCTATCCGTCAGGCAGGGGTCTACCCATTGACGCGTTTCAGATAAGATGGTTTTGTGAGACTTGGCAAGCCGGGAGTCAACCCTGTATTATATCGAAACGCTCGCTCCAGCTAGACCTTTCTGGCAGCCGTGACTAGGAACGTCTTTTAGCTAGTCCCCGCACCCTTGCTTCCTGTCCCCGCTAAACATATACAGCGGGCTGTGTTGAGAATAGGCTTAGCGACGAGTGGAAATAATAGAGGACTAGGTGCAGTACGAAATGTCTGAATTTGGATTCTTTTTATCTTTCCAATGTGTTGCGCAGGTGATTTTAGGCAGATAGCATGGGGCAGGACGGAGCACGTGGGCAGACTAGCTTAGGTGGAGAGAATCGGGACCCGTGCTGGCTATACTAACGATAAATCGGTGGTGAGAAGAAGAAATTGAGGGTTTGGCAAGCCATTAATGAATATACCGCGGGAGTTACGATTGTCTTCAATCTTGACAAAGAGATATATAAACTTGGTTACCACGGTCGGGTGGCGGCATGTCGTCTCTATATCTGATAAGCTTTTGTTCGACCTGCGGTTCTCTTGCTCAGTACCTGTTGGCTTTGATCTAGGTTGATAGAAAGAACGATGTGTAAGAAGAGGGCCAACCAAAAAAGAAAAAAGGAAGAAAAAAAAAAAAAAGGAAGGAAGGAATTGGAAGACAAAAGGGTATAAGATCTCACATCTTGCCTGCCAGCCACTGGATCATGTAGACCGTAAAGAAGGAATGAAATATTAATATCATCCATTACAGAACGCCATACGATTGTCAGTTTTTAATAGACATGGTAAGCTGACCCTACGACGAAGTTCATTTGCTACTTTCGGGAACTAACCAAGGTAGCGAGCGGATTTTAAAGGGAAAAGCTTGCCAAACTTTGGATCGCTGTGGAAGACGCGATACCCCATTCGGTTATTGTAATTCGATTGTCCATTGGTGCGCTTGGCGCCACTCATCTTACCCGCAGGTTCAACTGACGTAATTGACGGGTAAGAACCATTTGGAATCTAACTTGTGGTTGGTAATGTGACTTCACATTATATCGGCCACTGGGAAAGATGCGACTGCGCCACGCTAGCTCAACTTCATCGCCATGGTTGAGACTTTTCCTTGGAGTTGTCATTCCAGAAGCCACGGAACATACTTTATAGGAAGGTGCCTGTTGGAGGTATTCTCCTTCTATCCATTTGTAGATAATGATCATGGTGCATGATCTGCGTGCTGAATGATTTGTGCTGCGCCTCACTAGTGACGATGTATAGCATAAATAGAAAGTCATTCCATATTCTTCGAAGGACGATCAATAATTTCTTCATTGGAAACCTCTCCTATCCGACTGTCAAATGCAGCTCTCATACATTTTGTGGTGGTCTTTCCCATGGATTACCCTTGCAATTGCCCAGCTGCAGATATTTACGCCACCAGGAAATCACGACATAACCTATGCCGTTAATGTTCCTGAAAAAACGGCCACCTCTGGCACAGGCCCCATATATTTCCAACTGAAATCCACACGCGAACTTCAGTGGTTTGCATGGGGTCAAGGCGCCAGGATGCAAGGAGCAAATCTATTTGTTGTTTATGCATCTGCGGACGGCAATAATATCACAGTATCTCCTCGATTGGGTGTGGAACATGTCGAACCACTGCATAACACACAAGCCCGTCTCTCGGTCCTCGATGGCAGTGGGATCAGCAATGGGGTCATTACTGCAAACATTCGGTGCGATAGCTGCATCACCTGGCCTGGTGGGCATGAAGATATAACAAGCTCGGCTAGTCCATGGGTCTGGGCCTTCAAATACGGAAACGCACTTGACACCAATAGCTTATCAGAAACAATCACTATCCATGATGCTTCAGGTATTGCAGCTATAGACCTCCAAAAAGCAACCGGTGGCATATCTGACAACCCGTTTTTAACCCTGAGCGCGACCAATAGTTCAGGACAGTCTATCTCATCTGACGACTCTCCTTCCGTTCAAAACAAAAGAATCGCCCATGCTGTTATCATGATAACTGTGTTTGTTATCCTTTTCCCTTCATTTGCACTAGCACTTCGTGTTTTTCCATCTTCTACAATAGTATGGGTCCATGCTTTCTTGCAACTCTTTACTCTTACTCTGGCCATCGCTGGTCTAGGCCTTGGCATTTCAATGGCCAGGGACTTGCAGTTGATTCAGACCTATCACCCAATCATTGGCATGGTAGTTGTCCCATCCCTCGTCCTTTTCCAGCCTGCCATGGGCCTTCTTCAGCATCGGTATTTTGGCAAATCCGGAAAGAAAGGGTTCTTTGGTTATTTGCACCAGTGGTTTGGCCGTTGTATGATTATCCTCGGTATCATTAATGGAGCTCTTGGCTTCCGTCTCACCGGAATCGGCACTTCAATTGCTCCTACCGGGGCAGTTATCGCGTACAGTGTGGTCGCTGGAGTATTTGGAATTTGCTACTGTTTCGCGGTCTTTTTCTTTGCCCGGAGAAGAAAATCGCAAAGGTCGTCTCCCTAATTAAGCTCGCTACAGTGACCTTGAAAGAATTTAACGGATTATAGTTCTCATTCCAAGGTTATTATGGATAGTTGCTACAGTAAACAGTCACATGACGAAACGTGTGACACAATTGGTGCCCCGTGACCCCCGCTCCGGCTCCGTGAGGGGATGCGGAGAAGCTCTCTCGTCAATGTGACATCAACTAGGGGCTCATTCATCAATCGTAATCGAACTGGCTGTTGCCAGTTTCCGCCTCAAATCAAACATGCCTCAGTCATTTCACAGGTCTGTCCTCGTCAGTGAGCTCCCTGCCCAAGGGTGACATACTGAAGGTCTCTAGTGACAACAACAAACCGGGGTTGGCCTATATGGGACCAACTGAGACTGAGGAGAAGCAAGGCCTCATGGACGATAAAAATGGTTTTATCGATGAGAACCTGTCCATTGCCTATCCTGCTTGGAAACAGGACCCGCTTCGAAGAACCCGCCCCAGGTGGAATCCCGTGAAGATAGTGGCCACAATTGGCTGGATTGGCTTGATGGGCTACGGCCTCATCAAATTCGTCGACAGTGAGTATTTCCTTGTTCGTCCTAAAAGTCCATTTTTAACATTAAAACCTTGCTATCAGACAAGCCGCACGAACCACGTACCCCACACCCGCAAGCGCCTGCCTTATGTGACTCGCCGCAATGTATTCATGCAGCATCGGAGATCCTGAACAACCTCGATCCCAACCACCCAGACATTGATCCTTGCACCAACTTCGATCAGTATGTCTGCGGTGGGTGGCGAGAGTTGCATGACATGCGCTCCGACCAAGGCTCCATATTTGCCGGCACCATCATGGCGGAGAACTCCGAGACCAAACTCCGTCATATTCTTGAGCAGGCGGAAGCTTCTGATCCATCTGATGCTAAGAACTTCGAGAAACTCAAGACCGCTTATGATGCTTGTTTGGATGAATCGACCGTCAGAAGTCGCGGTAGCAAGCCCTTGGATGAGATGCTAGCTGAGCTGCAAAGTATCTATCCTACCAAAGGTGGGCTTGTTTCCGGTACTCGGGATCATCTCACGAGTGCGATTTTGTATCTCATGAAATCCGGTGTTAATGCTTTGGTATCCTCGGGCGTCACTGTAAGTTGACCTACTGCACCCTTACCTTTGGCATACGACACTCCTAACAGCTTCAGCCTGATGATAGGGACCCAGACAACGTGGTGATCATGGTGACGCCGCCTCGTGAAATTGGTCTCCCAGCGATCGAGTATTATAACAACACAGAGCTGGTGGCTCAATATACTACGGTCCTCAAGGAAGTGCTTCAAGGGTTCTCAGGAAGTGATAAGATTGCAGAAAACGTCGTGGCTTTTGAAACAAAGCTCGCGAATGTGACACCAGATACGGCCACCCAGGAAGATGTCACAAAGTACTATAACCCACGCAGCATCAAGGAAACCGATTCATTGATTCCCGAGATCTCGTTTGCGGATATCCTGGCAGAATTGGCACCTCATGACTACAAAGGCGATCGCCTGATTGTGGGGTCGCCCTCATACATGAAGGCGTTGTCTGAAATATTGAACGATGCATCCCGTGAGACGGTATCTTTCTTCCTGCAATGGAAAGCCATTCAGGCTTATGCCGACAAGATTGAGGATGACAAAGTGGCTCCCTTGCGACGATTCAAGAACACGCTCGAGGGCAAAGATCCGCAGGCGACCCAGGAGCGATGGCGCAAGTGCATTCAGACTCTAGATGAAGGACTTGGCTGGAGCCTAAGTCGGTTCTACGTAATGGATTCGTTCTCCGAGGCATCGAAGAAGCTCGGTGATCAGATCGTTTCGGACATTAAGGAACGTTTTGTCTTCACGCTGGATCAGACTGAATGGATGTCTCCGGATGTCCGGAAGCTGGGTATCCAGAAGGTGGGGAACATCGTTCAAAAGATTGGATATCCCACCAAAAGCCCCAATGTGATGGATCCAGAGGACATCGAAAAGTACTACCGCGAGCTGGATATGTCCGAGAGTTCTTTCTTCGAGAACCAAGTGGCTGTGGCCAAGTTCGATCTTCACAACGAATGGTCCAAGCTGGGCAAGCCAACGGACCGCGACGAATGGGACATGTCGGCACCTACAGTCAATGCCTATTATAACCCTCCAGGAAATGAGATCGTATTTCCTGCAGGCATTATGCAGCCGCCGACGTTCTATGGACCCTCTGCCCCGCTGTATCTGGCATATGGTGCATTTGGTGCAGTCAGCGGCCACGAACTATCGCACGGTATGGATTTCTACCCACAAGCCTGATCTCCGATCTGATATACTAACCACCTGCAGCTTTTGATTCTACGGGTCGCCACTATGACGAAACCGGAAACTATACGAACTGGTGGGATGAGAAGACTGTCCAGGCCTTTGAGGAACGAGCTCAGTGCTTCGTTGACCAGTATTCGGATTTCACTGTCGAGGGCCCTGGAGGCAAGATTCTCCACGTCAATGGACGCCTGACGCTCGGCGAGAACATTGCCGATGCCGGCGGCCTGACCGCTTCATTCCATGCTTGGAAGAAGCGTGATGAGGCTAAGCCTGATCTTCACCTCCCGGGTCTAGACGCATTCAGCAAAGAGCAGTTGTTCTTCATCTCATACGCAAACTGGTGGTGTGGGAAGATCACCAACGAGGCAGCGGAGAAGGCCATCTATACCGACCCACATGCGCCCAAATCGGCGCGGATCATTGTGAGTTCAGCCGTGTCCTTCTTTTTCTCCTTCTGCAAGTACCCCGCTAACGCCGCGTGCAGGAAACCATGGCGAACTCTCGAGAGTTCAAGGATGCATTCAAGTGCCCGGACAAGGAGCCAGCGTGCAAGCTCTGGTAGTTTTTGGCGGGTCGTATTTTGTGCACTACATCATAGTTGAGGTTCTCCGAGCTCAGTTTCCATCTGATTTACTTCCTTTTTTTTTTTTTTTTTTTTTTCTTTTTTGGCATGCATCATATCCTCCCGGGCCCCTCGCGGTTGTGCTTTTCGGTGTCCGAAGATGTGAGAAATGGAACAGCCTTATGCAAATGTTTGCCTTCGGAAGCGTCATCTGCAAATACGACAACAAAAGCTCTCTTTTGAGCTAGATGCACAACCCCTCCAACGTCGATCCCTGTTAAAGTTGGGATAGTCGAAGGGAGTGAAAGATATCCCGCGTCGCAACACTCCCCGCAGATCATGGGGGCGGTCTGAGAGCCGGGACAGCAGATCCCCAACGAGATCGGATCAGTCTCGAGATTCCATTTGTAGATAGGCCTCGGCGCGGAGGAAAGGGAAGATCCTTGACATTTAGCGCGGAAAGCGGATCATGTGAAAAGCTCAAAAGTGCGGTTCGCGTTCCCAACCACTGAATTAGTCGAAACACAGGCCTTGGCACCGGTGGAACCTCGCAGATGGGCTGAGCAAAAGTCACACACAGCTCCTATCCTGGATGTGGAGTCCCGGACATGCATGAGACACTTGCCAGTGAGGGCCAGTGAGGGCCGCTCCGATGGACCCTCGCGGGACGTGTCATGAGAGGAGCTCCATCTATCAGCTCCCAGTTCCCAGCGTCGCGTCACTCGGTGCCGGGGACTAAGTGGAGCTGGCATAACGGCGGCCACATCGGCCAACCAGCGAGCGAATAAGCGTCGCCCCAAAGTTCTCGCTTCGCTGGGGCGAATGGGCAAACGGGCCCGGTAGGACGGAGTCGTGACCTGTCACCTCTGGTGCAAAACTTCATGAAGAGTGGACAGATTCAGTTCAGTTGCGAGGATCCTTTGAGATGTGTGAGATAAGATGAGGGTTGAGAGACGTAGGAAAGGTGAGGCTGTAGACAAATAAGAGATCAGGGGCTACCCCCCGGGACCCGTTCGTGTGGTCTCTGGTTCCGTCGCGCCGGTACGGCTTTCCCCAACTCCACTCGGGCAAAAACAAGAGCTGTCACCCTCATCTTTTCTTGACTACCTCCCCAGGCGGCAATGTCGTGCCATCGTCATCTCCGATCCCGACTCGGGCTACTGCGTTTTGCGTTCTAACTGGCTTCAATCAAAAGGAAAGCTTTGCGCTGATCGCTCTTCGCGTTGCGTTGAGCTACCGGCGTAGCTCTCGCGATCGCCCGCGATGGAGCCGTTCCCTGTGACTGTCGAACCGTCCGTCCAGTCCAAAGATGGTTCCGAGCCCCGAGTTCAAATCAACGAGCTGCCAGCCTTGGATCGAACCCAAAGTGGACGCCATGCGCCATCCAATTTGCGACGTGCCAACACGGTAGCACAAGGAGGCAATATCAAGCGGAATTTGGAATTGAAGGCCACTCGAGACAGGACGACGACCACGGGGCTGCGTGCCAAGGATAGCCATGAATTGTTACGGAAAGCCCCATTGCAACGGTCCCAGACGCACCGCGGCCCGCTCGAGGCGCGTCCGGCCCCGCGCAAAGCAGGTCATTTTACGGTTGGAAGTGTCGGCCAGAATGGCAAGATCTTTCTCAGGTACGATCAAGATATAATCTCTGCGACGTGATCCCGCGTTGTACACCCTCCGCAGCCAGCTGACATACGACTGCCACGGCCAGGCCGATTGCAAATCCGCCGCAGAAAGCCTCCCCAACAGTCCCCTTCCCCTCCGTTGATCAAGTGACAAGTGACCGTCTTCAGCCGCAAAAACTCGCCCATATCCGAGATGACCCTTCACGCTGGTCAAGCTCGCAGCTTTCTGAACTGCGCCCTCGCGACGGTCCCCGCGAAGACTACGAGTCGGTCGTTTCCGAATCTATACGACCCGGGTCCGTCCGAAACACCCATCACAGAGCGAACTCGTTCTCGACGATATCAGAACAGCAGTCGGTGTCCGGCGCGGGGAAACGTGGCGAGCTGCGCATTGTGATTGATAGATCTGAGGACCGGCCCAAATCCGCAGATGGGAAATCGGGTAACACGGCGCTGGAGGTTCCTATCCCGCACTACCGGCTCGGTACACCGCGATTCAACACAGAAGGCAGTGCAGTCCTGCATAGTTCCGTCTACACGCGGACCTCAATGTCCGATAATTTTCGCAATTCGAGCTTCCTGGGTAGCATGGCAGACCCTTTCCCGACGCATCTCACGAGCCCGTACTGCAGAGACTCTTTCTCTCGTCACCGGCCGTCCTTTGCGGTGTCCATGTTCTCGGGGACCGCGGCCATTGACCTCAGTCGAGCGTCGCCAATACCCAGAAACTCCGTGGTCTATGAACTGAACGGACCGGTGGAACCTTCTATTTATGAACACTTGGTATCGGACATGGACCGTGAAGCCGTCGTGCGGTACATTCCCGGCACTAAAGACGTCAGTGCTGCTACGCCGGCGCGTATCGTTGCGCAGATATCTTCGGAGTCGTTCATGGATTACGAATTGGTGTCGGACTTCTTCCTCACCTTCCGCTCTTATCTTTCACCGAGCCATCTACTAGCCCTGCTTCTTGCGCGCCTGCGCTGGGCGATCAATAGACTGCAGGATGATGGCCGCATCATTCGTATTCGAACATTTGCAGCTCTTCGTCATTGGATTCTGAACTACTTTGTTGACGACTTTATCACGAACTATGATCTCCGGTCCCACTTTTGTGAAACCATCAACGTTTTATATCAAGACGTCAAATCCCGGGAGAACGGTGGCATGAGCGACTTGAAAATTCTGCTCGATTTGAAACGGTGCTGGAACGGAAAGTGTTCGGTCTATTGGACGTCACCCGAGCTCGCTCGGGTGTATAACGACCCGGACAGTCCTATTGAGCCTGGAAGCGTTCAGATTGAACTGCCTAAAGACGCTATAAACCAGCAAAGCCCAGCGGGCACGCTCCCTCACGCAGACACCAATCTTCGTGACAGTCTGTCCAATTCCACACAGCACGATCGGAAGGACTCTGCTGCGACTGTTCAGAGCATACCTTTCTCGACGAGAAGCGATCAAAGCATGCTGGCCTTGTCTTGCTCTCTGCCTCCCAAATCTCCGAAACGCTATTCCAACCCTTATTCCAAGAGCAAGGGGCCGCGGCCGGTGCAGTTAGGACTCACCAAATCTACCTCTCCGCATGAAGCTCCTCCCACGTCGCCGAAGCTTTCGCGGCACCCATATCATGGTCACGGACATAAGAGGAGCGGCAGCTTCTCTGACTCGGCTCGAGATGATCGGGTGCCCATGTTTGGTATGGAGCTTGGCTCCGGAGGCGCTACAATGCCGGAAATATTAGACCCTGTCAGTTTTATTCGCGGAGCGCTCTACCCTCCTGCGGAATCTTATATGACAATGATGGCTCCGGACTCGCCTCCTTTGGCCCCACCCTCGAACTCCTCAAATCCAGACCGTCGAAGTACACCGGATGGTGGACCTAAGCCGGCTCCATCGAATTCGGGCGTTAGGACAATCATCGGTTCGATCAAGCGTGCGCTTCACACTAGAAACGGCGGCCATAGTGTTTCTGCTCGGATTGCGAATGTATCTGAAGCTATCTCATTGCCGTCCCGCGGAAAGACCTCTGCCATGCCCAATAATGTTGCCCTGGGATCTGAGTTTTACCGAGAGAGAAAGATGGCCGCTGTGCCTAAGCGACCTGCTCGGATCGATTTTCTCTGCGACGAAGCTTTGAAGCATTACCGCCAGGCCTTGAACAATGATGGGACTGGGCAAAACACCCAGCCGCCAGTACGTACCTCCGGGCGCCAAGAAAATCTGGAGGAGTCTCTCCCCAATGTGATGGACTCATCATCGCTGCATCCGCCTATGACTTCTGAGTCAAAGATCAAGAGTGGCCTGACTACTGGAAGTGGTTCCATTGTCATCGTCGATGATACAGGGTTTGATTTTACTCCAACGATGTCTGGGGGTTTGTCAGACCCCCCGCCAAATACCATGGATCATCACCCTCGGCCTAATTTTGACAGCAACGTTCCCCCAGGCCCTCTTTCTCATGCTTCTTCTCAAGGCAACGAAGGATATCTGCTTCCGATATATTACAATGACCATAGATCGGACCCTACCATCCAGCAATCAAATTTATTGCGCATCCCCCATCCCGCTTCAGCAAGGAGATCATACTCCAATCAACGCCAGTCAATACCTCACAAGAGCGCTTCACTCTCCCTTCGCCTCCGAAAGTATGCCTCTTTCCAGAGTGGAATATCTGGGCACCGACTTTCAATGGGAAGTGAGGCAGGAACGTCTGCGGCTGGATCAAGCATCGCGCAAAACTTACCGGCACAATCATCCGGTCCAGTACTTCGCAGACGCCCTGGTGGGAATCTGCGACAAATTCAATATGCAGATGAAATTGAACCGGGCTCCGACCGCGGGTCATTTGCTTCATACGACGACTCTCTCGCGGAGACTGTGACTACGACAGAGGATGCTGCATCGAGACCCCAGACCACCCTGATTCCTCCAAACCCTCGCTACTCTTTTGTTCAACCAAATCAGAATCGGAATGTCAGGCGATCCTTCGAATCCGCTCTTGCTCGTTTTGCGCAGATTCCCGATGACGACGATGGAGGAATTGAATCCACGCTGTTGAAGCTCGAAGGCAAGTGGCCATCTGATGGTGACAGAGAGGCTGGATCTGATCAGACTGCCAACACTCACGGGAGATATGGAGCACATCGTGAAACTCCTGTTGCTAGAGTTGGATACGAAAAGGCCAAGGATCATGTGAACCCGGATGTTCTAGCTCGGAGACACCAGACAGACAATTCGGCTTACTCCACCATAGGGGGTCGGCTCGCGCCGCCCAGGCCCTACTCTGACTCCGTCGCGGAATCTGAGGAGTCTTACAATTCCATCCCTCTTCTGGAGCGTGGGTTAACTGATGAGTCGATGAAGCGACCGCCAACAAACCGTGGACCTAATGCCGATACTTATGGGGCACCTCTCAGTCTCATCTCCAGCCGAGACACGTCCGAACTGGCATCTTCACACCCTTCGATTCAGATTGTGCATGAGACTGAAAGCATTCGGCGTATTCCTCGAGGTGCAACGACCCCTGGGTCGGCGCAGTGGGTTGATGGGCGCAATACCCCCAAGCGGTTGTCATCCACCTCTACGAGCATAATCGATTCGCGCGAGGCCATGGCTGGCCGCATATCTACTGATACTCGCAGTCTGACTGCGTCGACTGTTGATATCCCGCCTCATCCTCTGGCGCACCCTCCCTCTCCTCCCATGACCATTCAACACCCAGGATCCTTTGGCTCCTGTGCCTCGCCGATAGACAAGGTGCTGTTCCAGGCAAACCCTCTCACTCCTGATACCTCCCCCAGGCGCCGGGATGCGGAAACTGCCGGCACAGGGCCCAGAGAAGTCCCGAATTTCTCGAGCAATGTACTTGCTAATTCCGAGAATCAGCGACAAGTCCCGGACCCGATCAACACTAATGGCCCTGACCATGTTCCATTCATCCTTGCGTGTGAATCCCAAGTTCTTGCTCAGCAACTGACATTGGTTGAGATGGCTGCCTTGAGTGAGGTGGATTGGCGCGACCTGGTCGAGATGAAATGGAATAGCGGCCCCCAGCGCGTTGTTAGCTGGGCTCAGTTCCTTAATGCCGAGGAACGCAAAGGCATTGATCTCGTCGTTGGCCGCTTCAATCTTATGGTGAAATGGGTTGTGTCCGAGATTGTCTTGACTCGGGACATCCATGAACGAACGCGAACAGTCATCAAATTCATCCACACGGCAGCGCATGCCCGTCGTCTCTGCAACTACGCCACGATGCTTCAAATTGTGATTGCCCTGTCTTCAACCGATTGCTCCCGGTTAGAACGGACTTGGGGACTGGTTCCTCTGGAACACAAACGTCTATTCAAGGACATGGAGTGCTTGATTCAGCCGGTACGCAACTTCAATGACCTTCGTATCGAGATGGAGACAGCCAGCTTGCAGGAAGGCTGCATTCCCTTCATTGGTTAGTATTGTTTCTGCTCCCGCTACGTATTCTTCGGTGCTAATTTATAATACAGGTCTGTACGTGCACGACCTCACCTACAATGCCCAGAAACCCGCACAAATTAAAAGCAGCGAGGGAGGGATGCTGGTTAACTTTGAACGCTACCGCACTGCTGCCCGCATCGTCAAGAGTCTGCTCCGTTTGATCGATGCCAGCACAAAGTACCGATTCGAGCCCGTGCAAGGTATCATCGAACGCTGTTTGTGGATTGCATCCCTTTCCGAGGATGAGATTCAAGCTCGAAGCAAGCGGCTTGAGTGATTTTGCAGCTCTTATTGAGCGTTGTCTTTTGTTTATTTCTTGATGACTGGACATTTACATACCCCCTTTTGCCGCAGAGGCGTCCTCTGCTGTATATCCTGTATCTATATCTGCATTCGTTTATATTTTGTTTGTCTTTGGTACTCTGCGTTTGGAGCGAGCATTTGCATGAGTTGGGAATTTGGGGATGTATGGGCCGAATACCTAGTCCATACTTGATTTCTTTTGTTTCCTCTATTCCCTTCGCCAAGACCCTGGTGAATATCTCACATTGAGACCTGAGAGTAAAACAGATTATTTGAACTCAAAATAACGGGTACTGAATAGATCGTCCGTCTGTATCCAATGTTTAGCACGGTCGAGTAAACAGTCGTTTCATATAAAGTGGGTTCCCAAGTGCGTCATAAAGCTGCATCACTGGCGGTGTTTGATCTACGTAGCGGGCCACCATTTTCAGCGCCGGCCCAATTTCCGCCCGACTACCAGTTCTCACCGCGAAGCTTTTCTTCAACCTACTCTCCTCAGGGACCATCTACCCCTTCTTACCCTTTGATGTCCCGCTACCGGTGTCCTCGACTGCAGGCCCGCCACGATGGACACGACCGAGCCACGGCGCGGGGCTTCAGAGGACGTTGACCCTGAGTCTAACCACGACCCCGCGTCCCCAGAACCCCAACAAGAGCTCCCCGATGACCTGCCCAAATCGCTGGACGATCGCCGCTCGGTCCCGGTCTTCCAGCAGGAGACCGAGATGTACGACGCTTGGCAGGGTGAGTGCTCTCTTTTCGGCAACCTGCGGGTAACATGTGTTTCGGGATTGCATAAGAGCCCGGATTCTGGACTCGATAAACTGACCCATGACTCCTCGGAACAGGACAGTCTCAATTCCTTACTACTCCAGTCGCCGCGAAGCCCTTGGCTTTCAGCCTCGCCCTCGATGACCACTCACACGATCCCGAGCACGAGCTGCGGGCTCAGTACGGACGCGACCTCGAAGACAGCGATGCGCGACTGATGGAGATGCTCGCGGCACAGGCTGCTCATCGGGAGGTGGACTCACTAGGCGCCGACGAAGAGAGTATCGCAGCTGACGAGACGCTGACCGTAGCCGAGAAACGCGACATCCTGCAGAAGAGCCTCAACATGGCCGCGAGCAACGGCGACGTGGAGCGCGTACGGAAATTAGTCCAGGGACCAGCTAAGAACTTTGTGGATGTGAATATGAAGGACGAGGAGGGGACGGTGCCCTTGATCTACGCCAGTTGCTTTGTGGGTAGCCCTTAAACTGCGCCCTAGGATAGGGATGAGGTCCCTCGGGCGCAAGGAGGGGAGAACTAGGCTGACAGATATACTGCAGGGTCACCAAGACGTGGTTTCGGCACTTCTCGAAGCAGGTGCATTTGTCGACCAGCAAGATCGCAACCAATGGAGCGCATTGATGTGGGCTATGACCAACCGACACAAGACGATCGCGAAAACCCTCCTCGACCACGGCGCGTCGCCAGATATCAAGTCTTCGTCCGGGGGAACGGCTTTCGACTTCGCTCAGCCTGGCAGCGAGATTTCCGAATACCTGCAAGAGAACGGGTATAATTTTGGACCTAGCGCCGTTGAGGACGACTTCTATGATGCTGGGCTTGCACATGGTCGCTTTGAGGAAGAGCTTGCCGAGAATGAGATGAAACGCCGAATGATGATGGAGGAGAGTGCACTAAATTTGGAGGTCGATCTGTCCAGCCTCGGACTGGATGAGAAGTTCGAGGTGAGTCCTGTGACCTTGATCTCTGCAAAGAATGAAACTAACAGAAAGGAAAGCCTTCGGACGACGACGACCTCGAACAGGAACAACAGGAATTTGTCTGGGACCGATGCCTCAATGACCAGATGTTCGTATTCCAGGATCATGAGCTGGAGCGGATTCTGGACATCATCATCACCAACATGACGCCGCAACGGTCTCCGTCCCAAAAGCCCGTCCCGGCGAATCTCCTCTTCCTCAGTGCGCGCTACGCACACTATCATGCCAGCCCTGAGCTTCTGCATATTCTTCTCACTTCGGCGATGGATAAGATCAACGACGTTGTTGAACGTTACCAATGGGACATGACCATGCAGGCATTCTGGCTGTCCAATGCCACTCTTCTGCTCCATTATCTGAAGAAAGACGGCGAGTTGGTAGAGGCAACCGTGCAATTCCAGCTCCATTTGGCGGAGCTGATCAACGAAATCTTCGTCCTCATCATTCGCGACGCCGAGCGACGCATGAACAAAGTACTGGATGCGGCAATGCTGGACCATGAAACCATCCCCGGACTCGAGGATATTGCTTTCCAAAACGAGTGGAAACTTTTCAAAAAGAAGAAGACCGAGGCCCCTGAACCTGCGGAGAAGCGATTCCGGCCACCTTCGCCGCGGCGACGAGCCCAGATCTCCCCGCGGAACATCACCTCCCTACTATCATCTACCCTCTTTGTGCTTGATCTATACGATGTTCACTCCGTGATAATTACTCAAATCCTCTCTCAACTTCTTTATTGGCTCAGTGCGGAGATCTTTAATCGGGTCATGAGCACGAGACGCTACTTGGCGCGGACGAAAGCCATGCAAATCCGCATGAATGTCTCTACATTGGAGGATTGGGCACGCAGCAACAATCGACAACCCGAGCATTATGAAAATGGGTCCATGTCTAGCACGGGAGAAAGTACGGTCGATTCTGCTCGCCGCCATCTAGCGCCCGTCATCCAACTGCTCCAATGGCTGCAGTGCTTCTCGTCACTTGGAGATGACCATGAATCTCTTGTAACGACTCTCCTTCAGCTGCAACAACTCACTCCTCTCCAGCTTCTGCACGCCGTCAAGTCTTACCGACCTGAAGTTGGCGAGAAGGGCCTAACCAAGCAAGCAATGAAGTTCCTTCTCGAATTGCAGCGGGATCCTGGAAAGTTATATCGGGAGCAGCAGAAAATCCAAGATGAAAAGGCAAAAGCAGCCGCCGGACCTGCACCAGATGCAGCAGGAGACCGACCCAAAACTCCAACCAAAGACCAACCCTCAGAGACACCCGCAACCCCAGACCCAGCCACATCCCCCGGCTCAGTCGCAGCATCATCACGCCCAACAAGCATGATGGCCGCAAAAGAAGACCGCCCCGGCAAGGAAAGCATCTTCCTCGACCCAACCCTCTTTCTCCCCTTCTCTCTGCCCACAAGCACCGACATGCTCATCAGCTACGGTGCCGGGCTAGGCGGCACCAACCGCGAACGAGCGCGCAAATACATCCCAACCGTCCCACCCGAAGTGCTCAGTCGGTTCAACCCCGACGACGCATAGATATCCCTTTCCTATCTTGCGTCTCCATTGCAATTTATTTCAGTTTCTCCGTCCTGGCTCAAGTCAGTGTTTCGGTCGCTGCATGCGAATCCGAGATTTCGGATGGAACCAGAGACACGCAAAGCGATACCCTTTGCCATCTTTGCTTTTCGCGTGCTAGATGGGGAGCACTCGAGTGCATCTTGGACTGGTTCTGAGTATATACCTATATTCCGAATGAAAATGAAATTCGTGCAAATGTTGGTTCTCTAAGTAAATTGGTGGCTGGAATAAGGCACTCTCTGGTCCACTATGCGCTCAATCTTGTAAATTGCAACGGATCGATAGTCGTGGAAACCTGCTAAGACGGTTGATCAAATCGGTACTCTATATTCCGCTTGGCGCCCATGCGCGTGTCCATTGACGACCTCACGTTAACGTATACCTCATACCTATTCCCCCAGAGTGATCGTTTACCACGAATTGGTTTAGCTGGGGACTAGTGTTGTCGGAGGCTTTTGGTGATGTCCTCTTGCTCGCTGCCTAAAGTATTGCTTGACCTTGTGCCTAGGGTGACTCTTCATAACGCAATTACGCGTAACCTTGCCATGGCCCACAACCGCAGGGAGAGGGAGGCCCTCACGATTTTTCTTTCCTTTATTTTCGGCTACCTTGGGAGCAATGATGATTACTAGTTAGAGATTGAATTTGTAAAATCCTCTGGGGAAAGGCTGGTAGTTAGTAACCGTTGTTAGCAACCACAAAATCTCTTTGTATTTCCATTGTATATGCTCAATTCGGATCGTGTCAGCGGTCTCGATCGGTCTGGGACGCGGGGTGAGGCTCGCTATTAGTGATTCCAGTAGTTGGAGGAGGTGAGAGAGTCAGCGCCGACGCCTAACCCCCTTGGTCGTGGCTTTTAGTAAGCTTTCTGAGGGGGGAACTTCTAGGCTGCAACTACGACTTATCAACATCCCGTCGCTCTCATTGCCATTACACCGCAATCCCGGGCGCTGTGTATGTCCAATGTTGCTTTCGTCTATCGCTGGTCTTCTAGGCCTCAGTTACGCTGCAAACCAGCAGATCCTGCAGCCTGAAAGTTCTGACAGCTTTCGCATATTCCAGAGTCACTCTTCCCCGGAGCACTCGATCCGTATTCGAAAACAAGATGAATCAATTTGCGCAGCCGGTTCAGCTCAATATACGGGATGGCTTGATATTGGGCCGGTTCATCTCTTCTTTTGGTACTTTGAAAGCCAGAATGACCCCACCAATGACCCATTGACACTCTGGTTGACGGGTGGACCCGGCGGGTCTAGTATGATCGGTCTGTTCGAAGAGATCGGTCCTTGCCTCGTCAACGAGCACGGCAATGGTACCGACTATAACCCATGGGCCTGGTCGCGAAATTCATCGTTGCTGTTTGTTGATCAGCCTGTCGGGGTTGGTTTCTCTTATCTCGATGAAGGCTATGATCTACCTAGCGACTCGATGCGGGCTGCTGTCGATATGCACCGATTCCTGCAACTATTCGTCTCAGACGTGTTCCCGCATCACCTGGATAGCCCGCTCCATATATCGGGGGAATCATATGCTGTAAAGCGCCCCCCTTGATTCTCGCATTGCGTAAGACACTAACTTTCTGCAGGGTAAATATATTCCGGCTCTTGGTTCTCAGATAGTGAGGCAAAACAAGCTCCACCCCCACGAGGCCCAGGTGCAGCTTCGATCGTGTCTGGTGGGGAACGGGCTCATGTCTCCGAAGGATCGGATTTTCGGATACTGGGAAACATTGTGTACCACCAACCCGGGCGTTCCAGAACCCGTGTTCAACAAGACCAGATGCGATATCATGGCTACTAACATGCCTCGGTGCATGGAAGTCATGGATACTTGTAACCAAAACCCGGACCCAGCCGTGTGCAATGCGGCGTTATCTGTTTGCTACGAGGGCATTATCGGATGGTACGATGACGAGTCATACGCGGGTGGCCGCAACAGGTTCGACAGTAAGTATGCGACCACGTTGAATGGAAACATTCAAATATCTCACACACAACAATAGTTACGGCCCCTTGTGAATTGGACGATTTCTGCTATATTAAAGCGGCCCATGTTGGAAAGTACCTTAACACGCGAACCGTCTGGAACGCACTGTCGCCCCCAAACCAGGTCGACCACTTTAATATTTCTTCCGAGGCGGTTTCTCGATCATTTGAACAGACCTCAGACGAAGCGACTTCCACGTCTGACCAAGTGGCTTTTCTGCTTGAGAACCAAGTGCACTATCTCGCTTACCAAGGCAATCTTGATCTTGCCTGCAACACGGCTGGAAATCTTCGCTGGGCGAACTCGCTTGTCTGGAGGGGGCAGCCTGAATTTGCTTCCAAGTCGTTGCAGCCATGGAAGTCAGCAGTCGGCGCAACGGGCAAGGATGAAATTGTTGGGACGATGAAAGAAGTCCGGGTTCGGGCGAGCAATACCGCGGAAATTGAATCGCGGTTTGCTATCGTGACGTTGAATGACGCCGGTCACTATGTGAGTGACCCAACTATAAGAACGGAAAAAAAAGCAGACGCTAACTCCAACCTCGGTAGCTGCCACAAGATCGCCCCGACGTGGCTTTAGATATAATGACCCGGTGGATCAGCGGAGCAGACTTTGTTTAAGCAAAGGATCGAGAGCCCTTGCCGATTCTATTGAAGTAATCGTTGTATGGTACAAGAACAAAATGGCTCGAGCCCCAATATAGTAATCAATGTACTCCCCATCGCGACTCCGAGCATATGCCGATTCTGCTTCTGTACCCGTAATAGGTTCTCGTGGTATACTTCTATGGGTTTTCCTAGTGACCTCTATTCACGCCCGTAAAGACATGTGATCTTTCTCTCGATATTGTTTATTCGACGGTGGTACCTACTTGGGAAGGTACCTCGAGTGCTACGCATCTTGACGGGGCAGCCACCGCTTCAAGCGTCGTGAGTCATTATACTTCTTATTCCGGCTCGACTCTCGAAGAATCAATTCATCAAGAACAACATCCATCAGCATGCGTCATGACTTGCCGGGGGGTTCTCGAAGAACACAGATGCTACTAGATATACCCGCATACCAGAGAAATGGCCGCATTCGGTAACAGCGATCTCCACATGGCCGCAGCCACGAGGTTCTAGCGTTGCATTCCCCCGCGGATCGAGACCCGCGTGGGCTCGAGTCTCCTAACTTTGTGCTTTGCCGGAGACGGCCAGCTACCCCATGGTGGTGATGCGATCATTCTGCGACTCGTCCGTTTGGCCAGGCCGGCTCGGCATCCCTGCACTCGGGATCAGCCGGGGAATCCCATTTGCTGGTTGCGGAGTGCGGTGTAGAACGTGTTGGACAGAAGGAAAGAATGCTGGTCGGCAGACCAGGATAAACGGCAAAACAGTGTAAGACACATTCCGAGAGCCCCGAAGCCGACGCGGCCTCGGTGAGAGGGGGCGTCGCTCCGAATTCCCCCCAGCCAACGGGCCAGATTTCTGCAGTTTCGGGAGGGAAAGCTGGCCCGAAGGGAGTCGCGGGTGGGCAGGTGGAAAGCGGGCGCGCTAGTGTCTGGCGCATGAATCTGGGAGCTTAATTGTTCTGGCAGCTGGGGCCGAATCCGCTCGTACCCCAGGGTGAAAAGTCTTCTCCAGTTCCGGGTCTGGGGAATCCCCAGACTCCCCCACTTCCCACGACCTCATGGCCTTCCCCGACGTAGCACATGGAGATGTCTGAAATCGCCGGATGCGAACTTGACTCCTGATCTCGGCCCACATGGAATTTCAATATATGTGAGTAAGATTCAAAGATGAAGCTCTAAACCCGATTTGACTTCATGGTGCGCTCGCCACCCAATCACACCCGGTGCAGCCGAGTCTCGACCACGGAAAAGGACAGGGCACATCGCATCCAGGGCACGTCCCGCGTACGAGAATAACGACGGTGGCGTTTTAGTCTTCCTTGCCACCCAATCTCGTGTCGTGTTGCGCTTAGAGGCTCGTTGTGGCGCTATCCCGAGTGCGGCGATCTTTGATGCGTTTTTTTTCTCAATTGAACGGGGACGGAATAATGCAATTTCTTTTTGGCGAACGCGGGGCGATCGCGGAGTAAGAATCATAGACCCCCGGTGATTTTCTCCATTCTGTCGGACATGGCCCTTCAATTGGGGGTGTCTTCAGTCAATGGATGAGTGACCGAGAGGCAATATAATAAAAGCTCGACAGGGCTTGTGTTTCCGGCGTCGAGAGAGTCTGGGTCTTCGGGGCAGGTGACCGTAGCAAGTCTCCCCGTGGTTCAGACCCCAGATTGAGCCCCCGCTTCTGGAAGTAGATCGGAAATTCATGAGACTAGCTCTGCTCGTGGCTTAGCTTGGGACGTTGGTCTAATTCCATGGGCCCATGACCTTGTCCACTCTTGCCAAACGGACTGGAGGGAAATTCCCTGAAGCATAAAAGGCGCTGTGTTTCTCCCCTTTGACGGTTTCTTTCATTCACCGTCCCTGGCTCGATCCCTGCCTTTCCTTTGAGGCATTGCATCGACCCGAACATCTTTAACCTTCTTTGTGTCTCCTATTCTTCTACTCTACACTGTCTAGCCCACTCTACCTGAAACAATCTTCCAGCCTTCATCCATTGCCATGGCGAAGGAAACAATCACCCACCTGGACTCGCCTACGAGGTAAGTTGCTGTGCACGCTGCTCGGCCCACCATGCTTATTCAAAACTGGAGTAGCGATGACCACTGTGGTGCGGAAAAGGGCCACATCGAGCAAGTGAACCTACACAACAACGTCTCTGCCAAGTATGTTCCAAACCACGCTTTATTGCGGCAACAATGCTCTAACATCAGCCAGGATCAAGAATCCACTTGCAGAATTGAGCCAGTCCCAAGTGCTCCGCGACGTGGAAGACTTTGCTCAGGAGTACAATGTTACCGATATCCTACCGGAACTGAAGAAGGGAGCGCTTGTGGCGCGTGATCCTACAGAGTTCGAATCCGTTCCTGACCTGACTGACCGGGAGGTCACTGCTCTGCGTGATGAAGTCCTTCACAAATGGCGCCAGCCCAAGGCGCTCTACTTTACCATCATCCTTTGCTCGATTGGTGCGGCAGTTCAGTATGTTCCTGAAGCTCTTCTGGGAAACTATAGTGCTAACGTTGAACAGAGGATGGGACCAGACTGGCTCCAACGGTGCTAACCTGTCTTTCCCTGACGCCTTTGGTATCCCCGAGACCGCGAGCCAGAGAAACCAGTGGCTCGTCGGTATCGTTAATGCTGCTCCGTACATTGCAAGTGCCGCCCTTGGATGCTGGCTCTCGGATCCCATGAACCGTATCCTGGGCCGACGTGGTACAATCTTCATCGCCGCCATCTTCTGTGTGCTTTCCCCCATTGGCTCCGCTTTTACCCAGAACTGGCCCCAGCTGTTCATCACTCGTCTGCTCCTCGGAATTGGAATGGGCCTGAAAGCCTCGACAATCCCTATCTTTTGTGCCGAGAATACCCCGGCCGTTATTCGTGGCGGTCTGGTCATGTGCTGGCAGCTGTGGACGGCCTTTGGAATCTTCCTCGGCTTCAGCGCTAACTTGGCTGTCAAGAACACCGGTGCCCTGTCCTGGCGTCTGCAACTTGGGTCTGCCTTTATCCCTGCCGTGCCCCTGCTGTGCGGTGTCTACTTTTGCCCCGAGTCTCCTCGTTGGTACATTCGACGGGGCGAGATGGGCAAGGCTTTCAAGTCTCTTTGCCGTCTCCGCAACACGCCCCTTCAAGCCGCTCGGGATCTTTACTACATCCATGCTCAAATCAAAATTGAGCAGAGTATTATTGGAGAAAGCAACTATGTGACTCGTTTTGTCGAGTTGTTTACTATTCCCCGTGTCCGCCGCGCTACCCTTGCCTCGTTCACGGTGATGATTGCCCAGCAAATGTGCGGAAGTAAGTTGACCACGCCCCCAGCCCCTAACTTTGTTGATTTCTAACGGGTTGAAACAGTCAACATTATTGCTTTCTATTCCAGCACCGTCTTCCAACAAGCCGGCGCCAGCACCACCGGGGCATTGTTCGCGTCGTGGGGATTCGGCCTGGTGAACTTCCTCTTCGCCTTTCCAGCTATCTGGACCATTGATACCTATGGTCGCCGAGCTTTGCTTCTGTTCACTTTCCCCCAGATGGCTTGGACCCTACTCGCAGCCGGATTCTGCTTCTGGGTCCCCGGGAATGGAGGTGCCCACTTGGGCACCGTTGCGCTCTTCATTTTCCTGTTCGCCGCTTTCTACTCGCCGGGTGAAGGTCCCGTGCCTTTCACCTACTCTGCCGAAGTCTTCCCACTTTCTCACCGCGGTATGTCTTCATCCGACTTTATCCTAAGATAGAAGCTGATCATTTTGCAGAGGTTGGTATGTCGTGGGCCGTGGCAACTTGCTTAGGATGGGCCGCAGTGCTTTCCATCACCTTCCCACGCATGCTCTTCGCCATGACCCCTACCGGAGCATTTGGCTTCTATGCGTAAGTTTCTTCATTTTGGATGGGCTTCAACAACATACTCACATCGAATTAGGGGTTTGAACGTGACTGCGTTGATCATGATCTTCCTGTTTGTCCCCGAGACCAAGCAGCGCACCCTCGAAGAGCTGGACTACATCTTCGCTGTCCCCACGCGGGTTCATATGCACTACCAGGTCTTCAAGGCGCTTCCGTACTGGATTAACCGCTACATCTTCCGCAGGAATGTGGAGCTGGAGCCTCTGTACAAGTTCGATCAGTTGGCTACAGGCGACGCGACTACACGCTCCCAGAGTGTTGTCTCCGAGACCGTCAAGGCGTAACTTGGGTTTGCATAGTAGACCCCCTAATGTAGATTGGCGCTAAGTTTATGACTTTTGAATTTCTGGCAGTGACGCAGGGACCGGCCATTGGGGCTCGGTCCCATTTGTCACGTCCCTTTTTGGTCACATGCCTTTTTATGATTTTATTTTTGATATGAGAAATGAGAGCTCATGAGATTCAAGTGTTTTTCTCCATAAGTGTAGACTAGGCAGAGCGGGTCCCGGGGATGTGGCGGATCCATGGTTATGACCGTCAGGTGATGGGGATGACGAAGTCAATACATGATAAAGGAGGGGATCGAGGGGATCAGGGACTCAAGGGGCTCGATAGAGTAGTAAGGAGTGAGGAGATGATGCAGTCCCATGCAAGTGAAGAGTGACAAGTGACAAGTGACAAGTGACAAGTGACACTTAGGGTTATTTTTCTCGCACGAGGCTCATATCACGTGGGGTTGGGCAGATCTGAGTTGAGACGAAATTGTTGTGAAAGACCTCTCTTAAGGCCTGTGACATCTATTTGTGAAGCTCACTCGCCGCCTTTATCTGTCCGACATCCTCTTCCTGCCGGCCTCGGAAGTTGCAAAGGCTGCACTTCAACCAGCCCCCTCTATATACCAGCCCGCGAACAGTGGGGTCCCGACCCAGTTGCTGGGGGGCACCAGTTCCAAACACACTACTCTGACCGCCTCTCACCCTATAGCTAGCTCACACTTCTCGTGGGACGCAGGAAAAAAAAATCTAGAGAGGCCCTCACTCGCTGCAACTTACCTCCTTCCTCGCCCATCTTTGCTTGGGGTGCAATCTCCTCTTCGAGCGCGTGGGGCCGTCCCTCTCCCCTCTCTTTATACCTTGACCAAAACACAGACCACGCCTCTCGACCTTCCGAGGCACCGCCATGCCGTGCTTCAAAGGGCTCGCCGTGAGCATCCATACTCCGGATGGCCCCATCTCTGAATACTCCATCCAGCGCCAGTCCCGAGCTTCGCGGATAGCTTGCTTCATCCCGGTGCCCCCGCCCAAAGTCCCCGACTCCGCCAACGGCAAGGCGGAACAATCCACCTTCGCCATTTCGATCACCCTGCTCAATCCCGGCCAGGATGTGCCTTACTCCACTCCCAAGCCCACACCGGATTGCCCATCTCCCAAGCCGAAGGTCGTCGGAGGCTTGCCCGGTCAGACCGGCGAGCGCGGCCAGTATTCCGGTGCCGTCGCGCCGTACCAGGCGTTAACCAACTCTCCGAATGAAACGGTGGCGGCGTACATATACTTCGATGGCAGACAGAAGGAAGAGGTTGCTACATTGCTACGGCGAGGGGAGGAGACCTGGGTGAACTCGCGTTGGGTCAGCGTGCCCGACTCCGAGGGTGGCGGTATTGCCGAGCGCGAGTTCCTGTTCCGGGAAGTCGGGCTGGAGCGCTGGCTAAACGGGTTGGATCTGGAGGGCAAGGACGCTGCAGCCAAGATCGAGCGGCGGCGACAGAAGATGGAGAAGCGTCGCGCGAAGCGCCAGGAGGAGGGCCAGGGCGCAATGGACACGGAGGCGAACGCCTCTTCGAAACCCAAGAACATCATGCGCTACGGAAACGATGCGAAGGACCCGCTAGAGAACGTCTCCGACGATGATCTGTCTTCGGACTCCGATGACGACGATCCGATCCCTGAGACTGCCGGCCAGATCAAGGTCGCCCTGTTTCGCGTGTTGGCATCTGGGGAGATTAAGCGAGGTGAATACTCGCCGCAGTTCGACGCACACGATGATGACGAAGGAGGTGGGGACAATGGTGGAGGAGATGCCGATGTTGATCATACGACGAGCTTCGCGAAGCCCAAGACGTTGGATCCGAAGACCATCAGCACACAGACCGTCACGGGTATCGACCCGACTGATAAGCCCTACGCGACGTTTACATTCATGTATCGTGGCGAACGTGAGTAACAGCACTTTCCGAGATAGGTGGACATCCGCTTACAGGGTATACAGGGCAACTGCAAAAGATGGGCATCTGGAAGGATCCCAAGGTACAAGAAACGCCTTCAGCGAAGCGGAAATCGCTACAGGCGGACTTTTCCAATCTTGGCCCTCTCAAGCCCGGCGGCACAGTGGGATTCTTGAATTTCCGGGATCAAGAATCCGGACGCAAAGGCAAGAAGGGCGACGATGAAATGGACAGCGATGACGATGACAATGACAACCCTATCCTGGGCAAGGCCGATGATGAGGAGGACAAAGAGGACAACAAGTTCCTGTCTCCCGACGACATCAAGCGCCAAGGAGAGCTGGAAGAGGGTGTTCGCAAGATTCGCGTAAGCACAATTCCACAGTACTATTTTGAACGAAGAAACGCTAACCATCGCACAGCTCAAGCGCCAACACTCTGCAGAGCCGGGTTCAAGCAACGCCGAGAACTCTGCCAGCACCCCGGCCTCTGGAACTACGCCCCCTGCCGCCGAGCGATCCATCACTCCACCGAAGACGACTACGGACACGGAGACGCCCGAAAAGACCCAACCCAGCACCGACGCAGTTGACGGCTTCCTGGGTAGCCCGCTGAAGAAGCAGCGCGCAAGCGTCTCAACGGCCGACGAAAATGCCCTGCGGCGTCGTATCGCAGAGTCCTCCGGCCGAATCAACGAAGTGCTAGGAACGAGCACGATCGAGAACAAGACCCCCAGCACCGGGTCCTTTGGCGACAAACTGGACCAGGCGCCGGCCGGGTCGGATCATATTGACGAGGAGCTGTGAATTGATAATAGCTCCGATGCCAGATTTCCGGCGAGAGTTTTGAATACATAGAAACTCCGTTTGAGGAGTTGATGGTTTGTTTGACGTTTCATACGGAACTGCCTCCGTCGATTTCGGGCGGTTGCAGCGTTCCCCCTTTATTTCCTCTACCTTGAATACCTTGACTCTTTGACGCCGTTATGTCCACAATCTCTACACTACAGGAAGCATTCGGAAGGGAAAATACATTAGCTATGTCGCCAGATGAGCGACTTGTTTATAGGGATCTGCCTTGTGTGTAAGCTCGTAGGAGCGTATTACCCCAGTACTCCACACGTTTTTTGACTGGGCGTTACCTAAATATGTCTTTCTAGCTCTTATTCAGTTGTTTTATCCGGGAAGATGAAGTCGTCATACAACTTGTAGAATTGCTTCTAATCTCGCAAGGGGCCTACGCTAGCAGGACAAGGGCCAACGCGGCGCATTGATCACTACCGTCATTATACACTCGAGCATCTAACATGCTACGGCACATTCGCCCGCTCCGTTCGCTATTTCTCCCGCCGTTCAGGAAGGGCATTCCTGGCCAACACGGCTGCTTTCTCCACTTGGTTAGAGATTCTGCCGCCCACACCTGCACCTGCACCTGTGCCATTCACCGCGACTAACATCCTCAAGCCGCTACTTGCTCTTCGCTACAACACCACGATGCCACTCACACGCTCCACTGATCCCCTCGTCTGGATCGACTGCGAAGTGCGTCCCGTGACACCCATGCGCGAAGTCACCAACTAACTGTCCCAGATGACGGGCCTAGACCCCGAAAAAGAAGAAATCATTCAAATCTGCTGCTTCATCACGGATGCCCAACTCAACCTCCTCGAACCTGCGGGCTTCGAAACAATCATCCACGTCTCCGACTCCACCCTCGACGCAATGTCGCCGTGGTGCATCGACACCCATGGCCGCACGGGCCTCACCGCCGCCGTGCGCGCCTCAACTACGACGCCCGCTGCTGCTGCCGACCAGCTCCTTGCCTACATCCAGCGTTACGTACCCGCGCGGACGGGTCTGCTGGCGGGGAATAGTGTTCATGCTGATAAGGCGTTTTTGGTGAAAGGGCCGTATGCGAAGGTTATGGAGCACTTGCATTATCGGATTCTGGACGTGAGCACTATTAAAGAGGCGGCTAGGAGGTGGGGGAGTGATGAGTTGTTGGAGGGGGTCCCGCCTAAGAAAGAGGTGCATTTGGCTAGGGATGATATCCTTGAGAGTATTGCCGAGATGCGTTTTTATAAGGAGAAGCTGTTTGGTTGATTATGATATCCCGCCTTGATGCACTTGTCTGTACGATATTCAAGTTTTTATTTCACCTTTCCTAAACTAGATTTCGCTTGGAATGACATCCCGGTTGAATTCTATTTTTAACCGTGTTGATACCAAGGCAATTGGGGGAGTCTTTGCCACAGGTAAAATATCGGAGCTGCCCCGCGGGCGCGTATTTTGGTTTCCCCCACGGGAAATGGCAAAACAGCTCCCTAGGACTGTCCAGGATCGTAATTCTAGGGATCCTTCGGGTCTAAAGCTCTTGAATATCCCATACCTGACGGGATTACAGACGGAGGATTTAATTGAAAGTATATCCAGTGAAACCAGCCAATTGGAAATGTAATAGACCCTGTCAAAGTGGCCAAGTGGGATGGATGATCAACACATGACGGCAGCCCCTCCTTCGGTCGGTGAAGCTCCCACTTCTCCCTCTCCATCATCCAACCCCCTCCATCATGTCGGTCCAGACTGTTTCCATCCAGCCCTTCACTGACCAGAAGCCTGGCACGTATGTTATTCTCCCGTGTCGTTCCAATTCCACCGCTAACATTGGCCCAGTTCTGGTCTTCGCAAGAAGGTCAAGGTGTTCCAGCAGCCCAACTACTCCGAGTCCTTCATTACCAGCATCCTCCTCTCCATTCCCGAAGGCGCCAAGGATGCTTTCCTCGTTATTGGTGGTGATGGTCGCTACTACAACCCCGAGGTGATCTCCAAGATCGCCAAGATCAGCGCTGCCTACGGTGTCAAGAAGCTGCTGGTCGGCCAGAATGGCATTCTCAGCACTCCCGCTGCCAGCAATCTGATCCGTGTTCGCAAGGCCACTGGTGGTATCTTGCTGACAGCCAGCCACAACCCTGGTGGTAAGTAATATGAAGCTGTATTTGCTCTCGCTGGCCGCTAACTCGCCATCACTAGGCCCCGACAACGACTTCGGTATCAAGTACAACTTGGCCAACGGTGCCCCTGCCCCCGAGACCGTGACCAACAAGATCTACGAAGCCTCCAAGTCCCTCACCTCCTACAACTACGTTGATATCCCCGATGTCGACACCTCCAGCATTGGCACCAAGAACTACGGCCCCATCGAGGTCGAGGTGGTCCACTCCACCGCCGACTACGTGACCATGATGAAGGAGATCTTCGACTTTGACCTGATCAAGGACTTCCTTAGCTCCCACAAGGACTTCAAGGTGCTCTTCGACGGTATGCACGGTGTCACCGGCCCCTACGGCGTCGACATCTTCGTCAAGGAGCTCGGGTTGCCCGCCAGCAGCACCATGAACTGCGAGCCCAAGCCGGACTTTGGCGGTGGCCACCCCGACCCCAACCTCGTGTATGCTCACGAGCTCGTTGAGGCCGTTGACAAGAACGGCGTGCACTTCGGTGCCGCCAGTGACGGTGACGGTGACCGCAACATGATCTACGGTGCCAACACTTTCGTCTCCCCCGGTGACAGCTTGGCTATCATTGCCCACCACGCCAAGCTCATCCCCTGGTTCCAGAAGCAGGGTGTCTACGGCCTGGCCCGCTCTATGCCTACCTCCGGTGCTGTTGACCGTGTCGCCAAAGCCCAGGGTCTGCAGAGCTACGAGGTGCCCACCGGCTGGAAGTTCTTCTGCAACCTATTTGACAACAAGAAGATCTCCATCTGTGGCGAGGAGAGCTTCGGAACTGGCAGCAACCACATCCGTGAGAAGGACGGCGTCTGGGCTATTGTGGCCTGGTTGAATGTCATTGCTGGCGTGGCCAAGCAGACCCCCAACGAGACCCCCAGCATTGCCTCCATCCAGAACGCCTTCTGGAAGACATACGGCCGTACCTTCTTCACTCGTTACGACTACGAGAACGTCGACAGCGACGGTGCCAACAAGGTCGTCGGTGTCCTGTCCGACCTGGTCGCCAACCGCGACACCTTCGTCGGCTCCACCATCTCCGGCCGCAAGGTCGTTGACGCTGGTAACTTCTCGTACACCGACCTTGATGGCAGTGTCTCCAAGAACCAGGGTCTCTATGCCAAGTTCGACGACGGCAGCCGTATCGTCGTTCGTCTGTCCGGCACTGGTAGCAGCGGCGCCACCATCCGTCTGTACGTCGAGCGCTACGAGAGCGATAGCTCCAAGTTCGGCCTTAGTGCCCAGGAGTACCTGGCCGATAACGTCTCTCTCGCTTTGTCGCTCCTCAAGTTCAAGGAGTTCGTCGGCCGCGAGGAGCCCGATGTTAAGACCTAAACAGTCTACAAGTGTTATTGTGCGACCCGCTGGATGGGGATCACGGCTATTGTTTCCCGCGTGAAGAAGTCATGTTATGATGGATGAATGCAGAAAATAACGTATTGAATAGTACTCGATATATTCTATTCTAGTAATCGGTCTCCCTATTGGCATTAATTTCGAAATGGGGGTACCAACCCTCTCAAATTACCAGTTATCATGAAACTCATCAGATCATAAATCATCGCAAATGCAGTATCACGCAGCCCAAGCTGCAGCCGAAGTCTTGAGCTTCTCATTCCACCATTCCCTCCATTTAATAACCCTCTCATCGCGCCTAGCCTCCTCGGCCGCAAACACAACCGCATGGCTGCGCACCGCTTCCTCCAAAGTACACCCAACGAATCTCGCCTGCGCCGTCTCAACATCCAAGCCCCCGTTCACCACCGCATCAACGGCACTGACATACTGTCTCGCCAGACCATAGTCACCACCACCATGAGACTCCTGCTGATCCGGCGGCGGGGGCGGCACATCAATAACCTCAGTTTTGGCCGTAGCAAAATCATAGATCGAGATCGTTCGACTATCGTATTCAATCTCTCCCGTTGTCCCGTATACACGGCCGCGCCGCTCGCACTGTTTCTCCGTCGGCGCAATCATATGGAAAGTAGCCGTTTTCGCGAGCCGGCGGGGTTCGCTCTTCTCATCATCCCACGCAAACGTCACGACTTGGTCGTCGCAAACATTGTTATCTGCTTCGTAGACGCAACGGCCGTACCAGGGCCGCGAGGCAATATCCGAGTCTGCATCCTTGCCAACCTCGTAATCCTCCCGCAGCCGTGAAAGAAGATGCGACTCTGCCGCCGCCGCACCTTGCGTCTGGTACACGTCTTCGATATCGGGACAGACGATATCGACAGGCCAGCCCGCATTCCCCTTGGCCAGGTGGCGATCGTTATAGATGCGCAGGGCACTGTAGTTGCAATCCCGCTCAGCCGGACAAGACAGACAATTCGTAGCATCCATCGCCGCGGCGGGTTTGCGCG
The DNA here is from genome assembly GCA_037042055.1 of Penicillium sp. S103-07. Lineage (NCBI taxonomy): Eukaryota > Fungi > Ascomycota > Eurotiomycetes > Eurotiales > Aspergillaceae > Penicillium > Penicillium sp. S103-07. The sequence continues at coordinate 453,450 of JAXQJQ010000003.1, forward strand.
ATCGTCTGAACTGCGTCATGTACCCGCCCGACGAGATGCTGCGTGGGAAATGCGGCTCGTGGCCCGATGCAACGGCGCTCTCCAGTGAAGGGGGAGAGCAGAGAAGCCAGAGGATGAAGTCGATGTCATGGCATGACTTCGTTAGGAGGGATCCGTCGCCGGCCGCCGTGGCGCGCCGCCAGTTCCCGCGCACGTAGCTGTGCGAGAAGTGCCACCAGCCTACGGGCTCGGTGTGTTCCAGTGAGACGATGTCGCCGATCACCCGTTCTGCGAGGAGGAGTTTGCGTAGGAGGATGTTGTGTGGACTGTATCGTAGTACATGGCCGATGGAGAAGATCTTCGACTGGGCTCGTGGACGTTGGTCTGCGCCCTCCGGTGGCTGAAGCGTGCGGTATACGGTGAGGCAGTCGTTCAGCGAGAGGGCGAGCGGCTTCTCGCATAGAATATGTAGATTGAGCGGAGCGATTGCCTTGATCACCTCGATGTGTGTCTCGTCCAGCGTGCAGATGAAAACACCGTCGACTCCAACGGGTCCAGCATCGGTTATCCCTGCGGCATCATCCTGGCCTTTATCTGCACGTCGCCGTTCGGTTTCCCATTGTATCCACTCGCGCCAGTCGGCGAATTCTTGGCCCTCCTGAGCTGATCCCTGTCCCCAGATGTAGTTCCGGCCGAACTCGCGCCGCTTGAAAGGGTGTGGCTCGGCGACGGCGTGGATGGTTCCCGGTGTGACTTTTGTCACTGCGCGGGCGTAGGCATTACCGCGAGAACCAGCGCCGATGACGAGGAAGCGGAGTTGTTGAGGCGCTGAAGAGGCCGAGGGGCTGATTGCGTTGACGGGAATGTCTGCTGGGGGGAGCTGTGGTTCTTTCATGGTGCTGGTCTCTGGATCGAGTCTGGTCTTTGGATGTGTGGTTTGCACAGAGAATCAGTTGACGCGACACATGGAGCGCCAAAGCTCCTTCTTAAGACCGGGAGAACACGAGGTTGCAGCGCGGGGAGGTTGCAATGGATTGCGGGGAGTGGCATCAGCACTTTCATCTTGACTGTGATTGGCCACCACGCAAGTATACGCTTGGGGTTATCGACACTTTCACGAAGCTACCTTGTGTAGGACGAGTCTGAACTTGCTCTTCTGTGATTGGCATGACGTAGATGAGAAAAAGTATACAAGGCTAGAAAAGTAGATTTTATCCAGAACGACGGTGACTGCTGGAAGGGGATAATATCTTAATCTTGTCCAAGGCCGCCCGTGAACATAGAGATGCCATGCATTGTGATATAACTACGGACTATATACGAAGCAAAATGATAGATAGATGGGGAAAAGGGAGATCGATTCAGATTTTGCTCAATATGGCCCTTTTATAGACAGGCAAACAAGAACAAGAATATGGCGTGGGGTCCTAAGCCGCCCCGGCCACAGCTGAGGATAAACGTTATTCTAAATACTATTCTATCTCTATACTTTCTTGCCATATTCACCATTCTCCTTCTCATCTGTGCTCGTGCTGGCATCCTTTCTCTCCACAATCCGGCTATCACCATGGTCAAAAATTCGGGAACCCTCCTCCAGAGACCGTCCTTTTGTCTCCGGAAAAAGGAAATAGACAGAAGCCAGGAAGAAGCTCAGACAGCCCACATACACAAAGTAGTACTTCCAATGGATAGCTGAAAATGCGACCGGGTTGACGTATTGGTTGAAGAAGCATGCAATAGCATCAACCGACAGAGTGACAGCTATACCCTTCGCTCGAAGCTGGAATGGAAGAATTTCCGCCGGGTACGCAAGGAACAAGGGTGAGTATGCGAGATCAAAACAGGCGAAGAAGAGAAAAAGCATCGGAACCACAGCTAAGCCTGCGGCTTTGATGTATAGCTCCGCGAAGAGGCCAGCGACGAGAGTCGTGACTGATAGGAACAGTAGCATTCCCGACGTCGCCAGTAGCCATAGAATACGCCTACCATATCGCTCAGAGGCGACTGCTCCGGCAGAAGAAAGGATTAAATTCCAGACCTGCATGCTTATATTGATAGTCGCTTGATCTGATGCACGACTGATGCCGACTGAAGATAGAATCGGTGCCAGATAAAAGGAAACAATGCCTGAAATTCGTTAGCTGCTGCTTTGAGAGATCCGGAGACTGTTCATACCGTTCCCAGCCCATTCTTGCATGAGGCCAACGATAATACAGATTGCTAGACGATGCCGGTTCCCCTTAGACGAGAAGAACGTGCTCCATTCTCGAGGCTCGCTGTTCTCTGCATTGATGCTGTTGCAGATCTTTTCGAACTCACTCTGAACCAGCTCGTCGTCTTCATTGCCATTTGCGTGAAAGCGCGCGAGTATCTTCAGAGCCTCGCTCTTCCGATTCTTAGATACGAGCCATCGGGGACTCTCAGGAACAATAAGGAGACCCACCAGCTGAGTCGCGGGATAAAATGCCTGGAGCAGGCACGGGATTTTCCACGACCAGCTATTAGGCACAGACAGCGTGGCAAATGTAAAAGCGGCCGACGTGATCGAGCCCACACACCAACAGGCGTTGTATAATGCGGTGGCTACTTGCCTCTGACGAGGATGTGCGATCTCTGTTGCCAACAGCGGTGCAGCCGTTTGGGCTGTACCGACTCCTGCGCCAGCCATGACTCGAAGAGCGAAGAACGCCCAGTGATTTGAGATGGCGACCTGAACGACCGATGCGGTGATCACGATCAAAGATCCAATACCGACACACCACTTTCGTCCGAATTTATCCGCCATATATGATGCTGGTGTGAATGACATGAGGGCCCCTAAAGAAGTGGCAGCGATCATGAGGCCGACGATACTCGGCTCGAGACCTCCTATGACTGCCGAGACTGGATTCGGAGAAAAGTCTTAGCATTGATCCTTCGTAAACCTCGCTCTCTCTCTACCCTTTGCTTACATTCAGGCAGCACGAGCAATCCATTGATGAGACTTCCGTTATATCCTGTCCCAGCGGACGAAGCGAACATGAACGCGATCCCCAGATTCAGCTTCCGCAACCCGCGATCCTTCATCCAGTTCTTGTGAGTGTTGTTCGGAAGCACCTTCAGTGCTTCGACTGGCGTATTAGGGTCCGATGCTTCCCCCATGGTATGTTAAGTGGCTGCCCCGAACGCAGCACACTATCGAACAAGAGATACAAGAGAGTGATATCCCCGATTTAAGGCTCAATGAGTTTATATTTCCAAGCTTTTAAAGCTCCTGCGATCATCATGCCGAACAAGGGATTATCCACATTCCGAATATTCTTTGTCAGAGCTGCACCCCAGCGGCGTGGTTCAGACGGGATCTGAGGGCGTGGAATGAAGGGAGGAATGGATTACCGGATCTTTTGCATGGACGTTGCGCCACTAAACTGGGGATTTTTCTCTTAATCATGTAGACAGGGCACGTATGTGTCGGAGGATGTCTCAAGGAAAATAAACACTCATGGCTGCGAGACAATCGTTCGGACTATACCTAGATACCGAAGATTACCCGCAGCCCTATCTACCCGTCGCCGTTGTCAACCAACGAAGCATACCGATTACCCAACCCGCAGAACCCTTCAACGGCGCACTGATCCCCAAGCTCCCTTTTCTTTTCCAGAATCTCCTCCAGGCTCCAGGCGATTCGCTCCGCGCCCAGCCGGGCCCCTTCGAGATTCGGCGCACCAGGTCCGAGTCTCAACCCTGCCATCCGTCCGGTCATGAATAAGGGTACGTCGTCGCGCCACATAAGGTCATTATTTAGGCAGGGAAGGCCTTCTTTTATCTCGATGGGGTACTGCTCGTTGATGTTGTTCAGGAGTGGCATCTCACGAACATCTGCACGTGCTCCAGTTGCGAAATAGATGAAGTCGATCGGAGGTAGGTTTTTGATTGGTGGATCGGTGGTCAGTGCCCACGTCTGAGTGTCAGGGTTGTATTTATGGCATGTTATGACGGTTCGCGGGTGGATAGAGGCGCGGTTATGTGCGGCGTGGTCTTTGACGATTTTCACGTAGCGAGGCGTGATACTGCCGCCGTTGCGGGCAACCTTCATCATTTCAAGACGCTCTTCACATGCATTAGCTGGGCTATACTCTTTACCTTGTTATAGGAGTAGATAACTTACCCTCGTCGGTATCTGCAGACCAAAATGCCGCTTTCTCCCAGTTTTTATATTTGCCCATCCAGGGCAGACTGATGTCGAAGTGCTTGACTGTGCACGCGTTAGATATTTTTATCTTAAATTTTGTCTCTTGCTCGACTTCACATACCTTTCATTTCGGAGCGCATGATAAACCACACTTTGGTGACACCTTTTCGTACAGCCATATCAACGATCTGTGCCGATGATAGGCCCCCTCCTATGACAACCACGTTGGTTTCCTGCCGGCGTTGAATCTTGCGACGGACGTTGGAACTCGGGAATGACTTGATCTCCATGCTGTGACAACATGCTGAGGCACCTTCTTCCTCACTTGCTGGGCGCCATGGGAAGACCTTGGCCACCCCTGCTCCACCAGCTCCAATAGCGAGCACAGCTGCTCGACTGTAGAACTTCTGGCCGGTCGTGGTGGTCACTGTGAAGGTCTTCGAATTGGATATCGGCGTGTGTTTATTATCGGGCAGGTAACCGTATGTTATATCTGCAACCTCTTGCTTCTGAATGAGGCCCGGTTCGTTCAGACCGTATCGATCGATAATAGATGAGCAGTAGTTGGCGAAAAGATCTGTTGATGGAGAAAAGTAGTCCTTGCGATCACGTTCATCGATTTCGACACCGCCAATGGTTCTTCGGAGACATTTAATATCAGCTGTGATCGTACAGCATGACGGTTCAATCACGACTTACTGGGTCTTTCCACCTTGCCGTCTCTTCTTCTTCTTGTGCTTGCTCATTTCCTTTCCGACACAACCGGGAATCTCCCACAAATCACCCTCTCTTCCCACTTCTTGCGTGTATGCCAGCATTCCATCTCTATCGCCGGGATCCACGTGAAAGAACATTGGACTTCTCAGCTGCTTGATTTCCAGCGTCCGGAATGCATTGTTCCATCGCTGCATCCACTGATCCCCCGAGCCGTCCAACACCAGTGTTGATATGGAATCATCCGAAGAGACTGAAGATGCGGAGGACAGCGAAGGCAGTGAGGATGCTGAATCCGTGGATCCTCTCCGTTCCTTATCCTGCTCAGTTTCGCACGCACATTTCTGACCTCGGTTCCACTTCTCAGCGCGGGCACCATTGATCTTGCTGTGGCCTGCTTGGACCAACTTCATTCGACCGCTGTGCTTTTTGATCCAGTGGTATCTTTGATGTTCCTCGTCCGTGAACATTGCCGATGGCGTTTCCTCATGGAGACGGGCGGCCACCCCAAGACCGCATGGCCCAGCGCCTATGATGATGACATCGTGTATGCCATTATCCGGGTGCATCCTGATGGTGAAAAGAGTATAAAAGGAGGCAAATTTCGAATAGTGCGGTCTGCGCAGTTAATCCACGTACGGAATATTGGGGGATTTCTCTTTTATATTCAGCACAGGCCGCCTCCGGCCATCTTCTACAATGTCCTCACGCGTGGCCATCGAGGTACTCTCTCCCAAGGTCCCTATGGTCTCATACAATATGTACCACAAGGTAAAGGTGGGTCCCCCACAGCGGAAAACGCTGATCAGGTAGAAGCTGGCAGTGTGAGGACCTTGGGGAACGGAGTTTGAATTATTCCTGGAAAAATGGCAAGCAATGTAATCCAAGTGTATCCGAGAGTGTCTTTCGTGACCGGGATAACAAGAAAATCTAAGCACAAAGTGATATTGAGAAGGGATATATTCCGCAAAGCATGGAGAGCGCTTACAGACCCACAATTCGTGTCGTACTTCAATAAAAGTGTCTAGCAGTACATGAAGTTGACAAGAGAGAAGAGAAAATAACAAAAAGACTAGATGAAATTGAAAGAAATTAAAATTACTATCAAAAACACACAGGGGAATAGCAAACAGAAACTCCAAGCCAAAAACAGACCAAAACACTGAATGCTAAAATCCGCCGATAGAAGACAAAACCACTCGAGAACTCCAGAAAATAAAGACACCACCCCATTTCTCACGCCAACTCCGAATTAGCTCTTATTTACCTCTTCTTTCCATCTGCATTCCTCGAACGAGGAACACCACCACCTTCACGACGATGCCAAGCATCCTGAGGCCAGACCCATCCACGAACGCGCTTAGCATCGCGACGCTCACCGATCTGTGGTTCAGGGATCCATTTATCCTTTGCCTCGGGCAGGATACGCTGCCGCGTGAGAGCACCAGGTCCGCCAACGTTGAGGTGGGCGGATGGTTGAAAAGGAAGCGGGACAGACTTCGACAGCATTAGCAGGAAATAAAGTGCTAAGCTGGCTGTCATAGGGCCGGAGAGGCCATCCTCCGATACCTCTGGCTCGTGGACGGGAGAATCTTGGCTGGAGTAAGAGGACGATCCATGCGATGACGAGGAGAACGATCGCGCACTGATGGGGGTTGCTAGAGGCGGTGCCTCGCGTGTGCTTTGTGAGTGGGTAGAGGCGGTTTTGAGAGGGATTGGGGCTGCCACTTCTAAAAATCCGAAATAGGGGACATCATCGCCCTCGTCGCAGCCGGCACGAACGCAGACGAGCTCGATTTCGGTAATTATGAAGCCGTATCGGCAGGAATGTTCGCGCATGCAGCGCTGCAAGTGTGCCAACCCGTTTAGGTACTCGACACGTCGGTGCGGCGCTTCGTTGCGCATACCGGAGTTCCATCGGTCGAAGCTCTTTACGATCCCCACCAGACGACCGCGTGGCTGACCGGAGGCTGTGTGCTCCGAGTCCGTGGCATAGTTCGCCAGGAAGTGCGGATGGCCGTGGTTTTTGTGGCCCGTGTAACGCATGTCCGGGGCTGTGTAGAGCTGAAGGTGCTCTGGACCCTGGGAAACAGCAAGCGCAGCGTTGATCCGGGGCGCATAAAGGTCTCGAATTAGACCAACCAGTCCGGGCTCCGACTCCGGCGCCAAGCGTTGAGGGCTCACTGCAACTGGAGGAGCAAGATTTCCAGGAATCTCCGTCTTTAGGAGCTTAGTGAGTCCACGAATTGAGTCGAAAGTACCGAAGGAGAAGGAATTCCAGCTACGAAGGTTGCGAATATCCCACCAGAAATAGTCGTGCAAGCCACGAGTGGGAACAACGCTAACGTTGCGGACGAGGTTGATTGCCTGGGTGGGTGAGCTCAGATATGAGAGAAGATTGGTGGATAATGAGGTCAGATCTTCTTTGGGGCTGATAACGGGCACTGGTGATGGTTGAGCTCCATGTCCCCGAGGATAGTTGTATTGCGGTGTAGGAATTGTCAATGGATTGTGAGGACGCACAGGGCCAATTCGAGGTACCTCGACTGCTGACCCTTGGGGATACGATGGATAGACCACAATAGTTGGTGTCACGGGTGTCACTGGTGTCGCTGGCGTCGCTGGTTGTGCCGGTACGGTAACATACTTGGGCAGCTGTCGATAGGTGGGATATCCATAGCGATTCAGAGTAGCTTCGTCAATACAGGAGGTTGACACTGAGCGTGAGTGTCCCCCAAAAGCCTTGCGCTTGCTTTTTGGGGTGTCGGTTACTGGAGATGATAAGGCAGAGGAGCTACCATGTCCGGTCGTGATAATTGGCGAAATGGGTGAAGCTAGGGCCAGTCGGTCTGTAGCATCAATACCACTTCGCTGAACAGGTGGCCGGCTTGGATAAGGAACAAAGCCAGGCGGGTTCCGCGTGTTGGACAAGACTCTGCGATGACGCAGGGGCCCGCCGGAAGATACAGGCTCAATCACGACATCTTGAGGACGGATCTTGGGTAGAAGAGCCGGACCATGATGGTGTCTGGTTGGCGAGGTGGTTGGACTCGTATTGCCTGTCATTGTCGACCAGGGCGAAGACTCGCCAGAATAGATAGACGAATTGGACGTGTTGAGACTGTATGTTGATCCGATGTACTCTTCAAAAGGGATCCCCGGCGGAGTGGCTGGTTGGTAACGAGCGTATTCCGAAGCCATGATGAGACGACAGTGAGTTGATGGAAAGTCGACCCAAACACAGAGGAAACGAACGCAGGGTAGGGTATAGTCAAGGACCAACGAAAGACCAAGAGATGAAATCAACACACTGCATGAAGAAACAGAAACATGATCCGAAAGGAGGTTGTTTGGATATTAAATGGACTTGGACATGCTCAAACAGGCCAAGCAGTGATGCATATAAAAAGACCTGACGAACGCAGAGTGGACCTGGATAACATGAAACATGGAGAAGCAGTCTATCGTGACGCCGGAGGCTCCAAATCTTTTTTTGGGTCCCTGTCTCCGATACAAAGGAACGCCTACCACGCGATGAAACACGAAACTGCCGACCATTATGTTTGAAGGTCGCGCGACAGGGGCCTCATGAAACTACGTTCGAGATCCTGATGGGTATAGTGTGGTTTCAACGGACAGTCGCGCGTTAAGGTGTTGCTATATTTCGCATCAGCTGCGGTGGTATTCATCAGATGCCTGGTTAGGCTTAACGCCATGCACGGCGGTCGAACACTTCTAAATACAGCAACAATTAGCTCGCATTTCCAAGGTAATTAACGGCCTCATGATACTCCAAAGGGGAGCGCCATGCCTCAGGAATCGCCGGCGATGGGCGGCTAAATCAAGGGGGATAAAAATAGCTCAGCGTGTGCTGCGACGCTGCATGAAGCCATCAAAGAAGTAGGGGTAGGTTGTTCCGAGGAAGGTCTGGGGATTGCGAGATGTGACGGCCATAGCTCGGCGGCTACAGATGTGTGTTCAGTCTCAAGTTACGCGCCGAGCGATCGGCGTCATGCACCCCCCTGTTCCTGAGACCGAAAAGTCCCATAATTAGCAAACAATCAGCAAGCGTTAATTTTCGTTCCAAGTTGGCTAATTATGAAGAGAACCCAGGCAAATAGGTCCGAATCCTTCTGGGAATGAGGAGCTGTTAACATGGAGGGGCAGATGGGCACCCTCCGCCGCAATGTGATAGGAACTGCCTAGTGAGTGTACCTTGCCGTGTTATTCCAGGTTGAATGGTTATCTACCTCGTAGTCCGCATCCATTGATCAGTATCTCATGTTTCTTATTTCTATGCATATATGATCTCCTGATGGTTCGTTTCCTAAGACACAGAAGAACAGGAAAAGCTGTCAGCAAGACTGCGTCAGATCGTGGTAAGATAAGGGTATTGTTTCTTTCTAGCAAATAGAGTGAAGCAAAAGTCGAATTCCCTTATTGAAAGAAAGAGATATATAGAACATTGGACAGCTGTAGCGAATTATGCAGCGAAAATCATTCCTGCGTCCCTTTTGCCAATACTAATTACCATATTCGCTGCTTGAACATCGCAGCGGATGATAAGAGACGAGCGAGTTCAGGATAAGCCAAAAATGTTGTATCCACTATTGAAGTATAATTGATGATCGCTTGCTAAAAGTCTGGGGTAAAGATGTCCGTCTGAGCTACTTTGACGCGTTAGCAGTGCACTCTGATATTCCTTGGTTTCTGACTATGTCAGATTATGAAGATTCAGTGATTCTCTATCAAAACGTCGTGAGAGTCCAGTAGGTCATTGTTCGCAGAGATTGGGGCCAAACTGAGAATGACACGGAGATAAGTGTGCTCAATTCCAACAGGCCCTTGACTCTACAAGTCCAGTCGGAGTCAATTTTTACTTCACGTTTTGAATGCCAGCAGAAAATTTGTTCAGAGTTTATGATCTGAATCGCCTCGCTACATCAAGATCCACATGCAAAACAGACAGCCCCCAAACGCTCCTTGCTGATGCAAATCATGCTGGGAGGGCCACAAAAAAAAGCCATCACGTAAACAGAAAGACCAGCTCAAATAGCACAGTCTCCACAAAAGCTACGATTGTACCGGAACCCGGCTATATACACCACTTTCCCGGTCTATACGTCCTGAATGTAGTTCGCCGGAACGCTCTTAGTGACTCCACCCCGCTCCACATCAGCCCAGCCATCACCGCTGTCGCGAGTAATTAGAACGAATCGATCGCCCTCCGCCATCGTCCATTCCACATCGCTGCGTGCCTCGTAGTCATACAGGGCTTCAACGTACTGTAATTTCTTAGCTCCTCGGCGCGGTGCTACTGCCGGTCCGACGCGCTTCGGTGCGGCACTACCCGCTAGCGAGGCCGACGAGTTGGAATAGACAGAGCCCGGTCGATCAGTTAGGCCGGGACTGGCTGAGGGAACGGGTGATGGTGTGGGTGCGGCCTCAACATAGGAGGCTGGGACCAGACCCTCGCTAGAGCCAGCACGAACACGCAGCCAACCAGATCCGTCTGAGATTCATGTAAGACGAAGCAATGCTTTCGGTGGGTGGTCCACTTACCATCTGGTTCAAGGATAGCGACATCGTCGCCATCGTGCACGGTCACCTCATCAGACCCGGTGGCCTGGTATGCATACAGCATCTTACCCCTAGGTTCCTTCGGCTTCGATTCAGTGGTCGCGGGTGGGCTGATATAAGCAGTTGGAGGAGGGGCCAAGACTCGACCCCTTTTCGGTGCTGGTTTGGTCTCTGTGGGAGGTGCGGGAGCTGCTTCTGCAGGACTCTCGGGGGTGGGCTGCGTGGCAACGTTGGAGACTGACCGGGCAGTACTAGCCGCATACCCTGAACTGAGGGAGTTCATGGTATTTTGTCGAGTGAGCGACGGAACAGCTGTCGAAACCCCAGAAGAATCAAGATCAACGGAAGGCATAACGCCCGCTTGTTCCTGGCGCTCCGCCTTGAGCTTCTTCTTGTCCTCCTTCGACTGTTCCCCTGGACATTCGGCGGGCACCTTCATCTGACACTTGCTGTGACAAGTATACCCGCAATCCCGACAGTCGAAGCCCTTGGCAGACAGACCCCATATGCGCTCTCCACAAAGATCACAATTGGTCGGAATCTTGAAGGTTTGAGATCGGAAGTTATGGTTCTGGGCTCCCATGGACAGGTCTCCTGCCACGGCTATAATGGTGGATGTTTCAACCTCGGCTGTCAACCATTTCCGCTCAACTTCGTGCAAACCCTCCTGAATGAGGAAGATCGATCGTACAATATCAACCTCATTGCGGTTATCCTTGCCCTGTTGGATTCCCTCGCGCACCTTTTTGCCGGTGTCCACCTCCCGCCTCTTCTTGTCCGCTTCTACTCGCAGTTCACGTACTTGCGATTTGCTCTTTCCAAGCAAGTTGCGCAGGAAGATTTTAGCAGCCTCGTCGGTGATAATCGTTGCATCGTCATGCCATACAGGGCTGGGCTCAAAGCCCATGTTCGCGGGCTCTTGGGATTGCGTGATGTTATGTTGAAGGAACATCATCGAGTCCAGTCGAGGGTCGTTGCGAGGAATTTCATTCAGGAGGTTTGATACGTGGTTCACGCTGTTGGTGAGTGATGACTTTTCCAGCTGTCCAGCCAAGGACCACAATGCGTTTAGTCTGGTCACTCGAGTTTCGTTGAGATCTTGCAAGCCCTTAAACATCAAGTTAGTACCGCATTAAGCAACGGGAATAAGACGTATCAAGAGCATACATTCAGAACCTCGGGCACGTATTCGTGGTAGAACTTTTCCTTTAGTCTATTGGTGACGTTGATATTGATGAGGTATAGGTTCTGCCAGAGACGTTAACGAAATGAGCCAGCCACTCGCACGTTCAAAATCCTACCTTGTAGTTGTTCATCTCCAAAATTTGTTGTTGGTATGCGGACTGGGCCTTGGCTTTGCCATGGTCGAACGACGACTCCATCTTCTTTCGTCGCGACTCCACTTCCTGACAAGCACCATCATATTTGCCCTTTGCCTTCTTGAGATCACCATACGACGCATCACGCTCCTTTTCCAACTTGGTATGATAGTCGACATGGCACTTGCGGATCTCTTCATACTGAGTAGCGGCCACCTTCAGCGGTTCTGCCACCTGGGCAACCAGATCTGACGCAAACTTCTCTCGCTCGGCGGCGTGAGCTTCCACGGTGCTCAATTGAGTGGTCCACGTTGTCAAAGAGGCGCTTTCGAGGGATCCCGGGGTCAGGGTGGGGTTGTCGCCGACGCTCAGCGGGCTAATTTTCTTCGATTTGCGGTCGTAGTATTTCTTGCAGAGGGCCGTCAATTTGGATGCATATTCTTTTTCAATGACACTGCGCTCGCGGTAGAACTGTTGGATTTCGTCGAGCCATGATATGCCGTTCGATACCTGTGCAACGTGGTTGCATTAGCTCCGCCCCAGTTGGGAATGATATGACGCCTCCCTTTGCGGGGAACCGGTGCCAGCAACGTACCCAAGTATTTACGGGTTTGAAGTTGTCCTATACGATTGAGCCGGTTAGATATATATACCGTAGACCTAAGCTCGAGTTATCAAGGCTCATACCTTTAGCTCCGCTCCAAACTGGGGAGCCACGTCTGCTGCCGCCATGGCCGAGTTGCGGTTGATGTCAGATCGCGCATGAGCAGGTTAACCAGACCGATGTAGGGATTGAAGACCGGTAGTGTCGCGCTTGGTTGAGTGGGACACTTAGCGATGACGTCGAAGGAGAAATATCGAGCAATTTGGGGCTCGTTGGACCGAGAAGCCAAATGGGACAGATGGGCGATGATCGCAACGCCGAAGGCGGGGAGAATCCACGGTGCCTGTGACCATACATTACAAGTATGTTCCCTAGTTTGGTGTATTATCACTACACTAAAGATGGTATTGTGACCGAATCGTTACACAATTTCCTATCCAGGACTAGCGTACCTCCAGCACGGTGCGGCGTCACTTGTTTTTGCAGTTCGCAATGGCGCTCAAACAGCTTCCACCTTTTCAAGCTTCCATAATCGTGCTCAATCTCAGGGTCTCTACGCTTGAGTGGCAGTGCCTCTGTGAATCTTGGGAACGATCCGGTGTGGGCTGCCTTTCATCTCCGCTTCACTTTTTTCTACCCCACGCAACTCCCCTCACCTTCTTTGCTTCTTCCACCCCTTCCCGTTCCCAACTATTCTATCCTTGACAATGGCGAGCGAACCTACTGAGAATCCTCCTACCGGAGGCTCTCTGGCCGACCGCGTTTCCACCCCCGCCGACGCTGCGCAACCCAACGGTACGAAATCACCACCTCACCACTATACCCCGCCGACCTCCTCCAAACTCGCTGCGAGATACCTCATCTTGTTATGATAACGGCTAATGAGCGATGGATTTTGTATTAGCAGAAGCACCTCAAGATGCTGCCGGGAACTCCGACCTCCAGGAGCCGGATTATAGTGTCGAGGTCAAGCTGAGTGACTTGCAGGCTGATCCCAACAACCCCCTCTACTCTGTGAAGTCTTTTGAGGACTTGGGACTGTGAGTATTGCCAAGACGGTCACTATAATGGAAGCTCTTTACTGACAAATATGGCAATGCAGGGATGAGCGCATCCTTAAGGGTCTCTCGGACATGGGCTTCCGCAAGCCGTCCAAAGTGCAGGAGCGTGCCCTGCCTCTGCTGATGGGCAATCCCCCAAAGAACCTCGTCGGCCAGTCGCAGTCCGGTACTGGCAAGACCGCTGCATTCGTCCTCAATATCCTGAGCCGGATCGACCTTACTACCGAACAGGCTCAGCAGACCCCCCAGGCCCTGATTCTGGCTCCTACACGTGAGCTGGCGCGTCAAATCGTCGGCGTCGTTCAGGTCATGGGCCAATTCCTCGATGGTCTCATTATCGGTACTGCTGTTCCTGCGGACACTGCTACTCGCCCCGCCCGGATGGACTGCTCGGTCGTGGTTGGCACTCCCGGTACTGTTCAGGATATGATCAAGAAACGCATCATGAACCCTACCCAGCTGAAAGTCCTGGTGCTTGATGAGGCAGACAACATGCTTGACCAGCAGGGTCTCGGTGACCAGTGTATCCGTGTCAAGGGGTGAGTACGCCCCATAGTATCATTTCCGTCGGCATTTACTTACATGTTCTCCAGAATGCTTCCGCGAACCATCCAGGTCGTCCTCTTCTCAGCTACCTTCCCCGTCCATGTTCACCGTTATGCGGGCAAGTTTGCCCCCGATGCAAACGAGATTACCCTCCAGCACGAGGAGTTGACCGTGGATGGCATCAAGCAACTGTACATGGACTGCAGCAATGACGAGGAGAAGTACGCAAACCTCGTGCAGCTCTACGGTCTGCTCACCGTCGGCTCATCCATTATCTTTGTCCGGGTAGGTCCATTCAGCGTACTCCTTACTTACGCCTCCACTAACAAATTTGCTAGACCCGTGCTTCAGCCACTGAAATTGAGAAGCGCATGGTTGCCGAAGGCCACACCGTGGCTTCATTGACCGGTGGTATTGAAGGCTCTCAGCGTGATGCCGTTATTGATGCATTCCGTACCGGTGAAGCCAAGGTTCTCATCACCACCAATGTTCTGGCTCGTGGAATTGACGTATCTACCGTGTCCCTGGTCGTCAACTACGTATGTTCGCCTGGTAGCTGCCGTAGATTTAAGCTGACCCTTCTATCCAGGATATCCCAGAGGCATACGCGGGCGGCTCGCGCTCCAGGGAACCCGATTACCAAACCTACCTTCACCGTATCGGTCGTACCGGTCGTTTCGGTCGCATCGGAGTGGCCATTTCCTTCGTCTCCAATCGCGACGAATGGGAGATGCTGCGGAAGATTCAGCAGCACTTCAACTGCAGCATTGAGCGAGTCGAGACCAACGACTGGGACGAAGTTGAGGACCTCATCAAACGGACACTCAAAAATTCGCGCGCGCAAGCCAACTTCGTCACGTCGTGAGACTTGCATGTCAATAAATGCTTTGAGACAGCTGCTTTGGCTGGCTTAGCTTGTTTTACGTATGATGGGTTATGAAATCTCATCTGAAAATTCACGATCTGGGAGGATGGCTGCAGAAATAATAGATACCAATTTACGAATTTGAGCACCTCTCCATGTTTTGTCTCCGGAGCATTCTGCATAACGGGCTTTTGTTTTGAAACTGTTGGCTCAACTTCAACGTTGCCATGTGGAAGGTAAGAAGGGGGAAATATGCCCATCCTGCACTCCTGCATCACAGGGCAGAGGATGAAAAATGGCAGCGGTAGTACATGTCCAGACAGGGATCCAAGGTCCGACCATGTAATCAGCTAAAGGCGCCAAGGGTGAAATGAAGTTCGTGGGCCCAACTCGAACCCTGGCAGTCGAGGCGAAAATTCGATCCATCTTATTGCTGAATGACGAATGCCATCATGGAGTGGAAACAGTAAATAGGCCACTGGGAAGGCCCTCGCTTACTGACTTGTTGAGGGCTGTATTCACCGTTCGCACCTCCGGCCAATCCAGGCAGAAGGCCAAGAACTCCGGGGCCAAGTGGGGGCGATCGGGTCCGGTAGTACAGATAGCACAATAGTAGCTTGGATCATTGTGGACCTATGTAATGCACACGATGAACACATCATTGAAGGACCGTAGATTACAGAAACTCTAGCCTTTCAAGGCACTGCTATACTTGGGCTACAAAACAAACAGCGCAGATAAGCGATAACGTGCGGGGGAAGGTCACATGGATCTCCTGCATCAGTCGCCTTTCTTAAACCTGCTTCCTATCTATTTCCAACCCCTCTTCAAAGATGGTAGACGCAGAGAATACCTCCAATATGCCAGAGCCAACTTCGCCAACGTCGGCGACGTCTCCCAAGGCTTATAGGCACATCATTGTAGGCCGGGAATCTCGTCAGAAGACGGGGGATGCTGACCGCCAGTAGTTGACAACGTATCCCGGCCAAAGCGGTATCGAACCTGTGCCCCTCAAATGGGGTGCCCCAGACGCCAAATTGCGCGGTCCGATCGTGGTGTCGCGAAGCGGGAACCTCGTGAAGCGCCGCAATGCGATCGGTGCCCATGGCGGCAGCTACAGTATCTATAATGCGTTGGCCATTGCTGCGGGCGACCTCGATGCTGATTTTCGACCCGATTTGCGCAACAGCGAGCCGACTTTCAAGTTTGCGCAACAGCCAGCGTGGGGCGATATAAAGAAGATCGTCTCGATGGATCCGTTCGGACATGACATCGTCAACCAGTACAAAGAGGAACTGGCAGCCGGATGGGATATCCGGCCCACTATGGCTATTACCAGGGCTAACATGAAACTTGCAGAGATCGGCGAAGCGGTAAAGGAGGGAAAGTTGGATGTGGATGGCTCTATCGTTGTCGACTCGTCCGGCGAGGTACGCGTCACAAAGGTTGCAGCGGAACCGGTGTGGTATCTGCCTGGAGTGGCCGAGCGATTCGGTGTGGATGAAGGCACCCTGCGCCGAGCTTTGTTCGAGCACACCGGTGGCAGCTATCCCGAGCTTATCACTCGGACAGACCTGAAGGTCTTTCTTCCTCCGATCGGAGGCCTCACGGTGTACATTTTCGGACCACCTGAACGAGTATCTGACGAGAATATCAAGCTGGCATTGCGCATTCATGATGAGTGCAATGGTAGTGATGTCTTCCAGTCAGATATCTGTACATGTCGCCCGTACCTGGCCTTCGGGGTCCAGGAAGCGATTCGCGAGGCGCAGAATGGCGGAAGCGGCGTGGTCATCTATTTCCGCAAGGAGGGTCGTGCTTTGGGAGAGGTAATCAAGTACCTAGTGTATAATGCCCGCAAACGTGGAGGAGACACCGCCGACAAGTACTTCACACGCACAGAGAACATTGCAGGTGTGCGGGATGTATGAAACTCCTTGTCCCTTTTCCGCTGCAGCTCTCTGACACATAATCTCTACAGATGCGATTTCAAGCGCTCATGCCGGACATTCTTCATTGGCTAGGCATAAAGAAGATTGACCGCATGCTGTCCATGTCGAATATGAAGCACGACGCCATCGTGGAATCAGGAATTAAGATCCTCGAGCGTATCCCCATTCCCGAGGATATGATCCCCAGTGACTCGCGGGTCGAGATCGATGCGAAGATCAACGCTGGATACTTCACTACTGGGAAGCAGTACACGATGGAGGAGCTTGCTCAGGTCCGTGGGCGTGGATGGGAAAAGTGGGAAGACATCACGGTAAGTGCACCTTTCGATGTTGGGATAACCGTGAGACTAATGCACCCATGTAGCATTAAACCCCATTCAGATCATGGTGTTATTTTGCAATATGTTGATGGAATTTTCGGTCTCGTCATTGACTGCTTGATACATAGGCGTGCTTTGTCCGGTTTTGATGTTCAGTAGTTTTGCATCAATCTCAATTCTTCAAGTCAGTCCAAACACGGTTCATTGAGTGTAGAAACGTTGAAAATTTTTGAATGCACTTAATCTTCTTATAAGGCCCCCAAGCTGCATTCGGCGTTGTTCCGAAGCCCAGCTCACCCGGCCCGCAACGACGCCATCGCTATGCGGGCCGAGTAGCGGCTAACCGTCGGCGTCTGTCCGACACGGATTCTTTTCCAGGTTTCCCCGCATAAACCCCAAGATTCCAAAGAGAATAAAAGCAGGTGCAACTGCTATTCCGTTGTCCGAAAGAATTATTTTCCTGTATAATTGACTGCTTGAAATATCCAGCGCGGCCTTTTTTACGTATATTATATACGTATCGTGTCAACTACATCAAAATGGGATCGCAAGGAGTCCAAGTTTCCCCCCAACCGCACATCCCTAAATCAGGTGTCTGGGTGCCAGCAGTGACTATCTTCGACCAAGCCACTGATACACTGGACCTGGAGTCACAGAAGAAATACTATGCCTATCTCTCGCGGAGCGGGTTAGCCGGGTTGGTGATTATGGGCACAAACTCCGAGGCATTCCTCTTGACGCGGGAAGAGCGAGCTCAATTGATCGCTACTGCGCGCGAGGCCGTTGGCCCCGACTACCCCTTGATGGCCGGTGTAGGCACGCACTCGACAAAGCAGACCCTCGAGTTGGCCAACGACGCCGCTGCTGCGGGTGCGAACTACCTGTTGGTCCTCCCGCCAGCCTATTTCGGCAAGGCGACCAACATGAATGTTGTCAAGCGCTTCTTTGCCGACGTGGCGCGCAAAAGCCCTCTTCCGGTGTTGATCTATAACTTCCCTGGTGTCTGTAACGGCGTTGACATCGACTCCGAAACTATCACTGAGATTGTGCGCGAGTCTGCGGCTGCAAGTCCCAACGGAACTTCTAATATCGTCGGAGTCAAATTGACTTGTGGCTCTGTGGGCAAAATCACGCGCTTGGCAGCCACATTCGGTCCGACCGAGTTTGCCATCTTCGGTGGACAGTCGGACTTCCTTATTGCCGGTCTGACAGTCGGGTCGGCGGGATGTATCTCCGCATTTGCAAACGTGTTCCCCAAAACCGCCTCCAAGGTATATGAGCTTTTCACCGCTGGCAAGATGGCCGAGGCAATGGAGTTGCAGCGGTCGTCGGCTTTGGCGGAGACACCTTGCAAAGGAGGGATTGCATCGACTAAATATGCGGTGGCGCTGTACTCGGCCCCGGCAGCTGGGATTGAGAATACCCTGGAGAAACTCAAACCTCGCACACCGTACGAAGAAGCTGGAGACGGAGTCAAGAAGACGGTGAAGAAACTGATGGAGGCGGTGGCGGGTATTGAGGCCGCGATCTAGATGCAACTAGCAACAGAGGAGCTCTGGCTGAATATAGATTTTTTCTTGCTGCGCGAGGTTTCTGTTGCCGAAAGTTGGCCGATTGAAGCGCAATGACGCTAGCGTTCAGGCTAATCGTAGGTCCGCTCTTAAGCCACTTTAAAATGGCCTAGCCTGCTTGCGAGCGAGGGGGTCTTGCTGTAAATTTTAGCCCCTCACCGACACCGGAAAGATGATCCATTGGGCCTTCTTGGCGATCTTCATTCGTCTCTGCCGCCGTAGTTGGAGTTCCGAACCTACGGGGCATGGTGGGTGGGGACGCTACTCGATCAGATAAGATCATTCCTGGTGCCCTTTTTTCTGCCGTCACCGGTGGAGAAGCCAAGTACCCACCGGGGATGATCGATGAGGTCGTGTGAATAAAATGCTGCTCCTCCAGAAGTCGTAGAGCTTGGTGAAAGAATGCGTTTATTAAAATGACCCTGTTTCAAGATCACCGTGTTTTCGAGCTGCGAAACGATGGGATCACATGCGCGCTGAGTCATCAGGGAATGGTGGTTTAAGGGGAACCAATTATAATTTATTTAGATTACTGTAAAATAACAGCCAAGAACAACGACTTTCCACCCTCGGGGTGTCGATTTGCGGTAAATTACCAGTACCATACCACGGAAGCCTGGCCGGAAGTGCGGCGACCCGCGATCATACGACGACTTAAAAGTTCCAGTCAACCGTCGCCGTGCATCATTCGAACGATTCCAATCACCCTTTCTTTCTGCGAGGTATCCAATTTAACAACCGAGTCCCGATTTCGCGTGGCGCGAGTCCTGGTCCACCAGTATCTTACCAACTGGAGATGATCGCCTCTGCAGCGAAGGCAATTGATTTGTGAATCCACCCATCCTCCGTTTTCAAGGGCCCACGCTACGACCGATTGGGTGGGTATCTTTAGACTGCGCGGCTTTCCTTATGGTCTGCACAGCCTGCGACTCGGACCTCTGACATCTTCCCCCTCTTCACTCTTTGCATCTCTCCCTGCACGCCCCGCCAACACTTCTTATCATACTCAACCGCGTTGACTTTGTTCTGTATATCATCAGGACCCAGTAAGTAACGCCTTACCACCCACCAGTTAAGGTTGCCCCCACTAGCCGATGATGGCATAGCTATCGCGGGGCCCGTATTGGGATTCTTGCAGCTTATGGAGCTTGTGATCGTTCATGTGCAAAGCTAACATATGATATAGTGTCAACTACACTGGCTGGTGAATAGTCCAATCCAAATTGACCGATAGCACCGGCTTCGAATCCGAGCCTTGGGTTCCCGGGCACCATGACTGCACCCTGCATGGACAATGACTTTCAGCTATTCTCTCCTCGCCGCCAATCCGAAGGCGACGACTTTCAAGGGACGTATGCCCAGCCAACCACAGACAATGCCAACCAGGATTGGACCCAGTGGATGCGATGGGATGAACCCATATGCACTGAGGGCGACCAGAAGCCGCAAATGGACCAGCCCCTTCCTTTTGTGTCTCCAAACACGACCTTGAGCTCGCCCAGCCAGGTTCACCAGCAGGATTTCTCGCCGCAACTTCCTCTTGGCTTGATGGAAATTCCGTCCGAGCACACTGGAGGAATAGGCCATCGGAACGTGAGAGGGTCCCAAGACTCACAGTTTCAAGGCCTTGTCTCTCCGATCTCCAGTGTCGGTACATCTCGAAAGCGAAAGACAGGCAGCGACGACGGCGCCACTACTGTTACTGGCCCTGTCCAGCCGGGCAAGAAAATGCCCGCCAAGAAACGTGCTCACAACGTCATCGAAAAGCGATACCGAGCGAATTTGAACGAGAAGATCGCCGAGCTGCGCAACAGTGTACCGAGCCTGCGGACGGCTAATCCCAACGGCGACTCGAATGAAGACGATGATGACGAGGCTACTCCTGCCAGCAAGCTGAACAAGGCTTCTATTTTGTCAAAGGCCACCGAGTATATCAAGCACCTGGAGATTCGCAACAAGCGTCTGGAAGATGAAAATACCGGTCTGAAGAACCGCCTTCGGCAAGTCGACAAGGCGGCGGACCAGGCGGTCACATCAACCGCCTCCGTCTCGTCGCCCAGCAACTACACCGCCTCTAGTAACTCTGATCCTACATCGCCGAGCATGTTTTCCAACCCCGAAGAGATTACTGAAAGTTCACCGACCTCCTCGAATCCTCCCGAGGGTCTCATCAAGGTCCCTGACGCATGGAAGCGCATGCGTGCAGAGACTGCACAGACAGGAGTTTTCGCCGAGTCATACATTAAATCTTCCCCCCGCCCTGGCCATTATGGTCAAGAAGAGGGTTCACGTCGACGTTCCAAGCTGCCCAACAAGTACATGTTGGGCGCACTCGCTGGACTGATGGTATTGGAGGGTATGGGCTCGGACAAGTCCGAGACCGAGGAGAAGGGTCTTTTTGCTATTCCTCTGAACCTGCTTAACCGACTGCAGACGCCCACTCTCGCCCACTGCGAGTACTATCTGAAGAATTTTTGGTATTCGTGGCACGCGCGCGCCTTCTGTCACTTCCTTCTGCTCGCCACTTTGGTGGTTGGCAGCGCATTTATTGTTTTCGTTTACCTGTTCAACGCCCAGCCCGTCACTCAGCGCGCACGGGCGAAGTCCACATCTGAAGGCAAGACTGCTTCGCCAACCTCGAGTGACTTCCGTCGACAGGCTTGGCTCACTAGCATGCAACGGGCCGGTGTTCCGCGTCATAGGTTCTTCCGTGAGTGGTATGTGGTGACCTCTCGATGCTTCGAGTACGTCCTGCGGTGCCTCATGGGGTGGCAACTCTATTCCTGGGCTACGGGCATCACCGAGGATGATGAGAAGGGTCGCGTGAAGACCTGGGATATTGCCATTGATGCGCAGCTCACTGGTGGTGATGCCGAGATCAGTAAGAGCCGCCTTGTGCTTACAATCTTTGCCGCGGGTACTCTCCCGGCAAGCCCGATGAGGATGATGCTGAAGGCTTTGCACGTACGCATTCTTCTGTGGCGAGTTGGTGAACCTGGTTCCTGGACATTCCACATCTCCAACGATATCGCCCGTGCTCTGGCCAACTACCAGTGGGGCGTTGCGCGAGAGATCAATAATGCCATTCCCGAAGGACACCCCGATCAGCTTCCAAGCCACCTCGCCTCTCTCGTTAACCTCGACTGCGACGACGTTATGACTGACTCTATCATCCAACGTGCTGTGAACATGACATGGAATCGACCCACGCAGGAAGGCACTGGTGACGATGAGGTGCTTCTCGATGTTGTGGAAGAAGATCCTGCCATTCAGTGCTCAGTCGATGCCCTCGCTGCCTGGTGGTCTAGCCACCTTCTCCAGAACGCACTTCTGAAGTACCTTGAGGCTAGTGAAGGTGGTCCAGTGTCCAAGGCCAGTCGCGACGGCTTCAAGGAGAAGATCCGCATGGCCCTTGATGCTGCCCCGCGGCTTTCGGCAGCCTACACTCGTGCACTCGTGATGAAGGCAGTCTTCTTCGAGCATGGTCGCATCCAGAACGTGGGTGCCGTTCTTGCTGCTCTTCCGAAGGACAAGAGCAAGGGCGAGCGAAACCAAGCCGCCAATTTCCTTGATTCTTCGCTTCCTGTCTCAGTCCGCGACGAGATTTCCATCGCTGTGCGCTGTGCCATGATCGCCGCCGTTGTGACCTCGCGACCTACCGGCGAAAGCCCCTTGCCCGCATCTTTTACCATCCACAAGGCAATCAATTGGTTCAACCAGCTTCCAATCGACCCGGTGGAGCTCAGTCTTCTTGGATTCTCTGCAGTTTACCATTTGCTGCACCTTCTCGCGTCGGACGTCGATTACATAGTTTCGTCCGATTCATCGGCTCCGTCGGCCTCTGTCTCCGAGGCCGCTTCTTCCGCTGATGACGAGGCCGAGGATAAGCCTCGGGCAGCCCGTAATGCTGCTATCTGTCCCCGAGACATCCCGAACATTGGCCGCGTTGCTGCCGAGCTCATCTACTGGGCCCGCAATGCGTATAATCCGGCTTTCTACGGATTCTCGCCCATTTTGGTCGATGTCATCGTCAAGTCATGCACCACACTTTGCGAAAATGCAGGTGTCAACCTCGATGAATACCTCCACAAGACCCCCGAGCCTATGCCATCAAGAAAGCGACGAACCCGCCGTCGCCGAGGCGCAGCCGACCAATCTCTTCAGAGCGATGCCGACCAAGACCTGGTCGAACCGGAAGCCGCAAAGCCTCTCCAACGAGAGCGATCGGCTAGCAATGATACCGGCTATGGCAGTCTCAGCCTCGAAGAAGATATTCAGCCCGTCCCGAAGATTCCCGAGAAGGTGCAGGAAGTGTCGATCTGAGGCCGGATTCAATATCGAGTTAAGATCCCCGTGATGACGGCGTTTTGGGTTTGTTTTTGGAGTCACGGTCTCTGGCTGCCTCATCTTGCAGGAAACAAAAGGCAATGATTACGGACGTGGCGCATCTGGGCGTTTTCCCATGTAGAAATATTTGTTACGTCTAATTCTTGGACCCCTCTCGTTTTGATAGAGTCTAGAATGCCAAGTGTTAAATTAGTGATATCTTTCCAATGCCGAAGAAAAAGTATTCCGACGGACTATTGAGTCAACGCACCGATGGCATCTCACCCCTTGGCCCCTTTCCACTTCTATTTACGAGTCAGAAATGCCCCCGGAGAAGGCTAGTCCAAAACACGCATGACTCGGAGCTTTTCCCACATCACGCTCTCCAGTTGGATCTTGTCCTAGGATTTCAGTTTCCCATTCAAGGTAATCATCGTCGGTGACAGCGCCGGTGGATTGACGCTGGCTAACAACGACGAGCCTGCCAATTCGATAAGTTCATTTGATGGGGTGGAGTGCAATTGAGAAACTTACCCGAATTGGGTGAATGGATGGAGACGACGCATGTTGCCGACTAAGTGCGTTGTTGACTCCTTGCAGTTTCTGTTACAAGGGGCGCTCTGTGTATCGCCAGCCGATCATCCAGGAATACTATGATAACTTGCGCGACAAATCTAAGGTACACATATCTTGTGGCGTTCTCAAGGTCGTATGCGATGCGGATGGGGTTGCAGTTGAGACCGCTGGCGGCACTGTGTTTCACGGTCACATCGCCGATGGCGCTGATGGCATTCACAGCAAAGTCCGGCAGGAGATGCAGCGCATTACCTCAGAAGAGAGTTCTGGGAACGATCCGTTCCGCGATGATGAGGGTGAGTTTTCCATTGCGATCGGATTTATTAACCGGCGAGTGGGTCTCGCGTTCTGGCCGGCATTTGGCCTCGTATACGGACCCATCTTCATCTACTCAGTCTAGACCTCCACTATCCCGGAGAGATGGTGGATGCTCTCTCATGCAGTATTTCCGCTCACGGTTCAAATCTTCCGAAAATTCATTGCGAGACGGCTTACACCCCCTCCAACTACTCCTGCTCGGGCTTACGGAGAGCAGGATGTGCATTTACGCGGTTTGTTGAGAGCTGCCACGTGGATGCCCTTCGATGAATTGAGCACATGCAAGTACCGCTTGTACCGAGTATTGTATGACATATACGACCATGGGTACTGCCAAGTTGTCACAGGGAGTCGCAAAGAAAATGCCTTTGAATGTCGCACTCTTGGTATTCATGGCCTTTGTGTTTTCGGACCTCCGTCATGTGGGTATACGAGCTCCCGACTTCTGGCTCAACATAGCATCCGGCATAGTTACCATCTTGGAGGTTAGGTCTAGCCCGCGCACTCAGCGAGCTGTGGGCCCGCGAGAGGAGCTATGGGAGGAGGCGCGGAGGCGAGAAATCGCCGATAAGGTGTCAGAAACCTGATCCGAGCGGACAATTCTTCACGGAGTGCATTACGTCGGCAAAGAACGGCGGCTTTGTTTCTCATTTTGCTCAAAGGCAAACCCCGACGTCGCAGAGATGGCGGCCTTTATTCAGTGGGCGATCGGAGTGAGATCTCTGGCGTCATCTGCGACGTTGGCTCCACTCGGACTTGACCATTGTTTATAACGTTGCAGTTGCGTCCCAGCCGATCGGGAATGGTCACGATTTCCCCTCCGAGTCCACGTTGGGTGCGATTATGCCGGACATGCCATGACGTATAGGAGATGAAGACCGGGGAGAGAGTGACTTTGAGATCCCAACTCATGAACTAGTCACATCATTGATGATCGTCACACGGAAAAACAATGCGTCCAAGCTAGATAGGGCCCCCGGCCAAAAGCGGCAGCCGCGCCTGGCCAAGCACGGCCAAGCATACCGGAGCGCCGCAAAAGCCAACAACATTCCGTTCTCGGACAACAAGGGCGATCAAGTGGTCGGCATCTAGACCTCCCCCATCCCTTGACTCCGCTCCGCAAGTGTCACAATGGAAACTACGATTACGCAACGCAGTCCTGGCCTTGGCAGGTCCCCGGCGATTGAAGATCTAGAATTTAGAGTTCTGGCCACCGCAGATCCACTTGCCGCTCGCGGATGAGCTTAGCCTTGTCCAGTAGACCCTCCATTTACATGACTCGATTCGGCTTGTTACACTCACGTTTCCGTGGGGTGCTCCCGCACCGGAAGATGACGAGGGTTTTGCTTTGGGCAAGCAAGATGTTGCCCAGGGGCCGGGGATCGATGACGGCATCCACGGACGGAAGGCCCTCGATCAAATACAACATTTTGCACTTGCCTTTGTATTCATCCTTTTCATTCTTAGATTTGCGCTTCTTTCTCCAGACCGAGCCTTTGAAGGAGCCCCAGGACACCCACGTTGGGCGGCTGACGACGGCATCCTTATACCTTCCTCCCTCTCTACTATATTCGGTCCCCGGGTTTTATCCCACGCATGGAACATGGGTGTTCAGCTGCAAGGAAACGGCCCTGGGGAGCCGCCCATGAATCCGGAGGTGGCGGTTCCTCTGTTCGTGGTCGGGGGGCTTGTCGCCGTCTTGTTCGCCTGGAGAACCGTCATCCGGATTAGACACCGTCGCCGGTCAAAATTGGCCCTGCAGATGGATGACCAGAGGAAGCTGGCGCGGACGAATCCTGTGAACGCGAGTCTCAAGAAGCACATGCTTTATGCACCGCTTTTTGGGACTCGTCACAGTCGCGAGTTCCGGTTCCTGAGGCTCCACATGGGATCGATGCCTTTGCGGCTGGAGGTGATCTTGTTGCTGATCTACCTCGCTTTGAACCTGATCTTCGTGATTGTGACTGTTGATTGGTGGGAGGATTACTCCAAGAAGATGTTCCAGCTCAAATATGCGGCGGGCCATTTGGCCGTCATGAACACGCCCGGTCTGGTGCTGAGTGCCGGGCGGAACAATCTCTTGGTGCCTCTGCTTGGACTGTCCTTTGACACTTTCAACTTCATGCATCGCTGGGTCGGACGTGTCATTGCAGCCAATGCTATCGTTCACATGAGCGCCGTTCTGGCAAACCAAGCCTACTTGAGTATGTCCGGTGTCGAATGTACGCGTCCCCAAATGCTAACTGTACGACAGACGGCATGGATTATATCCTATACTCTATCTGGCAGATGCCCTTCTACATTTTCGGCCTTGTCGTACGTTGCTCCGCACGAATATATAAACCTACAACCCTTCTAACAACACTCTCTACAGGCACTCCTCGGATTCGTTTTCATTTTCTTCCAATCATTGTCGCCGGTTCGACACGCCTTCTATGAACTTTTCCTTCACGTGCATATTGCCCTGGCCATCATGTCATTCGTTGCTCTATGGTACCACCTTAAGAATCTGCTGCAACAGCGAGTACTCCTAGGTACCTTGATCCTCTGGGGTCTCGATCGAGCCGCCCGTCTTGGAATTCTCATTTGGAGAAATTGCGGCAAGCGACGTACAACAGCCACCGTGGAAGTTCTGCCGGGGTCCGTGGCTCGCGTTGATGTGGATGTGTCCCGGGCCTGGAACTTCCGTCCCGGCCAGTACATGTATCTCTACATGCCTTGTCTGGGACTGTGGACATCACATCCCTTTACGGTCGCTTGGAAGTCTATGAACGAGCAGTCTTTGAACGTGAGTGAAAAGAGCAGCTCCAGTGACTCCTTCGCCGCTCTTCTGGAGGGCTCGCAGACGACGACCATGTCGATTCTGATCAAAGGCCAAGATGGATTTACCAAGAAGCTTCTCCAGAAGGCCGAGGATTCGCCCGAGGGCCGTATTAAGGCCATGGCACTGGCTGAGGGCCCATTCGGTGGTATTCACTCACTCGAGTCGTATGGCACTTTGTTGTTGGTGGCGGGAGGGATCGGCATCACGCATCCGATGTCATATTTGCATGAGGTCGTCTCGAACTTTTCCAAGGATTCTGCAACCCGCAAGGTGCATCTGGTCTGGATGATTCGAAGCTTAGGTATGGATCTCCACCTGCAACAATCATCACGCAGTGCTAATCTCAATTATAGATCATCTGGCATGGATTCACACGTGGATGCTAGATGTATTGAGCCATGACGTTCTCAACAGCCCCATCAACCCCAACGGAAATACGTACTTCCAATTCCCCGGCCTAAGGCTTTCCATCCGCATCCATGTAACCGGCCACAAAGACAATGTGGAAGAATACATCCCTCAGCCCGATACCCCATGGACAGAATGCGCCCCCGCCAATGTCCCCGTGAGTGTTGTTCACGGCAAGCCGTGCTTCAAGTCATTACTGGAGAACGAAAAGGCCGAGCAGGTCGGTGCACTGGCAGTCAGCGTATGCGGCCCCGGTGGACTGGGCGATAGTGTTCGTGAAGCTGTGCGAGACGTGCAAGGAGAGAAGACGGTAGATTTGTTCGAAGAGGCGTTTTCGTGGTGATTGTTTATAGAAAAGACTGCAGTGTTCTGGTGTTGGTGGTTGTTACACTGATATAGGACTGTACATCCCAATCAACGGCCTCTCTGAGGCTGTAATAAATTTCATCTTTGGAACCTCAGGTCGGCTTTTGGGCTGACTCGGTAGAATTGGCTCCGCATAAGGTGCACGTAATTCTTGTCTAGGGCACTCACCGCTAGTTATATCATTGCAACAACTCTCCAGGACATTGAACGGTCAGGAACCGAACCAGTCATGTCAACCCCCCTATTACTTAGGGCCCGGGATTACGTTCAGGGTTCTCCAAGACCGGATAATCGAAGCACTGACCGAGAATAAGCGGCAATGACCAGATCCACCCCATGGATGCAAGATTTTGAATATGGTTTGCTGGTCACTTTTTAATGGCCCCATTTCCAATTCATTTCAGTTCCATTGAATCTACATAGCCAGTAGAGCGTCACTAGAGACTCGCACAGACCCTGCCCTCGGGATGACGACCAACCCCCACGATACCCCACCATCACTTGGAGACCTGCGAAGATGAACCGTCGGGTCGGCGGCGTCAGCCACACGGCAGGCGGTGGATCGCACAGCGGCGGGTGCCGCTGAGGCGTCCGGAAGGGCTTGTATGCAGGCCCTGCAATTGGGTTTTGTGCCGCTCCGTGCTTTTGTGGGATATTGTGTAAACCGCCCTCGAGATCCCGCCGTATAAAAATGGCCTCTGTCATTGCAGTTGGTTGACAATATATATATCCCGAGGCACGCATGCTCTAACAGAAATGATAAATCCGGAGATATCGTGATTTCGTCGACCGCGGGTCCTGCGCACACGACCTCCTACCCCAAAGTGGCACCGAATGTGTGGTGGATCAGTGTGGAGCCCTCATGACATGGGGGAATACAAAAGGCACAGAAAGGCCCCGTGTGGACTGAGGAAAAGTATTGTTTTCTATTAGACATGACTACCACCTTCTCTTCCCTACCCGTTGTCGACGTCGGCCCTCTCGGGTCTCCTGCCGGAGCATCCGAAGCAGAGCTGACAGCGTTGAGCAAACGTCTATACGATGTGTTCGCCACGACGGGTTTCGCGTACCTAGTCAACGTGCCCTTAAGTTACGACCACGAAGAGGTATTCGCCATGTCGAAAGAGTTCTTTTCGCTGCCGCAAGAGGAAAAGATGAAACTGGCAAAGCGATCATTCCGACGCGACCACGCCAACACATATCGGGGGTTAATATCCCAGGGCCTTTTATTCTGCGCATCCATGACTGACGATAGTGAAATGGAAGATACTTCCCAACACAGCCGGAATTGGCATCCGATAATTTGAAGGAAGGGTTTGAGATGGGACCTGCCGAACGCATCCGTACGAAATCCATCGTTTCACCGTCTTCAAAGTTCGATCTCGCCGAGCCGAATGTCTGGCCAGACGAAGGCAAGTTGCCTGCACGCCCAAAGTTGGAGAGATTGTATATCGAGCTCCAGTCGCTTGCTTCGAAGCTGCTGTCACTGTTGGCCGTTTCACTGGGCAAGCCGGCAGATTATTTTGCGTCGTATCTGGAGGACTCACTCAGTACCTTGCGTCTCCTTCACTATCCTCCTGTTGCGTCGGCTGCCTCGGGGTCCGGCTCAGCTACATCGGAGGCCAAGCTGAGTTGCACCCCACACACCGACAGCGGCATCTTAACCCTGCTGCACCAGGATTCCACGGGCGGGCTGGAAGTGCGCAACTCCTCCGGCGAGTGGGTTCCGGCGCCGTATATCCCAGAGTCACTCGTAGTGAACATCGGAGATCTGATGGCCAAGGTATCTGGCGGGCGTTTCGTGGCCACCATGCACCGTGTACGAGCTCCCGGTCTGAGGTCCTCTGCCGCTGCCATGGATGGACAGCAAGACGGCAGCCAGGCCATTGGCCGTATCAGTGTTCCGTTCTTCTTCGAGCCGGGAGAGAACTGTTTGGTGCGATCTGTGGATGGGGACGAAGGGTTCGTGCTCTACGGTGAGCACGTGCGCGCGAAGATGAAGACTTGGGTTGAGTTCCAGGACGACAATTAAGTCCGTTAGGAATCTGGTATCGGTTCCGCTGAGATCGCATTTGCTCTATTTGGTTTGTTCCCCTCTGTTTGGTTTCACAGATGCAGGAGATTTGGCCCCAAGCACCCAGGAGGACCCATTGCGACAGAATCCATCATACTGGACCCATGCGACCTCAAGATCCCCTTGCGACAGGATCCCACCCGCCATATTATCGGATTTTGATGACTGCCCATGCGTGTACCCTAAGCGACATCGTGTTTGTTTTGTGTGGTAGAAGTGATATGGTGTGGCTTGGGGCATTATTTGGATGATATATGACGTTTCAGTTTGTTTCATTGCGCCTCATGATGAGCTCTAGTCGGCAAAATGTTTGCAAAGAAGTACCGCATCCCAATCATTGCGTTTATGAATCCGTCTTCCCATAAGCTCGTTTTTGGCTCGTCTATACGTTGAATGTCAAATGAAAACCCCCGGGCGAATGATGCGACAATTCTTCGACGGTTTTTTATGAAGCTTCCGACTCTTTCAAGGCCCATTGCACCAACTCGGCGATGGAGTTGCTCACAGCCCCCGTTCGAGGAATCTCATGTCCGCCGCCGTGGTTGTAGGCGCGCCGTTTCTCAGGCTCGCAGATTCCAGACAGGTGCACGCCTGCAGCATAACGCGGATCCTTGGTGCCATATATATGCACGGTGGGAATAGAAATGCGGTAAGGACTAGTGATCTCGTTGCGCAATTCCTCCTCCGAGAGGCCTCCACTTAGGGCGCCGAGCCCGGTCCAGCGGTTCGCACCCTTGGTCATCAGGGACGAAGAGCCCGCCTGCAGTGCCAGTGCGGACCTTGATGCAATATCACGCTCGCGCGCTTCCGCAGACACGTGGAATCCCATCTCCTCGAGAACGCCTAGCGAGGGACCGCCGCATATAAAGATGGCAGATTTGAACGGAGGTGGGAGGTGCGGGGTTTCTTCTTGGTGAAGAAGCAGTGCGCTCGATCCAAGAACACAACCTTGCGAAAACATCATGGCTGCGTCGTACGGGCCATTTTTGGCGATGTAATCCTTCAACCAGTCGTAGGCCTCGCGGGAAGCCTCGATGCCATCGCCTTCATACCAAGAGTAATAGGGAGGGTCATAAAACAGGTCCACACCCGCAGCGGGAGTCGACGAATGTGGACCGTCTACAAAATCGAATTCAATGTCGTCTTTATCGGCCAGCTGCGCCCGGAATGAGGCTGTTGGGGTAAGATCAGCACGACGCCGCTATCAAGGGGATGGGAGATAGGCTTACAGGTCTGCGACCGGAAGATAGCAGCGCTGGTGCCCTTCCCGTGGAGACAGAGGATTCGCATGATTGGCATTGGATTCCGGATTGGCAAGAGTCGGCGTAGGAGCAATTGTCCTGGACGGGGTGATGTCTGTTGACAGGGATAAGCGCGGTTGCGAACGCGCCCCGCCGTGCTGACAGGGGTGGAACATTCGCTTTAGTCAAGGTAGATAGATCGTCCACCGTCTCGATCTGTTTGAAGCTTTTGAAGTATATCCAGATATTTGACCCAACGGAAAGAAATTCACGCTCTGCAGACCGACAGTTGACGAAAGGTAGGGTTGTTGGTAGGCTCGGGGCTTGGGTTTTTGCTCCAGCCAAACTGATTCACCAGATTGTCCGACGCCTTGGAATGTACTCTTAACCGTTCAGCCGTTTTTGAGCAGCTGCATTGGATTTCCACATTGAGACTATTCATATGGGCGTGGGATCCGGGTATTAATTTCCAGTTTGCTTTACGGAGTCCGAGGAACAGTCTTTGTACCAACGACAGTCCCAAGGTGCAAGGCGAGGGGTCATACCCGACGTTTTCCGCGCAAGTTACGTGCACGGCAGATTTCGTACTTCTGCTCCTCGACAAACCCCTCGAGATTATAAATCCTGACAAATCAAGTCCCGCGTGGAAGGAATCTCCGAACGCATTGGCTGTAAATGAGACAATGTAAAGACAAATTAATATAAACTACATGACCCAGCCAATCATTCAAAAGAGGTTCTTGGCATTGGTTAGTTTCTAATTTGAATAGAAAGAGAATTCACGATCGAGTAGTCTTTTACGCTCAGGATGTCTGCCCGTGGACTGCCAGACTGCCGCGGAGCTCCAACATGACGTCATCCTGCGCGGAGTCCGACATCAATGGCCATCATCAACAACTAAGACGGGGACAACCCCAATGGGGCCGATGGACAAGACCCTATGCTCAACCTCGTTGGATCTACGCAATCGTCCGAAGGATCCACCTCGATCGACCAGAAACTTCCTCATTTCCATCTGAAGCTTGGTAAGCTTCCGCGAGAGATATAGGCTTGGTTGCTTTTAAGTTCAAACTTTCCCTCGTACCCATTTCTCTCAGACCATTTCAACCATCATGTCTACCCAAAAGGCCGTCATTGTCACTCAGCCCAAAACTGCAGGTCTGGTTAAGGACCGGTCCATTCCCACTCTGCGAGATGACTACGTCCTCGTCAAGACGGTCAGCGTGGGATTGAACCCCACTGACTGGAAGCACGTCGAATTCCTGTCTCCTCCCGGCTCGCTTATTGGATGTGACTACGCCGGCATTGTCGAAGCCGTTGGCAAGGATGTCAAGAAGCCATGGAAGAAGGGCGACCGTATTTGTGGTTTCGCCCACGGCGGCAATTCCGTCCAGCCCGAGGACGGCGCTTTTGCCGAGTATATTGTTGTGAAGGGTGACATTCAGATGAAGATCCCCGACAACGTGAGCTTCCAGGATGCCGCTACCCTCGGCGTCGGTATCGTCACCGTTGGACAGTCCCTCTACCAGAGCTTGAAGCTTCCCCTTCCCACTGAGCCCTCCAAGGATGCCACTCCCATTCTCATTTACGGCGGCTCTACTGCCACCGGTACCCTGGCCATCCAATTTGCCAAGCTGTCTGGTTACAAGGTCCTCACCACTTGCTCTCCGCACAACTTCGACCTGGTCCGCAGCCTTGGCGCGGATGCCGTCTTCAACTACAAGGACCCGAACTCTGCCGCCGAGATCCGCAAGCAAACCAACAACAATCTGAAGCTTGTGTTGGACTGCATATCACTCGCCCCTAGCGCCGAGTACTGTGACAACGCTATCTCCACCGAGGGTGGCGAGTACAGCGCTCTTCTGAACGTGAATATTGAGCGTGCCAATGTCAACAGTCGCGTCACCCTTGGCTACACCGCTGTCGGCGAGGCCTTCCAGTTCGGTGACACCCCCTTCCCGGCCAAGCCGGAAGACCTCGCCCACGCTGCTAAGTTCGTCGGTATTGCCCAGACTCTCCTAGCCCAGGGCAAGTTCAAGGTCCACCGTCCCAAGGTTGGCAAGAACGGTCTGCAGGGTGTTCTGGAGGGACTAGAGTTGCTGAAGGCCGACAAGGTCAGCGGCGAGAAGCTGGTCTACAATGTCGAGGAGACTCCTTAGACGGAGAAAAATATGTTTCTATCTTCCTATGCCACATGCAATTCAATGGTTTGAAATTATTTACGCCAATTATACACTGTAATAGAGCCTCCTAATCATCGATAGTAAAGCCCCGAAGACTACTGAAGCAATGCATGGCAGTGTATTCGCATTTGGCTTTGTATGTGCAATCTATGGGAAATCGAACAACATGAAAAAACCACCTCCTCAAGCCTCTGGGTTGACCATCGGCTAGTACGTAATCCAACGTTATGATTGATGTTGAATCATTCAAACAAGCCACCAGGCCAGATCACTTCATTTCAATGCTGGCATCGGCGCTCATAGACAGCGGCGTGGTACTCAAACCCGCCCTGGTCTCCGCATCCTCCAAAGTGAGAATAGTATTCTTCCCACTGCCAATGCCAAAAGCTCGTTTAACCGCTTTCCAGCTCTCCACGCACGCCAAGTATACAGCTGTGCAACCGAAAACAACACTCCATTCCCAGGTAATGGCATGATGCTTGAACACAAGCTGATTGATCACTGGAAGATAGATAACCGGGAACGCAATGACGAACCCGGCCATAACTGCCCAGAAGAGGAACCGGTTCTGCCGAAGCGTGGGAATAATTGAAAGCTTCTGCGGGAAGCGGACAGGGTCCATGTTGAATAAGGAGCGCGAGAAATGTTTGACCTCCCAGGCTGTAACGAGCAACAGAAAGGTTAATGTTGCGTAGGTTGTAGCGCGCGCTCGGAAAACGGCGTCGCAGGACCCGTTGTATCCCTGATTGCATCCATCGCCTAGATCTGAGGTCCCGGTGCCTGCGGCGTAGATGACACACACGAATGCCACCAGGCAGAGCGAGCCCATAAAGGTGCCGTAGATCATTTTGTCGACAACTAGCTGCGCGTAAAGACTCCGATGCGTAGGTCGTGAGGTGGCCGATACATGATATCGGGTTGGGACTCCTCAAGGCCCAAGCCAACGGCTAAGAAAGAAGATGTAACTAGGTTGGCCCAGAGGATCTCAAGTGGAGACAACGGGAAGACAGAGTCCCCTCCAGCATCTTTGAAGGCAAGGGCTATTAAAAGAAGGATCACCTGGGCAATGTTGGAGATAAGGAGGTGCATGAGAAACTGTTGGCTGTTAGCATGCGCTCTTCATAGTTAACTGACGTGGATAAATACCTTCTGGATATTATCAAACAGCCTCCTTCCCTCTTCAACGGCCTTGACGATAGATGAGAAATTGTCGTCCGTAAGAACCATATCGGCGGCCTCTTTAGCGACATCACTGCCATTCTTGCCCATCGCGATACCAACATCAGCTCTCTTGAGAGCCGGAGAGTCATTGACACCATCGCCAGTCATGACACAAAATGCTTGACGACGATGCATTGCTTCCACCATGCGAACTTTCGTTGCAGGGCTACAGCGGGCAATAACCAGTGGCAGGTTTTCGATTGCATCAATCTCGTCATCAGTCAATTTGTCAAATTCATCCGCGGCCATGACCAATTTTCCTGCTTTCGTCATGGCAGTGACTCGATCAAGAATGCCGACCTCTGATGCAATTGCCGTGGCTGTTTTGATGTGATCGCCAGTGAGCATGTGTACAGTGATTCCTGCCATCTGACATTTACGAACGGCAGCGGCTGTCTCGGCGCGTGGAGGATCGTAGAGTCCCACAAGGCCTCCAAACTGAAGGCTTGATTCAGCGGCGCTGCGTGGAGAGACTTGATCCTCTTGGTCAATCGGGGCCGTTTTGTAGGCAATGCATAGAACCCGAAGGCCCTCTCCGGCCATTCTATCTGCTGTTTCTCGGATGATCTGCGCTTCACCCTCGCTGATTGACAACGATGGAATGACCGACTCGGGTGCACCCTTTGTGTATATCTCATTGCGCTTCTCGGCGGCATTTCTGTAAACCACAGACATCTTCTTGATAGCCGAGTCGAAAGGATATTCAGTGTTTAGCTCGATCTTGCGTCTTTCTATCACTTTGTTCTTGCTAAAGTCAAATCGCATGGCTAAGACATGCAGGGCAATCTCAGTTGGCTCGCCAAGTGCTGTCCACATCCCATTGTCATGGTGCACTACGGAAAGATTGCAAAGTGCTAGAGCAGAAAGGAAGGTGTGTAATGCAGGGCTTTGCTCAATAGGGAGATTTGAATTGCAGTCAATCTCATCCAACTGAGTAAGACCGCTGGTAGGGTCATATGGGTCAGTTGTCTGGTGTACCGCCAAAGTGCCAGCGCCTGGGATCCATGCAGAGCGAGCGATCATCTTTCCTTGGGTCAAGGTGCCAGTTTTGTCAGAGCATATGTTTGTGACACCACCCACGGCCTCCAGACACTGGAGTCTCCGGACAATTACATTGCCTCTGGCCATTTCCTTGGTACCAACCGCAATAGTTATGGTGAGTACTGCGATCAAGGACTCCGGAATGACGGCCACGGCGACACATATCCCGTAAATGAGGACTTCCCCCTGGACATCCCAGAGGTTGACGGAGAAGACGATGATTGCCAACAGAATGGCCAGTGCAAAAAGCAAGAGTGCGAATTTGCTCAGCTTGACTTGCAACGGAGTGCCTACCAAGCCCAAGATATTCGCAATGGAAGATTTCAGGCGTTGAAAGAAGCGAGCGAGAGGGCTCCGGTTTCCAGTGTTGTCTTGTTCCTGTAGAAGCTGGGCAATCTTTCCCACCTCCGTCCCCATCCCTATTGCAACGACAATTCCTGTGGCCCGGCCTTGGGTTGTGCTACAGCCCGAGTATGCCATGTTGGTACGGTCACCGATGGGGATATCTGGAGATGTGAGGGTTATATGCGGCGTTTTGAGAACTGGGAGGGACTCGCCCGTCAAAAGGGCTTCTTCCATGGATGCATTCATGCCATCGAACAATCGTAGATCTGCAGGTACGATATCGCCGACTGCCAATTGAACTATATCTCCAACAACCAGCGACTCGGCCTTGACAGAGGTCAATCGGCCATCGCGGATGACTCTGCACACGGGGGCAGACAAGCGGTGCAGGGATAGAATGGTCATCTCGGCTCGGTAGTCTTGGACAAATCTAGCATATTACCAGTCAGTTCAAAGGCCACCAAGTCCCTTGTGTGACGACTTACCCGACTATTATGTTCAAGAGGATAACAGCCGTGATGACGCCTCCCTCAATATAGTCATCGATCCCAAAGGACAGACCCATGGTGATGAGTAGGACCTTTGAATACATGAGTAAATCTTTGTGCCACACCCCTTCGGACACATTGGAGGGACAACTCACTATGGTCAGGCTGTTCGAAACCTGCCTTAGCAGTATTCCCCAGACGGAGACTCCCTTGATTTCGCAAATCACATTTGGTCCATCCCTCATGAGTCGTAGTCTCGCCTCGGTATCGGAGATTCCATTTCTAGAGAGAGGTGGTGAGAGGGAGATTCTTGGGTACAGGATACGCAAGGGTAATAGATCTCTACGTACTGCAGGTCCGTCTGGGCAAGAGCCGCAATATCAGGGGGCTCCAAAAGATGGGCATGTTCGGCTTGATCTTTAAGTATTTCGCTCGAACTACGGCCAGGTGTAGGCGTAGACTTCTCGTCGGGGCTGCACGGCTCAAAGCTTAAGCTGGCAGTTGCATATAGATTTGTAGTGGGCTCCGTGAAGTCACGTATAGGAGGCTCCGTCGATTCCTCGACATCGGGAAGCGTCTCTATGCCCATTCAAGGAGGTGGAAAGAACGTGGGGAAAGGAGAGTGATGTGGTTTCTGCTCAATAAAAGGCTTAAACCACGAAATTTCCTTTTGTCGAAATAAAATATCGCTCCCAGGGTACAACTTAGGAAAAATGAGAAAGAGCCGGGGATATGCGTATTTGTAGGGGCAGTGCAGTGGCCTTTCTCTTTCGCTAGGAGGGACTATCACGCCGGGGGCGGGGGATTGTTGTCACCACCTGGATGCCACAATACTATTGGAGCGCCCCAAGAGAACGGGTGCTTGGCTGATCCGATCCGGGAGATAGCTTGCGACAATGCCGGTTGGCAGCGCTGCTAGTTTGTCCTGGGCATCTGCCTCAACAGGGTCTGATTGGGTGCCCTCATCTTGGGGGGAAGCCACAGGCGTCCGGGCGGTGCGCATCCTTGGCCTGCTCGAACTGGGGATCGTCTCTAGGGGTTCACAATACATTCAAACTGAGCGTGGTTGTGAGGCATCCAACGTATCAATAGCCCAAAATCAGGTTTGGTCGTTATTCGTGCATCTTCTCGTGGGGAACCATGGGTTACGACGAGTCCATGACTGCATCGTGCACATAATCTGCCAACCATTTGCAGTGCCACGTTCCAAGATCTCGGCGCATCGGGAATGGTTGCGTGTTGTGTGCCATGATTTATAACCCCTGGGCAGAGTTCCGTCAATAGAATATTGTGAATGAAAGCTTGCGCTAGAGATGTTTAGAGGTGGGTTGGTCTGAAAATAGATCCCTCGTGATCAAAGTGCCCAGGTATAACCACAGCTGGGCATGTGCGTTAAAGCCGAGAAGACACATTCAATCATAGAATGACCTTGTTCATGAAACTGAGATCACTGTTTCACATCAACTACTTCTGTGTAGAGAGACGACTGCATATGTTCAGCACAAATCTTGGGCGAATCGGCAGAACCCCGGTCATCGGGATTGGAGAATTTCTGTTTATTGTAACTTTCTTTCTTTCTTTCTTTCTTTCTTTTCCCCAGGAAGTTGGGCAAGAAAGTCCAAATCCAGTTCTTAATGGTATATTTAAGATCATAAACGATAAAGAATGGTGGTTTTAGAAGTTCGGCCATCTCGACCTTTACGGGGTGGGCAACAGCCAATCAGAGGGCGGCCTGCATGCCGCATGAAAAATCGCGGCGTCGAGTCCACGTTCAACATTCAAAGCTCAACCAGGCACCCAACTCCTTCCCGATCAACCGCTTCCTCCTATCACCCTCACAAAATGGTCGGTCCCACAGCTTCGCTCTCGACTTTGAACCGTGCCGACGGCTCGGCATCCTACAAATGCCCGGCCACGGGTTACGATCTGCTGGGCTCCGTCAATGCGCCCATTGAGCTCCCGGCCCGCCGAGACGCCCTCAAGCCCGAAGAAGCGACTGTGGAGGTCTTCGTCAAGCCTGGGAATACCACTGCCGGTGTCGGTGAGCGATATGTGGAGGGCATCCTGCGAAGTGTGTTGAGCGAGGTTATCTTGGGACGCGAAAGGGGATTTCCTCGTCGAGGTGTAGTGATTACACTCGCTATCGTTGGAGGTGACAATGTGGAACGAGGCGACTCTGTAGGTCAATGGGTTTGCTTTTTTTTACAGAAATAATTTCGACTAACAGCCACAGTATCTCACGATCCTTCCCGCCCTCTTGCACACCTCTCTGCTCGCTCTCCTTTCCGCCGCTGTGCCTCTGTCCATGACATTCTCTTCCACCCTACTGGGCGTGACCAAGTCCGGCGACATTATTTCCGACCCCTCGGCGGCCGACGCAAAAGCAGCCTCCTCTCTCCACGTTCTGGCATTTTCCTCCAAGGGCCACCTCCTGCTCAACGAGAGCGAGGGACGATTCGATTTTGACATCTGGAAGGCAGTTCGAGAGCGAGCATCCTCTATTTGCCGCGGAGCGGCAGTCTCTGCAACTGATGGGGACGTTGCAATGGGCGAGAGCACAGACGGTGTCCGCCTGGACCGCTTCATTCGCGAAACTGTGGAGGACCGTCTTCACGTTGACTACGCCTGGAAGATTGACTCGAACTGACAAGGAATTCAACTACTGTATTGAGGGCACGGAATTGATGACTGCTGGAAATACGCAATAAGTCCGAGGCCAACAACGCGCGGCCACCGTTGTGATCCCCTCTCGATCATAAGCTTATCTCCGCAACGGCACTTTGACCCTTCTTGAATACTGGCGACACGAGAGGTGACAACCACAAAGGCCGCGTTGCACATCCGATCGAGGCCCTATCATCTGACCGTCACTACATGTGTGTGAGCTCAGGTAAGTTATTGGTGCCAACGGAGATAGATTTCCGTGCAGACAAGCCTCATTTCTGCCTACTCTCGCCTTGGAATCCCAATCCGCGCCCTGGCGTTCCCGGGTTGGCAGATGGCGTGGTTGCACACCCTTGCAACTTCCCGTGAAGGTTGGATAGGTCGACTCGGACAGAGCTGCCTACATATCAGCTTTATTGCGCCATTCTGCAGGCGAAAGATCAAGCCGATCGAGCCGATCAGGCCGATCAATCCGAACTTGAAGCCTACTTTAACCCCGGTGGCTTATTACGCGGCGTGAGAGTTGTGCCACACACAGAAAATGAAAAAAACTTGCAATCTAGACCAAACGCGCTTCCGTCATCCCTCTGAGATAAAGATATTCAGTAAAACCATAGGATTGTTCAGCAGTGTTGGTGTAAACGTCATGTCTCAAGTACCGTGGATTTGTCAACGACTCCACGAGTTCCAAAGCTCGTCCAAGCTCACGTGGAGCGATCGTCTTGCGATTTCGCTTCCGTTGTCGGACCCTGATCTCCTCTGATCCACTCCTTCGGCACTGTCAGTGAACGAAATTTGCAACTCGCGAATTTCAGCGAAATTTGTGCGCCAATTGCAGCCCTCACTCAGCGATCGGGGCAACCCCAGTTTATCCGGCCACATCCCTGTCGGCTGATCAAGAACCACGGTGGAAGACGGTGGAATCCAAGTGGAAAGCCAACCATATGCAGAAACCGCCGGTCCAGGGCGCGCGACCCACGACAGCGGCTGACCCAATTTGGCTTGACTGCTGGCCCGCAATCCCCGTTACATCCGAATCCCGCGTATCTGTCGACACCTCCTAACCTCAAATCCTGCCGACAGCCAATCTACGTGCCCTATGGCCTCGCCCGGTAGTGACTCTGTCCGATCTGACATAACCTCGACGCTGCCTGCCGCGTCGGTGCGATCTCCGTCTCACCCATCTCCGGCACCAACTGCCAGTGCCCCACCTCCCCCATCCGCATCTGCCGTCGGCGCGGCACTGCTCCGTGACTATGCTTCTCATATAGAGCCCTCGCAGACGCATTCCGAGGTTCATTCATACGACCCGGCCCCGCGATCTACCGGCAGCGCCGTGTTTTCAACGCGAAAGGACGATTCGACCCCGGGGGAGGCTAGTGGCCGGTCACTGCACTCCTCTGCCTTGCGCCGGTTTCGCCAAAAGTCGATCTCCGGACGTCCCCAAAAAGCACTGTCGACAGACTGTATTCCACGACAGACTATTATGAAAGCCTTGGCTTCGCGGCCAAACTTTCCCAGCAATAACAGCAACACCGCATTTACGAACCCTTGGTCCGGGCTGATGGCTAATAACAACAATGAGACCTCGTT
Organism: Penicillium sp. S103-07; assembly: GCA_037042055.1. Classification (NCBI taxonomy): domain Eukaryota; kingdom Fungi; phylum Ascomycota; class Eurotiomycetes; order Eurotiales; family Aspergillaceae; genus Penicillium; species Penicillium sp. S103-07. Next base: position 493,800 of record JAXQJQ010000003.1, read on the forward strand.
GCCGCCAGACGAGAAGGACAATGAGAAGGGCCAGGAACGTCGATGTAGCACCGCTTCCTCTCAAAGGCTATCTGCAGCGCTTTCAAATTTACAACTGGGCTCATATCTCGAACGATCCCCGGCAACGGCTCGACTGATGCTACAGTCGCCTTGCTACTTCCATCAACGCTTTGATGACGCCGTCAATATAACGAAAGTTTTGGAGGAGATTGCAGACGATGAGTGGTTATCACACTCCCGGCTGGTCCAGACTGCAACGGGAGTCCGGGAAGTATCGAAACAGTTGCAAAGACGGCCGATCAAGCGCGCTGTGCGTAATGTCATGATTGTCACCAAGGCGCGCGATAATAGCCTCGTTCATTTGACCCGCGAAGTGGCAGAGTGGCTGCTATCAACACCTCGATACGGAAGTGACTTGGGAGTTAACGTCTATGTCGATGCCAAACTACGGAATTCCAAACGGTTCGACACAGACGGTCTCCTTCAAAAAGAACCGCGATTCGCGCAGATGCTCAACTTTTGGACACCCGATCTCTGCTGGACATCACCAGACAAGTTCGATCTGGTCATCACCCTCGGCGGTGATGGGACTGTCCTTTTCACATCCTGGCTCTTCCAGCGTGTGGTGCCTCCAGTGCTTTGTTTCTCGCTAGGAAGCCTCGGCTTCCTTACGAATTTCGATTTCAACTACCACAAATCACATCTCAATGCCGTTATGGGGGATGTTGGCATGCGCGTCAACTTGCGAATGCGTTTCACATGTACTGTTTTCCGAAAGGACCGAAGCAAGGGCGCCGAGGCCGGTGCAGTCGAAGAAGGAGAGCAGTTCGAGGTCTTGAACGAAGTCGTTATCGACCGTGGCCCATCTCCTTACGTGTCCAACTTGGAACTTTATGCCGATGATGAGCTACTCACCGTCGTCCAAGCCGATGGATGCATCTTCTCGACTCCCACCGGCTCCACTGCCTACTCTTTGTCCGCTGGCGGCTCGCTCATGCATCCCTCAATACCAGGCATTCTCCTCACTCCAATCTGTCCTCACACTCTCTCATTCCGCCCCATGGTCCTCTCAGACTCTCACCTTCTCCGAGTTGCCGTGCCCAATACCTCACGGTCGACTGCCTACTGCTCCTTTGACGGCAAGGGACGTGTTGAACTCCGTCAAGGCGACTACGTCACCGTCGAGGCCAGTCAGTATCCATTCCCAACTGTGGTCGCCGATAGCGGCGAATGGTTCACCAGTGTTCAGCGCGCCCTGCGCTGGAACACCCGTGGTGCCATCCAGAAAAGTTGGGATGGCGGTGCAGAGGGCAATCCTGAGCTCGAAGACGAACAGTGGGACATCGACACCGATGCAGGACAAAACGGCACGGACAGCGGCCTTGGCCCCAGCGAAGACGGTGACTCCCTGTCGCCCAATCCCATGCGGCGACAAATGAGCTTGCTGAACATGTGATCCATGATCTGCAGCATGTGTTTGTGTTATACATCTACCCCTTTCAAGTCTCTCGCTTGGGACACGGCGTTTATGATATATCTTGGCCTCGGAGATGCATTTGGGCACGGTCATTTCATGCATATATTCACGGCTTTTCGGCTTTTTCGTTTGGTACAGCGTGTTTAGGGACAGTTTAGCGGTCACTACATTACATATTCTTGTCATACCTTTCGGCTGTATTAGAAGGCATTCGGGTGCCAATGCAATGAATATTTCCTTTACTTATGCTAGTAAATATTCATCTATCTTGCCTAGTTTCCCAGATGGATGAGAGCACTATGCCATTTATGCATACAGGGACTTGGTTACTTTTTTGGAGAATCTACCTTATCTTTTGGGGGTGCTTCGGAGATTTAGACCTGCAGCAAACAGGTTGCCTACGTAATCCCTCAATGCGTAAACCTTCGTATGCCTCTTAGCTTTATCAGCTCTCACCTTTTTTTTTTATTTATACAGCAGGTAAGCAGATTTGATATACATTTGATATGTTTTCAAGATTCACATATTTATCCCTTCATTTCTCACCTGACTGGCGTATAATAGGACGCCTCCATCTAGCCGTCGAGTGGGGCGATAAACAAAAAGACGGATACGGGGACGCTAATAGTTCGCTTCCACTACGGGCAGTTATTTCAAACCCTAGAAGACTCGGAAACAGACGAAAACAAATATAGGGTGGTAGTAAAAGAATAACTTGGTTATCGTAGCACAACAGTTCGTAACCAAAAATGTGAGCCACGTGGAGTGAGCTCGGCTAAAGTTACGTGCCTAAATGCAGCGATTCTCAAGCCAGTGCCGATGACCGGTAGTCAGTTAAGGGAGGGGGGGGTATTTGTGGACCAATTCTCGTCTATATTAACATTCTCGTTCTGGCATGTAGCGGTTCATGTAACCCCGTGATGACTTCGATTAGGTTTGCAGATCACTATCTGCACTGAAACGCCGCGGCGTTTTGGCTTGATTGAGCGATCAAAGCTCCAAAGAACTATATTGAGGAAGCGGCGTTTTGACTTGATTAAGCGACCAAACCTCCGAAAAACTATAAGAAGCAGCGACATCAGCAATTTGCAACAATATCAATTCCATCAATTCCTTCCTCTCAACCTCCCAAGCCAAGATACCAAAATGAAGACCACCTCGTCCATTCTCCGCGCCGCGATCCTCTCCTCCATCTTCCAAGCCTCCGAGGCTCTAGTCGGCATCTCATGGAGTGTATCCAACGTGGCATCATCAGGGCTGAAAGACATCACCTTTCCCATATCCATGCCGAACGCACCCCACGTCTCCGGCTACTATTTCGCACAGCAATTCAACTTCGTCGGCGAAGACGACGTGGGCTACACAGGCCTCCAGCCACGCGAAGACTCGGGCTCTTCCTCCGTGGTTCATGCCGTCTTCTCCAGCTTCATCAATGGAACTACTTCCAGCGATAGCAACTGCAGTAACGGTGCGGACGGCGGTGCCGGCGTGAGTTGTTCCGTGGATGTCGACAGCACCTACGCCGATGGATATCTGCTGCAAATCAAAAACACCGGAGGTACCAGCTGGAGCGGAACTCTGGTTGATTCCGTTACCGGAAAACAAACCCACATTGGCTCCTACACCCTGCCGTCGGGATCGCAGGGTATTGAGGGTTCCCAGCTGGGTTTTGTCGAGTACTATCCCTGGAATTCGGCAGCATCGCACACCTGCGACTCGCTTCCCAAGACCGAGGTCAAGTTTGGTAATCCGACTACTTCGAGTGGCAATGCTGGAAGTCTGAAGAATGCGTACGAGTACGGTGACTGCGTTGGAAAGGCCGGTTTCAAGAGCGTGCAGAGCAGCAGTGGCGTAGATGTTACCGTCGGGTTCTGAGAATCAGCCGCCGATCTCTGGGTTAATTTCGGTCGTTCTCCTGTATATGCCGTCAAACCATGTGCATAGCTCTAAATGAATTGAACTTCTGAATATCTGCACGGATGAACTATGCGCTTTCTCCCCTGTCAATTTTGTATAGCGGCTCCCGTGTGGGCCAATGGCTGCCCCAGCTTGAAACACGACCACGTTGTTTCGAACTAGCTGCATCCACAATGACACCCCACATGAACGGTTACAGCCTCATGTCTCAGTGCAGACTGACACAGACTTCTTGCCGCTCAGGCGCGATGTCACTTGGCAGGGACACGCGATCCAAGCGCGAATCCTTGCCATGCCGATCTTGCGTTTCATAGGAGGTGTAGCCGACCCAGGTAGCATTTAGATAAAAGTTTTATTTTGGCTAAGGGGGTTCCAGCGTTCTAACTCTTGGCATGAATAGACTGCCAATCGAACTGGTCAAGTTCTAAAGAATATTCACAAAAAATATTCACAGAAAATATTCAAATGGCATGGATAAAAGCCAAAAAAAAGGGAAGAATGTAACGTGGAGAGCAGTTCAAACCACCGAGTTGCTCAAAATGCACATCGAAGCGAAACGGACTTTTAAAACTTTTGCGGTTGAAATCGTTGGCGGTTCACAGGTCGAGGCCCTATTATAAATCTCAATCGTATCACATAACACCGTGCTTCGTATCTTGTATCGTCTAGCTGTCTACCAGTCGCAGCTTTCGGCTAAGATCTCGGCCAATTCCTCGAGGTATTTCTTGTCCTCGTCGTCGAACCCAGAGGGCTCGGTGCAATCGATGTCAATAATGGCCACAGTCTATAGGCAGTTCTGTCAGCGTATTTCTCAACCTGCAGTGTACAGGTCGAGCGCATACCTGTCCATTCACAATGATAGGGACAACGATCTCACTCCGGCTTTCCGCGTCGCAGGCAATGTGTCCAGGAAATTCCATCACGTCGGGAACAACGACGGTCTCCTGCTTCGCAGCCGCGGTGCCGCACACACCCTTGCCAAATTTAATCAGCTGGCAAGCGGGCTTGCCATGGAACGGACCTAGCAGCAGGGTCTGCTCCTCGTCCATGGACGCGTATGTAGTCGAGATGGTCACTTGACCGCCGAGGAGCGGCGGCGATTGTACAGGGGAGGCGAGGGTGGGGAATTTATCATCGCGGATATAGAAACCGGTCCAGTTCACGGAAGAAGACGGCGAGGGGAGGGTTGCGTAGGCGTGCCAGAGAAGAGAGGAGACATTGGAGAGGTTGCTAGGACCGCGTTAGTTCCGTGAGGCTCAAGTGGGGTGGAGTGCGTCGTGACGGGTGTCACACTCCATATGCAGGGATTGGCAGCTCACCTAACCTGTTGATGCAAATTCAGTCAGCTCACGGTTCAATTGACTGGACGCGACCACGATTTGTCGCTCGGTACATCGCGACCAACCACCAGAGGGAGGACTCACCCAATTCCGCTGTCCGGAGACGAGGCCCTTCGTTTGATCCAAAACTTGAGAGAAGACCTCGGCCTTGGTCGAGCCGAAGAAGTATGAGGAGTCGGCGTGAGGCTGAAAGAGACAATTGCATTAGTCCTGTTCCGATCGAGAGTCTGCGGTGATCAGTGCCCTGTAACGGGCCAGTTGGGGCAGCAAGGACCACGGAGCGGCCAGGGATGAGAACGGGGCTAGCGTACCATGTCGGTGGGCGGACACAAAGGAGACAATTGAAGAGATGAAAGGGAAGAGACAGAAGAGAAGACGTGATGCTCCGAGTCGCAGAAAGTGTCAGGGCGCAGAATTCGGGGGTTTGGCCCGGTGGAGACCTTCCTCCCCAAAGAAGCCCTGAATTCGGTATCCACTCCGCGCGCTCCTGGCACTTGGTTCACACTCCTTCTTCGATCGGTTCTAGACTTCTAGACCCCGTTGCCCCATGCACAGATCCCGATCTCAGATATTATGGCGGGATTTGCGCGGACCCAAACACATGGATAACGGACATGGTCTCCCGCTCATTCCTACTGGCGCCCGCTCGGTAACTCTAATGTCGATTTCGTTACCAGACTTCGACTTCACTCCCCGCGTGGCGTGGACCAGGTATGGTCCCCGAAAACATTCGGTTGCTTTTCCGAGTCTTTCTCGCTCCCAAACTCTGTGACGTCGGCTGTTCACTCAAAACGGCAATCTGCGACGTGACCAACCGCATCGACTACAAGTCATTGTCCATTGACTTTCGGCTTCTGCGGCGCCGTGTTCTCCTCCCATGCTTCACTGAAAACCCGAGGTCTGGGGAACGAGCGAGCACTTCGGTGTCCATCTTCCAGGTCTCTCTCTCCCGGGGGATCAACACGGATCACGGGTAAGCTTAAAGTGGGGGGAAACGGCCGAATCCTGGAGCTAAACACTTTGTGGACTTGATGTTTTCGCACAAGGCCTCGGATGATCTGACGGAACTCCACTTGAAGGATCGATCGAACTCTCGACATCGATCGCTTCCGAATTTGGAAGTTCATAGGGATTCCACCCGATTGGCGAGATTCGGAGTCCAGGGTCTTGCTACCTTTGATCCAGCAGTCGACGTAGGTGTTGTAGAGCTGGTCCTGGACGTGGACCTCGTCGGGAGTAATGCGAACGACCGGACCTTGCGTTTGTCAGTAGCGAGTCTTTCCGATGCGGGGAAGGATATGGAGTAGGCCACTTACCGTATTCCTGATGCATGCGCTCAATCTCGTCATCAAACGAGCTGACACCCCAGACGGAAAAGTATATCTCATACAGGCCGGTCACGGCGGCCAGGCGCGGCCCCGGGAATTTCCTCAGTGGGTGAACATGAAGACGATAAACGAGAGAGACCACGCCGTAGGCCAGGACACTACCAAGCAGGAAGCAAGTGACTAACGTCATTCTTAACGGAGAGAGAATTGCAAAGGTTAAGGTGGCCAAGGTGTAGTTGGCGCTCGATGCTCAGCGCAGAAGTGCTCGGCTCAAATGTCAAAATTACCGATGGATGAGTGCAAATAAGTAGAACGAAGTCAGCACCAGCTCACTTCCATGTCGATGCCGTGCTGTGACCCCGCCATTGCCCCAATTAGATTTGCATCGTGAAGGGCACACAGACGCGACGATGGCAATGTCGCACGACTTGCAAAGTCCGGGGCAGGATATCCACTAGAACTATCTTGCTTCCTATCCGACACACGGACCAGCTGCTCTCGCGCCCTCCCACATCCTGCAGGATATCGCAAGCATCGTCAGTGACCAACACGATCGGAATCGGTCATTGGCCGGGCGACTCGACATACCGCCTCTCTGGGAGCCCTTGTGCGTCGATGGCGAGATCCAACTCTACGCAGCTCCTCATTGGACTCTTTTTGTGCGTGTGGACTGGGCTACACGAGGTGGCTGCGAGTCTACGTTTTGCCTCGAAAACATGTCAATGAGCAAAGGGCAAATGCCGAAAGGTCCGAGACTGCAAACATAGACCGCCATTTTGGTTCGCCCATTCTTACCCGATCTTTGGTCTATCACTTTTGGTCGGACGCTTATGCAGTGCCTAAGCAGTGCCTAAAGCTATCAGACGTCATACTGCATACGGTAAGGGTTGATCATGACGTGAACCTTTTGAGCACGGAGACTCGAACTGCTTATATGGGAATAAAGTGAGTGGCAAGGCTGTTTTAACACGAAGCAGGACCTGACAGGGTATCGAGAGAAGAGGCAAAGGATGAGTGGGGGTGTTCGTAATCGGACGCTCCTACAGCTGGGCACACTGCAGGATTAGCGCATCGAGGTTACACAGTCTGTGACGTGGTGAATGGGAACATCCTCTGGAGAACTCTCGGAGGCTAGACTTCAAGTAGCCCGTACTTGCATCTCCCTACCATCGCACACTTTCCAATCAGCAAATTCGATTCTATTATCTCACGGATGAACATGTATCGATACCGCCAGACCCCCTTAGATCTGAAGGATGACAACCTACACGAATGTACCAGGCTTTTTGGTCCGAAAAAGCAATCTAATCATGCACGGGGACTAGATACATCGTCCGCCAGTAGTACTGTCTCATTGTCGGTGTGCTCCTGTATATATCTCGGCGTTCCTCTTTCTTCCCTGGAGTGATCCAAGGCATTCATTAGCATGCACTGTCCCCCGTGCCTCAATACCTCAAATGATCATACCCCAGAAATCGTCACACTGGTATCTGCGACCCAACATGAGGTGCAACAAGAGCTTGATCACCTGCGCTTGACTTCCTTTAAAACATTGCCAAGAAGACATGCTGGGGTTTGACCGAGACCAGCTAGCCGAGCAGTCTTGGCGCCCTTTATAGGGATTAGTTTGTTTTTTCCAAGAAGCTAAGCACCAGGTCTTTTTTGCCGGGGCAATTTGTAATAACTGAGTCTTTTCCTGTAAGCCCCTGAGATTTCTTTTCAATGGAGGAAACGTTATGAAGCTGTCCACATTATTCATTGCTGCTCTCCTCGGAGAGGCAGCTTGTGCATACAAAGTCGGGGATAATGCGACCGGAACAACCGACCCCGATGTGACTGAAAGCTGCAGCCGTTGGGCCAATGACATTGCTTCCGGGGATACTTGCAAGAAGCTCGAAAGCGATTTCGATATCGATTACCTGCAACTACATGAATGGGTAAGTTGGCAACCTCCCATAGACCACTTTCCGAATCGCTAATGAGATTTTTTTTTATAGAATCCCTCTCTGGTTGTGGATCCCTGTAATCCAATTGAAGGATGGAGCTATTGTGTCGGGAGTCCAAGCAAGACAAACAGCCTAGCCAGACTTGTGGGCACCGAAGCACCCACTCTTAAGAACCCCAACTACACCGGGTCATCATCCAGCGCATCCGCGTCTGCGACTGCGACTACCATTTCCAGTGCCAACTCGGGCACCAACACTAGCTCAGTTACTACTGCGAGCTCAAGTACGAATACCGCTTCTAATGCTAGCGAGTCGCCTTCTGCCCAACAGACAGGCAATGCTATTAGCTTCGGGGTCGCCAACGTTCCTGTTGTTATGTTGTCCGTTGCCCTCTCCGTCCTGGCCTTGCAACTCAATTAGGCCGAGGACGTTATACCATCTTCTTTTATCAGCTTGCTACACTGGGCATATCAGTTCTATCCGAAGAAAGTTCTCATAAGCTAGAATACGTACTCATTCATTCGATAAAACCCTCTACGTAGATGAGGTACGAAGTAAAATGGTCTCTTGCCATTTCAAGACCGAAGTGTTCTTTTCGAGAGGCAAGCCACATAATTTGGTTGTCGAAGAAGGTTTCCCGTGAGGAAGACTTGAAATATTGCATGTATAATCGGTTGGATGCACTGGCCCGAGTCAGTAAGTCGGTAGATCACCGAGTGGGTTCGCCATGTATTGTATCAATGGTACAGTGGATAACTTCTTTCATGTTCCCAAAGATTAGATTGAATCAGCAAATCCGAATAATAGAGGTGCTATAAGATGTTAATGTTGAATGGTTAGTTAGACCCAAAAGTATGCAATCTGTTACACACTTTGGGTATGTAACAAGTACCGCGTCTCCAAGTCTTTCAGGACGCAGCTCCGAGCGGCAGCTTTTACTGAAAGCCCTTGGCGTCTTCAAACGTGGAGCTCCTGCCTAACGCCCATTTTTCCTAATGCTAATTGATGCTTGTCAGGTTGATGTGATTGGCTATGGCCGAGAGAAGTGGGTCCTGTTGCCTAAGTCTGCCTGGAACACATGCGATCTAAACGCTAAGAGAGCCAAGACATACATCTGACTTCAGTCTATATAAACTTCACTTTCCCATTGAATTTGCCAACGGCAGATTCCTCAAATACTTGCCAATCTTTCGGGTATTCATCACACAATGGCTTTCACCCTACCTTCACTACCCGCAAAGCACAAGGACTTCTTGCGTTATGTTGATTCACATCCCGATACTCCTCTTGGAGACTTAGTGGGGCCTTACAATGACTATGATGCTGTTACACGCAAGGTATTTGCTCAGGACCCATCTCATGTCATAGTGAAAGACAATCACGCCAACATTGTGCCGCTGTACAATCCCATGGGCTCCGCCGACATTCGTGTTCGCGCACGGGATCTAGATTCAGAGACACCTGAGCAGAAAGAGAAATACATTCTACCCCTCGACAAGTCAATGCGCAGGGAACATGGCTCTTCCGCTGTGGTACCAACCTTGGCAGAGTTTCAGGAAAACTTCGCTCTCTTCACCGAAGGTGCCTTGGGTGAAATGGACTGGAGTAATGTCGTGGCAGCAGGCAGCGCCGTGGTGACATCTCTTCTTCCTGTGCCAGAGAGATACCGCAAGTCCAAGCGAGGCCTTCGTCAGTATTATCACGATGACTTTGCCCCTGCGTCGGATGTGGATCTTTTCATCTACGGCCTTACCGAGGAACAAGCAATTGAGAAGATCACACACATCGAAGATGCAATCCGGAATACTATTTTGTATGAGACCACCACGATCCGGACTAAGAACACCATCACCGTTGTCTCACAATACCCCACACGCCATGTGCAGATTGTACTTCGAATTTATCGCTCGGTGGCTGAAATCCTCACCGGCTTCGATGTGGACTGTTCCTGTGCTGCCTATGATGGCCAGCAGGTCTATACCTCCCCTCGTGCGATTGCCGCATACATTACCCAGACCAACCAAGTTGATTTAACTCGACGGTCTCCTTCGTACGAAAATCGACTTTCCAAGTATTCTCATCGCGGCTTCGAAGTGTTTTGGCCCTCCCTCGACCGTTTGAGGATAGATCCGGTATGAATCACCCATGCTGTTCTGACCTATGTTTGGAGTTTGTTTTGACTTACATGAGCCAGACTATCTTCGAAAGAAGCTTTGCTAGAACAGAAGGACTGGCACGACTTTTGGTTCTCGAGAAACTCCCCAAAAAAGCGGACCGAGATACCTATCAACACAAGAGACGTGAAGAGCGTGGTCGTCCTCCCGTGAGCATCTACTTGCGTCGTCGCCAAGGAAGAGAGCTCAAGGGAAATATCAAGGACGACTGGGAAGACGAGGTACCTGAGTGGCAAGAGGAGGACCAAGTGTCCAATTATCACACATTTGTTCGTACCGCAAGATCTGCGTCTTTGCTATATCGACTGACAAAATTATAGACCATTCCTTACGGTCGTAGATACAATGCACGGAAGATTGAAAAGTTGCTTTACACGAAGGACCTGCTTCTGAACGCAGAGTGGAATCAACCTAAGGACCGTGATGTCTATCTTCATCGCCATCCAGCGTTCGTCGGCGATGCCCAAGACGTCATTGGCGACTGTTGTGGCTCCTGTCCCCAACCTGTCACAGAAGAGGAACGCAAAATTGCCGAAGAGGAGAGCAAGATCTACATCTCCGGTAAAATATCGTTTCTCAAGGACGATCCCGGTCGACAAGAGATCGGGAGCTTCAATCCCATCACCGAGACCGATTGGACAGGAATGGCATATACAGGTGGCACTGAACAGTTGTGTCAAGCCATCGTATCGCATGATTTGGAAGCTGTCAGCTGCTTCCTTAGCCGGGAAGACTCGAATCCAGACTGCCGTGATATCACTGGGCGCACACCCCTTCAACTGGCCTGCATGTGCTCTACTCCTGAAATTGTTCAATGCCTTGTGGATCATGGCGCTCGTTTGATTTCACGGATGGCTGATGGAAAGACGGCACTGCATCTTGCCGCTGCTCGAGGAAACGTTGAAATCATCCGGATACTGCTTACGAAGAGCAATGAGAATGAAAAGGCTGAACATCATGATGACACGTCCAAAGATGATGAAAGCGACGAATTTGAAGATGATTCTGGAGCTGCCGTCGAATATGGGAGTGACGTCGATAGTGTTTCTCGCACATCGGCCTCTTACGTCAAAGTCGAAGTAGATGGGGACGACGTGAGCGAAAGCTTCCAACGGACGGATGACAGCATGGAAGAGAAGGAGGATGAGCCGGATATCTACGACATCAACGTGGTTGCGTGGGACAGCCTCACTACACCATTGCACCTCGCGATTCTCCACGGCCATGTCGAGGCTGTCAAAGAACTGGTATCCGCTTTTGGAGCCGATGTCCTGATGCCAATCAAGATCATCAATGAACACAACAAAACACCCCAGGCAGCAATTCTCAATCTGGTGCTCGTACTTGCACTTCCATTGGATAAAGCCAGGGAGATGTCACAGACGCTTCTACAAGCCGGTGCTTCGCCTGCTCAGGCGGATCTCGCTCAGTGGACCCCGCTGCATTATATTGCTCAGAGCGATTACAGCGAGCTCTTGGATCTCTACCTGGAGCACGATGGGCCAGCTGTACAGCGCGCAATAAACCACCTGGCAGTGGATGGCAGCCCGTGGGGTTCGAACATCAAGTTTTGTTCGGCTTTGGTGAGCGCCATACAGGCCAAGAAGCATGTGTCGGCAACGAAGTTGTTGGAGATAGGCGCAAAGCCTATTTTGGAGTCTGCGGAGATATTGAAAGCCGCCAAAGCTCAAATGCCTCGCGCGTTTGCCTATGGTGGCAATCAGCAGTCACTGGTTTCAAAGGCAGCGCAACCGATTCTCTGTGCCATCTATGACGACATGCCTTTGATTGCGCTTGATTTACTCAACCGAGGAGTTGACCCAAACGGAAGAGCTCAGTCCCAGGGCACACCAGGATGGACGGCCTTGGATGCTGTTCAAAACCACCTGAAAGACTTACGAGACTCTTTGAAAACGAAGACTTTCATCAGGCGACGCGGATTTTGGGAGCCTAAGCCCATGATTTTTGAGCCCGATGACGAGCCATATCTGAAGGATTTCCAAGATGGAACGTACAAGATGTTTTTCGCTAGGAACCAGCTGAAGAGTGCACGGGAGTCCAGCAAGAAAGCAGAGGAACAAGAGGAGTCCGAGAAGAGGCATCGAGAGCCAGCTGGTATGAGCGAAAAGAGAGACGCTATTGCCACACTGATCCGCGACTATGAGACACTCGAAACGGAATTACTGGCGAAGGGAGCAAAGACGCTAGAAGAACTTGACCCTGAGGCTACCCATCTAATTGAATCATCCTGGCGTGCTCCAAACCAGAGAAACGAAAAGCCTGAGACCAGAAAGCCTTACGAATTCAAATTCGATTTCAACCTAGCGGATATCACCGATACTACTCGTGATGGATATTTGCAAATGTAGGATTTTGTTTTCCTCTTGCAAAAAAAAGTTTCATGAACTGACATTATTTCAGGTTCGAGGCAGCGTGGAACGGCGATATCACAACAATCAAGAAATTGACCCTTGGCATGTGGGGGCCATCTCAAGACCAACCACCGCTGGAGATCGCGGTAAGCGATGCGCTAGGATTTTCATGCCTCTCGCTTGCAGTTTTGCGCGGCCACCTACATGTCGCAACGGCAGTGATCCAGATTCTCCGAGTTCAATACAAAGTGAAGAAGCCCGAAAAATCAGCGCGCTTTGAGATAGACAGTGATGCAGATTCATCGGACGACGAAGACCTCAATATTGTGAGCCGCGATGTGGATGACCAGTTCACCCACGAAAACATTGGAGAAGTTACCACGCAAGTGGAAAGCAGCGTCCGGCCAATCCGCGCATTGCAGAGATGGTGCCATGCTTTTCTCTTCTTGGAAAGCTACTCTATCCAACACGAACCAAAATTCCTTCCTTCTGAACAGTCAAGAGTGCGCTATCATCAGTCGATTCGTATCGATACTCTTTTGAAATATGCAATCTACAAGAATGATCTATCTTTGCTGGGCTTCTTGTTGGCAGCATCTCGGGAGTGTGAAAGCATGTTCCCAACCGACAACGACGGGTCTGACACTTCCCGAGAAGCTTTAGAAGAGGAATATCAGCTGGCAATCACCTTGGGTCACACTGACTGTCTTGCTAAGCTCATTCAGTTTAGCGCCGTTGGTCTTCCGCTCGAGAAGATGAGTGAGAAATCGGGTGTCAAGGCGCAGACTGAGCCGCAATATTACCAAGGATTATCAATCCGCGGTAAGAAGCGCAGTGACTGGGCTAATGCTGGACGTCCTGAACAGAAAGGATCGCCTGAAGGACGGCCGCCCCTTTTAATCTCTGCCATGCAAGGAAACATCACCAGTACCGAGTGGTTCCTCGGCACAGCGCCGGGCCGTCACTACTTGGAGTATGTCAACTCGCATTTGGAGGACGAGAGGATCAAAAGTCTCGCCCAGTCCAACCTGGGGCTTGAAGGGTCTATTTTGAACTGGTTACAAACAAGGAGTGAGTCCAACCTCGGCGTATCTCAACCACAGACAATTTTTAACTAACCTTTTCATAGATAACCTCGTCCTCCATTGTGCAGTGATGTCTAAGCCATCTGAGGAGTCTGAACGTTTGGTCCAGTACTTAGTTGATCATCATCCCGAATGCCTAGAGGTGCGCTCTCAAGGGGGTCACACACCTCTAGCTATCGCCTTCTCCCTTCGTCGAATCAACTTTGCCCGCATCTTGATTGCTGCGGGGGCTAACCAGGCAGTTCGGGATACGGAAGGAAACAATCTCCTCCACGTACTTCTGAGGCCCGTTGAAAATCATACTCCCAAGCATTCAGAAGATCCGTCTCCCCTGATCAACCTGCTGGATAAAGAACTCCTCTCTTCGATGTTGATCCAGCGTGCTGGGAATGGATCATGGACACCTCTAGCCCGCCAGCTAGAGTCATACCAACCACTCAACGATCACAGAGATGACAAAGAATCAGCCAAAAAAGAAAGAGCTTTCACAGTTACCCTTCTATTAGACCTGGCGGAGCCTTCCAATCAAAGGCATCTCGAGCTTCTGGATGGATCCGGAAACACACCGGTGCATGAAGCCGTCAAAAAGGGCTTTACACACCTTCTAAACCTCATGCTCGATCATCGCCCTGATCTGCTGTACCGTGAAAATGCCACAGGCAGTACTCCGCTTGAGATGGCCGTGGATGCGTGGGTCAACAACACAACTCGCCACCCTCCCAAGCGTACCACTCAACGGAATCACTGGGATCCCATGTCCAAGTCCGCGGTCGACCGTGAGCCCGAGTTCTTTATCCAGGGTAGGGATTCCAGGGAAAGAGAGGAAAAGGTGTATCAGGCCTGCCAAAACCGTGCCCAGCAACAACCGGGAAAAAGAAAATTGGTCAGCTTGTTTGAGACAAACGCACTCGTTGAGAGATTGGCTTCGAAGAAAGAGCCTACTGAGGAGCATTATATGCGCCGTCGTTATCGGAGTCGTCGACAGTCGGTGGAGGGAACACAAGAGGTTGACGAAGTTGCTTTGTGGGGACATCTAGCCTCATCGTAACCACTTGGCGCTGTTTTCACCTTGGAGTCTAATTTGAACTGAAACTGCAATCATTCTATTGAAGAATCAATGAACGTCACAAAATGTGAAATAACTTAGACACCAAGTAAGAAGTGGAAAAGAACAAGGGTGAACAACTATACAAAAAATTCGATTCTAGTGAAATCAAGAAAGTTCACGGAGCCATCCACAACCCACTTCTTTCTTCCCCAACTACCTGCAGGCCTCCAGGCCTCGACAATCCGGATGACCTTTCCGGGGTTGCGAAAGAACATTGACTTCTCTACATGACTAAATGAGTTCAAGACGTGAGTACACGTAGCAATCAAATTAAGAATATACGTCGTAGCAAGCGACAGCTGCTGCTGGCGCGTGTGTACGTCCTCGTGATGTACATGTTCACATATAAATACAGACTTCGTTCACGACAAGCGAGACCCAAATCAGGTCTTTTTCCCTTCCACCTCAGTTTCGACCGGCTGGGGAGTATTTTGAGCAGCGTTTCCCCTCAAGTAGCTGACAGCGCCGGGGCCAGTAAATTGTTTACGGCCGGTTGTCACCCATGTGATGAGGCTGATAAGTGCGATTACGCCAATAGCCGCACTGGTATAATTCATCGACTCGTGGTTGACGGGGGCTGTGCTAGGGAAGTTGAAGGTGATGGCCGCGAACAGCAGGAACAGCAGTCCCACGGTATTGAGCCCGATCGATACCGGTGTCGAGAATGAGTAGGGACCGGTGAGCTTGGTGACGTGGCCGGTGTAGTAGCCAATCAGTCGGGCCCCAAGAGCCATCGCATAGGAAAGATCTGGGATGGTTGTTAGCTATTATCCGGTAAGCTAAGAGCTAGAGGACTTACAGAAGCCTTCCGTCGAAATGGAAATGACGGTCTCGAAGCCGGTTGTCGTGCCGAATTCAATGGCGTCCAGAGCCAACTGCACGACAAGTGTAAGGAGGACAGCATTCACGGGTACTTGGCTCTTGCTGTCAACCTTGCTGAAGACCTTGGAGAAAGGAAGGCCGTTGTCACGCGCAAAAGCGTAGACGGAACGAGATCCTTCAGCCAGGATGTTGTTACCGGCCACAATGACAATCACTGCAATCATGCTAGACAAGATACAAGTGGCGGCCTTGTTTCCGGTCGAGTCATAGATAATCTGGATGACCGGAACGCCGGTGCTACTTTCGGCGGTCTTCGTGATGTCCCCGATGCAGAAGCATAGAGTAAGAAGGAAGGCAAACCCAGTGACGGCACCCAGAATCACAGCCATCACAATGGCCTTGGGAGCCTCCTTGGAGGCGGACTTCATTTCCTCGGTCATGTGCGAAGGTGCATCGTAGCAGCACATCCCAAAGCATGCCTGCAAGATACCGATAATTGCAGCCATTCCAGTGCCCCAGCCAGTCGAGTTCTCAAATTCTTGGAATACGAAGGACGCGGGCTGCAGGTGATCGTTCGTGGCGAGAAGTGTGATGGTGACAATGACGAAAGAACCGACGTTCCAAATCAGAATGAACTTCGAGATCTTGTGCAGCAGGTGGGAGCACCAAAGGTTGACAGCGGTCGATAGAAAAGCGACGAGGTAGGCAACCAAGACAGTCTGCCATCTTTGGATTTCGTATTCCGGAAAGACTAGATTTGCCATTCCCAGCACGAAGTTCGATGCGATGGAGTTGTTTGTAGCCCCCATGGCCAAGACACCTTGCTCATCGTCAGTATATCTCGATGACGGATAGATACGCTCCGGACATACCGATAATCATGAACCAGCCAGTCACATAGGAAAGACCTCGAGCGAATCGTGGAGGAGCGAGAGCGGCAACCCAGGAATATTGACCTCCCGCCACGGGGTACATGGAGCACATTTCGGCCATGGGTATGGCAACCGCAAGAGTCAGAATACTAACACCGATGAAACTGAACACCATCACCGGCGGACCACCCGACGTCACGCCGACGATGAAAACACCACTTAGAGCCGTCCATCTAGAAACGTCGTCAGTTGTGTATATACTCCAGTTGAGACGGCAATGCTCACGATGTCACGACACTGAAACTGAAGCCGATCATACTAAGAAGGCCAAATGATCGCTTGAGCTCTGCAGGCAACTGTCAGTTCCGACCACAGACCCGATTTCTTCCCATTAAACTCACCTTGCTCATAGCCCAGGTTCTCCAGACGAACATCTTCGTTGGTAGCGTCTTGAAACACCGCCTTGTCCTCTTCTTTTGACATGATTGCGACAAATCGCCTTGTATCCTAGACGGTAGATGATGAGGCACGGTGGCGAGCGGGCGAGAAACATATAAAGCCATCAGAGGGAATCGGAGCGCGTTCCCCCATCCCCATGTTTCCTAGAAGCCCCCACGGGAACCTTCCGTGATAGACGATAAGATAGATGGCCGTCCATACTTACCCGATCGAGAAGGTCTCCGCGACGGCAGTGGAGCCGGTCGACCAGTCCCGGGCCGGCAGCAAACCTTCTAAGGGGTTATTTGCGGGGAGACCCAGGCTATACCTTCGACATCGGCCCCTTCCGCCTGATAAGCAAGGCCATGTTGCCGGGACTGTCATTTGTCCATGGCTTGAGTCCCGGAAACTGATTCCAAACCCCGAGGTTATGTCGCCCGAATTGTGTAATGAGAAATCCGAGAGGCTTGTTTGTCTCCTGGTATTTCCTTTTGTCGATTTAGCTTTCCGCTTATCCAGGGGCCTTGTCTGCGGAAAACGTCCGACCGTATTTCAAGAGAATTTTATACTTCGAGCCGAAAGTTACGCCTGCTACGGGCTGCCATTTTGAATACGGCGTTTACAGTAAGGCGGGAGATCCCAATCGGATGTCCTGACGAGTCTGTGCCGAGCAGCCACTGCCGGCTCTTCCATATACGGTAATAGGGCTTAGGGCTTCGGGAGCAGGCGGTTCCGGGCAGAAAAACGCAGTAATATTGGGTGGTACGCGGCGTCGTATTGCCTCCCCCTGGTCTACGTACCAAATCATCAAACGTCCAATGTAATGACAGGTTTATCAATTACCGAACGGACTATGGAATGCTTCTTGGCATTAAGTATAGACTCTTCATGCATAGTAAAGCGATCTTCTTCTACTGCATCTCTATCTTCCCTCCTCTATCTCGGTCTAGCTCCAGCCAATGGCTTTTTGATACGTGACGTACCAAGATTACACCTCGGGACTTCCGTGGTTCGAAGCGGGCGCCCTGAATTTCCCCCAAGTTCAACGGCCGACCCGTGGGCAGAGTGGACAGAGAAGAACTGTCCTCAACGGAGAGCGGATGTGATGCTTCCCGTCGCCATGTGATAAAAGTACTTAAATGTGTGTAGATTACGCGTACCAAACTCCAATCGAATCTGCCTATCACTTTCTCCCCTTCCAACCATCATATTCATCCAACCACACACCCATTTCCCATAATGTCTGATCAAATCCTTGCCGGCAAGGTGTGCCTCGTCACTGGCGGTGGCGGCGGCTTGGGCAAAGTCATTGCGACCAAGTTCCTGGAAGCCGGTGGCAGCGTCGTTATTTGCGATATCAACGAGGAGCGATTGCAGGAGACCTCGGCAGAGTTGTCATCCAAGGGTCCCCTGAGGGCCATCAAGACCGATATCACCAGCAAGGAAGAGGTGCAAAATCTATTCGATGACATGATCCGCGAATTCGGCAAAGTCGATGTCCTGGTCAATAACGCCGGAATTATGGATCAGTTCGACCCTGTCGGGGACTTGGAAGTCGAGCTCTGGGAGCGGGTGATGGCCATCAACCTTACTGCACCATTCCTTCTCAGCAAGCTCGCCGTGCGCAACATGCTGGCGCAGGAGAAGCCCGACGGTCGGATTATCAACATTGTTTCGGTGGCTGGTCGTGCTGGTTGGGCTAGCGGTATGCAAACTGTCCTGCTTTCCGTATCGATTGATCTAATGTGTTTCCTCACAGGCGCCGCCTACACCGCCAGCAAACACGGCCTTGTCGGCCTGACAAAGAACACTGCCGCTTTCTACGGAACCAAAGGCATCAAGTGCAATGCTCTTATGATGGGCGCAATGCAAACTAACGTCGCCGATGCGTTTAAGGCCGGCCTCAACATGGAAGGGTACCAGAAGATGAACACTGTCTTTGAGGCGATCAAAGCTCCTTACTGCGACTTGGAGGAGGTTGCTGGCTTCTGCACTTCGATGACTTATGGCAAGGGAGCTAGTATCATCAATGGCGCTTGCATTGCCGTCGACAATGGCTGGACCTGTGTTGTCGGCTGAGAACTTCGTCGTGGCGAGTGTCGTATGTTCATGATTGGCGGCTTCCTAATTACCGAGGCTTTTGTATTTAACTCAGGGTATTTTCACGGCAACAGTACAGAATCAATCACTTCAAATTGGTTCTTCCTCTACATAAATGTTCCTCAACCTCTCACGACGCCAACCTATTAACTAAACCGGAGAACACATTCAGGTCACGACACAAGAGGGTTCTAAATGGGCGGGTCCCGCTCCCACTGCTCCACGCCCTCCGGGATATCTACAATCGCATGCTGAGTCCAGATATGAATAGCTTCCCTCATCATCTCCTTATTCAGATCCTCAAGACAACCACCCTTCACACTGATAGTGGCTGGAGGGTCCGCCTTTTCGCCTGACCCGGGCATGGTTTTGTGGATCAGATGCAAGATTCTAGCACCGCAGTTCTTGCAGAACAGACATTCCATGTGTCTCCCTTTAATCGTGAGCCGGGTGTAGCCCCTCACAAACTCAGAGACCGACTCCGGGAGCTCAAAGTAGGGGAAGATGGCTGAGATGCCATGAGCGGCGGAGCTTTGGTGGCGGCATTCGGTGCAGTGGCAGGCGTAAATCTTGAGAGGTTTCTCTGTTGGTGTGGTAAATTTGACTTTGCCACATTGACAACGTCCTTGCATGCCCATTGTTGCAGTTGTATGGGATGGTTTGTGTTGTATTGATGCTTGTTGATGGGAGGGATGACGACGTCAGTGCGGGGGGCACGGCTAGCCAAATCGCGTTTTTCAACGTCACGCGGAGTTTGGTACTGCCAACTCTCTACATTTGACAAAAATAGCCTTTGGCATAGCATCTCACGTGGCAACTAAAATCTACACGTAGAATTGTTTTTCGAGTCCTCACAGGTACCTCGAAGTTTGTTCTGTATCGATATTGAAGCGATGGATGTATCACTGAACAAGTCGCCATGGTAAGAAATTGGCCATGACACAAGGTGCCCCCCTCGCCGGCAAACTTAGGCACTGTTGGATTGGGCTGGACAGAAATACAGGTACAAGAGTTAGGACGACGCAACTAGCTCTGGAGGTGGGCGTCGTGAAGGGAAAGTAGCTTCCCAAGCACTCATGACTTTGACCAATAGGGCTTCTTGGTTTCGTCCAGCGATGGCCGAAACACCAAATGGCCGGCCGTTGTAGTCCAGATATCCCAGGGGCATTGAACAGAGTGGGAACCCTGAACGGTATATTAGCATCCAACGCCAAAGCTATCTCATCCTGCGGATAACATACCTCCGGCCGTTGCCATGGATGTGAGACCAGAATCTGTAGGACCGAGGATCACATCGACGCCGTAAGTACTGAGGACTCGATCTACTCCTTCGTCTCTCGCTACCCGTCTCAGGTGCGCCAGGTGTCGGTCATAGTCTTCTGAAGACATGTCCTGGTCCTGGGAATTTGTAAAGGTATCTTGTCGCGGGTGGTCTGAAGAAGTTATAAGCTAACAACCACAAACAAGATGTTGATGATTAGAAGTGTGCTCACGTGAAGGCAGCTCTTTATCCGCATGCGTGACGTTGTAATCGATGATCTCGGCGAGCGACCGTACTTCGCTTTCTTCAAGATCTTCGAGGTAGGCATTGAGTTCCCGTTTCGTGTCGGCCACTGGGAAAGTTAGCTCAAAGGAAATGCTTCCAGAAACTTGATGGGCGCGCACGGATGATCTTCCATTCACTACTCTCCCCATTGAGGTCTAGCTTGTCGGCCGTGACCAAGTCAACATCATTGACGAACTTCTTGGCTTTGAACTTGATGACCTTATATGCTTGACGGGTCTCACGGGCCTTATCAATATAAAATTTTTAGTCCACAGCCATTCAACACGATAGATATTAAACTTACGATCTGTGTCTCTGCCTTGTCAACAGGCTTGACATAGGTCTCAGGGAACTTCCATGTCTCAGGGTCAAGGACGGCAACGGCGATATCGGACCATGATCTGGTAAGGTTCTGCGTGTAGGATTCTGAGGGATCTTTCGCGGTAATGACATCCAAAAGAGCCGCCAAGTCGTATGACGACTTGGTCATGGGCCCGGCCGAGTCAAACTTGGTGGAAATAGGCACAATGCCACTGGAGGAAACAAGGCCAATTGTTGGCTTGATCGTGTAGAGTGCCGCGCGGCCAGAGGGAATCGTAAGGGATCCATCTGTCTCGGTCCCAATTGAGAACGGCGCGTACCCAGCAGAAACGCCGACGGCGGAACCAGTCGACGACCCCGAGGGGTTCTGATGATCGTGTTAGTGGTGCGGTTAACTTCTTACTGCTGGTGTAATTATAGACTCACTGAATGTCCATCATGGGAGTCATTCGGGTCAATTCCCCCACGAACATAAGCGGATTGCGTTTGGCCGCCAACTGCGGACCAGCCGTTTGGCATGTCGGAGCCCCTGTTACCATGTCAGAAGCCATAGGTTTTCAAGGATAGGACCTAGAGCTAGTCCTACCGGGCATTTGCAAATTCCTACACAGTCGTCAGCAAACCCAAGATTCACACCTTACCGGCAAAGACACTCACGGCTAAATTAGCCTTTCCAAGGATGATAAGCCCCGCAGCGATGATCTGGGTGCCTGTCAGTGATATTCCAATGCCAAATAGAGAGACACCGTACTTGGTCGATGATTGTAGCATTTTTTCGCGGCTTGGAACTGAGCAAAGCAAGACTCCCGACGCTAGTTGGAAGACCAAGATCTGGATGAGTAGCAATATTGTCCTAAGAACCATCAGAATATACCTTTGGCCCACTTCGAATAGGACCTACCTTAACAAGGATAGGAATTCCGTGCAATGGACCACGGATCCTCCCAGCTGCTCTCTCTTGGTCAAGCGATTTGGCCGTTGCCTCGAGTAGGTCCTTCGGAGTTGTCTGGATCATGGCATGAAGCTTGCCATCGTGCTTCTCAATTTGAGCCAGATATTGGCCGACGAGGTCGAGGCTTGTCACATCGCCATTTTCCAACAGCTTTTGCAGACCTTGAGCATCAATCGTCAGGACATCCACGGCTTTTTCGCTCTTAGTTGAGATAGTCATTGGGGCGGCGCTTCAAAAGAATGCTGGAATGCGCCACTTCCAAGATGGCTGCACAATGACTGCCGACAATTTTTGCACCACAGTCGCTAAAATGCAGGGTTTCTGAAAAGAATGTTTTGCGGCGGGTTTATCGGCGCCGAAAGATTCACGCGGATCGTCGCTAAAACTGGTGGGGAAAAATGAGGGGCAACGCTGAAGATGCGGCAGTAGCCGCCCAGGGTTTTCCAACAACATCAACGGAGGACGAAGAGGATATTCTGAAGTGGTAATTTCAAAGCCGTAGATATATTGTTAGTACGAAGTATCTAGAAAGACGTTTAAAGAAGCGCCTTGGAAGAGATTTAGGAGAGATAAGAGCATATGGTGTCTAGGCTCGCCCGCATACCATATTTTCCTAGTTTTGCTATACATCTGGAAAGTTAGTGTGGAAATGGGAAGCTGCTTCTGACCAGGTGTTTGGTATAGGGCAATGCGTGAATGAAATAGTTAAACTCCTGAGAGCCCTATAGATATCCTCGAAGATCCGAGGTATGAGTGAGAGAGAACCTTAGAAAGACAGATAAGACGGTATGCGGACCTATTTTATTCAGGGAACAGCTGGAATTTCGGAAATCCAGTCACCGAATTTCGGCTGCCCAACCTACGAGCTATCTTGAAAGAAGGGCATCGACAGCTTCCCGCTTGCCCCCAAGCCAGTCATCCCAGCATAGAGACAGGGACGCTGTGTCTCGCCCGCCGTCCTTCTGCTCACCATACGCCGGCGTACCCCGCCCATTATGTGCCTTCCCCCGGGCATCTGCATCACGAACAACTCGGTTCCACCGCAAAATGCCCTCGAACTGGAATCCCATCCGTTGCGCCGCTGCCAGCGACGCTTTGTTGGGCGGGTCGGCCAGCCACTGCATCCGACGGAGACCTAAGCCACTTTGCTTGGGGCTATCGAGGGCATAATGGAGCAGCAATCCAACGGCGTGAGTCGTGACATGAGTCCGTTGATATGGCGGCAGGATGATGATGTAGCCCACCTCTGCGGACAAGTGAACGGCGGAGGCAGCCATATATGAGACCATGCCGGCGACTTCCCCTTCTGGATCTGCAACGGACGGGGATCTTTTCTTGTCAATCACGGCGAAACAGGCAACAGAGGGCTGTTTTACAAATCCCTCGAGGAAATGGGTCACGAAATCTTGTTGCGTTACAAACGGGCCGATAGACATGTATCTGTAGAGCTCGGGGTGATCTACCGATCCTCGAAAGTAAGGAGCGGCATGCTTGTCCGGCTGTATACGAGATGTCAGCGGACGGACTTATTTATAGCATCTCCGGATTGGGCAATCGCACGTCAAAAGGAGTTAGCTTGACTGCATCATCGGACAGTTCTCGCAGAGGAAAACAAAAATCGGTCGTCATCGAGTCGGGCTATGTCTTCGGGGAAGATTTGGACAGATTGAGGATAGGGAGGGGTTGGCTGACTTGCATTGGACCCGGGCTTACCATATGCAGGGGCATCATCGGCAAGGCTGCATCGATCTTGCCTGCGTCAAAACGCATACTATCCTCCATATGGATGCGATGTTTTTCATTTTCAGATCCACTTTTAGATCTAGATTATTGATAAGCAGCATTCCTGGCTCTTTGGTGTGTTGCATTACGCCCGTGGCTATGCTGGATAGGTTGAGGGTTTTTTTTGTCTGCTCCATGGGAATATGGTGGAGCAGAGACACAGCACATTCTACAATTCCCGGGGTAGGGAAACTATATCCCGTGGGTTACACCTTCACATCTCGTTCAACCGGCGTGCATCCGCTGCAGGAGACAGGGGTCGAATCAAGATCTATACCGATGGCGGGTGTACAGGAAACGTTGGTCAACGGAAACGATCAATCCTGCAGCCTCGAGCTTGTGGGTGAATCACCTCCTGACTCACCACCCTCCCGGACAAAGGTGGGGTAGTAGTTCAATAAATGATGGCCTTCCCGAGACACCCGCGCACAAACAGCTGAGGGAGTGTGAAGAGGGAAGCAAGAACTAGAGCTAGATCTTGACCAACCAGCGCGGGCGGTTCCATCCTCCCTCCGGTGTTGATAGGTGTCGGCTGATCTGGGTCTCTCGGCTCAGAGTGGCCGGGTGAAGTATCCCGGAGGGGCTGCAGGAGATGGACGAACATCCCTGACTGGCGGCATCTCTAGTGCCCGGGACGTCACCATACCAAGTCAGGACGCGTGCGAATCAGACGATGACCTGAACTCAACCACGCATGACCCCGGGCGATCAACCGCGCCTGGTCGGAGATCTTCACCCCCCGTTTCCCTCTCGGGCTCAGCCACTAACGACCGGATCGGGATGGGGGATGATCGTGGGCGTGATGATGAGGATAGCACGGCGTTTTGAGGCT
This sequence comes from Penicillium sp. S103-07, assembly GCA_037042055.1. Classification (NCBI taxonomy): domain Eukaryota; kingdom Fungi; phylum Ascomycota; class Eurotiomycetes; order Eurotiales; family Aspergillaceae; genus Penicillium; species Penicillium sp. S103-07. The sequence goes on from JAXQJQ010000003.1 coordinate 518,212, forward strand.
TGCCGTGCCTTGGAAATGCGAACGTATCTGAGGTCACCCGTCGGTGCCTCGTGGGAGAAAATGTACCTGGAGTCTCGGACCGGAGTCATCGTTTCACCGGTGCCTGGCGACCTTTAAAAGAGGACGACTCTGCGCATTCGAATCGATGCCGCATCCCGTTCTGTTTCGGTCTGGAGTTATTCTTTTTCCTCCGTCACTCGTTCGAGGACCTTGTCCAGGCCTGCCCCACCGTTGAAACGAAAGCACCGGAGACTCGAGACCGCGGCTGCATGCTGTACAGGGCAAAGCAACCAGGGTACGGGTGCCAGGGAGTGGGCACTCAGGCCGTGCTTCCGACCCGATGCCTTCGTCAGTGAGTTCTAGACTTTCCATGGGTTTTCCAGTCCAATGCAATCTTTGCCAGGAACCGACGCCATCCGCGGGCAGAGCCAAGGAACGGCAGGAAGTGGGCCGGATGGACTCGCAGGACACTGCCAATGACGCACGGCGTGGAGCCATGGAAGCCGAATCCCCGCGTGCACACTAACTGGAATACAGATGCGCAGGCCGTTAAAATCATCGTCGCCCCCTTTTTCCTACTCCTCGTCCTCCTCCTTTTACCCCTCATCTCTGAGTTCCTACGACAGTAAGTTGTACATTCCACCAGTCATAAACCACGCACTTGTACATTCTCCGCGCGACACGTGTGGCATTCCGTCTCGTTTCATTCCATTTCTGATCGTCTCGGCAGGCGTCTCCTCCGATTGTCACTCGTCACCCTATCGACACCAGGACCACCTGGAAAGTCTGATCCTCAAGCACGGCTACCCCACTCCCGTCTCCCTTTCCTCCCTGCGCGATTTGACGGCCACCTCTTCTTCTTATACACCCCCGTCTCCTCCTCGGTCTCGTCGATATCGCTCTTCGGATCTCTCTCCGATAGACGCTTTCGACTCTCTTTCCTTCTCTTCTACTCGGCCCATCCCGATTCCGAGACGGCCTGGTCCGATCTACGACGAGGATCTCCCCGTGACTCCATTGACCGGACGTTTCGACAAGGCCTCCTATTTTGACGACTGGGAACGAGCCTCGCTGTCCGCCAAATCCAGACACCCTGTCTCTCCGCGCACCGGCCGTCACACCCGGTATTCAAGCATGCGTTCCGATAACTCGCCCTACTACTCTCCCATTCCTTCACCCACCATGTCTCCACACCGCCCTAGTTCCCCGCAGCCTTCGCGGACGCGGACGCAGAACTCGACCAAGTCTAACGCCGGCTTCAATCTCGGCTCTCTGCCGCGTTTCCACCCGGCTGTCTACCAGTCCAGCCCAACCTCCCACACGGTCACCGCTCAGCCGCCGTCTCCGCGACAATCCCGCCAGCCCAACTATCGCGCTTCGGCCGGTTCGCGTGACTTCAAGATGCATTACCGCGAGTTCCTGGACTCTTCTCATGATAGCCCGTCGGCTCCACGTCTGGACCCTCTGCGCAGCCCCGGTCCGGTGACCCCGCTGGCCCTGGAAGCCGGTGACTATCTCGCCGCCGGATCTGTGAGCACGGCTGACCGCTCCTCGCGGGACGCGTCGGGCCAGCACGGCGGGTCAGCGCCAGATCTGGTCGACAAGATCATTGCACGGGAGAGCGAAAAGGCCCGCCAGAAGGCCCGCAAATCCGCCAAGGGCCGGTGATTGCCGCCTTCCAATTGGCGCGCACACGCTGCAGCTACTGCTACTGCTACTGCTACCGCATCAGAACTGGTGTTATTTTGGAGTGCTTTCTTCTGCTTGGGGAGAGAACAGTATCCCCTTTTCTTACAGTCTCGTCTTCTTCGCTCCTTAGTGGTGTTTTGCGCATTAAAAGAGGCCTTGCGCGCAAGGCCGAAGGCTTTGGCTCATGTTTATTGATTTCTGGCATCGCGCATCATTACAGACTACAATTTGTGCCTGTCCCTCTGCATTACGACTTCATGTACCTATACCCCGCTGGTCTGAGCATTTCCATTCTAAGAGCCAGACTTCCATTTGCTCAATACATCATTTTAACCAGGGCTTCTGCACCCTTTGGTTTTTAACAGTATTCTTTTTCCCGTCTGGAATTGTATTCTGTAGTCCCGAGCTAGGCTCTCGCTTCCCACGATCATTGTTCAATCCGACTTGTTTAATCCATGTGATTTGGACCAATCCACCATCGTCGACCAGCTAAAATACTCTAGAGAGGCCCATCCCCCTTTTCTAGTGTCCCGTGCGTGGACATGCAGCGGGAGTATAGAGTTGACCGCCACAACCGGTGGCGTCCCGATTCCTGAGGTGTCGACCGGAGTTGGACAACTCCTCCGCGAAGGAACCAGCGGGTGCGGGGCCTTCCAAAGCGGATCATTGAAGAGTTCTGAATTTCCCTCCTCATTGTCCTCAATTGCTTTCTTACCCCATATTCTCGGTCCCAAATCCCCGCGACTCACTTCAACGACCAGGACACACTCATATCCTGCCGGGCGGACCCTCACGATCCTCCGTTGCCGTTCCCTCGCGCAATTATAGTTTCCCGATCTACGCGCCGCTGACGCTTCGGTCTGTGTTCTCGCAGCAAACGATGTCATCGGCGCCGGCGCCTGTGTCTGTCTCACCTACGTCTGATATGACAGAGCAAAATAGCTTGAAGAAGGGGGCGGGCAGGGGAGAGCGCGCCCCTGTTTCGGCGCCCGTCGCGAAGCAGAACTACAAGGGGTTTGTGGCTGGAGTATTTTCGGGCATTGCAAAGCTTAGCGGTGAGTTATCCGGGAGTCGATATCTCTCAGGCCAATGTTTATCCGATCGAGGCTAATGAATTCAATCTCTAGTTGGTCATCCGTATGTCTCTTGAATTGCCCTCCGCGTCCGATCGTCCGTAATAACCGATAAATGTGAGCAGATTCGATACCGTTAAGGTCCGCCTTCAAACGAACACAGATGGACGTTTTCGGGGGCCGTTAGATTGCACTCTACAAACGGTGCGCAAGGAGGGTGTGCGAGGATTATACAAAGGTGCTACACCACCGCTGGTCGGATGGATGATTATGGACTCTGTGTGCGTGGCTCGAAACACCTGATTGAGCATTGGAAGATTATCAGCCGCTGACTATATACACGATCAGTATGTTGGGATCATTAACGTTATACCGACGACTGCTTCTGGAAAACGTCTTCTCCAAACCTCATCTCCGCCAATGGATCCCTTTCTCAAGCAACCAGAATTTGGGCACACTCCCTAGCTTTGGCCACGGGATTGCGGGTATTATGGCAGGTACAACTGTCAGCTTTATCGCCGCTCCAGTTGAACACATCAAGGCCCGACTTCAGATTCAGTATGCGGCCGACAAGAGCAAGCGCCTGTACAGTGGACCCATTGACTGTCTTCGCAAGATGGTAAGTCCTCAAAGACAGTAGACCGTATATTCAGCCGACTGACTTTATCTAGCTCACCACGCACGGTATCAGCGGTGTCTACCGCGGTCTTTGGGCTACAGTCCTCTTCCGATCCTTCTTTTTCTTCTGGTGGGGCTCCTACGACGTTCTCACTCGCTACATGAAGGACAATACCAAGATGTCTGCACCCGCAATCAATTTCTGGGCGGGAGGTATCTCTGCCCAAATCTTTTGGCTCACCTCGTACCCATCCGACGTGGTGAAGCAACGCCTCATGACCGACCCGATGGGCGGTGCGCTCAATGACGGTCAAAGGCAGTTCCGCGGCTGGAAGGATGCTTGTAAGGCCGTCTGGCGTGAACGTGGGTGGAGAGGCTATTGGCGGGGCTTCGTGCCGTGCTTCCTTAGGGCGTTCCCGGCGAACGCGATGGCCCTGGTTGCATTTGAAGGCGTGATGCGCACTCTTCCCTGAACCTCTTTAGATCAAGTTACGAACTTGTACATATATAGGCTCAAACAGCCTCGGCAAGGACATATAACTAAAACTCGGAAATAAATACTAGACAACACGTTCCTGAAGATTGACCTTGGTTATTCGACAAAATTGCGTAGGTGGCTACCGCCGCCGAAGGAGTCCGTTCAGGAATGTCGATGAAAGTCCGCATTCGGCCAACAAGGGAACTCGGCCAGCTGTTTCGGGTATCCCGCGATAACCCTTTAGGAGAATTGGTACCCTAGCAGAACGTTCGATCCGCGATTGGACCCGAGAGACCGGCCTCGAGCTCGTGGTGCGCATGATAGCAGAGTCGTATAGGGTGGTGGATTTAGTGGATTTAGTGGATTCAGCGCTTCTCTTTCCGGACACGTAGGGAATCACATTTCTGCAATCTGTAAAACTTTCAATTTCAACTTCTCTCACCATCTGCTCCAGAAGACCGGAGGTTGAGTAGGAAGATAATCGGAGGCCGACATTGGACCCTTGCGGCCTGAGGCCAAGCCGCCACTGCTGATCGCCGTTTCAGATCTCGGCCCTTCGTGAACCTACACCTATACAACTACCTCGTCCCTAAGCAATTGAAGGGGAGGAACGGCCATGGCCGTCGCACGCTCGATGCGCCGCGCGAGTCCTATCAGCCTCCTGCTGGCTGCGCTGCTGGCTTTCGGCTTCATCTGTTTCATGCTGTCGCCCTCCACACCCTCCGCATCCGCATCCGCCCTTACCTCACATCAGCGACAACAAGACGCCGCCGACCATCCTCTCTCGCCACCAACAAAACCTTTTCTGAAGTCGCAGCCGGTTCGCAGTGATGGCTATATGGCGGCCCCGCCCGTGGTCCACTACAACCTCAACAATCTCACCAGCACGAGTATCGCCATCGCCAACGGCGAAAGGATCCTCATCCTGACCCCGCTGGCCCGCTTCTACCAAGGATACTGGGACAATTTGGAGAAACTGAGCTATCCACATGAATTGATCTCCCTGGGTTTCATCGCCCCCAAGACAAAGGACGGCAACGCGGCCGTCGCAGCACTGGAGAGAGCTATCTCCAAAACCCAGTCCGGCCCGATCGACGACCGCTTCGCCAGCATCTCGATCCTACGACAAGACTTTGAACCCCCGCTTACATCCCAAGATGAAAAGGTCCGACACAAACTCTCCTCCCAAAAAGAGCGCCGCGAGTCCATGAGTCGTGCACGCAACAGCCTCCTCTTCACAACCCTTGGCCCTAGCACTTCATGGGTTCTCTGGCTGGACGGCGACATCGTGGAGACACCAGCCTCACTCATCCAAGATCTAACGCGCCACGATCAGCCCGTCATCGTACCGAACTGCTTCCAGCGATACTACGACTCGAGTTCCAAGAAGTCGGCCATCCGGCCGTATGACTACAACTCGTGGATCGACAGCGAGCAGGCCCAGGAGTTGGCTGCGAATATGGGACCTGATGATATCCTGCTGGAGGGATACGAGGAACTTCCCACGTATCGCACTCTCATGGCTTACCTACCGGACTTCAAGGCGCTGGATCCTCAGCGCATGGTCGCCCTGGATGGCGTCGGTGGTACTGCTCTCATGGTCAAGGCAGATGTTCACCGTGACGGTGCCATGTTCCCTGCTTTCCCTTTCTTCCATCTTGTCGAGACGGAGGGATTCGCCAAGATGGCGAAGCGGCTGGGGTATGCCGTCTTCGGACTGCCGGATTATTTTGTATGTTTTCCTTTCCATCTTCCACCATTTCTACAGGGCCTTTCCACTAACAGTCACAGATCTACCATTATAACGAGTAACGGTATCACCCCTTGTGTTCTCACGGCTGAGACGCATGCATCGAGCGCTGTGCGCCGAGTCTTCAATCCTATCATCACCACATTCTCGGCGTTCATATTTCTAAGCTTTTTCTGTCTATTTTGACGTCTTGGGGAGGCTCCGGGCAATTAAGAAGTAGATTTTCATTTTTGTGCACGACAGAACGAGGCACTTGAATCGCTAGGCAGGAGTTTGGATTGGGGCGTTTGAAGGTTTCTTTGGTGAGGGTTCAAGTGCTTCATATTAAATTGATGGTCGCAGTCGAAAGTTAGATATATGGAATGCATCATTTGTTCTCTGTCGATTGTTTCTGTTTCCAGCGTAGAGAGAGAAAGAGAGAGAGAGAGAGAGAGAGAGAGAGAGAGAGAGAGAGAGGGGGGGGGGGGGGGTTGTGGGTTAAGATAGATTTGCCGGGAGACTCCTAAGTTGCGTAAACTAGAATAGAATACCCCAATCCCTCAGGTGTCCCAAGCTGTAGATGTCCCTTTGCCCATACAGGGGCTTCTTACAAGTCCGTCAATTCAACAATACAAAAACGGGTATGACTTGCGTGTGGGGGATTTAGTCCCAAGAAATTCTATACAAAGTCAGTAGCTGCGATATGTCGAGTAGGGAAAGAAACTCACGCAAGCATGATACCAGCTCCAACAGCAACGGCCAAAAACTGGGTGATGGTCTTCCAGACCTCGGCACCTTTGTCCTTACCAGTCTCCAATAACTCGGGAATAACTGCCACAGTACCAACGTACAAGAAAGTACCCGCGGTGAAGGGGAGAAGCATATCACCCCAAGAGAGACTGGTGCCCATGAGACCAGAGGTAGCAGAGTCCTCCAGCTCAGCGCCATGGCTGCCGAATTCCTGGACGGCAATACCAATGAGAGTGCCCAGGAAAGCGCCAACGGCAGTAACAAACTGCGCGCCCATGGCCTTGCGCTTGGAGAAACCAGATTGCACGAGAAGAGCGAAGTCGCCGACTTCGTGGGGGATCTCGTGGAAGAAGACTGCAACGGTGGTGGTAGCGCCAATGGTCGGCGACGCGTAGAATGACGAGGAGAGAGCGAGACCGTCAGTGATGTTGTGGGTGAAGTCTGCAATTAGGTTCAAGTATCCGCCCAGCTTGACACTAGGATTAATTTCCTTCTCGGGCTTCGGGTCTTCCGAGGATTGCTCTGACTTGACCGACTTCCGCTGCTTCAGCTCACCACTAGATTTGGTGTTGACATCAGAGCTTGTAGTAGCAGCACTAGCATATGCATGCTGGTGACCATGGGAGTGATCGTGGCCGCCTTCGCCGCCAGTTGCAATGCGGAGAGCCTTATCCATAGCCACGAATGTAAAGAAGCCAACCATGATACCGAGACCGAGCAGGAGGTTCTTGTTCGGCTCAACCATGACGAAGCTAACATGGTCTGGGGAATCTTCGCCGAGAAAGATTTCGGGAAGCAGGTGGAACAGCGTGTCACCCAGAAGACCACCCACAGCAAAAGCAACCATGATCGACAGGGAAGAGGGGTCGATGTTGGGAGGGCATAGTGCCAAGAGGAAGTCTGGGGTCACGTTTAACAAGGTCTCGTTGTTAATTCGAATTGTACCACATACTCGGAGGGCCAGAAATATACAGCGTCGCAAGGAGGGAGTTCACAGCCGGGCTCCCTGGGAAAAGGACGGCGAAGATCTTCGAAAGGAGGCTCGCAGTCTGAGGTGCAGTGGCTCGTTTATGCTCATTGAGCGACTCGACAATGGGGCAATTCTATGGACATCAGCCACCGTCTGCGAACGGTGTCAACATGACCACCGTTGACACGTTGACAGCTCTTCGAGTTCGTACCTGCAATTGCTCCTCAATCGCGCTAACAGATAGATCTCCGGGACGTGCACTTGCAGCCGCCAAGGCAGAAAACATTAGACATCCTGCAACGAACACAAAGCCCGTGCGGCGTGAAGGAAGCAGATTCGAAGCCATTGAAGCCAAAAATGGGGGCGGAAGGAGTAAAGAAGACAGACAAACAACCCGCGTGGGCATCCGCTTATCGCCGGGCTCGGACCACTTTATCGCGGATGCTGCACAAACTCGCCAAGACTCCGTGCAAACATCAAAAAAGTTTCGATAACGCCGATAATTGCACGATCCCTCCGCAACCCAAGTCAACAAACGCAACAATGGGCAAACTCCTGCAGAAGAAGAAGAACCGGTCCGGCCTTTCCAAGGCAAAGGCCAAGAACAACCGCCTCAAGAGCGGCAGCAAGAAGATCAATGTGCTGGGCAACCAGATCATCGCCGATAACTGGTATGCGGGACGACTTGGGAGAAAAAAGTTGCATCGCGCTAACAATCATTTCTCTACAGGGACAGAAAACTCACTCTGACCCAGAACTACCAGCGACTCGGCCTAATGCACAAGCTGAATGCCCCGACTGGTGGCAAAGAGCGCCTTCCCATCCAAGGAGAGCTCGCCGAAAACTCGCTGCACATCACCGGCAGCGGCAATACGGCCCAACAGCTCGATGTGAGCGAGACAAGGGTTGAGCGCGACCCCGAGACCGGCAAAATTCTGCGTGTGATCCACGACGAAGAGGAGATCGAAGTTGCCGGTCGCAAGCGCCGCGCCGCGAACCCACTCAACGACCCTCTGAACGACCTGTCTGACAATGAAGCTGAGATCGTCGACCCCGCTCAAGCGTCCGTGGTTGTCCAGCAACTGGAACGTCAGGCGGACCGCGAGGGCCAGTCTGTCAAGAACAAGAAGCCCCGGTATCTGAGCCAGCGGGAGGTTGAATGGATCACGAGACTGGTAGAGAAGCACGGGGATAACCTGGCCGCTATGGTCCGGGACCGCAAGCTCAACCCCATGCAGCAGAGCGAGGGTGATCTGCGGAGGAGAATCAACCAGTGGAAGAAATCTCGCGACTAGTGGTGAGGGGAGATCTCTTGAGCATTCGTTAGGCGAATCGGGCGTTTTCGTTTTCTCTCTGGTCTTTTACTTCAAAAAGTTGTCTCTATCTTGGACAAAATGATTGAGCAGTATATAATAGGCTCGGAATTGAACAGATTATGGGCTATCATGGCTGCACACACGTTTCATCTCGTAACTGTACATCAATTGGTGCCGAGAGTAGAGTAGGTGACGATTCCAGCCGGTGGGAGGTTCATACGCTGCACAATTCGCACCCACCGACGACGCCGCCATTCTCCAACTCCGTACGAAGCACTTCCTGCTTCCTCCCAATCCTGGGCAGACTTGGCCCGACGTCTGCTTTTCGATGGCGCTCTGCCCTTATTCTTGGACGAGGAATTTGGCTCTGGCTCCAAGTCACCATATGCCATTGTGGTAATCTCCTCATTTTCTTCTTGTGCCGAGGAGGATTCTGAAGGGAGGTCCCAGACCCAACCGCCCACTTCGTCGACGATGGCGTTGCCTTCTGGGGAAATACCGGGGACTTCAAAGCCAACACCGGTGATCATGCGCTCAACCACCCATTCCCGGCAGTCCAAGTCAAGCTCCCACTTCTTGCTCTTCCATTTCCAGCCAGATGGAGCCCGAACGTCATCAAAGAAGCGACACCCGCGGGGTCGGTCTCCAGCAATACGAGACGGAGACAGCGGGTCGTATGGTTGAGGGCTGAAAAGGAAATTCTCCCATCCAGACTCTGAAGTTCCCGGTGCACGATGCTGGACCTCGAAGATCTCCACCTCGCGCTCCTCGGGATCAGTGTCCAGCGAGATGTCTGTCAGATTTTCCAATGCAGACATAGCCGCAGATGGATCCTTCGGGAGAGCAGCGCCGAATACATCATGGTCACCATCCTCTTGGGAGATTGGGGAATCCAAACCTTCACCTCCAACATCTTGAATCAGGGTTTGGAAGAAGATCCGGAATTTCGGGTTATTCGACAAGATTGCCACATTGCCGCCAACAAGCATTATCAGCCTGAGCGGCAAGAGATGTGCTGTCAGGAAGAGAGCCGCAGCGGCGACAGTGCAGCCTAAAAAGAGGGCCGAAGATAGTTTCTCATTGGAAAAGTTGGTCAACGGCGCAAACACGGAGATGGCTGCGTCGTGGACATCTGAGAAATCCGCCATACAATTCTGCAGGTCTCGCATGTTTCGGAAGAAATCCTTGGAGGTTTCAGAGGCCGGCTTAATGGTGCTTGCGGGCGCTAGTGCGGGTCCTTCATAGGAGTAATAAGGGACAATGCTGGAGGTGGAGGTCGAAGGTGGTGGAGGGTGGCGAGTGATAAATGCCGGCACCATGATAAAGAGCAAGAGAATCACCAGAGGCAAGACCACCAGCAAGTGCGGGTCCAAGCAGATGAAGGAGTATGCAAAGAGAAAAGAAAGGGTATGAGTCGGGTTCTGCCAGCCTAACAGGCGCTCGACCCGGTTCTGGAACAGAAAGACCACTCCAATTCTATAGCAGAGTCAGTCCGATAGTCAATCAGATGAATGCATAATAGTAAGTACCTTGCATTAAAGCGGCGAAAATTGTTTGACATTAACGGCAGACTGAAACCCGGTCTTTTCGGGGACGTAGTAAAGACTTTGTCCCCGGGGTTGGCATCATCCTCGTCATCGTCTGTGGGGATGACATGTTGTAAAAGCCAGTGGCACTGTCAGCAAAGAGGCCATGGTAAGGGGTCCGGTACGGAACATACTTGGTCAGCAATCGGTCTTGGATCGAATTCTTGGACTGTGAAGATGAGCGCGAGTGAGCACTGTCCGAGGAGCCTTTGCTCGTGCGCCTCGGTTTAGCGGAGATATTCAAAACGGGGACCGGCTCGTCGCGGTTTACCAGTGCTTCCGGAGTGTATTCATCCATACCGGAAAGATACTGGCATGGCTAGGAGGTAGCACTAGAAGAATAGAACAAGGAAGAAGGAGGGAAGTCGAGGACGGGGAACCGATGCATCGGCAGGCGCAACTTGCACATGCGCACGCCGTCGGTGCCTGCTAAATCGGGCAAAAATATGCCCATTCTGGGGTTGTTTACCGCGTACTGTCAGATCAACGGTCCAAAGTGGGTAACGCTGGTTCGGTACGGTACAGCCAGTCAACAATCAGGGGAAGCCAAAGTCTGAATATTGAGCTGCAGATGTTTACACTTCCCTTTCTTCGGAGCTCTTCTTGTCGGATAAAAAGAATTTCTTTTGATCTGACTCTCTTCCTGTCCTCCCCCCTCCCCCTTTGTGTTTCCAGATTGTTTGGTTGCGGTGGATCCTACCTCATTGCGACCGCCTTCTTGCCCCAGCAACCTAAACCTGAGCTACACCAAATTTATTTCTCAACGTCCAACTGCCCTCCAAACCCCTCGCCCGGGCACCGCAGAAGGCTTTACTCCATTCTCCCCGACATGGACCGGTAACCTCCCATTTGACCGGTCGCGCGACTGTGCTGAAGGCTCTTCTTTGTGACCCCTCCTGAATGCCAATTGCAATCGGTTCCTCGCTCTAGTCGGATCCGTCGGCCTCGCGAATTGTCGATTTGAAGATTTCCCTGCTCTGCTAGACGCCGCGTGGCATCTGGAACAATGCAGGCCAGGTCGTCGCAGGCGTCCGGGAGAGGCCAGTCCGGAACAGCCCAATCACAGTCATCCAATCCCACTAGAAACGATGACTCGGGTTCAGGAGGTAAGGCACGATGCCTCACCGGGATACGACAATTGCTAACCACTTTTCGAAAACTAGCGGAGACCCCGGCTCGCAGGCGTCTCCAGAAGTCCGCCTCAACCACGTTCCACATGAATAACCAGGCCAATATTGATTCGCAGTCCTCGAGAGGTGTGGCAGGACCGCGTTCAGGGGATACGGGTCGAAGAAGGTTGTCTATTAGAAGCCAGAAAGCCCCTCAGGGGCCTCGACCACAGGATGCCTCGCGCTGGAGGTAGGCTTCATCCGCAAGCCCCTGTTCTCTGCCCGCAGTGGGGAACCGACGTTCAAAATTCTAACGATATCTGGATTATAGCAAACCTACGAATAACTACTACCAACCCGAAAATTCCCCGATTGACTCAACGAACGACTCGATGAAAGGCTACAACCTGCGATCCACGAGCGTGGGAAACCTGTCAAAAACGGAGACCAACCAGACCCCGCCGGAAAGCATGGAATTTTTGGCGCCGATCAACTTTGACGACTTCCACAACAGTATCATGACTGAGCCCACTTTGAATCGTTTTCCCATTCCCGGATCTGGTGGTGCGGGCTCTGAGAATCGGGATTCTGGTCTGTCAACAAACAGTAATTGGACAAACAACAGTTACGAGAGCAATATCTCGGAGCGAACGAGAGGTGCTTCGGCTCGCCGCAAGAGCGAGGTATCGCGTTTGAACGGCCAAAACCCGGCGACTTCGAGACTATCGACAACATCCGCCAATGCCCGCGGGCGCCGCCAAAGTCTGGCACAAGCCAGCGATGCCAGCTCTGTCAATTCTCGAGGATCACGGAAGTCCATCAGCTCCGGGGCCTTCGGTCCCACAAATGCATCGGCGAGGCGTGCCAGTTTGAGTGCTCGCAAAGTCAGTACGGACACGACTCGGACAGATCCGAACAATTTCCTTCGCCCTCGTGGTCAACCGACAGAAGCACCTCGGGACGAGACCAGAGTCCCTTCGTCTGTACGAAACCTCAAAGCCAAGTCTATGCAACCCTCTCCTCGCGAGCCGCGTGGCACCCTTTTGACTGCGGCTGGTACAACCGATCACTCACGATCTTCTTCAACCAATGCTGTCCGGACGCCAGTCAGGAACACGTCTGCGTCGACAGTGACGACTCCTTCCTCGTCCTCCAAGCGTATGTCTACCATGCCCCGTGCCACCGGCTTGGGTGCGCGCACTATCAGTCCAACCGATGCACGTCGGGCCAAGCGGATGTCAATGGTGCCACCTGCACCACCCATGCCTCACACCCCTCCTACACCGACCGAGCCGCTTCCCATCCGACCTGTGTCGTCAACCCAGTCCCCTTCTCTTCTCCCGAGGAAAAGCGTCACCCCTTCCTCCAACCGAACGACTCCAGACCCGAGCCGCAAATCATACAGCTCCGGGCTGTCGTTGTCATCAAACACGAGTTACAACTCGGTGCGAAACTCAGGAAGCTCGCTCCAACCGCGTCTATCACAGAATTTCTCCTCTTCTCGATTACCTACGCCCAAGCCGCGTACGGAGCAGGCGTCTTCTTCTTCGACAGGAGAGGAGGTTCCGCCAGTTCCGGCAATTCCCAAAGCCTATGAGTCGCCCAAGGGTGAGCTTGACGCGCCTGTATTCCCGGCGCCAAGGAAGTCCAGTTTGCCGGTAGACATCGGTCTTCTTAACATTTCGCGTGATTTAGATTCGGATGCCCTGGCCGATACCACCGAGAATGGTGACTACTATCCTAGGCAGGCTGCGAAGACCCCCGAGTCGCGTACCCGGACTTCTACGGTAATTGGTCGCAAGGGTCTGCAACCGTTGAAGCTACCGCCATTGAACCTGCTGCCCCTTGGCACTCCGATGACTACAAAGATCGAGGCATTGAAGGACAGGGAAGCTGAGGAACGCAAATCATACACTCCATCCAACCAAATCACCTCAAAGACGCCTAGCACTCCAATGACTGCGTCGAAGGCCAACTTCTGGGCTTATCGTGATGACGAAGATACAGGGTCTGCCAATCAAGTACGGAGTAGCACATCGCATTTTGCGTTGAGCTCTACCTCTACAGCAGCCCTGCGTACTGCCAGCAGTACCAGTGCCTTTGAAACATCCAACGGCACTCGCAATATCTCACCCTATGCATCATACACGTTACCGAAGAGCAGCTCCGAGTTCACTTCGCTCCGCTACCAGGCTAGCGGGGATTACTCCAACCGAGGCTCTCAGTCGTACAAATTGACGGGACCCCGACCTCAAACGCAGAGTGCCGTTTTCACACCCGCTGCGGAAAGACTCAGCCAGATCTCGACACCATCGGAGCCAGAAAATGCCCCGGTGCCTAGTTCCAATCCGAAGGAGCGATTGACTGTGACCCGTATTCGCAGCAATTCCAAGGCTGCTAAATCGTCCGAGGTCGATACCGATGCAGCCAAGTACGATCATATGCCGCCCCCCAAGCTTCCTGCGTCTGCTACGTGGAACAATTTGTCTTCTATTCCATCGACCAGTCCTACTGTCAAGTCATCATTCCTCAAGCCTCGGCGGCAATCGTCTGTGTCGAGCATCTCAAAGCAGCCTGGCAACCGGAAGCCCAGCGTCAGCAGTGATCGCAGCTTACATTTGGAGCCTTCTCCTTCAAATGAGTCCGGTGGAAGCGAACATTCTCAAAACCGTGCTTCCGGCGCCTACATATCTCCAGTCCATAAGATCATCAACTCTGCTCGATCTAGTGCTGCTGCTTCTCCTCGATCGGCTGATGTCAATGCCGATGCAGATGTGGTAATCGCTGACGAGGAAATGAGGAGACTGGGATCTAAGCGCAAAGACTTTGAGACCGCAGCGAGAGAATTGGATGAACTGCGTCGCAAAGCAGGACCGAAGGATCGTGTCAGCCCTGCACAGGCTCTGAAGATGGCAAACTTGAACATCTTTGAGCGCGGCGAGATAATTGACTACCGGGATATTTTCTTCTGTGGCACACAGAACGCTAAGAAGCACATCGGTGATCTCCACTCGGGCGCAGCGAACTTTGGTTACGACGATGACCGGGGTGATTACAACATCGTGATGGGCGACCATTTGGCCTACCGTTACGAGGTTGTTAACGTTCTCGGCAAGGGCAGTTTCGGCCAGGTCGTGCGTTGCGTCGATCATAAGACCGGTGCTTTGGTTGCGATCAAGATTATTCGCAACAAGAAGCGGTTCCATCAGCAGGCCTTGATCGAGGTCAATCTCCTGACAAAGTTGAAGGAGTGGGATCCCGACCGTCGTCACAGCGTGGTGAACTTCACCCAGAGCTTCTATTTCCGTGGCCATCTCTGTATCTCGACCGAACTCCTCGGCATGAACTTGTACGAGTTTATCAAGGCGCACGACTTCAAGGGCTTCTCACTCAAGCTCATTCGCCGGTTTACCAAGCAGATGCTTAGCAGTTTGGTCTTGTTGCACGCTAAGAAGGTCATCCACTGTGATCTGAAGCCGGAGAACATTCTTCTCGTGCATCCTCTGAATTCGGAGATCCGAGTGATTGACTTCGGTTCGAGCTGCTTCGAGAACGAAAAGGTGTACACCTACATCCAGAGTCGTTTCTATCGTTCCCCGGAAGTCATTCTTGGAATGTCCTACGGCATGCCCATCGACATGTGGAGTCTCGGATGTATTCTGGCCGAGCTTTTCACAGGATATCCCATCTTCCCTGGTGAGAACGAGCAGGAACAACTGGCCTGCATCATGGAAGTGTTTGGACCTCCGGAGAAGCATTTGATCGAAAAGAGCACTCGCAAGAAGCTGTTCTTTGATTCTCTGGGCAAGCCTCGCCTGACCGTCTCGTCCAAGGGACGTCGTCGTCGTCCAAGCTCCAAGGAACTTCGGCAAGCCATCAGATGTGATGATGAACCTTTCCTCGACTTCCTCACCCGTTGTCTCCGCTGGGATCCTGCTCGTCGCCTGACTCCTCACGACGCCCTGAAGCACGAGTTTATCACGGGCATCAAGGTGCACTCTCGGCCTCGGATGTACGCTGCGATGAACTCGCCCTCCAAGCGAGGCGCCAGCGCCTCCAACGCGCGTCCACTCCCCGAGCCTCCGGGCAATAGCCTGAAGAGTGGTTCATCCGGCCGTCTTCGTGATGCCTCGGGCAATTCCCCGGTCAAGGGTGGAAAACGCCATTCGACCGTCAGCGGTCTTCCGCCGTCCAGCCCCGTCAAGCGATCGTCCAACAACCCCACCAGCACGTCCGGAACTGCTTTGCCCCGTGCCTCGGCACGAAGCATCAGTGGGAGACCCGACCTCGCGACGGCGGCGGCTGCGACCAGCTTAGTGAGTTAAGCCGGCGTCGACACAATCACAAAGGCCTTAGAACGCTGACCAACCACAGAGGACCAAGTAACGTCTATTTCGTCTTGTTCTTCCCCAGCCCTGTAATCATAATTTTGTTCTTCTCTTCTTTTCCTCATGCATCAGGTGGTTTGTCATGTCGGCATTTGTTGCTCTGGTTCGGTGAACCCGGGAGATGAAAACAGGGACGGCATCCATCCTATACCCTTTATGTTCGTTGACAGCATTTGCATCTGAGTCCTGATATGATTTTTGTGAACGGGTTTATTGCGTCCATGTTCCACGTTCCATGTTCTTTCGTTGATGTCCCTCGTTCTATACTCACGACTTCCCAGGCTTTTAACTCCTGTTGTACATTTTTATCGCTTGCATCTCTCGTGTGAGAGCTTCATGATGAGTGCTCTACAGAGCTCTTAGCCAACAATTGACTATTATTCGCATACCATAATCATAAACATAGGTCCAGGCCTACCCTGTATAGTTGTAGTGTAGTGCCGTCCAAGTGGGTCAACCGGCCGCGTATCGGCTTACTTGGCCTCATCGCCTTATCGTGTTTACTCCACTCCCGACTTTCAATCTCCAACTCCTTCATGTCGCCCGCCCTGCACTCGCAATGAATGGCTTCGACAATAAGGGCCTCGATGAGGATTCCTTCGGGGAAAAGTCCGACATCTCAGGGGTGAAGGCCTTTGACGCTTTCCGTGAGTCCAGCGCCAGCTCTCGAGCGCACTCCCATTCGATTGAACACAATTGAACCATACAAAGACCATACCAACTAACAGTCGCCTCCCTCAGCCAAGACAAAAGCCTCCTATACAAACCCAAGCCACCGCGGTGGCCAATGGACCGTCCTCGTCCTGCTCGTCTGCACACTGTTCAGCTTCTCCGAGTTCAAAACATGGTGGCGCGGCAACGAACACCACCACTTCAGCGTTGAAAAGGGCGTTTCCCACGACCTCCAGCTCAACCTCGACATAGTCGTCAATATGCCCTGCGACACCCTCCGCGTAAATATCCAAGACGCATCAGGCGACCGCGTCCTCGCGGGCGACCTTCTCAAGCGCGAAGAAACGAGCTGGCAGCTATGGATGCAGAAGCGTAACTACGAGACCCACGGCGGTGCGCACGAGTACCAGACGCTCAGCCACGAGGACGAGGACAGAATCAGCGCGCAGGAGGCGGATGCTCACGTGCACCATGTTATTGGAGAGGTGCGCCGCAATCCCAGACGCAAGTTTGCCAAGGGGCCGCGTATGCGCTGGGGTGAGGTTGCGGACTCGTGTCGCATTTACGGTAGTTTGGAGGGGAACAAGGTGCAGGGGGACTTCCATATTACGGCCAGGGGACATGGATATAGAGAGATGGGGACGCATTTGGATCATTCCGGTATGTTTTAGATCCATTTCGTCTTATATAGGATCTATGAATCCGAGACGTCTCGGGATTGTACTAACGAGACTTCCACAGCATTCAATTTCTCGCATATGATTACCGAACTGTCCTTCGGCCCTCACTACCCGAGTCTGCTCAACCCTCTGGACAAAACCATCGCCGAGAGCAGCTCCCATTACTACAAATTCCAGTACTTCCTCTCCGTCGTGCCGACCCTTTATACCAAGGGCAGAAACGCACTCGACGCATACACTTCTAACACCCGGTCCGGACGGAACACTATCTTCACGAATCAATACGCCGCAACCAGCCAGAGTGGCCCGATCCCCGAGACGCCGATGCTTGTCCCGGGAATCTTCTTCAAATACAACATCGAGCCGATAATGTTGCTTATCAGCGAGGAGCGGAGCGGGTTCTTGGCTCTGGTTATCAGGGTAATCAACACTGTTTCGGGTGTGCTTGTTACCGGTGGTTGGCTTTATCAGATTTCGGGGTGGGTTGGCGAGATCCTGGTAAAGAGACGGAGGCAAACTGAGGGTGTTTTGACGGGGAAGCATTATTCGGACTGAGGAGTTTACTTGTTTTTGAATGCATTTTGTTTCTCGGTAAATTCCATCTCCGTCTAGTGTTGCTTAGTATAGTTGTGTGCACAGGAGTATCTCGAATGTATTGCATATCACCAAGTCCATCTTGTGGGCTCGGAGATATCTTTTATCCTAGACATTTACTTTTTGGGAGTAATCCCCGTGGATGATTTGCATGCAGACAGAAGTTGTATTGAAGACAAGATCATGGTATATATCATCAAGCGCCACCCCCAATGCCCAACCCGCCCACGAGGAGGATCTGTGCAGAGAAAACCTCAAACCTCAAATATCTCACCCATGCCAACACCGGCGCCCTCGGCGCCAGCTCGACTATCAACCAGATCCAAGCGCCACTTCTCCCAATCACGTAGCTTACGCTTAATATCGCGCATCCACTCGACACGCTTGCGGGCCTCTTCCTCAGCCTGGGCGCGCGCGAACTCAGCCTCGTCAAATTCATCTTCGAGGTTCTCTTCGGACAGCAACTCGAGACTGCCACGCGTAGCAGGGGCGTGCGGATGGGGCGGATTGGAGGAGCCAGCGCGGGAGCGGTTACCATTGCCCGTAAAGGCAGCAAAGCCGCTGGACAGAACAGTCGAGAAGGAAGAGTGGTGCTGCGTAGCCATGCTACGGCGACGGGAGTGGTCGGGGCGTCCACCGACAAGGTCGACGTCGTCGAAGGCATTGGCGCCTGCATCACCGACAGACTCAGCTCCCTCCTGGGGATAGTGTTGACCAGCCAGCTCCTGGCGCTTCTCTTGCCAGACTCCACGGCGCAGATCAAAGTTCTCGCCCTCCAGCTCGCGTATGCGGCGCTCAAGGCGCTGGCGCTCCTCGTCTTCGAGTTCGTCGAGGGCTTCGTCGTCTGCGCCGCCACCAGCCTCGCGCTTGCGAATGCGGTCACGCTCTTCGCGGAGCCGCAGGTTCTCATTTTCGATGCTGGCTAGCTTCTTCCGCACGACAGCGGTTTCCTTTTCGATCTTTTCGCTCTCCCGGAGACGGGCTTGATGCCGGCTCTCGGATTCTTTGTGCAGGTTGCCCATGGCCTGGAGCTTCTTATCAAAAGTTTCGATCTTCTTATCGGCCTCACTCTTCTCGTTTTTCAGATCTTCAATTTCACGCTGCAGTGTCTTGATCAGGGTCTCGGTTGACGTCTTGTCCACCCCTTCCTTGACAGCCTTCTCGGACGCGCGCGTTAGTGCTTGTTTCGAGTCCGCCAGTTCACGCTGGGTGCGCTCAAGTGCCGCCTGGCTATCTGAGACTTTCGCTTCTAGTGCCGCGAGCTGGCTCTCGTGCGCTTCATTGGAGGACGACTGCGATGTGACTTGTGCTCGTAGATTGGAGATCTCCAATTCCATAGCCTCAATAGTGGCCGACTTAGACTCTAACTGACGTACAAGATCTGCCGGTGGCGAATCTGTGGAACTGGAATTGTTTCGGTTTGACCGGGACTGGAGCTGCGAATTTTGCCGCTGTAGCGAAGCGATTTCCTCTTTCTGTCCAATGGAGTCAGACTGTATCACGTATCCAGAGGAATACGGGCATGCTTACCAATGTTTCAATGCTCGCCGCTTTCTCCTCAGCCTTCTTCAACTGCTCTCTCAGCTCCGGCACATCCACACTACTCTCACGCAGATCCTCCAGTTGATCCTCCGTTTTGCGCCAACGGCTCGTTGCATCTGCTAGCTCCTTCTCCATCCGCTTATTATCCTTCTCCAGCTCGCTAATTCGCGTCGACTGTTTCTGGAATACTTCGTGGACCGAGTCTCCATCCCCGGTCAGGGGCGGTAGTGACTGCGGAGGGGACTTGAGAGCCGAGGAGGGAGAAGGGGAAACGCTGCCTTGCGACACGGACGTCTTGCGGAATGATGATGAGCGCATCTTCGACTGGATCGATAGCGAGGGCTGGCGGCCATGACCGGCTCGAGGAGTATCTAGTCGGGCTGGTTGCGCCTCCGTCTCAGGACCAGGAGAGGTGGGGGCAGGGGGCATGGGTTCAATAGGAGACTCGGCAGGCGCGTCGAGGTCCTCGGGCTGTTCCTTTTCTTGCGCCTGCTCTGGACTGTCAGTCTCTACCGCTGTATCCTCCTGCGGCTTCTCCTCGGCGGGGGCCTCTGGCGATGGAGTCTCGGTGGCAGGTTCAGCCGCAGGTTTTTCCGTGAGATCAGCCTCTTTGGTGGCTTCGGCATCTTTGGGTGTATCTGTAGCGCTCGAGGCCTTCTTGTTTGCCTTTTTCTTCTGTTTCTGGAGCTGGGCCACCTACAAAACACGGGACCTGTTAGCAACGGAAGTTTGCCACGTCATGAGGACCAGGAAGGTCATACCCTCTTCTTGGCCGCAGCCAACTTCTCAGCCTTGACGCGCTCCTCTTCGTCGGCCATGATTAGTGGTTAACGGTGGAATCAATGGGCTGGTGAGAGTGGAGGATGAAGTGAAGGGGACGAGAATGGACCAGCTTTCCCCATCTGTGCACGGGCCACCTCCGATCTATACAGGCATGTAATGCGCACTGTACATCAGTGCATCTGCAGGGTTATCTCTACTGGAAGTCATTTTGAGCAACAAGAGACTTGTTAGTAACAGATTTATGCAGCTTTCCTTATCCTGATGATCCAGGGTGCGAACTCGTTGAGCGCCAGATACTATTTACAGGGACACACCGTGCATCAAGTACAAGTACCTGATGTTGGATTCATACTTCTACCGTAGTGCGTACTTACCGTTAGGAATTTAGAATGATGGCGAATGCTGAGCAGAAGCTCTGTACCCAGATACCTAGGTACTACAACGTATATGAGGCATTGCGTCAATAGAAAGCACGGCAGTTAGGTATATCATTAAGCGGTATAATAATCAGAGCAGAACCGAAGATAAGATCGAGGCATCGTCGTGTCAGTCTCGTCCCTTAATGTCCGTGGCAGAAAAGGTATGCAGGTTGAATTGCGCCAGAAGCCCCTCAATATCAGACCGAACGCCTCCGGCTATTAATAAAGAATCACCGATCAACGGGAAAGAGAAAAAAAAGGCAATCGAGAAGAAATTCAAGTTGAAAACCATTAAACCTCCATGGCATCCGCAATCTCCTCACTCATTGCCCTCACCATACCTTTACTGTGTGAGCGCGACCGGATCTCCTCGTCGCTGAGCATGAATTGGTCCTCATCATCAATCACAGGGCGTGACGGCTGATGGTCTATATCGTCGTCGTCGCTTTCCTCATGACGGAGCGAGGACGCCGCCCGACTTCCAAGCCAGTAGCGGGCGCGCTTGCTGGAGCTGAGATCTGGAGTCAAATATCCATCGTCGAACGTCCGCTTGCCGGTAGGCGTCACGGCCATCTCACTATCCTCGGGCGGGGAATGGCTCAGGATGGGGATTGCACGCAAATAGATATAGCACACACGCTTCCGTAGCGGATTGAACCAGAAGTAATGCAGACTCCAGATGGCTCCGTCGTCAGCGTCGGCCGGGTCCTCCTCCGGGGAGTACGAGTAAACCGAGCATTCCTTGAGCGACATGTGCTCGTCCATGATCCTCCACATCCGCGGGCCCCAGGCAGGGGTGCTGCTATTGTATGACCCCGATAGGGTCGCGGGAGATGAGGGAGAGAAATCGATGGACTCACGAGGCCGCAGGTTATACAAGGTTGAATTTATCGTATTCATCACGCGCTTCGGATGCCGCTCGCGTCGGAAGTCGGTCGGTCGCAGCACATGTGAGAAATCGTAGTCGGAATGGCTCGCATTGAGCGTTGCAATGAGATAGGCAAATGTGCGGCGACTCGAGTGCTCACTCAGGGGCCCGAAGGGACTCGAGCGCGACAGGTTCAGGGTTTCGGCGGCCTCGTGGGCATTTGGCGGAGATAAAGAGGCAGAGAGTCGAAGAATGGATTCATACTGGGCTTCGAGCGATTGTTCGATGTGGTTATACAGCTTCCGGTCTGATCGCGCAGCCTTGGTCGTGTACAGATCACATCCACCGACGATATGGCAGTCGGCGGTATCGAAATTTAGAGAACTCGTGACATCCTCAAACTCCGGGAGAGGGAGAAACTAAAGGGGGCGAGATTCAGTAAACCCGACCGGGAAGAGAGACGGGTGATGTGTCACTAGGGCGACCGGGGGATGTCAACCTACCTTCATCCTAGCAGGGAGGGCTGTAATCGGTAGCGGCCAAAGTGGTTGATTCTGGAAAGTATTCTGTCGACTTTTGCAATGGTGAGAGAAGAGATGACAGAAGCGCCGGACTTGAGCGATGATGAGATGACGCGGGTGGTCGCGCCGGAGCCGGAGGCGGAGATGGGGGGCCGATCGGCGATAACCGTGAGATAGCCGCAAGCAGGGAAACGTAGACAATCAGCTACAGCAGGGCATCAAAGGCACCAGAGGGTTCAAAGGAGTCAAAGAGGGAGATGATAGAAATGGCACAAGGACGCAGCCAGGCGCAAGAACGCTTCCAGGCCACGATAAGAGGGGGGCTGCAGTCACGTGTTCGAGCAGTTCACCAGTGAGAAGGCGCACTGACCTCACGAGTGGCCCAATCCATGGATCACTCGTTCAGTCACAGCCCGACTGCGGCCAAGTTGCGTGAGACATCGTCTGCGGCCTGAAATGGCAGGTTGGTATTATCAGTATATAAACAAAACATCGCTACGCCAAAAGTTAAAGCACAATGAGTCGCTCCGTCGTTACATGATCTTGGTGACCACATCTTCCTCAACCTGGGGAGAGCATTAGCCCGCACCTGGGAGGGAGGGGGGTTTGATAGGGAAGGGGGAATAAAGCCAACGGTATACAAGAATGTACATCCACGGTGGAAGACACCTGTATATCGCATAGGGGCGGGGGATGGGACTGTATCCGACTCACCTCCATGTCTTCCAAGCTGTCCTGCTGGCTGATGCACCGTAGCACATTCTTCTTGCTGCTTTCCTGCATCTCTCCCGCCAATAACAATTCATCTAGGATGAAGTATGCCTTCTGGAAATTGAAGATGATGTCTAGCTCGCACACGTTCCCGTAGTATTTGTCCATCTGCTCCACGTAGCGGTGGACGATCTCGAGGTTGATCAGCTCGTTGTCCGTGGACGAGCAGCCGGCGATGAAGAAGAGAGAGGCATAGCGACGGTAGACGACTTTCGAGTCTGCAGGTACGAGTGGTCAGCAAATGAGTGGGCTGTCTGTGATGGTGTTTGGGGAGGGGGAGCCACCTTTGTATTCGAGGAAATTGCACATGCGCGTCCGGCGCGACAGAACCAGCTGGGTCACATCTTTGATGATCTTGGCCTTCTCCTTGGGAGAGAGAGTAGTAAACCACTTAGCAAGGCGCTGCGCAGAGATTTGTTAGTCGGCTTCAAGCCAGGTGGACCGGGAATCGGGGTGGGCCACGAGGACGGGGACGCACCACTTTGCCCTGTCGGGAGAGCAGAATCAGGTAGCTGGGAACAGTCAGTCGAATCCGGCCATCCCAATGATCACAATGGTAAACTCACCTGATGGGCATTTTGATGGTGGGAGGGGAAAGGGATGGAGAAAACCGGGGGTTGTTGAAGCCGTGGCGGATCCAAGCTCTGAAATTCTTCGGGTGGAGCGGAGGGGAGGTGCCCCGCTGCAGGTGCCCTAGCTTGAAACCTGCCAGTGAAGGTATTCAGATCTTCTGACCGTTTTGAAGTTGGTGAGCTGTGAATTTGCAATGTGTGTTTTACGCACGGTTCGATGTTCTGTGAGTCAACGCTGCGCTTAGGTACGCAGCCGCTGCGTCCCAGGGTCACGGCACAACTGTTTATTTATGCTATTCTATTATACGAGCTCCAGAGAACCATGGACTATTTGAATCCAGACTAGGGTAAATTTAGGGAGTTAGATTGGTCTGCATATCTTTTCAGCCTCTAAACATACACCAATTCCGGCACGGCAGCTCCTATCCACAACCCATACGCCTAAAAGAAGAAAACCAACTACTACTAATCACTCGATCTAAACAATAGATTGCCGGTACGTTCGGTATCAAACCCCAAATTAACGATTATTAATAACATAGTAATAGCACAAAAGTATCCAAATGCGACTCGTCGCAGATTACAAGTAGACTTCCAAGATCGTTTTCCTTTTCCGGGGATGGAGACCGACGCAGTCAATTCCCAAACAGAATCATCAATCGTACACTCGTCTTTCCAACCCTTTCCCATCCGCATCATTCCAAACGTAAACCGTGATGTAGTTCGCGGTAGTGAGAGGGACAATAGCTCCCATGTCCCTGGAGACGGGCGGTCGTCCTACTCCGAGGTGAACCTGGGTGTCCAAGATCACTTTGGAGCTCCCACGACCAAATCCGCGGTCACGTTGTTGTGTCCAAGCTTAGACCTGGGCCATGTTGGGGCGGCGACGGCTGGCAGAGCGGCCACGCATGCTCACCGTGGAGGCGCGGGCCATGAAGATTGAAATGATCACCGAGGCCATGTAACCGGCCCAGCCAAACCACAGGAAGGCAGTCGACGCCTGTGCCTCGCGGCAGCGCTTTTCCAGGTGAAAGGAGCCGTTGGTAATCTCATTGTGGAGGGTGTATTGCTAAGGAATGTATTAGCCGTGAACAAGTTGTATGTAGGCCGAATGGTTTGCATACCCGGTTGCTGCAGGAATGGCTAGTCAGCTTTGCAGCCAGCGCAATAGCGGCGCAGAAGAAGAACACGCAGTTCAGCGCGTCCAGGGTGATCATGAAGATCGGGTGGATGGCCCAGTCCAGATTCCAAGAGGCCGGGACCAGGTAAAAGAGTGTGAACAACGAGAACGCCGACACGAACATGGTGTAGTTGACCGAGCTCGGGTTGCCCGCAAAGGCCTGGGCGATCATATTACCGACGAGGGCCATGATGATGACGGTGCACACGAACTATACACGGCATGAATCAGCTCTAGATCCGTGAGTATCTCTCACGCGACACATACCTCCCAGCCACGAAGGCCCAACTGAACACCCCGCAAACCCATTTTGACTGGTTCCTGGACGGTGAGACGAGGTAGAGTATGCGAAGAAAAGGCCTTGGTAAAGGGATGAAGCTGAGTGACAAAATACGATGGTTAGACAGCGTTACTGCTGAGCTTTAGGGCAGCGTGGACATTAAATCGCGGATGGCCCGGAGGGACGTCATGACGATATAGAAAAGTTATTGAAAACGAGTCGCTACGTCATGCATCGACGCCGGGACCCGGCGGCACCAGAACCGATCGAGTGATTGGAGCAGGGGGTTTGATCAGGATTCCGCCCGACTGCCCACGGAGCTTGGTCAATGACAAAATGAGTCTCGGTGCGTACAGATTCTTGCACTCTGCGAGTCAACTTGAAAACCCGAGGTGACACTTCAACCCCCACTCCCCACGGATGATTTGCGATTGTGGGGCGTGCCTTTCTCTCATCTCTAAAGAGCTTTGCTAGGTAATTTTTTTTTCTGAACTTCTGCCTGCTCGTCGTATTTCTATTTTCCCTGCATTCTTCAGAAAACTTGGAACAGAAAATGGGTGCAGGGTTATGCGCACGCACTTTAGTGGAATGGGTATAGTCCGGTCGATGGTGAAACTTTGCGGCACCCTAAAAAAGGGATGAACGCTTAGAGTTCGGACCAGTAGAAAATAAGAAACGAATGCAAAAAGCCCAAAAAAAAGACTTGCAAATAGGGTTCACAAAAGACCTACACTAACCAATCGGGTTATGGAACCCACTTATTACGATCCAGCTGGCAGGAACTGCTCTACCCGCCCCGTGAGCCACCGGGAGCAGCCATTTGTTTCTGGACATCTAACAACTAACGAGTCATAACGCCACCCCTGGACAGTGGCATGGGTAATGGAAATTATGCCGATCATTTCATATCAATAGTTATCATAGAAAATCACCTCTAGCCACTTTCAATACCATAGTTATTTTGGAGGGAAGGTTGCAGACGAACAACCCAAAGCCTTCCGAGAAATTAATACTTGCCAGGTAGTCTTGCGACCAATCAATTATTTCGTTAGGATTAAATGTGAGATCGCTGCCTCAAGGTAGAAAGATATCACTCAGCGTTTCTTAAATGGGCACTGAAGAAAACCATACGACGTTGAAGTTGCCCGTGTCGACCTCATACAGCCGGAGTGCGCTGTTTACATTGGCGAGAGGTGTCACGCTGGGCCCGAGCCAAGCAGTCGCGAGGGCAGTTCCTGCATTCTGAGCTGTGCCGCTGTTTGCATAGAATATCATGAATTAGCCCTCGTAATTGTGACCAAAGAAGATCTCGGCAATGACATGCGGCGAGTAACGGCCCACGATCCGGTACAAGAGGTTGGCCGGATCAGGCATTGGCATTGGGTCGTTGCAATTCCAGTCACTGGGGACATGGCCAATGGGCCAGACTCGTTCACCATTGTCCTCGGCATTTTGAAGCTCTTCTATCCTCCGGGAGAAGACAACCAGGTTTAAAACGCTTCTCTTGTACCGGAAATCTTCATATCATTAGCTCACCAGACCACGAGCCCAGTTGAATAATAACTCACCAGTGTTGAAGGAAATGATACGGAATTCATAGTCAGTCTTGATTGAGTAGCCACCGTAATGGGTTCGTGCTTGCTCTGTAGTCTTATGACTGATGCACCCCTCGTGCTGCCAACAAGCTGGAGAAGTGCTTATAGCTCCAACTGAGCCGATCCCCCAACCAGCCAGGGAAGCTGTCTGGAGCATCAATATTTACTTATAATCAAGCATCTACCGTTACCTTACGTTTGCACAGGAATATAAAAGTCCCGGGCTTCTGGGCTTCCGGGAGTACATGATTCATGTGTAACCGCTCTCCGCGATTACGGAGGCTGTGGAATCAAAGCCATATGGCAATCAGCCGTAAAATATAGACCGTCTATCAATACTAAACGTAAACTAACTTGACCTTGGACAGGGGCGGACAACGTCGAAGTTCAATCTCAAAGTCATGATATCACCGACCACTTCGGACTTACTCCACCGCGTACTTCCAGGTGGATCAACAAGGGCAGGATTCATGACGCAGCGGGAAGTCCAGCACGGCGTTCGCGCTTATATTGCATGGCGTCTTCGAATGGGTCCGCAATCGACCTCGGCACCCTGAGAGAAGACATAACACCGGAAGGCACTCTGATACGAAAGAAGATTGCACTCTACCTCACTACTTGTCCGAATTGCAAGATCAATTGAGAATATCCGAAAAGGCTCTGTTGAGTCTATATTGAACGACTTTTCTATCCCGACGAAAATCCCGATATTCAACACCAAGCCAGTCCGGTGCACATAATGCCCGTCCGTCCATCTTTGAAAGGTTCAACCTTCGACGCAGACCTACGAGATCGACATCTGATCTATGATTATGACGCGCAAGACGAACAGGGCACCCCCCAGAAGTGGCGGTATGAGATGTGGTTCCAGAACGAAGATCGCATCAACTACGCCATCCATGGCGGGCCAATGGCTGGCCGAATCAACTTCCAGGCGGCAGAGTACCAATGCATCCGAGCCGGGGAGTTGTGGCAGTGTAACTGGCTGGAAGAGACGGGAACAATGTGCTCTCTCGTGTACGACATCCCGCGGCGACGGATCACTACCATGCTTGGGTTCTCCAAGGGACATTGGGAGAAGGCCAAGGATGCGCATGGCGATAAGCGGAACCCGGAAGATTTTGAGCGGTGGCGAGGGCTTGCGAAGATCGGAATCCAGACAGATCGTGTTATTCTGAGTGAGCAGGCCAACATTTTGGAGGATTTCCGTGGACCGGGAAATTTGAAGCCTGCCGAGAATAGCTGGCCGACTTTGTGAGATTGTCTTCGACGGGGGTGGCAGTGCCGGTTCTCGTATGGTGTTAAAAAAAAAACCGTTGGAGAGTGTTGTCCGACCCATGATAGAATTTTGAGCATGGCAACTCCTTGATCCATTTGCCCATGCATATTGCCCGTGAGAGGCTACAATAGAAGGCGACAATGAATGTATCAATGACCTTTTGTCCGTTATGGAATGCCTGCAATTATCAACCATGTGAAGATATCGATCAATGACAGGTAGAGGCTACTCAAGCGACTCATAGGGGCCGGACGGTTATGCCATTGACTCGATCGTGTGTCTTGCGGGCGACGGGCGTGTTTCAATGAGTGTATCCGGCGGAGCGGTATTAGGTAGAGGTAAGAAATCCAGGACGGTTCGATGACCATCCCTAGGAGAGGCTTCAATCGTGATCCTTTGATGATCCGCTCGACGGGCTCTGTGGAGCCTGGAGACATACAAGCTCAACCTGGATTTCATCGGGGGAGATTGGTGGGGGGCTGTCGTACGTCGGGCCACGAGTGATGATTGCAACGGCAACTTGGGAAGCTTGTTGGTGAGCTGTCATGTCATCGAGGTACCACACCTGCCAAGGGTGAGTGCCAGATCCTGAGGGCATGACGGTGACATTCTGGTCGGTTCCTTCTTTGGCAAAGTCTAGATAAGAAGTGGTTAGCATTATATCGGCGCGACACTAAGCCTCGAATGAGCTAAAACAGACCTTGAACCGGGATCGTTGCGACATCAAGCACAAATGGACCGCAATGAGGAAGGTCAGGCGGAATCAACAACATGTGTTCTAGAGCCTTCTGAAGAGGTCGATCGTAGTAAAGGCCCGACGAGGCGAGGCGAAACATAGATTGCTGCACAGCAGATATGAGCTCGTTCGAGCACTCAAAGCCCCAGATACCATCACATCCATTGTGGGTTCCAGACGGCGTGGCAGTCATATTGCCGACACGGAGCGCAATCTCCGAAGTCTTGTTATGGTCGATGGCGTCCTTGTTGATATGACGATCCTGATACCGAAGCCAGAACCCAGTTTTTGTCATAGGACCCTCGCCCTTGCCTGAAGAACTCGCGTCGAAGCCGTAGTAAAGGTAGATAGGGTCGGTGAAGAGAGGCTGGAAGTTGAAGCTCACGGCGGTTTGAGCAAGAGGGTCGATGCAGCCGTTATTCCAGAAAGAGCAGAACTGAGCCGAGCTGCACTGCAGCAGGGCCAGGACCAGGAACAATACCCAGGGCAGGGCGATCGGGCTCGACCCTGAGCTAGAAGCCATGGTTGAATGGGAAGAGTGAGCTGTTATGTTCCCAAGAGCGACCGCCGACGGCCCTCAGACGCGTGTGGGAAGATAGAAGCTGGCGGGCAAGGTCACAATTCTCATGCTCATCATCCGACAGTTGGGGAAATTCGAAGGTAGGATCAGAGGGTAGGAGAGGATGATAATATCCAGCGGCCGAACCCGATCCTAGGGACCCATTAACACATCCACGAGCGGCGGAACGGCGAGTCAAGCCAAGGAATCCAGCCGCCTAGCCCACTTGGTGGTCGGGTAGAAGAAAAAAGGGTATCGGACAAAAGTGGTCGAGTGGAAAAGGACCTGTTCCAGTAGGCAAAACGGGGCTTCCGGAAAACAAAACCAGGGAAGGAGAAGCAAGACCCAAAAAGGAAGAGAAGGGGGCCTCAGCGCAAGATGAAAATAGATTAGTAGTGCATTCCCATCAGTTCTAGCACACAGCGTGAGATGCCGGTGAAACACAGGGAGCACGGCTACTTCGGGGATACTTCACGGAGGTAGAACTCGTCCCTGCAGCAATCTAGCATTCACGGAGGTCACCCGCAGGTCTTCCCAGCATTGTTTCGCTGACGCTGGAATCTTTCTCCTCGTCTTGGCTGTTAACGCACTAAAATTCAAGGCCCCGCATAGCGAGTGACTAAAAGGGTAAATCCAGGCGCGAATCATCGTCTGGGTTGCAGAGTTGGCCAGGGCCCAGCCACTTAGCGCTCGCCATTGTCCACATTCTTCGGTCAATGAGGGTCTTTGGGGTCTGGCGCGCGTGGGTCCCGACCTCGCTAGCACGCCCATTCGGTCATCCAAGGACCCTTGTTGGGTCCCCTTCCTGTGTGGCGTTGGAACCCTGATTTGTATATCGTTATTTCTGGGGTCTCTCGACAAGGTGTGTTGGACATGAGTTGCTGATTGCAGATAGTTTGCGTTGAAACAATAGGATGGGGAAGCAACATTTGCGCTTTGGGCGACGGAAGGTTTCCATCTTTCGGAGTCCCGATAACAGAGCGGACCCTTGTCGCCTCTGACTAGCGCCGTACTGGACCGTGCCTAGCACCGGAGAAACCCATTTTTGTTACCTCTTTCGAGAAAGAGAACGGAGTCTGTGTGAAATGTCCGTCCGGGTTACACGGGACACCGGTGGTTTTGTGTGAGCGCAGTGTATGTATGTCGCTGCATATGCAGGAGCCCCGAAAAACACTCTGACCCATACCTCCACGGTATCAGATCTGAGACGCTGATCGTCCTGTCACCAGGGATCCGACGGGCCTGTAAATCCTGTGACGTCATATACAGGCCTGAACCCCAATGGTTGGATCGGAGCATTCCGACAGGGAGTCCTTGTGAGATGCTCTCAGCGTCATAAGATTGGTCTTGGGGGTGTCACATATGCTCTTCTCATTGGCGTCTTTCGGAAATGGGTTCTCGGTGGAGAAGTGAATGGATCTATTAGGTACTTCACCGAATCCGATGGGTATTATCGGCAATTTGAGGTCTTCTCGGCATCTTGGCATGTGGGCGTCATTTGGACATCGGGATCTTGTGTTCGCCGATGCGAATGGTTGGGACATGAGGCATGGGTCATAGGGCTGCCAAGAATACGAAAAAGGCGAGGCTTTGGTTCTGAAGGAACTAATCTTCCCAGCTGCTCGTGATAACCATGGTCCAAACAGAGTCATGATTTCGTATCAATCTTGTCTCCTGGCGGTTAAAGAAGCAACTCGCCCTTCAATTCTCAAGCATACTAATGCGGTTCTTCAGCACGGCCTGTGACCTGTGGATGGAGTCGGTCAGTGAGTGCAGCCGCTCTCTCACACGTGTCACATTTCCTTCCGCGGCAGCATTGACGAGCTGCAGCACTTCAGTCTCAGCGATATCGTAATCGGTCAGTCGTGCGTGTCGTTTGGTCTGTTGAAGGTGCTCTTCATCCCCCAGGATTTTCGTGACTGCTTTGACAAGCGACAAAAGGTGCGGCACGTTGATGGTGAGCCAGCCGCATACTCTGGGGCCATGCCCCGTCGTTGGCAGATGATATCCACGGTGACGGCACGTCGTGAGAAAGTCTTCATGGCCTTTAGAGGCACGTGTACTTGGTTGTTGTACCAATCCGATTCGGGCAGCTGGACGATGTCCGTCTTCCACGCCTCGTATTGAGTCGTCTCTGGGCTCGTCCTTCGTTCCCTGGCAAGCTCCTCTGCAGTCTGATGTAGATAAATGCCCGGGACCCACTGACAAGCTGCGACGAGTAAGCAGGGCAAGCTCATCAAAGAGACCCTTGGGATTCTGGCTCTGGCACTTGCGAGTTCCGCAGAGCATTCATCGTGAGTTTCATGCCGTAGTTACTGTAGTTTCGCGTGGTTAATACATGAGATCGTAAGAGCTTAGGGGTGACAAGTAGTACTTGGTTTGTTTCGACGATATGGCCAACGGTATCGAATACTTGGTTAGCGAGAGATGAAAAGCATGTCTTCATGCCAACCGTGAGACGAGTCGCAGATAAAGCGGCCATGACGCGAGGCTGCCAAAAAGACCGTGGCCTCACTTTTTCTATGCCCACGCCTTCTAAATGAGGACTCGTTCTTTCCAAGTATGGCAGAGACGCACGAGACCAAAATCAGGTGACCAGCATACTTCGAATGGAAACCTGGGGATATGTATTCAACTTGGAAGGTGTTCATGCGAGCAATAAATATCGATCGGATAGATTGATACATTTGGTTATGATACAGAATGCTCGTAGATTGAGCGTCACTTCGTCCACGTCCAGCCTTCCAGCCGTCCACCACGGCTTCATAATGTACAAGTTAGTAAGCAAATGCCTCGATACAGAAAACGATAGGCCAATGCACAGTAAACTAGAATCAAACACAGTAGAAAAAGAGATGTCGTAGGAGAGTTTCCATCAAAGATGCCCATGAAACTCCAGAACTCCACGCTTGAAAACAAATATGCAGGGGAGAGGTCTTAATACCCAGGGAACGACACAAATGAGCGAATGTCGTAACCGAGACTTAGTTATCGTCGTCCTCGATAGCCCGATCCTTGAGCCCACTTCCATTCAACCACACACGCTTCCAGGTCCCATCAGGTCCGAACGCCGCCTCGCGGTCTTTGCGCATGCCTTCCAGGACGCCCACGATGCCACCCTTACGCAGGCGCTCCAGAACCACGTTCATTCCTTCCTTGCTCTTCAGCACCGCATCGCGGGTCCGACTCACTCCGATCAGCTCGATAGTTCGCTGGATGCCGGCAGTGGACAGTGAGGAGAAGAACCCTTTCTTGGGAGCCTCCTCTTCCACATCGGCATGGCCGGAAATAGAATCCGTCTTTTTCCGCCCCAGCAGCTTTCCCTGACCGAGTCGAGACTTGAATGTCACGGTGGTTCGGACAGTAGTTTGTTCGCAGTTCTTGTCGATGGACAACCCATCTAAAGCGCGAGGTTCCTCTTCGGCATGGTGGCGCTGGTAATGCTGCTTTTCAACCACACTCAAAATACCAGTCCATTCCATGTTGCGCGATTCGGTCTCCATCCAGCCCTCATTGGGGTCAACCACGGTGGTCTCCAGGATATAGCTCTGGCCGGAGTTGTCGGAGCCACCCATTCCCTTGGGCAGCAATTTGAGGATGCCAGACGGGATCTTTGATTTCTTCAAATGCAGCCGGGTGGTGTGAAGGCGCTGGGTGTTGGGGTCGACACGGCGTTCGATCACGTCGGTAGTGAGGACATGGCGGGAATAGGGGTTTGGGTAACGGAGGAAGTAGGCGAGAGAGACAGCAGGGAAGGAGTAGTCGTAGGTGAATTTATTCTCGAAGAACTTCATGGTGGATGGATCGTAAAGACATCAGGGGGGATGGATTTTGAGTCGTGCGATCCTGGGGACTTTTTGCTTTAGAAGGCGGCCGAAGCTCCGAGCCAGTGGAACCGGATCAACAGTTGTTCCGTAATATCACATGCCCGAGCGCCTATCAACGGCGGGGAATAGTTAAATGGTGAGTAATGGTGATGTATCCTGCGGTTCGTGAGGGGAAATCATATTATCCTTGTTTTGCTGCTCGTTAACTTTGAACTCTACATCGCGTACCCCTTACATTGTGAACACAGCTCTACATTATCTAATCAGCCGGCTCGACAGATCATAGATCTGCTACTTCCGAGGTAACAATGTGCTTCAAGAACAACTTGCAACCGTAATACTTGTTACTATGCAAGGTGATGCACTATCATATGATTATGGAATGATCAAAATATGGGGGGTGGGTGTTGTCTTTCCAAGTGGCGAGTGATGTCCATCCCAAGTTACATTAGTGGGCATGTCTTTGTGGAGTTGTCGGGGGAAGGGAAATAGCCATCGAGATGATCAAAACATGGATGCTATCTGCTTATTATTTTGCGGAGAAGAATCATACTATCTGGTCTATTGCCACGGCTCTAATTTGCTATTCCCTTGATGGCCATGGTGTGATCCGGCCAAAAATGGCATCAAGAGATCTAGACCCCGCAAAATGGAAGTTCCCGCAGTTTTAGCGGGTGTTGAGCTCGCTGATCTCCAACCTCCACAATCAGTCCAACCGCACCCTGACGAATCTTTTCACGCTATACATGGAGGGCTAGCGCTTGCAGAGTGACTCTAACCTCTCTCTGGGGAGGACCTCCTGATCTACATGGGTCGTGTTCAGCGCCCCCCATGTTTCCAATGTCGCTGCCGAAGGGTATACTATCCGCTGGAAACCCGCTTTGGCTTGTGCTAACTGGCTCAAGGTCCGCTGTGATCGTCGGTCAGGTAGGTGTGGAAATTGTGAACGTTTAGACTTCACATGCTCCTTCCAGAAGACCACTGTCGGCTCTACGCCCAGGGGGACACGCCACGAGGGGATTGTTGGCCGCCCCGAACGGCGTCGAGGGGCCAAAGCATGTATAGAATGCCACCGCCAGAAGGCACGGTGCTCAGGGGAGCTTCCTGAATGTGCAAATTGTCACCGACGGGGTCGTACATGTCGGTATCCAACGACGAAACAGACCGGCTTGCTGCAAGGCTCAATCCAGGACGTGCGGCAAGCGGAAGAAGTAGTAGAACGTTACAAGGATCAACCGTAAGTCTATTTGATGTTACTCTATGGCAATGGCGGTTTTAATCAATGCAGACTGGATTTATTTATCCATCGCGGGGAGCTTCTACAGAGGATCGACGACTTCTTTAATTATCTCTACCCACTTCCCTCATACGCCTTCCTCCACGAACCATCAGTCCGCCAACAATGCACAAATGGCACAATCGACCAAAACCTAGCACTTTCAATTTCGGCGATATCAAAAATGAGCCTTTCACCGGACCATCTGCCATCCGATGCAAGTGCTCTGTGGATTGCCAAGGTGGAAACGGAAATTTGGAGCCAATTGGAAAAACCGTCAATCACCCAGCTTCAATCACTTCTTCTAGTGATCCACTGTCACATCCAAATCGGTAGATTCTCTCGTGCATATATGCTCGCTGGACTCGCTGCCCGAGCAGCTACGGGTTTACGACTGAACTACGAGCGTCCCGAACTCAGCTTCATTGCCCAAGAAACACGCAGGCGCGTCCTTTGGGCCCTCAGCTCTATTGATGGCTCCTTTTCTGTCGGATTGCCCGAATACGAGACAATCCCCCCACTCGATAATTTATCAACGCCTCCCGAGCTCAGAAGAGGCATACCGCGACGGGAATCCCACGGCCCAAATACCAGGCCGGCAACATTTGACGGAAGCCGACTCAACTGAAGCATGCAGCTTATTAGCGGCATGCATTCAACTCTCCAAAATCGCGAAAGATATCATGCGGCTCACGCGACAGCTTGCGTTATCTGAACAGCCATTGACTCAACTAAGTGGCCTGGTTCAAGAAATTCAGAACGACCTATGGCGAGTACAAGCGGATGTTGAATTTTCTTTCCAATACAACATCGCATCCCCTGGCAGCATCACCGAAAAGAAGAACTCCAGATGGTTTGCACGTTACCTCCAGGTTTCGATATCCTGGCAACAAGCCCACTGTGACTTGTATCGGATGTTTCTTCCCAAATACCCCGAGGCCGCACCAAAGGTAATTATGGATACTGTTGAGCCCAGCTTGAAAGCTCATGCAGTAAAGGCGTGCCAGGAGCATGTCTATAACATCAATCAGATCCTCCGGGGTTTACTGGATCTCACCAGCCATCCACTCCTACCATCTCACATTGCCGTTTGCACCTATCATGCAACGAGACTAACACTGTTTCTCCCATCATCGCCTGAACTGGGTCTGCACATGGACATGGAGAGTGCAGTTGAAAGTGCCGATGTGGCTTTGACCGTTCTGCGTCGGTTTTTTGGAAGCTCGGCGGCTGTGGAGAAAATCATTCTGGATATGCAGCATTTCGTGTCTCTGTCGCGTGACGAACCGGGCTCGATCTTCAGGGGGCTGTGTTGCCCCTCACCCCGGCTTGATGATGGACGCCATCGACATAGTCATCTTGCTGTTCACAGCTTAGTGCGGCAGGCTAACTTTGTGGATGCCGGGTATGATTGAGCATGCAGATGGCGCTCTCACCTCAGATAGCGAAGTCCATGCCGTGCATGATACTAGCCTGATGTGAAAATACAGCTACCTTTGAAAGTCTCCAGGGTCCAGGAAAACTTAATACAGAGATTTGAAGACATTATTGGAATAGAGGGTATATATTTGATAGGATAAGCTATCCCAAATGTAGTACCAGATTGAGGTCCAACGACTAGTAAAGACAAAAGAATCGAATAGAAAACGGGGCGTATCAACAGGACTTTTTTTGTTGTTTTTTTTTTGGTTTTCACAGTGTGTATGACAATCTCGTCCTGGCATGGGTATTAAATTATACAACAATCTATAGTGACTTCTCCGACATCAGTCAAGACATGTGCGTCACGCAGCATCAAGCGCATTCAAGATCCACCTAGTGGTTCAGAGGCTTCTCCTGGTCGGCAGCGGAGGCAGGGAGAGTCATGGGCTCTTCGGTGTGGACGTCCTTCTCGATACCACGGAAGTCAGGGGTGGTACGCTCGAAGTAGGTGTGCATGGATCCAGAAAGAATGTTATCATCAATATCGTCCATGTCGTAGATGGTCTTCTCGTCAGCGCGGGCAGCCATAGCAAGCTCCCACTCGGCACGGTACTCGCGGACCTTGTCCTGGTAGTCAAGGGCAGCATCGTAGTATTTGCCCTTGCCGGTCCAGCGCTCCCATACAGACAAGTGCTTGCGGTGGACAGCAGGGCCGTGGTACTCGTGCTCGCGGCCCTCACGGATAAACTTCCAGCGACGCTCCTGCTCGCGCAGGTCGAGACCGGTGGTATCGGGAAGGAAGAGCCAGGTGAGCAGAGTACCGGCAAGACCGAACCAGGGCACAATGTAGAACTGCTGCTGGGTGCTGGTGTACGAGCCGATAATGGCGATGATCAGAGCACCGACCTTACCGGAGGCGGCGGCGAGACCGTGAGCAGTGCCACGAATGGGAATGGGGAAGCACTCGGCGGCGACAAGGAAGGTAATGCAGTTGGGACCGAACTGGTTGAAGAAGGAGGAGAGGAAGTACATCGCCTGGAAAGAGTGAATGTTGGCGGGCTCCTCGTAGAATTTGAGCTTGAAGGCGGGAATGACGAAGAGGATGAAGCACATCATGAAACCGACGATCTGCATCCACTTGCGGCCGTAGAGCTTGTTGTCGACGAACCAGGCGGCGCAGTAGTAACCAGCAAGCTCGACACCGATGTTGGCCAAGTTCCAGAGCCAGTTGGTGTTGACATCCTTGGAGCTAGGGCTGATGACGGTGATGAACTTGCTCTGGAAGAGCTTGTTACCGTAGAAGAAAACATCGTTGGCGAACCAACCACCGGCGGTGGCGATGAGACGGGGGGTGAAATGCTTGAAAGTCAGACGGAGAGACTCCTTGTCGTATCCAGTGACGGAGGCCTTCTTTTTCTGGGCATCCAGCTGCTTACTGGCAGCCTTCATGTGGTAGGCACGGTAGTAGATGAGCCAAGCGGTACCGGCAGCAGGGATAGCGAAAGAGACACGGAAAGTCCACTGGGTGGCAACGGCGGAAATCGGAGGCTCACCAGAGCCATGGTGGAAGATCAAAAGCAGCAAGATAAGGATGACCTGGTTGGCAAACTGACCCCAACCCTGCATGAGGAAAGCACCGACGACGGTGCGACCGCGGTGCATACGGTCATTGGCAGTGCTAATCTTGCCGGAGCTGTAGCCCTTCTCCATACCGATGGTAGCGGTCATGGGGTATTCACCACCGACACCAATGGAGTAGAAGAACAAAGACCACGCGTAGCAGATAACCCAACCGTTCTGGGTAATACCCCAGGAGGCAGTGAGCATGATAAGACCGATGAACATGATAGTTGCATCCTGAATCAGACCCCAGCGACGACCGATCCTAGAAATCCTTCCTTAGTATCCGTTTGTGGAGGCAATGATTCAAAGGGAAGACTCACCAGTCACCTAGAACACCAACGAGAAGCTGACCGACGATGATACCGGCAACCTCAAGGTAGTTCACGGCAGCAATCCAGTTGGCATCACAGATTTCTTTCTTGTCCCAGCACTCCTTGAACGAGTCTTTGAACAGCGAGCTGACGTTGCTAATGGAGAACAAGACATAACTAGAGAGGCAAGGGGTTAGATCGATTCTATTTCAACAGTCAACGTTCACGCAATTGACTTACCCCTCAAGACCAAGACCGGCACCGGGCAGGACGGCATGGCGGAAGTAGTGACCGATGGGGGCCAAAGGATCAGCCTTGAACATTTCCCACAGCCAGGCAAACTCGCGACGAGCTTCCGCGCCATCCTGGGCGACGACGAAGCTGATGCGCTGGCCGACGGGGAGATCGGCCCAGTAGGTACCGTTCTCGGTGTAGGAGTCACCGGGACGGATGACCTCGTCGAAAGCGACCTTCTCGTGGATCTCCATCTCATCGACGGAGTTGAGAACCTGCTTGGGAACCTCCATGGCGACGTTCAAGTGTGGAAGAATCGATAAAGCTTCGACCACTTGAGAGAGCCCGCGTCAGGGAATCTGACTTGGATTGGTTTGGGAAAGGAGTTGCAGAGCAGAACGAAAAGGATCCAGAAGCGGACAAGCAATGCATATTTATTCCCCAGCACGCAGTAGGGCGCATGGGAGAGGGAAGCACGCGCGACAGCCATGCGACGGACCTACTCAGCACTAACCCCACACCGCGAACCAAGTATCCGAAGCCAGTCAAGCCGCGGCGGCCCTATCGCAGCCATGCATGCGAGCACGGTTTGACATCGGGGTGGAGACGAGGATTTCTCATTGACGGCGCTAGCCCGGGGGTCATTTCGGGCGCACTGATCGAGAAAGGACATCGGAGAGAGCGAATGGCCCGCATGGAGACTCGAGCCGAGCACTAGGCCGACTGTGCCTGGATCAAGTGGTCCCATCGCATATGCAATGGACTTTCTAGAACAATGCCACCGGGCTGTAACGGGGTGCGCAAGCAATTTGATTGGGTCGCCCCCAAATGGCCTTGTGCGCACTGTGTTCGTTGCCCGGCAGTAGCTTCGTTTGGGAATGATCGTGATACTTTAATCGTCCGTCAAAAACCCCCTATGTTTACGAGTGAAGTTGAGCTCGTATCAAAACCCTCGACCGAATCCATACGGATCAAGAATACCAAGAGTGCCTTGGCGATGCTTGACAACTTGGCGATGCTTGACAACTTGGCGATGCTTGTCACGACATCCCCTCGCCACGGTCTTGACATCGTATAGTGGAAATAACCACCGGAACCGCGCCTGGAAGCAGGACACAACCTCAGAACGCACGCGGGGGCCATGCGATGTACTCCCGCAATCGCCAATCACAGGGCTCCGTTGCACCCCGTGCTCGACATGCAGGTGGGCCAACTTTAATGAAGCCACCAATCATAATCCTCAATTGACCCACGCCCTTATCTTCCTACGTCTACCGCCGTATGCGGTTCGCATCTCATGTTGGTTGCTACAGTAAGCCCCGGTCAGCCCAGTTTCGATTTTTCATGAACTAAGGGACTACGCGGAAACTACCAGGGCTCCGAGACATCTAGATCCACGCCTGATCCAGCCTCAATTTCTCCGTGGTGTGGTTCCGAGGTTGTTTTGCTGCTCGCTATTGTATATCGCACTCGTGGAGCCATCTGAATCGACTATCCCAATCTCTTGCATGAGATCATCGCCGTTGATCTTGACAGCACCTTCCCGCCACGGTACGGCCGTAGATGATCATAAGTGACATTCGACTGCGGTCTGATTGGCCGGTTTTGAGTTACCTAGGATGAGTATAGGCCCGGCATCCAGCAACCATCCGTCCGGTTCGGGGAGCCACCTACCCACAAGTGAAAGTTAGCGATCCACCGGATGCAAGGACACTAGACCAACGAAGAACGCTAGGCGGTGGTGGCGGCTGCTATTCTTCGCGAGATCGCGAACCAACCGTATGCAGCTGCGGTAGGGGCCGTAAAATTTGTCTAGATCAGGTTGCAACGTGCTACCGGATGGTGATCCCAACTGGTCGATCTTAGCTCCAGGTCTTTGCTGATATCGACCCACTTTTATCTTCCAACGTTGTCACGATGGGACTTC
Source organism: Penicillium sp. S103-07 (assembly GCA_037042055.1). Lineage (NCBI taxonomy): Eukaryota > Fungi > Ascomycota > Eurotiomycetes > Eurotiales > Aspergillaceae > Penicillium > Penicillium sp. S103-07. The sequence continues at coordinate 557,589 of JAXQJQ010000003.1, forward strand.
CGAACCAAGTGCGGGGGCACGTGGCCATGAAAATCTGCCTTGCAGACGTCAAGCCATATCGGTCTTGCGCCCTAGAAACACGCCGTGTAATGTCTATTGTTTCGCTTACGACAACCAAAAAAAGCTTCACTTTTCATTCCAGCTGGGTGTTTTCGGGCAAATAAATTGCTCGAAACGTGCATACCGGGGAGAGTACGACAACCTCGGCCGGCGGAGATGTCCAGGAACGTGTCATATCTAGACTTTAAGCTGGCTATGTGATCTGTCTGTCACAGAAGTATGCGAGGCATCTTTATGACCTTCTTGAATGTGTTTTACCTTTCCAAGGGTCTTCATAGCCCCTCTATATATAATCCGGGTTAGATACTCCCACGGGCGTCACGCGCCCATATACCATGATCGGAGCCAGGTACAAGCCAGTAGATCAGATCGGTATACCGATGCGGTTGATTTTGACTTTTATCAACGGGGATATCAAGCATGGGGAAAGACGGAAGAGAGATACAACCAGTTAACCCTGGTTTTGTATTGCGGTGCCCGAGGATGCAGGATGCCACGGCATCTTCAACGTTGTCTGTCACGAGAGTTCCGTACATGAATAATCCAAGGTTGAATCTTTATGACCCTCCAAATTTTACGGCCTCCTTACACTTCCTTGATATAGAATGCATCATATGGTATTTACAATTCCAATTTTGAAAAGGACCTCCGATTAGATCAACCCAACGGGATCCTCGGGCCATTAATAATGTGGAATCCCAAAAAACTACAGCACCTCAGATCTCAAAATAGTATCAATTCAAAGGTCTCCAGCACCTAGTGCCTCGGCCTTGGATGTGCTGTTTGGATCCAAGTACGGCTTCTCGCCGATGCCAACCGCCCGGTGGCCGAATCGGTCCCCAAGGCCTTCGTAGTCAAACGTGGCAGTATGGAACGCGCATCTATTATCCCAAATAGCTGAAAAAGTTTAGTGGAAATGCCATACCGGGGAAAAGTTATCCGTGAAACTTACCGATGTCATTGGGGTTTCTCCACTTCAGTCTCACCTGGAGTTCATGGTTCTCGAGGATGGTATTGTAGAATTTCTTCAGCAGCTCATCCGACTCACTCTGATTGAGCTCATTGATGTATTTTGGGAATGGTCCCACAGCGAACATGCTTTTCCAACCGGTAACCGGGTTTGTTCGTACTATGGGGTGAACTGTGGACAATTCCGCGCCGATGTTCAGAGGGCTACCTCTTGGCTCAGTGTAGACCTTGACGTTAACCGGATCCATCTCAGCAGCCTTGAGAAAACCCGAACCAATATATGTTGCCGTCAGACCCTCAAAGAACTTCTGATATGCCGGCGAGAATCGGTCGTAGAGATCATACCCCGACGCCCAGAGAGTGTCGCCCCCCGTCTTGGGCAGCTGGGTCAAACGGAGAGAAGTGTAGTCGGCCGGGGCGGGTTCGAATTGAATATCGGAATGCCACTGGGCTGAATCGTAGCGACGCTTGTTGGGCTGATTTTCATGGCGGAACATTTTCTTGCGGGCAAGTGAGCTGATTGTGCTGACCTGGGCGTCGTTGACGCCAAATTCACTCGTGTTGTTGAGCACCGGGTGGATGTGCAGGGTTGAGTCGGCCGGCTTGCCTGTCAATTCTCCTAGGCGTTGTACCAGCTTCTTCTGCAGCTCGTCGGTAAGGTTGTCTTGAGCACGGAAAAAGACGACACCTCTTTCAGAAACTAGAGAATGTATGATTAGAGTCAGAGTAATAAAATGAAAGATGAGATATCCCTACTTGTGATGGCAAGGTCGCGCACCAACTCGTCTGCATTGGGGGCATTCAAAAGGTCGTCGACAATATCGACATTATGGAATTCACGACCAATGGCTGGCGTTGTGTCTTCAAATGAGAACTTATCCAGGGCACCACTCCGTTTCAACGGCACAGGATATTGTAACTGATCAGTACCGGACCCCTTAGGTGTAGGGCGCAAGGGGAGCGAGGAATCTGAAACTAGTGGAGCCATTGTGATTTGAATCTGGCGATGAACAAGAAAACGGGATTGGAGACTCGGATGTAGTGCCTGTCTTATGTACACATTCCCCGCCTGTCACTCACGGTCTTTCTGGATCACGCAAGTGCCGTGGACCATTGCGACTTGGACTATCTTATCTCCGATGAAGTGCGGGGCATTCGTGCGGGCAGGTTTGAAGATGAGCTTGTGATTAGTTGGAGATCGTTAGACCTCTACTGGTTGGATTTGGAAACTCCATTTGATTTGCTAGTGCGCATGGGCATGCGGGATCACGTTGTACACCAGGTCGCTTAGTTCTACGTAGGCCTACGTGGATTCGTCGACATGACACCAGGTCTTACACTGAAGCCGATTACGAAATGCCAGCCCCAAATCACACCTGTCATCAGGTTACGTGGACGTGCCGACCAGCCGTGCGTCGGGACATCGGCAGATCGACCCCACATAACATGTATCGAACATTCTTTATTGACAAAACATCCGTAGCTTTCAAAAGGCAATACGTCGATCTCATAAACAAAGCTATCTTTCAAATTTTTGTTGTAAAAGAAATGATGATCTGAATGGGAACTCTTGGGATGTCTCTATAGGCAAGCAACCCATTAAAGCTGCCCATGTTCGGATCCAGATCTCCCGATGAGACTGCCTGGGATGTTTGGTTACATATTAGCGCGTTTTAAAGGTGTCTATGCGGGGTGGTCACAATTATTCTCAACCAACCAGCGATGTTATATACCGACAACCGCCGACTGCCGTATTCAAGTGGATCCGGAACCGCTATACTTGCCCACGGATACCCACACACGACCACTTTGAATCAATGAAGACGGACATTTATGGATCGTGGAGTCCCAAAAGTACACCGAGAGAGGGTCAAAGAGCTGTTTACGAGTTCGGATTTGCCTGTGGCCCTAATCAAAGCCACATTCGGTACCGCTTTTCAACCTTTAAAACGGACCCCGGTCCCTGAATAAAGCTGTTTCTCGGTCTTCACTCTTCACCCAGGGATTCTGGAAAAAAGGTGACTGTAGTCATCGCTACGTAGCCATCATGGCCGATTCACGCCCCAACATCCTTTTCATCATGGCTGATGACCATGCCTCCAAATCCATTTCTTGCTATGGAGCTGGCATCAACAACACGCCCAATCTGGATCGTCTGGCTACCGAAGGAATGAAGTTCAATCATTGCTATGTAACAAATAGCATTTGCACTCCTTCCCGCGCCGCAATTTTGACCGGAACACACAATCATGTCAATGGGGTTATGACACTCCACTCGAAAATCAACAAGCACCTTCCAATGTGGCCAAGCAACTACGAGTCGGTGGTTACCAGACTGCAATGGTTGGAAAATGGCACCTGGGCGAAGGCAAAGATCATGAGCCTACGGGATTCGACTACTGGGAAGTCATTCCTGGTCAGGGTGAATACCACGACCCTCAATTCATTGGACCCAACGGCACAACGCGAGAGAGCGGATACGCAACCGACATTATCACGGATAAGAGTCTCGACTGGATCAAATCGCGTGACCCGAAAAAGCCCTTCTTCATGATGTGCCACCATAAGGCACCGCACCGCAGCTGGGAATGCGATCCTAAGCACAAGGATCTGTACAAAGACCCCATTCGTGTGCCGGACACATTTACCGACAATTACAAGAACCGCGCAAAGGCTGCCAAGGTAGCTAAGATGCGTGTGGCAGAGGACCTCACCTACCTGGATCTGGGACTGGCTCAACCCGACGGACCGGCTCATCTCGTTGGCACAAAAACGCTAGATACTTGGTGGTCGTTTAACCGGAAGATTCCCGACCCGGAGGACGTGACCAAACTGAAGTTGATTGATAAGGAAGATGGAACTGTCTTCACATTTACGTCTCGACAGGAACTGGCCGAGTTCAAGTTCCAACGATACATGCAGCGGTACCTCCGCACAATCCAGAGCATCGACGACAACGTAGGTCGCATGCTGGACTACTTGGATACGGAGGGGCTGGCCGAGAACACGATTGTCATCTACACGTCCGACCAGGGCTTCTTTCTCGGCGAACACGGCTAGTTCGACAAGCGTCTGGTCTACGAGAACAGCTTCAACATGCCGTTCCTGATTCGGTATCCCCGAGAGATTTCAGCTGGAAGCATTTGCAACGACATAATCTGCAACGTGGACTTTGCTCCGACATGGCTGGACTTCGCCGAGGTGCGGAAGCCGACATACATGCAGGGCGTAAGCTTCCGGCAGCTATTGAAGCGGAACACCCCGCAAGACTGGCAGCAGGTAGCATACCATCGATACTGGATGCACCGTGATATCATCCACGAGGCTTATGCGCATTATGCAGTGCGAGACAAGCGCTATAAGCTGATTTACTGGTACAACGAGGACTTTGGAATCGAGGGAACTCGTCCCGGTGGCGAAGAGAAGGAATGGGAACTGTTTGATCTCGACGAGGATCCAATGGAGCTCTTCAACTGTTACTTTGAGCCCAGATATAGTGATGTCGTGAAACACATGACCAAGCTGCTGGAGGATAAGATGGCGGAGATTGGTGATGAGCCTGTTCACCTGCGCCAAAAACTGACGGAACCTTTGTATTAGATTACCTTGAGAATTTTCTATGTGAAAAATTAAAAGCAAGTTCATTGTGAAGAATCAACTCCGGTAAAAATCCAAGGAGGACGATTTATCAGAAAATGAGCGACACTAGTTCCGCCGAGATCTGACATGATCGCGTTTTGTCGAACCTACTTTCTAGCCCTAAAATTAAACTCTGCTTTCAGGATTGAGAATTATTTCGAATTGACTGGACTGTTTTTGTATATCATTACATTGTTACGGACCCGGAGTTACATGGTACATAGGTGACCCACTGAAGGCCTCCACAAGATTTGCTCTTAAAACATAAGGCCCATAGGCTCATAGTTCAGTTCTCGGGCCGGTATCCATCAACCACCCAAGTGGTCGAGCAGTAACTCGGCTATCACGTCTTCCTTGGTCTAGTGGTCATGATTTCCGCTTGTCATTAACACCGATAAGCGCGGGAGACCGGGGTTCGATTCCCCGAGGGAGAGTTTCTTTTTGTATTTTTGATTCATACACTCTTCCAACCGAGGTAGCGTATAGTTATTAATAAAATATGTTATAGCTGAGATTTCACGACTGTATGCTACCAAAAATGGCAAAGGGATTTTTGGACAGCGGCATGGTTTTTGTCAACATAGACCAAATCACGTGTTGCCCAAGCCACAAAACGTGCGTCTTTCCGGGAGAACAAGCATGCAAGTACGCGAATAGAGATAGAATCAAGCGATATATCGCGATGGTTTTGTCTTATTTAAATACACGCCGGATCGGCCCCTTAACTAGGGTGTTTGAACTCCGGCAATTTATGCCAAAAAGGTCTACAATCCAAGCCCGCTTTCCTCAGAGGCCGGTGGCACTGTCGCCATCAACTCCACCAGACATAGCCAGACATCTACGGGATAGGCATATCGCCACAGTTCGAGCATTCCACACACCAGAATGCAAAAGTGCAAATCAATCACAGCAGATTTACGAACTATCTCTTGGTCTCTCGCGAATCCCCATGAACGGGAACGCCGAGATCGAGCACACATTATACGATGCCAACAGCGGTGGTGTCTCTATCCACAAATTGACGAAACTCGAGATTGCAAGCAAGTATTGCTTAAGCACGCGAGATTTGCGCTCCATTGATGTACCGTCCATGGGATTCCCACATATACTGATCCGAGAGAATACAATTTTAATCCACATGTTCAGCCTGCGACTACTGGTGCAGGCTGACCGAGTGCTGATGTTTCATGTCGAGGGATCAGTCGACCGTGAAAAGTCCAATCAGTGGCGTGTTTTCAACCATGATATTGAAGGGAAGTTGCGCGGGAACCATGGATCGGGCGTGTCAACGATCCTGCCTTTCGAACTACGTGTCCTAGAAGCTGCACTTTCATCGACGACCTCGACAATTGAAGCAGAGTATTTGCTAGCGAAAGAGCAAATCTCCGAAGCTCTGCGTCAGTTGGATTTGCAAATGCACGGCGACGAAGAAGGCCTTATACACTTTGAACTGCGGACGCTCCTCGATCTTGTCCAGGTCCTCTCGGGCATTGAACAGCGCGCCCGTCATGTTCGCAATGCAGTGCAAGAGGTACTGAACGACGATGGGGACATGGCAGCAATGCATCTCAGCGATAAACGAGCGGGAAAACCACATGCATCTGATGATCATCAAGATGTTGAATACTTACTAGAGGCGTATTTCAAGACAAGCGACGCCGTTGTCCAGAAAGCAAAAAGTCTGCTAGGCAAAATTCAGCGCAAAGAAGAAAACATTCAATCGATCCTGAATGTGCGACGGAACCAGATCATGGTTTTGGAAACGAAGATTGAGATTGCCATGCTTGGCCTGGGGTCAGCGACACTTGTGGCCGGCTTTTACGGCATGAACGTGATTAATTACTTTGAAGAAAGCGCGTGGGCATTCGGTGCTCTGACCTCGCTTTGTTTGGTTGGCACCGCGATTATTTGGCGCTATGGGCTACGGCAGTTGCGGCAGATCCAAAGAGTCAAGATATAGAATACCAACGTTCGGCTTCTTCAGTGTCCGAAATTGGCAATGTTGGTCTCCATGGGTCTTCGTTCATCCGCCATGTACGAAATGCTTAAATATCAGGCCTTGGGATCAGAAGCGTGTGGAGTGATTATGCAGAGTGTACATTGTTTAAATTTTGTATGAGACACAGCTCTACCAGTCAGTCTCGCTTTCACTGCCAGGATAAGCCTTCTTTCTCAGCTTCCACAATGACTTTTCACGTCGTGCAGCAGCTTCGCGCTGTCGTCGGCTGTTGTCCTCCACAACCGTCATGTAAGGAACATTGCTTGCACGGCGGATCCTCTCGCGAAGCATGGCAAGTGTTTGGTTGTGCTTAGTCTGATCGATCTTCTTCGAGTCGCCGCCTTGCTTCGCCTCAGCAATCGACTCCTGATAGCGCCGCTCTGCTGCCCTCGCGGCGTGATATTCTTCGCTAATAGCCCAGTTGGGATTATCTAGCTGGCCACGGACAAGCACAAGCTTGTGACCTTGCTCGATAGCATCCCGCAGGCGCGTAGACGGGATTGGCGTGAAGAGCTCAAGCTTCTGCGAAGCAACATTGACCGAGCGAATTAAAGCCAACCCAAGACAATTAGATGTCTTTGGGTCCAGGGGAGTGCAGCTCCCAGAACCAACGAAGAGGTAAGGAAGACCCTCTTTTGTCCTGACGACACTGTTGTCTGTGGGTGAAGCTGAAGAGCCGTTTGTGGCTTGAGCATCGGCATCCATGTTGACATCCTCTGCATCAAAATCGTTTCCCTCGTCTTCATCTGTGGGCCCTTGAGCAGAAGATGCACCCATGATGGCGTTTGGGGATTCCACCGCTGTCACACCTACAATGGCCCCCTCAAGTACTTCGCGCAACAAGTCGGGGCTGATTTGGGACCCCATAACCATTATACCCAGGATACCTTGCTTAGAGCCGGAATAGTCCACTGCAAGCGGCCTCGTGCGAGAAAGTGGTTCCCCTTGCCAGAGAGGGTTGCTGAGGTCGATGGGGTGAGAGAGGTGGAAGTAGGATTGTATTTGCATGGAACGCAACTGAGCGCTGGATCGGCTGACGAAATCCGTAGGTTGAGATGGCAGAATTGTCATAGGAACATGGGCTTGCTTGGCAGCAAAGCTCAAGGGGTCCACGACCTCCGCCGGTCCCTTCTCGCTCATGTAAACCACATCTGATAGTCCCAAGCACTGGATCAACCAGGTAGCGACCTCCAGACCCTGCCCAAAGATCCATCCAGGGTAGTTGACAACCAATGGGCACTGGGGGTACCGTGCCAACAGCGAACGATACTTGCTCAGTAAATCCATTGTAGCCAGCGCATAGTGGTCGGGATCTTCTTTTGGCGATGTTGACCCGATGTGATGAGCTCGTACTATGTGACCATCACACGGTTTATCCACTGACGGATGAGTGAATGGTGGGCCAAAGAAAGGGGCCCGCAGATAGGCGAGAGAGACCTGGCCCATGGGCGTGAATTCAGGTTGCCCTGGGTCGAGATCCAGGAAAGCAACACCATCGGTATTGATGTATCCATCTTCGAGGCCAGGGTCCGAGCTGAGCAAATGATTCAATAAGTAGCGACTGAATGTAGACTTTCCAGATGCCTTGGGACCGCAGACCAGGACTCGGAGTTTGCCTTGCCGCGCAGAAAGCGCTTTCATCGATGCGCTCCATTTCTTGTCGAGATGGAGAGGACGTAAATGTCTTTTCAAAGGGTCATCCGCGGATGTGTAAAGCTGCAAAATTATTAGAACCTCTGGCCTCCAAGGGTGTAAATGGCAATCGAGGTCACTTACCACCGAGAAGGTTCGCCGTGAGTCTTTGGAAGCCCGGTTAAATGTGACTTTGTCCGCAGCGGTATTTTGACCATTCCAAATTCTTTGATATAGGGGGGAAACGTCCCGAAGACGAGAGAGACCGCTGTTACAAGACTTGATTTCAACCTCAGCTTCCCCATTAACGCCAGCCACGCACTTGATGACGGGCAAGGAGTGGGTCGACGGAGCGTACACTCTATACACTCGCGATGAAGGGTGCAACTTGGCGCCCATAACACTGACGACTCCCCGCTTGACCCAAAGATCATATTGGCCCAACAGCACCAGATTCTGTCAGCGGTTAGCACTATTCAATACTGTTCAAGCACATTCGTCCGTACCATCTTTTCCTTGATGCGGACACAGAGAGTATCGGCATCCGCATAGACTATGTCCTTTTTGTTGATCCGAGATTTCGACAATGGGAAATTTTGAAGCTCCGCAGGAGTCTCTGCCGGGGACTCGTAGCCGTCTGCGTCACCAGCAACGGACGCGATTTCATCTTCGCTCATTTCATCCGCTCCCTCGCCTTCGTTGTCTTCGGATTCTTCTTCTTCAGAATCTTCCCGCGTTTCTTGGACTCCAGTCTGGGACTCTTCTTGCTCCTTCCTTGTAGCCTTTCCTTGCCGGCCCTTCACCTTCTCCGCAGGCAATACCGCATCTTGTTTCTTGGACGACCGTGTTCGCGGACCTCGAGCTTCTGGGACATTCGTTTCGGCGGACTCGTCGACCTCAAGGGATCGTCGCAGTCGCTTAGAAGGAGGCTCGGCAGCCGGCTGAGCGTCCGGCTCATTCTTCGGTGCCGTCGCAATTTGTGCCTGTTGCTGCCGAGCTTTGCGCGCCGCAAAGGCACTCACGGGGGCTGCGGATGGCATTAGAAGGAAGTTCTGTGGTTCAAGATTCAGCAATTGGGACAGTACCAGTAGCCTGTTGTTTCTCGGCCTTTCGTTTCATTGCGCCGTGACCATTGAGGATATCTTGATAATGCGCGTTGCTGAGGCCGATAAGCAAAAAAAGTTGGCGGGTGGTCCGTGCTCCGCGGAGCAAAAAAAAAGATCGGCCGGCCTTGAACATTCCCTTCAACGTCGAGAACCGGCGCTTTGCGATTCTGCAGATTCATTCGACCTTGTGGCTTTTCTGTATTACAGCAAAAAGATCGCCGTTTCCCGCTGAGGAAGTCTTATACACAGCCATCATGGCATCCTCATCCTCTTCCGATAGCGACAGCAGTTCGAGCCGGTCGTCGAGCTCGCCGGAACCCGGCAACCACCAGAAGCAGAGTGTGAAAGCGGCTGAGAAAGCACCGAAGGACGACAGCTCCAGCGATGACAGCTCCTCCGGATCGGACAGTTCTTCGGGCTCAGAGTCGGAGAGTGGCTCTGACAGCGAAATGGATACCACTGACGATGCGCCAAAGGAACAAGCTTCTCCCAAGAAGTGAGACTTTCCTTTCAACTACTGGTTTCTTGCATGATGAATAAAACTGACTTTAATCGGCAGGATTAATGTCCCCGGTCCTCAACCGTACAAGCCCCCTCGGGGCTTCCAGTCCATAAACAAGCAGTCCCCGCCCTCCTCGAACACCTCCTCTCTCCTCTCCGACTTGCGCGGCAAACAAGTTATTCACATCACCGCTCCCTCATTCCTTCCACTATCGAAGATTAAGGAGATCTCCATGTCTAAGATCATGAAGGGCCAGCCGATCCTCGGGTACGAGGGCAAGAACTACGGAATCCCAGTGGAATCTTTCAATGATGAGGACTCGGAGGGAAAGACCCTGCTCATCTTTGACGAGAGTACTCAGAAATATCGCAACAAGTCCGACCACATCCCGAGCTATCAGATCCAGGAGATGATTGGGGTACCGGAAGCCGACAAAGCCGCCGTGGAGGCGCTGCGCGACACTGTTAAGCCCCCGAGGCCCCAACCCAAGAACCTGAAAATGCGCTTCCGTCCAGTTGGAAGTCTACCTGCGGCTCCCGAGACCCTTGGCTCCGATTCCGAGTCAGATGCAGAGCCCTCGTTCAAGGCCCCTGCTGGAGAGCGCAAGGAGCGCAAGAGGAAGCACCACCACACCGAAGGCGACGGTATACAAGCAGCTAGTGCGCCCCAAAAGAAGTCGAAGAAGCACTCACAAGAAAACGACGCCGACGAGTCTAGCCATAAGAAGTCAAAAAAGTCCCACAAGGACCACAAGCGCAAAAAGTCTGAGAAGGCATAAACTGGTGTTTGGGTTTTGTTTTGCGAAAAGATATTTTTGTTGTTATGACATGCAGGACTTTCATTGTACAATTTTATCATTTCTACCCGGTCTTTTCCAGCCATGGCATAACAACATGAGGCGTTGAACGGTTGCCAGTATCAATCATTAAAACTTATTCAGCAACTACTGAGGCACGAGTATCTTAGGTGGGTATAAATAATTCCCAAAAAGTAATGAACCATGTAGCGTCGAATTGCCAGAAAGCCAGCACGAGCCTGACCATATCACGAACGATGGTGAATGTTAGCATGGAAGTTCTCATGCACGCTGACGAGCTGCACCTTCTTGCCGTCAGCGTTCAGTACACCACCCTTTTCATCGTCTTCGAAGGAGCTGCGCTCAGCAGCCTCCCATTCGGTACCCGCAGCGACCTCCAAGTTCTTTCCGCGGGTCTCCTTGACGAAGAACCAGCAGAATATAGCGGCCACAACATCGAAGCCCATGAAAATGAGGAAGGTGTTGGCGCCCACGTTGGTTATCATGTAAGGACTTGCGAATGAGAAGCAGAATGACGATGCCCAGTGGGCCAGCATGCTGACTGCCAATCCAAGAGCACGGATCCGTGTGGGGAAGATCTCTGGAACATAAGCCCAAGGCATTGGACCCCAAGAGCAGTTGTAGATCTAGAAGCAAGTTGGTCAGCGATCATGCTGAACTAGGTAGAATACCCGAAACTGACCATGATATCAAGGTAAATCATCGCAACCGTCGCACGTCCAGCAGCTGTAACGCTGGTGGCGGACTGCGTCGGGATGTAATCAACAATCAGTGCGGTAATCAGCATACAGATGGCCATGAGAGCCGCGCCTCCGACCAAGGTCATACGACGGCTAAGTCTTTCAGCGAGGACCCAGATGAAAAAGGTAGAGGCAATGACCTTGACGGCACCGAAGAGACCCGTCAGTAACATGTTGCGGTTTGTACCACTGCCAGCGATGAGCTTGAAGTATTGCGGTGCAAAAACGGCAAGAGCACTGCTTCCCGTCGCATTCTGGAAAATAAAAAGCACGGGTCCAACTAAGAAACGAAGTCGATTGGCGGGCTCGAGGAGCTCGCGGATGGAGAAGCCTTCACGTTCTGCGCGCTCGGCCTGCAGCCCTAACTGCGTCTCGGTGAACTCGTCGCGGGTCTTGGGAGTATCACCACCTCGGATCCAAACGATGGATTTCCATGCATCTTCAGTGCGGTTCTGGGTCAGTAGCCAGCGAATTGACTCGGGGAGGGTAAAGGCGCCAATGAACAGGGCACCTCCAGAGACCAATTGCAAACCCACGGGGATCTGCCACTCGCGTGAAGTGCCAACAATGGATGTGTTTTTGGACACGCCCTTCTTGAATGTGAGTAGCAATCCTTTTATCCGAAGACTGAATACTCACATAGTTAACCCAGTAAGCCACGAAGACACCCCAGGCATACAGCCACTGGTAGAAAGAACCGCATCTGCCTCGAATTTCCTTGGGTGTCATCTCTGCCGAGTACATGGGAATCACGACACTTTGGCCACCCATTCCCAGGCCGGCAACAATACGGCCGACATACCAGGCGGCAAGTGAGCGAGTATTGATGACCTGAATGATGACGCCGATCACGAAAAGGGCAGTGGAACCAATGATGCAGACCTTGCGGCCGTAGCGATTTGTGATCGGGTAGACACAGGCAGCGGCGATGAACGAGCCCAGCTGCTCCAAACCAACAGTCAGGGACGAAACTCTCGACTCAGTAGACGCAGGGTATCGAAAGTCCTTTTCGAATGCCTTGTAGGTTAAGATGCCACCTGCGATTCCGGAGTCGTAGGCAGAGAGGAACGATGAGATGCTTTGGAAAGGGTTTAGGTAATGAAAAGGCAAGACCCCAAAACAATCCAAGGAAGCTTACAATACGATGGCAGCCAAATGATAGGCTCGCAAAGTCCCGGTGCGAGTGTTCAGCTCGGGAATCGTAAAGAACGCCATGGCGAACGGAACGAGGTTCGTATTGTTGGTTGCACAAGGTTGAGATCAGCAGCGGCCAAGACGGCGCAAGCCAAGAAACTTATAGAAGCTTGACGCGGGGGTGGACGCCAAGATGAGTAGGGACAGGGGTTGTTTTGCGTGCTTTTAATTTTAGCCTACGATGGCCTACAGAGGGCTCGTTCACACGGGAAGTCGTCTTTGCGCAATACGATGGTGACATGGCGTTATACAGGTGCGGCATGGGCCATAGTTCAACGACTCGAGCCCATGAGCGATCTTGTAAAGATACGGTGGCTGGGGTGTGAAAGGTTCGAGCACACGCGTCCGTGGCCCCAAATCGACCCGTCCAGTTCCCCAAGTCTTCAATACTTTCTGGTCCGGTGATGCAGGGGGGGACTGTGCAGTGTCACCTGATATGTTCCTGGCTTGAGAACTAAGTTCACCAACCGGCGGGTAATCATATAAACAAGCATTCGTTATGCCAATTCATGTGTGATGAAAACAGATCAAAGATCGGAAGTGGAACTTGTATACATGATCAACATGGTCGATCCCAATGCTTGGCATTCCATTCCGATCGACTCCACCATCAACCACCGCATCATAAAACCAGACAGTGAACAAAACAGCCTCGGATAGGTTTCTATAAGCCAAAAAAAAAAAAAAAAAAACCAAAACGAAAGTGAAAGTGAAAATTGAAGAAGAGACATGTCTCAACTGGGCCATCAAGAACAATGCTTAGATAATCAGTCACCTGACGGTGACTTGCCATCACATGGGTCAAGCGCAGAGCAGCTGATACGCCTCACTATATTCACTGGACATCTTCGCACGTTGATCACTGACAGTCAGTCACCGAACTCCCATCGTTGGAGTAGAGCCTTCATTACTCTGCCAAATAGAACATGACCTCGAAGCGGGGTTTCTGATTTGCTTATCGATCCCGCAGAGCTTCCCTTATCGCGCCCCGGAGGTACATGAGCTGTCCGACCAGACCTTCTTTGGTTGCTCCGTTTAGATCGAACCGCAGGACGATCTCCACGTTGTGATGATTCCTTTCATTGCAGATCAGCCTGCTGGCCTCATTTGATAGAAGCCGCCTGACGTGGACGCCCATCCCTGATCGTCCTAGTCACCCCCGAGCTGTCACCTGCGAGTCTTCCTCGTCCGGTCACTGCTGGGGCTCATCCACACCCTGACAGCCTTCACCATTATTCTTCCTTACCTACGAACCCCTTTCGATTATATCAGTATATCATTTGTCAATATGAAGCCTTTAATAGATGACCACAAGCGACGGGCGGATCGGGCGATGAGTGCAAGCATGAGGTCCCCTCGGTCCTTTGCGGACCGATTGCCTGAACGATTCAAAGACGGTGACGATTCCCAAGTCGATTATACAGCCCCGCCACGGACTATGGGTCCCCGAGACGGAAATATGCACTACATGCAACAGTCTTTGTTTTCCATGATCGCCGCAGTCGGCTCACGATCCGATTTTCGAACCCGCTTCGACGACTCAAGTGATAGTGATGAGGAGACGGAGGACCATCCCAAGACGGAGCCTCTACCAAGATCGCAAATTCGACAGGTCTCACCCGACCCCACTCCAGCCAGCGGACGATCAGAATCGATGCAAGGGAACGAACCCGAGGAGCGAGGACGGCGGCACCGGAAGACAATATCAGAAGATACACCCCTTCGGAGCCTTCCCACCATAGGTTCTAGCGACAAGGAAAATGAGCCGTCGGCCATGACTGGATCGACTATCCTTATACCGCCGAGGCGAACACGCAGCGCCACACCCCGGTCAGCTCCGGTTCTCACCCGTATGGTACAAGCACAGACTCGCTTTGATACAGCAACCACGACGGAAAACACGCCTCTCAGACCCGAGACGCCGAGCGAGGACCAGCAGCAACCATCTGCCTCTGCTCTCTCTACCAGACTCATGGAGATGTTTGGTTTCGACAAACCTGAAAAGGTCTTGGTGGAATATGCTTGCACCTTAGTACAGAGCATGCTCCTCCAGGGCTACATGTATGTCACAGAGGGACATATTTGCTTTTACGCCTACCTGCCGAAGAAGTCGAGCGTTGCGATCAAGTCTGGCTACTTGTCAAAGCGTGGTCGAAATAACCCGAAGTATAATCGCTACTGGTTTGTATTGAAGGGTGACGTACTTTCGTATTATGCCGACTCTTCAAATCTTTACTTCCCCAGCGGCCATGTGGATCTTCGCTACGGCATTTCGGCTTCCCTTGGGGAGGCCAAGACCAAGGGCGCTGAGGTGAAAGACTTTCAGGTCACCACAGACCAGCGAACATACTACTTCAGGGCCGATAGCGCCACCAGCGCAAAAGAATGGGTTAAAGGTCTACAGAAGGTCATTTTTCGAACACACAATGAAGGAGACAGTGTTAAAGTGTCTTTTCCAATCGGAAATGTGATTGACTTGGAGGAGAGTCCGATGACCGAGTTCGCCGAAACTTTCAAGATCCGGGTCCTCGACAGCAGTGAGACCTATGCTATTGATGAAGTAATGTTCTCTCCCCGGAAATATTACCTCGGTACTAATGTGGCTTACAGTACTTTTTCTGCTTCTTCAACTCGGGGCAAGATGCTTTCAATTATCTAAAAACGCTGGTCGGGTCTTCGCCAACCAAAAATTTGTCCGAAGCGTGCCCGGAAAAGAATGAAATGAAACCCCAAATCGAAGCCCGAAGCCCAGGTCCGAAGCAAGACTACTCGCCGCAAGGACGAAGTGCAAGTCCCGGGAACGAACAACGAGGGGAGGCGGACTCCTTCGCGCAGTCCATAGGGTTAGAGACCGAGTCTTCCGCCGTCGTGCGTTCAGCAACAGAGACAACTGAGTCTGCGAGTCAGATCCTCAACCGCAGCGATGTTTTTCAGTCACCATCATTGGCGAGACGCTCCTCTGATGTTGAACGAACGGGCCGAAGACGATCTGACGACACCACTCGGTCTGCGTCTGTGCAAATTGGCGCAACGGCTCGACGGGAAGTCGGGGTAGCCGGTCCGGGCAGAAATGCTGAAAACATCCATGCGCCCACGCCTGCCGGCCAGAGAGTTCATGATCACCCGAATGTTCCCTTGAATGATTTCATGAAAACTGGTGCATACCCCCTTCAGCGCGCCGCTGGATTCGCCGAGTACCTGAAGAGTAGATCCAAGCAGATGAGTTCTTTGTTAGCCACAGAGTCAATGGGATACATTGAGAAAGTGTCTGGCATGTGGATTGGAGGTCAGAAGCACTACGGCAAGGCCGAAGGAGTCTTGTCTGAAGATCAAGATGTTGATCCTGAGGACAAGGAAGGCAGTCTGAACCACGGCGATCGATTCCGAGCACACTTTGCACTTCCCTCTACGGAGAGGCTCCAGGCGACTTACTACGCCTATTTGCACCGAGTCCTTCCGCTCTACGGCAAAATTTATATCAGTGAGAGGAAGCTTTGTTTCCGCAGTCTCATCCCCGGTACTCGCACCAAGATGATACTCCCCCTCAGGGACATTGAGAACGTCGAGAAAGAGAAGGGATTTCGATTCGGCTATCATGGTCTGGTTGTAATCATTCGTGGTCACGAAGAGCTTTTCTTCGAGTTCAATGCATCCGACTCGCGGGATGACTGTGCGGTCACATTGCATCAGGGCCTTGAATCAGTCAAATATTTGATGGAATCAGGCATGCTTGCCGAAGAAGAGCGCGAGGAGGTTGAAGCAGCCAAGGCCGAGAATCGCATGTTGGAGGAGGCTAGGCTCGATGGTCCAGAGGAACATGACACGCAACCCACGCTCAACGAGGATTCATCGGAAATTCATCCCTTCTTTGACGACCCACGTGCATCCATCGTCAACTTCAAACCTCCCCATCCTTTGCGCATCACTTGTCTGACGATCGGCTCTCGTGGTGACGTGCAGCCCTACATTGCTCTTTGCAAGGGTCTTCTTGCTGAAGGTCATAAGCCAAAGATTGCCACTCATGCCGAGTTTGAGCCGTGGATCAAGAAGCATGGCATTGATTTTGCTCCCGTCGATGGAGACCCGGCCGAGTTGATGCGCATTTGCGTGGAGAACGGAATGTTTACCTACTCTTTTCTTCGCGAGGCTTCAATGAAGTTCAGAGGATGGATTGATGATCTTTTGTCCTCTGCTTGGACCAGCTGTCAAGACAGTGATCTTCTCATCGAGTCGCCTAGTGCAATGGCGGGGATCCATATCGCAGAGGCTCTCCGGATTCCTTACTTCCGTGGCTTTACCATGCCATGGACGAGGACTCGCGCCTATCCGCACGCCTTTGCCGTTCCAGAGAACCGTATGGGTGGTTCATACAACAAAATCACGTATGTCATGTTTGACACCATATTCTGGAAGGCCATTGCTGGTCAGGTGAACCGCTGGAGGAATAACGAGCTCGGACTCAAGGCCACCAACCTGGAAAAGATGCAGCAGAACAAGGTCCCGTTCTTGTACAACTATTCACCTTTCGTTGTTCCCCCACCTATCGACTACCCAGATTGGATCCGCATCACTGGCTATTGGTTCTTGAGTGAGGGTTCAGATTGGACGCCTCCACCGCAACTCCTGGAATTTATTGCCCGTGCGCGCTCTGACGGCAAGAAGATTGTCTATATCGGCTTTGGATCGATCGTGGTGTCGGACCCTGCGGCCCTCACGAGAACTGTCGTCGAATCTGTCCAGAAAGCCGACGTCCGCTGCATTCTCTCGAAAGGATGGTCAGACAGGCTTGGTGATCCTGCCAGTGTGAAAGTCGAAATTCCTTTACCCCCAGAGATCTACCAAATTCAAGCTGCACCTCATGACTGGCTCTTTTCGCAGATTGATGCTGCAGCTCACCACGGCGGGGCAGGAACTACTGGCGCAAGTCTCCGAGCCGGAGTGCCCACTATTGTGAAGCCGTTCTTTGGCGACCAGTTCTTCTTCGGGGGTCGAGTTGAAGATTTGGGCGTCGGCATCTGCATGAAGAGATTGAACGTCAGCATCTTTTCGCGGGCTCTCTGGGAGGCCACGCACAGCGAACGGATGATTGTCAAGGCTCGGAACCTGGGCATGCAGATCCGCAATGTAAGTTTGTCCTGAACAATTCAAAGTACATGCAAGTGCTAATCCTCTACCCTATCTATAGGAGGACGGCGTGGCCACCGCAATCCAATCTCTATATCGTGACCTTGAATACGCGAAGACGCTCGCACGACAGCGCTCCATCGCGTCATCCACCCCGTTCTCGCCAACACCTACTGCTCAAGCGTCTCCAGATCACGCCGACGACGACGTCGACGACATTGAAGAGTGGACCTTTGTGGGCGATGACACTGACATCGACATCACGAGACGCATGCGAGATCGAGCTGCCTCCGAGAGCGACAACCTGGCCTAGAGTTTCGTCAAACGAGGCAGTCATCATTTCCAATATACCCCAAGGGCTCCCGGCATATTTCCTTTATTTTGACTTTTGATTCCCATACTTAATGATTGATGGAAAGGAGCCTGCATGATTTACGACTCGATATGTTGCTTTCAATTGAGGCGTTTGTGGATCTCATACAGCGCTTGATTTGGCTCCTTGGGTTCATTCGATCGAATACACCGCGCACTCAGCCCCTTAGTATGTTAGACTTTTGTCGCATTGGATGCTACTATGATTCCCACCATGGTAATTAGTCTATACACTGTTTTCGATGTTTAATAAGCTCTCAGATTGTTTTTTCCAAATCTTCCAGCGTTGTCTCTCAAATGTAGACTGACGAGGAATGTACTGCTATCAATTTAATCCATTGAGGTAAAGCAGCTACCTTAATTTCCATCTTCGATCCCATCTAGATCAAACCCAATTGAATTCCAACCTCATAAACACAAGATGTTATGCCGAAAGAACCAGTGGAATCTCCAGATCTGGGACTAGTGGAGGAGAGACATGATTCCAGATATCATCCCAAATTCCCTTCTGGAAACGTTTAAAGGCATATTTCTCGGCATTCGTTTCGGTATCTTTCTAAAAAAGGGTTTGAGCGATGGCGACAGGCGACTATCAGCTGGGAGAGTTTGAGGATCGATGACAGTAGAAATAATTTTCATTCAAGGAATTCAACAAGTCATCCGGATATATTTTAACTCCATCATTTCTTCTCATCATCCTTGCCCTCGGCCTTATCTTTGCGCCGTTGCACAACGTCCCAGTTGTAAACGCGCGCCGTAGCAACCTCGAGCGTCTAGTATAAGGTCAGCAGAAGAACAAACCCCTCCCTTGAAAAAAAGAATACACATACCGTAATCTGCTCACGCAAAAACTCCAGATCCTCTTCACAATGACCCAGACTCAACTCCGCCGCCGACAACTTCTCCGCCAGCATAGACTCAGCCTCGCCCAGCGGGTACGCCAGCATGACATTAGCACCCAGCCAGAGGTAGACCTCCTCCGCATCAGCAGGGGAGATAGAAGCACGTGCGTAGAGGGTATCATTGAGTTCGAAGTTCGTCTCGAGATCGGAGTTCGGGTCGGACTGCACAATCGAGCTTAGTTCTTCCACTCCGTCACCACGTATCGGGAGAAACACCCACCTCCTTGCGCAGCTTCAAGAACCGCACCATCTCCAATGTCTTCTTGATGTCCGGGATCTTCTCGCGCAGGCCCTGGCCGCGGCGCTGCGTGTTCACCTCCATGAACTGGTACTTGGAGATCATCTCCTGAAACGAGCGTAGGGTGGGCTCGACCTCCGCGCGCGACGAGACATAGTCGCTGACATTGTCGATGAAGGGGGCAACGGGAATTCCCCGCGCGTTGGTTTGTGTCGTGACCGGGCTGGAGATGGAGGGGTTAGTGAGGGTGCATGAGGTGGTTCACGCCGGTAAGGGAGACGGGGGTTGGTATTTTAAATGAGTAGCAGGGCTGGAAGATCGGGTTCAAGGAGAATTGGATACTCACGTCTTGCTCTTGGAGTCTGCCATGGCCGAGACGCTGTGGTGAAGAAGCAAAGTGGGGAGCTTGAGCCCGGAGATTTACATTTCTCGTTCCCGCTCCGCCGCAGCTGTCCTCTCCGCTCCACGTCACCACGCACCGCCGGGATGGTCCTCCTCGTCGCGACGGATCGTATCCTGAATGCCTTCGAGGCGATACCCGTCTCGCGCCGATGGGAACTTGATCTTCCTGCGACGCTGGAACTCCATGGACCGATTGCGCACGAGCAGATCCTCCGCCTATCGAAACACCTACAGCACGACGCCGAATACAACGCCGCACAGGATACCGGTCGCAGCCCTACAATACTAAGTGCTCTTCTACGCGGAACCAAAGTCTATGTCCCGCCTCCGCCGAAGAAGCCAGAGCCTGTACGTGTCGTGAACCCTCGGCGTATCACACCCCATCCTCCACAACAGCAACTGACCAAACCCCAGAGCCCCGAATATCTTGCATCCAAAGCCCGTCTCCTCGCCGCCGAAGAAAAGGCCGCCTACCAACGCCTCCTGAACCCAAGCTACACGCCCAACCCGAACGACGCAGACCGACACACCGCGACCAGCGATGCTCCCGTTGTTGAAGAAGACACGCTCACCCCGTCACTGGTGTTCAACATCTTTATCTCGGTGCTGGTCACCGGGTTCAGCACGTATTGGGCACTGACGAGTTTTACAATGCCGAATATTCTGGCGAAGATCTTCTCTTCGTGGACCGGGCCGCGAACCGATGTCTTTTCTGAAGAGCATGCGACCGGTGGCGCGTCGGCGGCTGTCAGAGTTCTGTTGTCGCTACTTGCTGCGTTGACGGTCGCTATAGCGGAGTCGTTTTTATATGCGGCGTATCTGGGTAAGATTGAGAGGGCGCGGGTGCAGGAGAGGAAGGTCAAGGAGCGTAAGACTGTTGTTGGAGCTGTGCAGGATAGTGGGCAAGTTGCGAGTGCAGAGCAGGAAGAGGTTGAGATCTGGGGTAAGGGAGTGAACGGAGGCATGAGGCGAAGGGTCAGAGAGAAGTGGGAAAAGGAAAAAGAGCAGTCGTGATATGCTCATCCAATTACTATTTTATACACTTTCGGCTTCATTAGATACCCCAAATTTTTTAAGACGATAATGTTTTTTATTCATATTCTATGCCTAAAGCTACACTGTGCTATCATTATCTAAAACGGGTATGAGTGCTGTTCAGTCATTAGTGTTCGTCACCGATTCCAGACCGAGAAACGAGATGCAGGAATGAGAAAGGAAAATGCGGCGGCGCGCTGCCAAGAAATGTCAAAGTTGTCCCAGGAGACAAAGCGAAGATGCGGAAGTTGCGAAGGGTGAGAAAGGAAATGTTGTTTTAAACACGCTTCTCGAGGAGCAGCTTGCCAGCGGGAGTCTTGGAGTCGAAGCCCGCCTCACGACTGAAGACGCGGTCTCCACGCAGCCATGTCTCGCGGACCATGCCGCGTAGCGTCTTGCCCTGGTAGGGCGAGCACTTGTTGCGGAAGAGCATGGTGCTGGGCTCGACGACCCACTCGGCGGAGTCGTCGAAGACGCAAATATCAGCATCGAAGCCCACGCGCAGATCACCCTTGTGGCTCTCCAGGCCAACCTGGGCGGCGGTGTTGGCGCAGCAGAGGCGCACCACGTCTTGCAAAGAGTTTCTGGTGTTCTCGTCGTCGGGCGCGGGAGTCAGGCCCTTGCGGCGGCTGAGCTCGGTCCACAGGATGGGAAGACCCAGGCCGACGGAGGAGATACCGCCCCAGGCGGAGAAGAAGTCACCTTTCTCTTCCTTGCCGTTCTCGGCAACGCAGTGCCCGGGGATGTGGGAAGGAAGCTGCTTCAGGTTGGGCGTGCAGGGGGAGTGGTCCGAGACGACGGTCTTGATGACACCGTCAGCGGTGTGCTTCTCCAGTTCCTCCCACAGGCCGTCCTGGTTAAGCTGGGAGCGGATGGGCGGGCAGCACTTGTGGCGAGTATCACCGTCACGCACTTGTTCGGCGGCCAGGGACAGGTAGTGGAAGCAGGTCTCGGCGGTGATCTTGACGCCGTTGGCACGGGCCTCCCGCAGTAGAGGAATAGCCTCCATGGCAGACAAGTGGACGATGTGTAATTGGAGGTTGGGGGCGACGTGGGCCATTGACAGGATACGCTCGACGGCGCAAGTTTCAAAGGCCGAGGGTCTGGAGGCCAAGAAGGTCGAGTAGGCCTCCAAGGGGCCAGTCGGGGCCGCTGGGGGATCGGATGTCTGGACCTCATCGCCGACAGACTTGGTGATAGGAGGCACCATTTCGGCGTGGAACATGAGCGTGGTGGGCTCATCTGCCAACGCAACCATAGCCTTGTGGATATCTTCCTGGCTCACAGCAGGGAACTCATCCACCTAAGACATCGGGTCAGTATGGTGGGGAAAAAAGGAATATACATGCGGTTACTTACACCACTATCAATCAAAAAGCCCTTGAAGCCACGAACACCCGCGTTGACGAGGCCTTTGAGATCGGCATCGTTGCCGGGGATGATGCCGCCGTAGAAGCCAACGTCAACCCAGCACTTGCCCGTAGCAGCCGAGATCTTCTCGTTCAGATTGGCCACGGTGGTGGTGGGCGGGATAGCGTTCAGAGGCATGTCAATCACGGTGGTGACGCCGCCAAAGGCGGCAGCCTGGGTGCCGGTATAGAAGCCCTCCCATTCAGTACGGCCAGGCTCGTTCAGATGAACGTGAGCATCGACCAGGCCGGGCAGCAACACATAGGGTGAATAGTCGGTATAAGGTGTGCCGGCGGGGAATTCCGAGGCCGGGATGACGGAATCAAAGACGGCGGTAATCTTGCCAGTAGTGCGAGAGATCACAATTGTGGCAGAAGTCAAACGACCGGAGATGACGGCTCGCGACGAAGCCACGACGGCAATCGAGGGTATGTTAGCTGTCGCCATAGTAGCTAGTCCGGGGGGCTCTTCTTGCTCGTAGGCCTATAGCAATATCGCAATATCCCAAAAACTCGCCGACGGCGATAGATCGAAGTGGGGAAGAGGCAAGGCACGAGTAGTTCACGCAGCTAAGAGCAAAGGTATAAGAAGCGACGGCGTAGATAAGGCGGCAAATAGAATGTTCGAGATAAAAGGCAAAAGTGCTTATCTGGAAATGAGGGACACGGAGTAGAGATAAGGACGGAGTCTGGGGGAGGGGATATAAATAATAGCTCACACCCTGAAAATTTTGATTCCTGGTAGACGGGGGATTGCGGCGACCCACCTGGGGGCGTGTCTTCTCGACGGCATCTCCATACCCATCGTGGGAGTCCGACCCGCTGCGGTGCCGGAGTTGAATCGATTACTCGATAATTGGCAAACGGGTGGCTAATCGGCCGGCCCAGAGCCAGTCAGCGTGCACCATGCACAGTGCAGCATGATCACGAATGCCTTCACCCTTACCCTATCGGGGGAGCGCCTGAGCGCAGGACGATCTCTTTCGGCTGCTTCTTTGATCGTGTAGGGTGGACGGGGTGGTATACGCTCGTGAGCGCTGCGGGTATGAACCGCGGTTCGAGTCACAAAATCTGTCAAGCGGCGGAGAAACCAACTGTGGTAGGCAGCGCGCACGGTGGTTGGACGAGCAGTGGTTATCAAAGGATAAAAGTCTGCCATCGGGCACCTCCGACGTGCAGTGTCGGGTTGTGGCTCTGCAGAAGCCGGACATTCTGGGTCCCGTCCGTTCCGGATCTATTATCAGCACCCGTTACTCGATCAAAACTGCCCCCGTCTTCTGCCGATTCCATTCTCTTACTCGATCGAAACTCCCACTGCACGGCCGTTTTTGCTGGAACCTTCTCACCGTGACGGTCACCTGTCGGCTTCCCCTCGCTGGCACTCTGGTCGCGGTCGGCGGCCTCCGAAGAGGGGGGCTTTGATTACTCGACCTTTGACTTCTCATCGAGTAAACCAGTCCACCTGTTCATGTGGAAATTTGCCCATGAAGTGAAGATGATGCAACGATGAAGATGTGGAAGTGGGAGAGTTGAAGTTCGTTGCGGGGTCAATATCAACTCGTCCAACTCGTCCCTACTTCCGGGATCATGCCTTGATTGCGCCATCATGCACCAACTGTTGAGCGCATGGATCAGCAGTGCATCTAAACGCCCGAAATGCTTATTGTGACTTCTTGCATCATGATCGTGATGAGATCTCTAGTTATCTTGACATCTGACCTTATCTCCAGGCTTGATCTATTGAAGATGTACGTCGCACCGCAAAGCTCCTCCGCTAACTTTAGATTCTCGCTGGCTCCTACCATCCCCCATGAATACCACGAACTATACAAATATGCAATTTGCGGGAATGTCTCCTCGTGGGCAAGAGAAGGACTGTGGAACTCGTATCAGCCAAACAGGACCGTTTATTGATTTTAAATTCACCGCTATCACCATTCCATGTTTTGAGTCCATCTCAAGATCGTTTCTTGTCCCGAATCACGAATGATTCGGTAAAGAACGCCCATGAATAAGAGACCTGCCCAGAATACTTCATGAACCCAGAGGCTCAATCTTCATTCCGAGTAGAACAGCCTGTAATCTCTGACCGTCTCATTCCCTCGAGACGAATTCAGAAAGTATCAGTCTCCGACGACGTCTCGCGCTTATTGGAAAAGCTCCCCATATCTTCGACGTCTCCGAAGTAGCCGTCATCACTCATTTCAAATGCTGCATTCATGGCATCCAGTATCTCCCTCACGGAAGGATCTACTATGTCCTCTGGGCTCCCACCCTTGATCCCGGCGACTTCGTTCTGTACAATTTCTTTCGCATCCTCTGATTTCGCGGTCTTCTCCCGCCTCAATTCGGCCGGAGTCTCCGGGTCCACACCTCCATCCTTTGAATCACCATCTTTGGTGGCGAGCTTTACGTCCACGTTTTTCTCCGCGACGAGATCCTCCTTGGGCTCCTTGGGTTCCTCGCCCTCGGCATTGGATGACAGCCCTTCCTTGGTTGGTTGCAGCTCCTCGTCCATGCCAGCACCCATGACCTGGACCTCCTCCGCGTAATTGCGGTCCCTGTACAGGCTATCGAGCCAGGCAAGCATGTGAGGCCAGGCCCTGGGCAAGATGCCCTCGGACTTCTGGGCTTCACCAGACGAGTAACAGTTACAGCCGTGGTGGCGGTAACCAACCTGGGGCTTGTCGGCCTCGTCCTGAGAGACGATGTAAGCACGGCAGCGCGAGGACATGAACGCGGTAAATGATGTCGGGTCGGCCAGTTTGGCCATGTCGAGGTCAATGTTGGTGCTCTGGAGCGGGTCAGCGAGACACATGGCCGAAATGTAAGATCGCCATTTCTCCCCTGTTCATTCATGGTTAGCGTGGATGACTTCTCTTGAGTTGAAGATACTTGGCAATCAAAGTGACTTACAGTGCTCCGTCAGGTAGTTGACGGCACCCAGGCCACCCTCCGACATGCCGATAATATCGACACGGGTCGAGGGCCCAATGTTCTGCCATAGAACCTTCTCAAAGATGTAGACCACATGCTCCCGCCAATCCTTGTTGCCAGGGATCATGTTTCGGTAAGACATTTTAGCCTCGCCATGGTTACCGGCAGGACGAGGGTTCGCAAGCCAGGTTGAGGCCGTGATAGCACGAGAAGTAGCACAATGCCAAAGCAGCTGGCCCGTGTTAGCCAGAATGAGTGCGACGTCTGTTCTATTTCCAGAACCGTCCGTAGTCACTTTGCCTTTGCCCTCTCCAAGAACGGCCTTGGTGAAATCCACGGCCGATCCGATGTTTATGCCGTCTTCGTTGACGGTCCGATGGGACCAGATGCCTAGGTCTTGGATGGGCTCACCGAACACCACGATGATGTGAGGCGCCTTGGATAGATTTGGTGAAACCAGAATTGGCACATGAGCTTCAGTTGGGAAGCTGTCCCGTGGAGGATTGCCATCGCGAAGAGGAAGGCGCCAGTTCTTCAGACCGGCATCCTCGAGACGTGGGAGGACGATGTCACGAATGGCTTCTATTGTAAGTGGCACGAGTTAGTCTATCCTCTGACTAGAGGGTTAGATCTGGACAAACCGTTCATAGCTTCGCGATGTTTGATATTGAACCGGTCATTACGGTTGATCTTGTACTTGTATCCTGCCTCCGGGTCGGCAGTCTGGCGGATCAGGTCTTTCTCGGTGATGAAGTATCTGTGTATGGAGTGAGACCATGGCCTGTTTCAACTTTTTATCTGAGGCACTTACCCAAGCTTCTTGAGTTCGGCCGGATACTCCGGGTCCGGAGGCAGGTTCTTGTTGCGGTAGACGAACATCTCGATGAGACGTTGGCTCGCAAGGGTGAAAAGTGCAGCTGAGAAAGAAGAAGAAAGTGCGGTGATAGTAGACGGAGTAAGGAAGGCAGGCAACCGAGGATAGGAAATGCAAAAGTAAGACGACGAGACTGATGTCAGTAAGAGCCATCCAACGAACTATACAAGGCGCCCAAGATCTCACTTGGATCAGAAATGAAGTTACCTTAATGCCAGGGGGATATCTCCAGGCCAGACGGGTCAATAGAAACTCGAAAGCAATGGCAGTTCAAAAGAAAATAGGAACAAAATGAAGTCTTGGAATCTGTAATATTCTATACTGTACAGGCTTCAATGCAAATGAAGCGGAAAACGCCGGCCAAATTTCTCATACACATCCTGATATCCAAACAATCCCACACTTACCAACTGGCCTTCTTAACACCTGGAAGCTCGCCAGCGAGTGCTTGCATACGGAATTGGAACTAATGCAAGAGACTCCAGTCAGTAACCCATTGTTCACGAGTTCGCCATCACCATCAAAGATAGGCCCTTTACTCACCCGGTTGAGTCTGAAATCCCGGAAGACACTGCGAGCAGTTCCTGAGGCCACACAGCGGTTCTTGATCTGTGTCGGGCGGGTGTAGACATGCATTTGCGACAGCTGGAGCTGGGCCTGGGCGCGGACACGCTGGGGGAGGGTGGTGTTGCGGATCATGTAGCGAAGCGCTTGGCTATTGCGAGAAAAAAAAAGTCAGATAGGACATTTCATCATTGTAGCGAGGAGTTGCTGTCTAAAGGAGCACTCTGCCGGTCCATGCGCAGGGTTCTTACCGTTCGGGTTCCATCTGCTCAAAGGCATTGCGCTTGTTGTGGTCGCGGATCAGGCGGGTGTTGACGAAGCCAGAGAGGTCCAGCTTCTTGGGCCGGAACATTGACGCCGCCTTCGACATGTTGGCGGGTTCTCGGGTTTGGTTGTGTTGGAAGCTGAGGGAGAATCGAGATGCCCTGTCGTCGCGGCGGAGTTGGCAAAAAGATGCGGGTCCCGATCGGGTTTAGCGTGGTCCTCAAGATTTCGACGTCCCAATGGGGTTTGCAGTACTACAGCACTAGCGATAATTTACATTAGGCATTGTTTTTAAATTCATGGTGCATAAAATAGTTCTACGATGGTTAGTACTGCTGGTAGCCACGAATTGTGAGAAAAGCACCAAATTACTAGAATCCAGCGCACATATCACCACCCGACTCCAGCCGGCAGTTTACGAATCTCAGAGACATACCAATGCCGCGGATAATACAGTCTATATCTCCAGGGTTACCGGGAGGAGGAGCATTGACTGCGGTGATAAATCTACGACATGCGACACATGACAGCCAAGGGTCAAGGACAGTAGTGGTACAGCTTGTGAATTGATCCAAGTCACCCAGCAGGGAAAGATCTATATGCTTGGACAGAGGGCAAACTGCCCGCAAAGGTACAACACAAAATATTGCAAATCGTAGCCGAATAGGGGCCTTCAATTCACATACACCCTATGCACAACGGCTCGATCTGTTCCTGCTCATGCCACACAAGGTGGCATCTCACAGCGCCTCATCGTAGATCCAATTTAGTGACCGTTACCGGGCTTGGCGTTGGGGTTGCGAGGATCGTTCTTGAACTCGGCGGCTATAGGAATTATTGTTAGTGTTATGTTCAATGATGCACTTTGAACGACCGTTATCCGGAGCATGGCGCTCCATCCTATCCATCGCACAGGAACTTCGATGATAGTCGGGATAGAGATTTGGGTTGGGGACAACTGGCGACTCACTGTTGGACAGAGCGTTCTGGAGGGAGTTGACGCCGTACAGAATGATGGCACCTGGAAAGGAGACTTGTCAGAAAACGGATACACGGGTGGCGCCTCGGTCGGGGATAGGAAGCAAATCGGGTGCCCATTCAACTCCGAAGCATTAAGGCAATAGGGTGGATTTCAGGTATTCGTACCGGCAGCGAAGAAGGGGGTCATGGGCGCAGCTGTTCATGTGCGGGTCAGTTTCGGGATCGTCTGGCGCTGGCGCGCAAGGTCGTATCGCGGAATCGGGATGACATACCCAGGAGGCCGGGGAACTTCTTTCCGAGGAGAGACATGGTGACAGATGGTGCGAATAGGTGAGTTCGACGTTCGCGGGGGTGGTGATGCTGAAGAGAGAGGAGAAGTGAGGTTGGAGTTTGCCCGGTCCGAGACGCCTTGCCGCTTTTGGAGGCGGTGGCCGCTTTACCGATCCGTTCCGATGCTTGTAAACAAGAGCAGCGCAACAGTTGTACGACTTGATCATTTCAACACCCCCACTCATACAAAATGACGTCCTCGCTGGCCTCGTCGGTCTCCTCGCTGCAGTCCTCACTACAGCTCCTCGACAACTCCATCACCACCCTTGACTCCGGCGTTAATGACTTCCCCCGCCTTTGCAAAGTTCTCCAAACAACACGGGTATGCAGTCCCAAACACCAAATATTGACAAGAAACAAGAAACGAGAGCTAAGTTTGATTGGAACAGCATTTTGAACTCTTGCCGGAACCAACCCTCCGCCAAGCCCAACAATCCCTACTAGACGAAATCACACCCAGCATCGCGCACCTGCTCTCCCTCGCCTCGAATCACGTCGATAAGCTCTCGCGTCGCGAACAGGGCTTGAAGGCCAAATGTGATTTGCAAGAAGGCCGGCTCTCTTCCAACTCAGAAAGCAAAGCTTCAGCAAAGGGTCAGAGCAACGCGCTGCGGGGTCGTCTGGCGGGGTCCAGCGCTGGTACCAGCAGCAATGCCGCCTCAAAGGCCGCAGAGCTACGAAGATTGGTGCAGAAGAAGGAGCGTCTTAAGTACGCGGTTGATCGCTTGGAGTTGCAAAGTACACAGCGGCAGAGGCAGCTGAGGAAGAGTATGGCTGCGCAGTGAAGTTGTCCGTATGGAACAAGTCTAAATTGCGTCAAACTGCTCCGACTTGGTTTGCTAGGCCGACTCTATCGCTGCAAGGAATCCGAGGCTATCCCAGTCAACATTAAGACTGGAAGACGCGTCCGGAAAACAATCAACCAGATGATCAACCCTGTGCTTTCTGTGTGTCGGGCACTCGTCTCTGAAGTACTAGCTGTGGGAATATCCACGATTTCGGGAGCTTTCCAACTGCGTACGCCTTCGTGACGGGATTCCCCTCTTTCCGATCGACCTGACCAGAGATAATAGCCCCTGTCCAGACTCATCACTGTGAGGGTCCAGTCAAACCTTTGCTGGGTTGGCACTGCAGAGTTCAAATTATGATCATGAAGTTTCGAAATGTACGAATACACGAGATACCCATCAAATAAGAATATCGAACAAATTTCCAGAGTGAAGAGACTGTATTTACAGCTGTTTTCTGGTGTGAAGATGAATCCTATAGTACAGAGTTTCCAATTCCCAATTCCCATGCCAAATGCCTGCCGTGAGTAGTGGTACAATTACATGGGTTCCAAATCTCAATATGTACGCCAATCAACCCAAATGCTAGACCACGTATCCAGATAGATCAGATACCAACAAATGCTCAAAGATCTTCCGCAGAACGCTTTCTCATGGCTTGTCGAAGCTTCTTCTTATCTGCATGCTTCTTCCAGCTGGGGATGTTCTGGCCCTTCTTCCGAATGGGAATCTCCGGGAGCATAGAACGATTTCGCTTTCCATCTGGCAACTCCTCCTCGTCATCGACTTCTTCTTCATGTCGGGCATGTTCATCGATGTCACCCTCCTCGTCAACTTCGCGCATGGAAGCCTTGTCCGCCGCCCGCCGAGCAAGTCGCTCTTTCTTGCCCTCTCCGTGCCTGTCGCCCAGGTTCAGCTTGCGCGGAATGCGAGTCTTTGCTCCGAGAGCCCAAAGGTCACCCCAGTGGGACTTGCGGGCGTCACGGTAGGCCTGTCGGCTGAAGGAGCGCGGGACCGTCCAGCGTTCGATCTTGCCGGCAGGTGTGCAAAGATCGAAGATGACGTGACCGCGGCGTTTGAGAGGCGGGTAGACTGCGCGAGGAAGGGCGAGAGGCTGGAATTCTGGAGATGATTCGTCTCGGTGCTCAAAACCTTCGAAAGCGGCGTCGGTCGCTTCGGCATCCTGGCGAATACCGCGCTTCTGCCGCATATCCACGCCTCGCTGCACGGCGAGATAGCTAAACTTGATGTCTTCGTGGTTGCGATCCTTGGCGCCCATGATGCGCTGCAGGAATGCCGGCCGGATGTACCGTTGTTCGAAATGGCAATAATCCTTACGGCCCTTCGTCGGCCCTGAAGTGTTGTGCATGGGGCACGTCGAGTGGTTGGTGCAGGGAGCGACGATCATACCGGGCTCCTTGGCCACGGTCTCGCTCTCGTCCGGGGAGTCTAGAGCAGTGGCATACTCCGTAGAACCGGGGCTCGCGATATGGCGCTTGAGAAGCATCTCACGGGCACCGGCAATCGCCTCAAAGCCCTTTTGACGACCCTTCTCGAGTAAAACGAGGATGCCGCCGTTGGGGTTGAGAAGTGCCCAGAGGTTCTGGACGTAAGCCTTGCGCTCATAATCTTCCTCCATGTTAAGGAGAGAGTGCGGTGCAATGATCACATCGAATTGCTTACGCTTAGGAGCAGCCCGGGTATCATGTAAGGTTGGTCCCTCGCGCACATGAAGGTAGTCTGGTAAACGGGGAAGGAAGGTAGTATTGTCGAGCATTGCACTCGCACGCAGACGTAGCGTATCGGAGCCTGTCAAAACCGTGGATCGGCCATATGGGATCGGCGCTCCATCGGGGTGATCGGGGACCATGGTCTCCCATTCTGCGCGGACAATATCTCTCCAGGCCAGGATACCGGCACCACCGCCACTGGCATCAAGAACATTCGGGCCGCCTTCTTGAGAAATGAGTCCACGAATCCAGTCAGTTCCCAATCGCTTCCGAATTTCAACCAGGATACTGAGCGTCGAAGCATAGATTCCGGGATACAAGGCCGCCAGGAAAGCATTGGCCTCCATTTCACCCATGAAGTGTTGGGATGCAGTCAGAGGAATTGGCAGCTGTGGCAGCTGGGCACGCGGAGGAGCAGTTGTAGTGGAATGAGGCAAGCCTGCTCCACCGAACAGGCGACGTGCGGTATCAGCGATGTGTCTGTTGGAGAATTCGGACAGAATGACGGAGATGGGACCGGTGACAGTGCTCTTCGGTAGATGAATCGTGCTGGGATCCGTCTGAAACTTTCCTTCTGTCGTCAAGTGGTGAGATCGCGGAGCAGAATCGGGAACAGCCTCGTTCTCAAACTGCTCCAGCATAACCTCACCCCCCAGCTGCTCGGCCACTTCACGGGTCCGGCGCATGGCGATTGTCTCTTCCTCCTCGGGGCCAACCTCCATATCGTACACAACGGGAACATCATCCTCAGCATTCGCTTCTTCTTCGTACTTGATTTCTTCCCAGTTCCCATCTCCGTCTTCGCGGTATAATTGGTCGGAATCCTGCTCGTCATCCTCCGCGATGGACTCCTCGAATATCTCCTGGACGATAGGCTCGCCATAAAGCGATGTGTAGAGTTTCATCTCAGATACTCCAAGGACACCCTCTGGGATTGTGTCCCCAAACTGTTGCCGAACGAGGTGTACCCACGATTCGGGGGTGTGCTGGTCTCGCTCGCTGAGGAACTCAACGAATTCACGTATGCCTTCCATGTCTTCGGGGTCGCCCATCATATCCAAATCATCCATCAATTGAGCCATTTCGTCTTCATTCGCATTGATACGTTCGATCAGAGCGTTGATGGGGTGCGTTTCACTAGGCTGTGGCGCTTCGGCGGAGGGCGCTGCGGTGGACATGGCTCTCTGTCCCGGAACCCATTGCGGTACGGTGGGCTTGGAGGAATATATTGTGCGTGACGAGTGTAGGGGAGTGACCGAATAGGGGCGTCGCTGGGTTGCGTTTCGTTTCTGTTGCGTCGTTAAGCAGCCCGTAACTCCATGGGCCTGTCGCAAACCGGCATTGCGATAAACCCGGGAGCGCAGTAATTGCCTAGCATGAGGACAGCTGGCGCTCGGTGCTGAAGGTCTGGACAGCATCGTGCAAACTCGGGCGCTGGGCTGAAAGGAGAAGAGAAAAGACGGCGAAGCTCGAGAAAATTAAAGCCAAGGCCCGCGCGCCGTCACAAACACCGGGCCGCTCATTGGCCGGCCCACTGTTCCAGCTCATGCTGATCGATCCACTTTGAACGGCCGTGGATCAGGATTTTTTATATTGGAGATTTGTCTAGCGATCTTGATGAGCTTGCACGATGTACCAGAATCGGGGGTTGACCCCAATTCATTCGGAAATTACGAATAAGAGATAGGTGGCGGACGGTGAACATCAAAACACAATTCACATCTTAGCCGTGAAAACCTTTAGTGAAGGTTATAGATCACGTAAAACTTCGTTCGATTTGGCGATTCTAATAATGCTACCGAAATATAAAGGGTATCTTCAAAATGCGAAATGTCTATACCTCGCTCTCGGTGTCCTCGTTACCCATTAACACACGCAGTGCCGCCACCCAACGCATTACTTCATGCTCCAGCGCCGTCAACTTGGCCATGACCGCCATCAAGCTGGGATCCTGGCTTTCTACCCGCACCTTCTCGCGGACGTGTACTTCCTCTCCTTTCCACGTGAACACGTCGCCTACCTCGTCATGCGCACGATGTCGGGATCCGAAGATCCGGTCTCGCAGGGAGAACCCGGTCAGGGAAATATCCGAGGCAAAGGCCGAGGGCGCCTGCGCCGTAGTGCTGCTTTCGAGGGTACGGACTAAAAGGACCAATGCCGAGTCTGCGATGGAGAGATGGAATGAAAGATAGGGCGGAGGCGGAGGATCGAATGTCTGGATCGTTATGAGTTGCGGATCATTCGAAACATACGAAGTCGAACTTACGTTGTCGGCGGCACTGGAGTCCCACCAGTTTCCACGCACGTCCCCATCCCCCTTCAGCATCTGGCGTGCCTCGCTGATGGTCTCATGCAGGAGGTGCAGCTGGCTGAAGATGAACGCTGCATTCAAGGGGTCGCCTGTGAATGTGCTTACATCCACGATGTCCAAGCTCTGATTGACTAGGTTTCGTGCCGACACGAGCTGCGACAGGACCATACCAGGGGCGTCGGGCGATTGGGACAAGGTGAGGCGGGTGCTGGGAGCGCCCCGTGGAGGAGGTAACGAGCTGAGGCGGAGTTGAATATCCTAGAAATAGGTTTAAATGAGTGCCTGATCGCGTCTTCCACGGGGCAGATGTTGGGCGCATACCCCTTTGACGACCTGGGTGCCGACGCGAGTCACGAAGCCCTTGACATTTTCGGACCGTAGTGACGAGAGGACTAGGGTCGATCCCGGTTCTTGCGGCGCTAGTAGGGCAGCGCAATCTTGGAGACCTTCCTTGAGAGAGGCTAGTGCCTCCTGCAGCGATTGGAGAAGCCACTCAAGTTCACGGGCCTAAAATTGGGAGTTGGTATAAGGCGACAAGATCCACGGTGATCCGTGATCCCTGGGGTGATCCATTCTGGAATAGACCACCAACCAGGATCAGTAAGGGCCTCTTTACGTACCAATGCGGAGTCGGCCTCGCGGGTCAACTGCTCGGCGGGCAGTGGGGGATAGGCCCAAGTCGCCATGATGCCAGGTCGGCAGGGCTGAGTGCCGGCAATGACTCGGCAAGGACGAAGGCAGCAGTGTATTGATCCACGTCACAGGCTCCGCAGCGCAAGAAAGCCTGCAAAAGCTAAAGAAAACGGAAGTAACGTCGCTCGCTGCTTCTCGACATTCGTCATGGACCGTGGGCACTAAACCCGATGTGGTTTAGCTCGACCGCACGGGGCAGCGAATCAGGTGCGCAGTGACGTCGTGATCCTCACGATCTATGAACACGCCGATGATGCCCACACCGGTATATACTTCGTGAGAGGGGCATGAGCCCGGATAGCCCCGGGTGTTGAGGTCACTGTTCTCAGCTTTTACTCCAGCTTTTTCTGGACCGCCAATCCAACCTTTTACCTCCCCTCCGACCTCTACTTCTCCAGAGACCTGTTGGGCATCGATCAGACCGCTATCTCATAGCTTCAGGAAAAAGCCCCGAAAAAAGCTTTTCTCTCGAGAACACCATCCGACACTGGGATACATCACAATGCCCTTCAGTAGTAAGTCCGCTCTTCGAGCAAGACCAGAACGGTTTCTTACATGACCTTTAGGAGTATCACTGGGCTTCCTCGGCCTGTTCTTCACGGCCGGCGCTATCCTCTTGATCTTCCTCACACTGCTGGGCGGCGCCCGCAACTCCACCCCGCTGAATGAGATCTTCTTCCTTCAGGCCGACACGCACAATATTCCAGGAGCTCCGGCCACCTCGCGATGGACCTTCTGGAATGTGTGCAGTGTGACGGCAAAGGGCAAGAGCGACTGCGGGACCTCGCACCCGGATTTCCCATTCGATCCCCCGAACCGCAACAACTTTGGCACTACGACCAATGTGCCTCATCAGTTTGTCGGGTAAGTTTCGAATTGGCTTGTGCATCTATAGGGCTCGCTCTAACTAACATTTACACATAGGACTAATCACTACTTCCTGACGTCGCGATTCATGTTCCCATTCATCATCATTGGTCTGTTCTTCGCCGTGTGCTCTCTTTTCTCCGGCCTTCTGGCCATGTGCACTCGCATCGGCAGCTACGTCTCCGGTTTCCTGGCTTGGCTCGCCCTGACTTTCCAAACCATCACCACCTGCCTCATGACGTACGTACTCATTGCAATCATTGTTGAATTGCTCCTGCTAATTAGAGTCCAGTGCTGTCTACGTCCAGGGTCGCTCCGCCTTCAGCAGCAATGGCCAGGTTTCCAAGCTGGGCGTCAAGGCCTTCGCTTTCATGTGGACCGCTACCACGTGCTTGTTCATCTCCTGTATGCTCTACTGCCTCGGAGGTGCCGTCGGCCGCAAAGAACCTGGGTACAGTGGACGTGAGCAGCGCCGCCGCGGCTTCTTCTCTTCGGCTCGCTCCAACAGCGTGCGCAGCCAGAAGAAGGAGCGGGAGGGCGGTGCTCAGTATGCTTAAAAAAGGCAACCCAAGAGTATTCGAGCTCTTGAAGCAAGGCATTCCCGCGCTTTGGAACGCCTTGACAAACTAAATTTACTCGAAAACGTTGACCTTCCACCCGTCTTTCAACGTCCGGCGTTGTCACGTATACGATTACCCTCTGCTGCGCTGATATATCCCTGAGGGTTTTCCTCTCTTAAGGGGCTTCTCTCGCCTTGTTTATTAAACCTTGCGCACTCGTCCTTGGTAACATCCCTCACGCTCACTCATGTTGTCACGAACTACCTTACAATCGTTAATTGTACCATCATGACGCTAGTAACGGCCGCATCAGGCGGTGCCTGCACTAGTGCTCGCGTTCTCGTTTCCGACTCCGACTTTCATGAATCGTTCACGAATTCATGCTGCAATGTTTTGCCGATGTGGTGTTATCTGTGTTTTCTGCTTTTTTATCTAATAGTTGTAATATAATCCCTATTTGGCCTAGAGGATCGAATTTTTGCGTAGGCTATAGGCAAGGTTCAAGTCCTAAACTCTGGAATGATCTAGGAACCCCAGGGGGTTCGCAAAATGAATCCCTGGTGTGGCATAGGCTGGACGGCTACTTCTACCACGGGTCACCACATCGTTGGAAAATATTCTTCATTGGCCACCTCCAATTGGGAGTCTATATAAATCGAACACATAAAGAAAAGGGTGACTCCAACGAGACAAAATGAAAACGGGTAAAAATGAACAGCCTCTATCAATCATGCATGCATCATCACACCATAAGGGAGATCAATCTTTTAGGATAAGGGAACTTAGGCGGAGCCGTTGATGGCACCACGGACAGCGGTGCTGCCACCGACCTCGCGGACGGCGATTTGGAGACCCAGGTCGGGGTTGACGTGGACCATGACCTCAACCTTGCCGCCGGCCTTGACGCCCTTGACGGCGAGCTCGGCAACGGGCTTCTCGGTCTTCCAGACAATCTCGCGGATGTCCTCCTCTTCCTCATCGTCAGAGTCGAAATCGGAGTCCTCGTCATCAGCGGGCTTCTCCTCCTTGGCCTTAGGCTCAGGCTTGGTGACCTTGATCTCGCGCGCACCCTCGCAGACGCGGACCAGGACATCACCGCCCTCCTTGGGAGCAGTGTATTGAGCGATACGGCGGGCGGGCAGAGCGGTCTCGGCGCCTAGCAGGGGCTGGAAGGTGGTCTCGGCGGTGGACTGGAACTCGACACCAATGGCCTTGCTCAGGTGGGGGGTGGCAGTCACCATGGGGTGGATGGACTGCTCAATATCCTCACGGTCGAACTCTTGCACCAGGGAGGCCTGGAAAGCGGCACCACGGGCAGACAGCTCGGAGGGGTTAATGGCCGAGGTGGAGGTGGAGGGAGCCAGGATGTTGGTCTTCTCGGAGAAGATGTTTTGGGCCAGCTGGGCGATCTTGGGGGTGTGCGAAGCACCACCGGAGAAGATGACTTCGTCGATGTCGAGGACATCGAGGCCGGCCTTCTTGACGACCTGTTCGATCAGACCGGTGAATTGAGCGAAAACCTTGCCGGAAAGCATCTCGAAGCGAGTGCGGTTGACGGTGGAACCGTAGTCAATGCCATCGGCCAGGGACTCGATGCTCAACTGAGCGTTGGGGCTCAGGCTGAGGGCCTTGCGGGTGCTCTCACCCTCGAGCTTAAGCTTGGCCAGGCCGCGGGCGTTCTCACGAGGGTCGGTCTTGTGTTTCTTCATGAACTCCTTGGCAAAGTGGTCGATGATGATCTGGTCTAGGGAGGCACCGCCCAGTTCGTAGTCGTGGGCAGTGGCCAGGATGGTGTACATACCGCCGCGGGAAGCAACGACAGCAACGTCGGAGCGAGTGCCACCGAGGTCGGCAACAATAACCAGCTTGTCGGTGACGGTGGCCTCGGGGCGGCCATCGTAAGCCATCACAGCGGCGACGGGCTCGGCGATGAGCTGAAGGACCTCAATACCGGCGTCCTTGGCGGCAGCAACGAGAGCCTCGCGCTGAGCATCGGTGAAGTCGGTGGGAACCGTGATGACGGCGGAGTTGACATCCTTGCCCAGGAAGTCGGTGGCGGACTGCTTCAGGCGGCGCAGGTGACGCGTAGCAATCTCCGAGACGGTGATGGAGTTGGGAGTCTCACTAGCAGTGTCACGGACGGTGAAAGCAACGGTCGAGCCGCTCTGCTGGGGGTGGGCGGACTGGTGGCACGGGGTAGGGTCGATGTCCTTGAACTCCTTGCCCAGGTAGTCGCGGAAGTATGCGACAGTGTTGCTGGAGTTCCGGACAAGCTGTGCCTTTGCCTGGGTACCGTGGTACTCCTCGCCATCGATATAAGACAGGACGGTAGGGATTTGACGGTCTAGACGAGTTAATTCGAGTCCATTGAGTGCGGGGCGACAAAAAACGTACCTCCCTCCTCGTTGGCGATAACCTCAGCCTTGCCCTCCTGTTTTGGTGTGTTAGCGTCCGTCTCCTGTCTGAGATGTAAATGTGGCACATACAGGCGAAATGCGAGCAATTGAGCTGGACGAGTTGCCAAACGAGATACCGATAGCAAACCGCTCAGCGGAAACACCGTTGGCATCACCCATTTTGAATGTGTATGAAGAAATTATAAGTCACAAGAAAAGACAAAGAATTCCACGTCACTTGGAGTGAAGGGAAAGTCAAGAGGGTGACCGATGAATGGGGAATGTCTCGATGGAGGGGGGAAGCCAATCGAAAAATTTGAAGATTTTCGGCGGAAAGTGGCTGGTGCTTATCGATAGCCTGTGGCGGTGTATCGAGTTATGTTTTTTGCCGCACCGTATATATGCCAAGTAGAGTCATATAAACGAAGGTTTGTCAATTAAAACATTCTGTGAATCTATATCATATTCTTCGGGCTTTTTAACCGATTCATCAATATTACTGTCCCTATTTCCGTGAAGGTCATGGTCAGTAACGTGGTCACGTGGTGATAGGCCGATAAGCCGGACGTTTTCTGCGCCAACCGCTTTGCGTCCTCTACTCAGTTCTTTACTCCGCAATTGTTCATCATTGCAATCCATATTACAATTTCTGAGAGCCGGTGTCTTTTCGAACCAATCTCTAAGGTTTAGTTGACAGCATGTCGACCCCCCTCATTTTGCTCCCGGGCGATGAGGTACCCAGCGACCACTTGCCGCCCACTAAGTCGAATCCTCTCAAACTAGGCCAAGGCCTCCGTCTCTTGTCACAGCCCTCATCTTCGTCTACAACCTCAACCCATGTCCTAGCAGCCACGCAGGCCGGTTTGCTGGCAACCGACGCAAAGCGCAACACCGTCTCGTTACAATCTTTCTCCAACCGCCGATACATTCCCACAACCAACGACCTGGTTATCGCGCAGATCCACCACTCCAGTGTCGACTATTTCCATTGTATGGTGACCCCGCACACAGCGCATGCGATGCTGGGCCAACTGTCCTTCGAGGGCGCTACGAAGAAGACAAGACCAATGTTGAAACAAGGCGAGCTGGTCTACGCGCGAGTATTATCCGTGGGTGTTGGCGCCGGTGCTGAGGTCGAATTGACCTGCGTCAACCCCGCCACTGGCAAGGCAGAGCCCGGAGGTTTGGGTCCCCTTGTGGGTGGAATGGTATTTGATGTTTCCACTGGCATGGCAGCTCGCTTGATCCGGGCTAGCTCCACTTCAGCTAATCAGTCTGATGCCGTCGACGGTCTTGCGGTCCTCTCCGAGCTTGGAAAGAAGCTTGAGAGCTTGGGTGGGTTTGAGATCGCCGTTGGACGCAATGGGAAGGTGTGGGTGGATTGCTCCAATGCAGGAGAGAGTGCGGTGAAGGTGACAGTCGCCATTGGCCAATGCTTGCAAGGTACAGATGAGAAGAACCTCGACGAAGCGGATCAAAAGAAATTGGTGACAAAGGTCTTGCGTGCTATGAAATTGGCATGATTCTGATTTTTTCTTTGGAGTATGGGTCTTGGTGTTTTCCACTTTTTATGTATACCATGAGCATTTTGTACATCAATTATACATCGCAGCATTTAAGCCGATACATCACATATTACCACCGAAGTCCAAGTTTTGCATTCTAACCTACATCTTGCTTGATTGTGGGCGGCGAGATAGGCGGTGTATGAT
This sequence comes from Penicillium sp. S103-07, assembly GCA_037042055.1. Classification (NCBI taxonomy): domain Eukaryota; kingdom Fungi; phylum Ascomycota; class Eurotiomycetes; order Eurotiales; family Aspergillaceae; genus Penicillium; species Penicillium sp. S103-07. The sequence goes on from JAXQJQ010000003.1 coordinate 596,736, forward strand.
CTGCCAGATAGTCTCGCCAGTCGATCGTAAATTCTGGAAATCGCGAACCTCAAGACGCCTTCGTCGCATTTCCCGCAATGATGGCACATGATCCTTCATCCGAGGCCCACGGGCTTGGTGAATCTGGCCTGGCTGGTGAGTCTTCGCATTCTCTCCTTGAACTTTTTCCACTCCTTCCAATTCTGACCTCTTGCAGTCGCCGATTCTCACGATCCGCAATCCACCATGGATAGCGTAAAGAAGAAGAAAAAGAAGTCGCGCAAGTCCAAGAACAAGGACTATTCATCTCTACCAGCGCCCTTGAATGGCGTCGAATCCGTGCAGCCTCGAGACGAAGATCAGTCTCGGCCCTCGAAGCGAAAGCACGAGTCCGATCCCGAGCGCAAGAAGAAAAGGAAGAAGAATAAGCACCATGCGGCAAAGGACGAAATTGATGATGTATCCATGGCTGTTGCAGCGAAAGAACCAGAATATCAAGCCAACTCGCAACCGGAACCTCTGGCAGAACCCCGCCAAATTGGGCAGAATGGAGTTGAGAAAGCAACTCCTGCCACACCCACCTCCCAGCCCCAAACACCCAAATGCGATTACCCTACGACCGGCGAGCTCAACAGCAAGGGAAAGCCGAGAAAATTGAGAGGATCCCGACCGGGCGGAAAGAGCAACCTGAAAGTGGGGTTTTTCACACCTGACGAGGTTGAGAAGGTGGAAGACTTCAAGATCCAATTCTGCACTATGCATGGCCTTCGAGGTGAAACTTTTAATGAGATGGTGCAACACTCTGAGCGAGAAGGTGCCGAATTTCCGTGCCTGCCGAGCATCACGACGAAACACGAGTTCTGGTCCGACATTTATTCAATTCTTCCTGACCGCGACCGCCGATCTCTGTATCGTTTCGCGCGAAGACATTTCCAAGTTCCCGGTCAAAAAGCGCACGAGTGGACAGCTGAGCAGGACGATGAGCTTGTCTCTTTGATGAAGCAATACCCGGCGAAATATGCGTACATTGGCAAAATCCTTGGTCGCAGCGACGACGATGTGACGCAGCGGTGGAAGAACCGTCTTGAACATCGCGAAAAGATGAATCATGGAGCATGGGATATCGATGAACTACAAACTTTCATGAAGGCGTTGCAGGAAATCTATGAGGCGCACGCAATTTTGACCCCCGCAAGTGCTGGTAAAGACGTGTATGAGATGGACGAGAAGATAATTGGATGGGGTGCGGTCAGTAATTCCATGCAAAATCGACGATCCCGGCAGCAATGCGCCGACAAATGGCGAAAGGTCCGCAGAAATGTGTTGGCTATGCGTGCCAACGGCAACCCGGACGCTGTCTTCGATTTGGAAGAGGCCGTGAAGCGATCGCAAGAGAGATCGGCCAGTTCCAAAAGCCAAGAGTTCGTGACAGAAGATGAAGCAGACGATATCGACGAAGGCCCAGTGGCTACCAGCACACCGACATCAGATCTCAAATACGGATTCGTGGATCAGCAGAAGATGATGGCGCTAGCTTCAGAAGCAGCGAACGGCAACCCGGCAAAGAGCTCGCTTTCGCCGGGGCCTGATGCCGATATGGACGCTGAGTCGATACCCGAAGCCGCATTCGTGACCGAGGAGCCTGATACACCAGCTGCTGTCCATGGACTGCACACGCCGTCAGGACCCCCTACTCCACCAAGCGCTGGCGATGCCCAGACGCATGAATTTAACCGAATGGCGCGAATCAAAGAAAAAATCAAGGCAGCCAACAAGTCGAAACCCTCCAAGAAGCGCCGTCACTCCCAAGTCGAGCCTGAGCCCGAGCCGGTACCCGAGGCCTCGGTGCCGTCAAAGGAACAACAGTCTGCGAAAGAGCAGAAGAGAGAGAAGAAGCGAAGAAGGAAAGAGAAGAAGCGTCAGCGCAAGCTTGAACGACAGCGTGAGGGTGAGGGTGAGCGAACACGCATTGAACCCGAAACCGCAGAGACACCTGCAAAGGAATCCGGTGCAGGCGACAAGGTGAAGAAGCAGAAGCAGAAGAAGCACCGGAAATCACACGATGTCATCGATGTTGTCAATGCAATCGCAGCTGCCACGCCCGAGAAGAAAAAGAAGAAGCACCGCAAGTCAGACATGGGGCCTGGTGCTACTGTCGAGTCTCTCGAATCCTCGAAGAAGCTCAAGGAGAAGAAGAAGCAAGCGAGCCGCGAGGAAAACAAAGAACGCCCTACGCCTGCCAGCCACCGATCCAGGGCTCCCTCTGGAACTGATGAGTCGAGCAGCGACGACGGAATGCACTTCAAGAAGGAGGGCTCTTAATTGTACTAAACATGTTGATACCTACGTGATTTCTCTGCTGTACAATCACTTGCGACGAATCAATGCAAATACCAAGATTCAATTCCTGGATGCTTTCTTATACAAATATAAAAAGAAAAATAGTCTATAACTCGTCCTTGCGGTCTTCATTCACATCCTTCTCATCAACCTTTCGTTCCTCCTCCCCAGTCTGCACGAACTCAACCTGCTCACCCGCAACACGCTTCGCAAGTGCCGCAATCTCATCATCATACACGGTCCACTCAGGAACCTGTCTCCGAGCCCTAGCCAACTTTGGCTCCTTGGTCTGGGGATTATTGCAAAGATCAATAGTCCTCGCGCTCGCCAGATCTTCGTCCGAACACCACGTCTCACACCACAACCACTCCTGCGGCAGACTATGGATAGGGATATGGTGCTGCATATGGTTCGGCAGATCCTGGTCCAGATTGCTAAGACTGTTGGGATCGGCCGAGAGCATCTGGTATTGTCCACGAAGCCGATCACCGGCGGCCAGGGCACGGAAACGGTTGAGGTCGACGACGTACAGGGCGGAGATGTGATACGGACGGCCGCGTAGGAAGGTGGACCAGTAGCCCTGTTTCCAGAAGCGGAAGCCCTCCATCTCGGTCCGCGAATCGCCCATGGGTGTGAAACCGTACGGCGCATCTTGCAAGTCGTGCGTGACGAGGTCGTACATGTCTGTGCGAACGATCTGGTCCGCGTCCACGAAGATGACCTTGTCCAGGGATAGAGGGAACAGCACGTCCAGGAAGAGAATCTTGTAGCCCCAGATCTCACGCTGTTTTTCCCGCTGGTGGCGAAGCCAGTGGGGCCATTTGTAGGTGACCATCTCGTAGGAGAAGCCGTATTCTTGGGCGAGATGGGGCAGGAAGGCGCGGAATGAAGGCGAGAGGAATTGTTCGATGAACCAGAATTTAACGGTGTGTTTGGTGTGGCGCAT